>JAJLVI010000001.1:0-640145 GCA_030570195.1 Pichia exigua
AGCTGTCGCGCGTGGGAAAACAAAGTTGCTACCAAAATTTGGGCAAAGTGATCGATTGCGTTAAGTTAAGTTGTTAGCGAATTCAGTAATCGAGTGTCTACTTCTCAAAAAATCCACTGTACTTACTTACTCGCGAACGTAATAAAAAAAATCACAGAATCCTCCATTTTAAAACAAGTGGAAACCCAAAAGTATTATAATAAATATCATAATTTGCATATATTTTTTATATTTGTTATTTAATATATTTCACTGGGGACGGAATCCCTCTTAATTTTTTACAAAGGTTTTTAAAAAACTTCTTAAACACTATGAGCAACATACATTATTTCTATGTGAGTTGAACGAACATAAGTCAAAACACATTTCTAATTGTTACTATTTTTTTGTAATTTTATTCGAGTCAAAAAAAAAAAATTCAAATTAATTAAAAGGTTTAAAGTTATACTAGGTTTATAAAACAACAAAAAAATTTAAAACTGAAAAAGTTTTAAAATTTATATATAATACAATGAAATTAAAGTATCTAGGACAGGGTATGACATATTTTATTATAATGCTAAGAGAAGCATTGCAAAACCGATAAAAACGGTATTTGCTTGATTGGAACCTGCAAAGCCTTCATATTCAGAAGATACAACAGGTGCAGTTGCTGAAATTGAAACAGACACCAAAGTAGAACTTGGTACTGAGGTTGTAGAAGCAACAGTAGAAGAAACTGAACCGTTTGATGAACCGGAACCATTAGAACTGTTTGAAGAACCGGAACCGTTCGATGAACCTGAACCATTAGAAGAACCAGAACCGTTGGATGAACCAGAACCGTTGGATGCATCTGAACCATTTGATGAGCCAGAACCATTAGAAGAACCAGAACCATTTGATGAGCCAAAACCGTTTGATGAGCCAGAACCATTAGAAGAACCAGAACCGTTTGATGAGCCAGAACCATTAGAAGAACCTGAACCGTTTGAAGCATCTGAACCATTTGAAGCAGTTGATGAAGATGCTGGTGCGGATGATGATGTGGAGCCGTTAGAGCTGTTTGAAGCATCAGAACCGTTGGATGAGCCAGAACCGTTGGATGCATCTGAACCATTTGATGAACCGGAACCGTTGGATGAACCTGAACCGTTGGATGCATCTGAACCATTTGATGAGCCAGAACCATTAGATGAACCAGAACCGTTGGAAACATCAGAACCGTTTGAAGCAGTTGATGAAGATGCTGGTGCGGATGATGATGTGGAGCCGTTAGAGCTGTTTGAAGCATCAGAACCGTTTGATGAGCCAGAACCGTTGGATGCATCTGCACCATTTGATGAACCGGAACCGTTGGATGCATCTGAACCATTAGAAGAACCGGAACCGTTGGATGAACCTGAACCGTTGGATGCATCTGAACCATTTGATGAGCCAGAACCGTTGGATGAACCTGAACCGTTGGATGCATCTGAACCATTAGAAGAACCAGAACCGTTGGAAGCATCTGAACCGTTGGATGCATCTGAACCATTAGAAGAACCAGAACCGTTGGATGCATCTGAACCATTTGATGAGCCAGAACCGTTGGATGAACCAGAACCGTTTGAAGCATCTGAACCATTTGATGAGCCAGAACCATTAGAAGAACCAGAACCGTTGGAAGAACCGGAACCGTTGGATGCATCTGAACCATTTGATGAACCGGAACCGTTGGATGAACCTGAACCGTTGGATGCATCTGAACCATTAGAAGAACCAGAACCGTTGGAAGCATCAGAACCGTTGGATGAACCGGAACCATTAGAAGAACCGGAACCGTTGGATGAGCCAGAACCGTTGGATGCATCTGAACCATTTGATGAACCGGAACCGTTGGATGAACCTGAACCGTTGGATGCATCTGAACCATTAGAAGAACCAGAACCGTTGGAAGAACCTGAACCGTTTGATGAGCCAGAACCATTAGAAGAACCTGAACCGTTTGAAGCATCTGAACCGTTGGATGCATCTGAACCATTAGAAGAACCAGAACCGTTGGAAGAGCCGGAACCGTTGGATGAACCGGAACCATTAGAAGAACCGGAACCGTTGGATGAGCCAGAACCGTTTGAAGCATCTGAACCATTTGAAGCAGTTGATGAAGATGCCGGTACGGATGATGATGTGGAGCCGTTGGAGCTGTTTGAAGCATCTGAACCGTTTGATGAACCAGAACCATTGGAACCGTTTGACGAGTCGGAGTTTGATGGGGCGGTAGATGATGTAGTATCATTTGGACCTGCTGGGGTAGTAGATGATGATGTGGTATCATTTGGACCTGCTGGGGTAGTAGATGATGATGTGGTATCATTTGGACCTGCTGGGGTAGTAGATGATGATGTAGTATCATTTGGACCCGCTGGAGTAGTAGATGATGATGTAGTATCATTTGGACCTGCTGGGGTAGTAGATGATGATGTGGTATCATTTGGACCTGCTGGAGTAGTAGATGATGATGTAGTATCATTTGGACCTGCTGGGGTAGTAGATGATGATGTGGTATCATTTGGACCTGCTGGAGTAGTAGATGATGATGTGGTAGATGTGGATGAAGTTGATGATGTAGTATCATTTGGACCTGCTGGGGTAGTAGATGATGATGTGGTATCATTTGGACCTGCTGGGGTAGTAGATGATGATGTAGTATCATTTGGACCTGCTGGGGTAGTAGATGATGATGTAGTATCATTTGGACCTGCTGGGGTAGTAGATGATGATGTAGTATCATTTGGACCTGCTGGAGTAGTAGATGATGATGTAGTATCATTTGGACCTGCTGGGGTAGTAGATGATGATGTGGTAGATGTGGATGAAGTTGATGATGTAGTATCATTTGGACCTGCTGGAGTAGTAGATGATGATGTGGTATCATTTGGACCTGCTGGGGTAGTAGATGTGGATGTGGTAGATGTGGATGAAGTTGATGATGTGGTATCATTTGGACCCGCTGGAGTAGTAGATGATGATGTAGTATCATTTGGACCTGCTGGGGTAGTAGAAGATGATGTAGTATCATTTGGACCTGCTGGGGTAGTAGTTGATGATGTAGTATCATTTGGACCCGCTGGAGTAGTAGATGATGATGTAGTAGATGTGGATGAAGTTGATGATGTGGTATCATTTGGACCCGCTGGAGTGGTGGATGAAGTTGATGAGGTTGATGATGTAGAAGACGAAGAGGAAGTTAATGATGTTGATAATGAAGTGGTATCGTAGAATGGACCTGGACAAGCACCGTCTGCAATATCACTGATTGAATAAACCCAATTAGTCCAATCTTCATGTAGAATGACACCACTTGGAGTTGTGACAGTAATATCCAATTCGGATTCAAGCAAGATATTAACAAGAACAACTCTCATTGGATAATATTTACCAGCCTCAAAGTGCACATAAGCAGTAACATCATCACCTGTAGTAAAAATTAATCTACCAGTTTGAGAAGCATATGGGATAACATCTGGCTCACAACAATCAAATGCGTAACTGTTACCAAACCAAATCATTGCTCCGTCATTAACATTTTTGATTGTGAATGCATAGAGACCACTATCTTGTGGAGCAAAATAACCAGTTAATTGATTAACGTAACCTGCACCAGCATGAATCTTAACATCATTATAAATTGTTTGATGACCACCTCCAATAGCATAATTTGGGTTAGTAATTGAATGTGCAGTTCCAATAAGATCACCAGAAGTATAATCATTTGCATAATATTTGGTATCGTATTTATTGAAAATGGTATAATCATAAAACTTAGCATGAAAACCAACAGTTGATGAAAAGTATGGAGTTTCGAAAGCACAACCAGTCGCTTGACTATTACCAGTCAAAGTAACACCGCTATGAACAATAGCAGTTTCGACGGCAAGTTCATGAACTCCAACAGTAACTGTAACATCAAGACCAACAGCAACATAACCATCAGAACCTTTTGATAAAGAGTAGGTTGTGTAAGAAGAGGTAGCATCACCAGCAATAGTGGTCTTATAAGTGGCAGTTGGACTTGGTAAGTATAAGTTTTCAATTAAATAATTAGATGGACCATTAGCACCATTGGATTGAGCTTCAACGTAAACAGTTGTTGCAGTTGCTGCACCTAAACTAACAGAAGTTGATACGCTGATTGGATTATTGCCTGTTTCAGTAATACAAATATCAATATTTGATTTTGGGAAATTAACAACCTTTTCAAAGTCAACATAATTATGGTTTTCATCATAAAACTGGAATTGGCACTGAGCGTTAGCTGCAACATTAACATAAACTACTCTTGTTGGGTAATAAATACCAGCTTCAAGGTAAACATAAGAAGAATGACCATCATCACTTCTTGCAGCTAACAAAACATTGTCAAAAGTGTCATCTAAAGATTCTTGACTACAAGCATCAAAAGCACCTTGACCAATCCAGATAAAACCACCATCATTCATTTCATTAACCGAAACAGAATAAAGACCACTTGATGGAGCTGAAAAAAAAAAGAAAAAAAAAGTTAGTATTTTATTCATTTAAAAAAATAATCAATAATGTTGTACTAATTGTGAATAATACTTACGAACAAAATAACCTGTTAATTCAATAAGGACATTATGCATATTAATATTAAGTAAACCATAGATTTCTGCACTAAAGATATTTCTAGTGATGTGAAAATTTGGATCTGTGACTTGAGAAGTTGAAGCTAAAATTTGGTTTGAAGAGTAACCACCAGCAACGAAATCATCATTCCAAAATGGAATGAAGTCAAGAGCTGGGTAACTATAAAATTTAGCATCAAAACCAGTTTCAACAGCTTTGGAATCTTTTAAAATCATTGATGCACCGACACCATTTGCAACAGTTGACCAAACATTACGTTTAGCAAGAGTTGAGTCTATAAGAGACAACAGTAATGTAGTTGCTAAAAGCAAATTTGAAAACATCTTTATCCGGTTATATTCAAACTTGGTTCTGTTTAATAAAATAAAACTACAAATTACTCGGAACCAACGACAAAATGAAGAGGTAATTGATCCAGGTTTTATAACATGAAATTATGAGATGGATTTTACAAACATTGATGTATACATGGAGGTAGAAAGGACACGAGCAAATTTGGGTTTTTATTATATTAAAGTTTGGTAAACAAAATAATCAAAAACTATTATTGAAAAAAGGCTAAAATGGTAATTTGTAAATAGAATTAAGGTTATTCATGTTTGGACTTTGGTTGGAGTAAACAGAACGCGTTCAAAATCTGTTAACACGATCCAATTCAAGTAAATAATAAACATTACAACTAATCTTTAAAACACGACTCTTACTTTTCAGAGAGAGGGAAGTAGATTAAGATAGGGTTTCGATATGTGCATAAAAACAGCCTAATATATTGCTGCATGTTAAGAAAATAATTTTAACCTAAAAGTAAAATTTTAATAAATTAATGCAAGACACTCAAAGTTTAAAACCCTTTAAGGCACAAACAGTTAGATGTTGCATAATACATTGCAAAAGCGACATTTAATTTCATAGAATTACACATGTATCCCCCAGATTTACAAAACTGTGAATATTAATAAAGGTTTCATACCACAAATTAGTTAATTGAAATTTTATTTACTTGGAGTAGTAGTCATCTCTTACGGACGAGATTATTTATTTTTAAAGGTTAATTTTGATTTTTGGAATCCGTGCAGAACTTGGAATGACAATTTTGAAATACCCAGGAAAAAGTAAATATGCAACCTTGACTTATCTGAATCTCTATAATAAGTACGCATTCATATTTTTTTGCATATAGTTTAAGCTTTATGATTCACTGGATAAGCCTGAAATCCTATCAACCTTACTCCATCACAATAACTACCCTGTCCTCGAGTTGTGTCCAACCGTTTTTACCTGGGAAAAAGTGATATATTGTTAACAAAAAATTAGAATGCATGCATGAGGAAATATTTTCATGCATATGCATACGCACAATTTAAGATTTTTGTTTGTGGATCTGCAAGCCAAAATTTAAGTTTTTTGCGGAAGAACCTGGAAACCAAAATATTTTTTAACCTAAATTAAGGGACACGGAATTTGAAAGAGTTTGATTGTTCAACCTTTATTACATAAACTTAAGTCTATTACGTAGGTTGAATTTCGGTAATTTGTGTAAGGCATCATTTTGGCAAACTTGACAACCTTATGAATATTTAAGGGTCACAATTACCTTTTCTTGATTAAAAAAATACATAATCTCCGGAACTGGTTACAAGACGTAATTTAGTTTACTTGAAGTGAATTTATTACTATAATGTAATCTATATTAGTTTAAGGTTAATATTAATTAATCCCAATTGTATCAAACGGTTCAATATTTTATATGCAAAATATTATATTAAGTAAATATACTTCCAACGGTTATTATTATATATGCAGGTTCCAGACTTGACATCATAGTAGTTAACCTTACTGTTAATATTTTGGATGACAATTGATAGCTGAAGGTGTACATCATAAATCAGATAGCTTATTTTTTCAAATCGTCCAAGCTTTAATGGCATTTAAATAGCTTATTTGTTTATCGACTAATCAAATAACTCACATTCCTTTGTCCATCCAGTTTGAAATTATATTTTTGTTGTTTGTTATTTTTTATTTTTCCTCGATTTTCCACAATTTACGCATGAAAAATCTCAGAACTTTTGCGCCACCTACCGATCTAAACTCCAAACATGTATAACCTTCAAACCAGCCTCTAACATCTAGCTTTGACTCTGTCTATTGCTCTCCCTACCGATCACTATGAAACGGTCTCGCTCTATTACAGAATTCTTCTCGGTTAAAAAACCGATCAAGAACCTGGCTTTGCCTGAAGAAAAACCCAATTACTCAAAGGTCCACCCCTCATACCCATCCCCCGCCCAAGCCGTTCTGGACTTTGTCGCCCAAGAACGTCTCTCCCACAACATTCTCCCCCCACGGGAACTCACCCACACTTGGTCCCATCTCACTCCGCTTCCTCGGGTCAAAGTTCTCATCATCGGCCAGGATCCGTACCACTCCCCAGGCCAGGCCCACGGACTCGCCTTCTCGGTGAGGCCCGGTGTGAAAATCCCACCGTCTCTGCGAAACATTTTCAAGGGTCTCGCAAATGATTACCCCGACTTCACCCCGCCACAATCAGGGGATCTTACTGGTTGGGCTAAACAAGGTGTTCTATTACTGAATACCGTGTTAACTGTCCGTGCTCATTCCGCAAATTCCCATGCTAAACATGGCTGGGAACAGTTCACTTCGCAGGTTGTAGGACATGTTCTGAACCATGGAGATGGCGTAGTTGTAATTGCCTGGGGAAAACCCGCGGAAAAATTAGCAAAATACTGGGAAGCAAAAGATTCTAGTGGGAAAAACTGCTTCCTCTATGGAGTTCATCCATCACCACTGAGTGCACACCGTGGATTCTTCACGCAGGGACATTTCCTTGCTGCTAACTCATTTCTCAAAGAAAAGAATCGTAGTGAAATTGTTTGGTCTCAGTTGTAACATGATTACTTTTTAAATTGCAAAATACTTACTTTTTTTGCCACATTGTATAGTGTTGTGGATTCGTTAAATGTATTATTATTATTGACTAGACTTTACATTCTTGCCTAGAGGTAGTTCTAATTAAACAGAATACTCCAAGTAAAGAATTAAGGATGAGCTAGATAAAATTTAACCAACAGCAATCAACAACCACCTCGTGTAGTCGTATATTATGATAGAGTTATTTCTTTAAAGGTTCTGAAGATTAAAATTATTGGAAAAAGTATATAAAATCTTGATTAATAATCAGTTAATTGAAAAGTATTAGTTATTTATTATTTTGTATCAATTGAAAAAGTAAACTATAATATAATAAGTGCTAAGATTCCTTAACAAAGTTACCATGAGTTCAAAAAAAAATATTGAATATGTTCTCTGTTTTTTCAAGCTTGAAATCTTATACTAATTAAAAAATGGAAGTGTAAAAAAATTAAAAAAAATTTAAAAAATACTATGACTTTTAAATATAATAGCAATCAAAGGTTCAGAGACAAAATTTCAGAGGCAAAATTTCAAAAACAGTTAAATACTTATCCTGAAAACTTATCTTAGAAAAGAAAACAGGTATTTTTGCAAAACTAAATGTTTTGTAATCAAAATAAAACAGTTCTAGAACCATCGAAAAACAGTGTTTACAAAAGTAGAAATAGCTTTAACAAAATTATTATTCCTTCAATTTTGATAAATTATATAATTTCCATGTACAGATTATTTAGATAATTTTCATTTTGTAAATTTTATTTATTCATAAACCAATTTATATATGAATTTGAGTTTAAAAATAAAACTATAATTATATAAAGTATGTGTGAATACGTAACCTAGCTTATTACAGGGAAGATACTTACCAAATAAAACTGCTATTACCTAAACGTGAAGGAATAGTGGTAACTGTAATCATTTTATCAATTACAATGAACTTAGTGGTATTAAAGATTATATTATTGGTGATAACTGTGCTTGTAAAAGTTATAAAAATAAAAGAATTCACTTATTGATTAACAAAACTAGGTTGCAGTTCATCCCTAAATCATTTTCATCATTTTTATCTATCTATGTAGAATCGTTGTACAAAGTTTTAAAAATATGTATAATTAGTTAATTTCAAATCTTGAGTATTCGTTGGATGTTTAATTTATAAATTCCTAAAAGTGTCTGCATCATGTAGATCGTCTCGTGTACATGCTGTCCAAAGTAGAACATTTGGAACATTAAAGGTAGTATAAGCATCATTTGAAACATTGAAAACGCTTGGGGTACCTGAAATAGTAGAGGTGATATAAACACTAACCTCCTAAGATTTACTAGTATGTTTGTGGGCATTCATTTAACAAATTTGGGAAACTAATCTCACCATACTCAGGATACATTTCTGAATCAACGGGGTTAAATTTTACAAAAGGAAGAAATACCAGAATTTCCATTATTAAAATAACTAATTAGTTTTCAGTACTGAAATTGAAAGGTTAATTGATGGTCAGTTCAACTTAAGAATTTTGAGAACCTTAAATTATGTAAGCAGAGAAATCTTCAACTAGTGAAATTGAAAGCTCATAATTACTTTTCTTATCACAAAATTGTTTGTTCTTTTAGCAGCACAAAGAAATTCAATTTAGAAACAATTCTATACCTGGTTCCAAAATGTGATATCACTGCACATACTAATAATTAGATCGAATTTTCCGCATGTTTATTGATTATTAATTGAACATGAAACCTAAATCAAACGAAGGACTAACGGCCTTTATTGGAGCATGAAATACATAAGATTATAAGCAAATAAAACTAAAATAGATAAAAGTTCTGAAGTTGAAAGATAATATGTATTGAATTCAAAAAACGACGGACAACTAGATAGGTATAAAATGTTAATTTTTATTAAATATGAAACCTGGTTAAAAACCGAAAAGTATGATTTTAATGGACTGGTTGTGACTGTTTAAGAAATTGGAGTTGGATTTAAATGAGAGGTTTGAAAAAATGATCATTTAATTAACTACTGCAAGAGTTGTTGGAATCAATGTTTTAAGGTATTTGCTCTAATAATAGGATTCATGTTTATATTATACGTAGGTATTAAAAAAATTACAAGTACACATATATAATACTAGATAGTTATGAAACGCTTAATGAGGTCTTTCTCCTTCTTTAGACGAACTAACGCCTATTATAAGAATACAAAAGGGTTCTATTACATCATAAAATATTTTAATTGACCAATCGGATCCCATTTCAACAATATGGTTCTTCAACTTCTTATTTGTTGGTGTAAGTGACAGTGATTTTATTTTTTGTGTTCTAATGAATATGGCATAAGAAGAGTCAAACAAAAATTTTATAAATTTATTGTAACCTGAAATTTCTGGGAAAAAAAAATACATGAATATAATGTCTACCCACAGTATTCAATTTTGCTATATAAGTTATTTGCAATTTTTTGTATTCTTGTACTTGGTTGTATAGTGTAGTGGTTATCACTTTCGGTTTTGATCCGGACAACCCCGGTTCGAATCCGGGTACGACCTATATTTTTTATTATTAAAATGTTGTAGAGATCGGTTTTTTACTTGTTTTTTTTTGCGATGATATTTTTTTTTCTCCGTATTCAACTAACTTGCATAACTTTAGATATTACAAGGCATTGTATTATTAACCAATAATGGGTAAAATTAATCAACCAAACTCACAAATAAAATTAACTAATGTATCCCTTGTGCGAATGAAAAAGGGTAAAAAAAGGTTTGAAATTGCGTGTTATCAAAATAAAGTTCAAGATTACAAATCAGGTGTTGAAAAAAGTATTGATGAAGTCTTACAAATCCCACAAATTTTTACCAATGTGTCTAAAGGACAAGTTGCATCAAGTGAAGATTTGAAATCATCCTTTAATACCACAAATATTGATGATATTATTTTAGAAATTTTGAAAAAGGGTGAAATTCAGTTAGGTGAAAAGGAAAGAGCTCAACAAAATGAAAAATTACATAATGAAATTTTAAATATAATTTCTGCAAAATGTATTAATCCAAAAAGTAAGAAAAGATATCCACCAACAATGATCGATAAAGCTTTAAAAGAGCTGAAATTTAATTTTGTTAATGCAAGAAGCGCAAAATCTAAATCATTAGAAGCAATTAAATTACTTGTTGAAAAGCAAATTATTCCAATTGTTAGGGCAAAGATGAGAGTTAAATTAATTATTAAGAGTAAAGCATATCAAAATATTAAAGAGGAAATTGAAAATGATTTCATTTCAAACTTGGAATCAAAAGATATAACTGACGATCAAACTGAAATTTTATTTTTGGTCGAACCTGAAAATTATAAATTATTAGTTGAAAAGGTTAAAAAGGCTAATGGTAAACTTGAATTAGTTGATTCTGCTGTTATTCAAGAAGGTGAGTTAAAACTTTGAAAGTTAGTCATATATTCAGTTTAATTTTATAGATTTTAAAGGAAAACAATAATTTAGAATAACTTGAGTAAAATCTAATTGATTTGATAAATGTAAATTCTTACTATGTAACACTGTATAGCATAAGACCTCAGATAAATTGTTGCTTTAATATGAAGGAGACACAGGTACTGCTTGGACAATAAATATTCTTTATATTCGCACAATTCTTTTCAAATTCTGTGCAAATGCACTTTGCTGATCTTCTTCATTCAGTTCAATTTAGCAACTAAAAACATGTCTTCGTTTGACTTTAAAAATCAAACAAAAGAATGCCACTTACAAATTAAGGATCATAATGGAATCGAACATTTGTTAACATGTACAATCTTAGAGTTTTTAGATAAAATAATAATTCATTTAGCAATGGATGGAGAGACTGACATAAGTTACGACATCCAAATGCCTGAATTAGATGACTTAAAAAAACCAAGAAAAATTTACCATTACGATGAGGAAAATGAAAATGAAGAAGAAAATGGAAATTTAGACAGTTCAATTGTCCCTTCAATACTTATTGGTGGTTGTGATAATATGAAAACTCAAGTTCTAGCGTCTCAAATTGGCCATGTAATGGGTCAACAATCTACAAAAAATTTGATTTTAAATGTCAACGGAAGAATTTTTGGTAAGCCTAGTATAGACACAGACTATCATTCAAATGATTCAATATTGATGCAACAGATAATTCATTTGGTTGTTGAGACTTTCAATAGTTAAATTTTACTAGTAATATGTATGGATTATTCATTTCTTTTTGGTACATGCGAAGTTAGTAAGTCACGTGAAAAGTTGAAAATAATCATGTTGAATGTGAAAATAACGGAAGAAAAATTGCAAAATGAAAAATGGAAATGAAAAGCTAATTAAATTGAAGTATAATAATATCAACTTTCTAGTTGTTTGTAGTTTTTTTTGTTCTAGTATTTGGGTAAGGAATGTATAGAAAAGACCCTATAGATCGAGAGTTAGCTGAAAAGTTAAAAATAATGAAGAATAACGATACCAACACACAACCACAGACTGCGGAAAGTATTGAAGAAGTCAATCAAACTGGTTATCAAGAAGAACATGAAATAGAAACACATTATCCAAAACCAAAGAAAGAACCATGGTATAAGAATTTATCAGGGGTCCCATTAAATACAAGACCTGCTTCACCTTATACACTTACACCACCAATTGATTCTGATGGTTTATCATGGCCAAGTTTAGGTGCTCGTGAACGTTTGGAATCAAGTCACGAAGAATCAGGTAGCAGAGAAAAGAGAATCGCAGATGCTGTCAAAACTATTTTAACAGAACTTGGTGAAGATGTTAATAGGGAAGGTTTGTTGGAAACTCCTGAACGTTATGCAAGAGCTATGTTATTTTTTACCAAAGGTTACGAAGATAACATTAAAGATGTCATTAAAAGAGCAGTTTTTGAAGAAGATCACGATGAAATGGTTATCGTCAAGGATATAGAAATTTATTCATTATGTGAACATCATTTAGTTCCATTTTTTGGTAAATGTCATATTGCTTATATTCCAAATAAGAAAGTTTTGGGATTAAGTAAATTGGCAAGATTAGCTGAAATGTATGCTAGAAGGTTTCAAGTTCAAGAAAGATTAACAAAACAAATTGCCATTGCATTAAGTGAAATTTTACAACCAAGAGGTGTTGCAGTTGTTATTGAAGCAACTCACATGTGTATGGTCAGCAGAGGTGTTCAGAAGTCTGGTGCTATTACTTCAACAAGTTGTATGTTAGGTTGCTTCAGATCACAACAAAAGACAAGAGATGAATTTTTAACATTACTGGGAAGACATTAAGTCTAATCTAAATTATGGATATTTTTTTACGTTTTAAGTTTTTTACAGTGAACATTTTTAAATTAAGTTTTTGATTACTTGTTTTCATTTTATACATTAATATTACTAGTAAATTAATTTTATTCCTTTATATAGATATACATGCGTTTAGTTTATAAGTTTATGATAAGTTTGGGTTTACTTCTTCTTAGATTTTGTAACACTTGAGCCAATTGTAATATTAACCTTTGGTGGGACATTAAAACCAAAAGACTTACCAACTTTAACTAAATCTAGTTTATCAACTTTATAAACAGTCTTTAAATGGTGCGAAGCGTAAGCTTGTAAATAAGCTCTATAACCGTCCTTTGCAGATTGATGTAACCAATAATTATTTTTAATTAATTGTTCTAATTGTGATTGAACATTAGCAATTTTATCAAGTGGGAATTCATATTCATTTAATGGAACTTTTGCAGCCTTAAGATATCTTAAGAATCCAAGTTCTTGAGGAATTAAAAACATTAATGATTTACCTTTACCCGCATTACCTCTTGCAGTTCTACCAACCCTATGAATATAATCTCTTGGATCATCTGGTGGATCAAATTGAATAATCCAATCAACTTCAGGTATATCCAAACCTCTTGCTGCAACATCTGTACACAATAAGATACCTTGATTTGTATTACAGAATTCAAAGAATGTTGAGGTTCTCTTTTGTTGTTTTTGTTTACCATGTAAATCTAAAACAGGTATATCAATATAATTTAATAAAGCTGAATAATATTTGACACAATTACAAGATGATAAGAAAACAATTATCTTCTTCTTTTTTTTCAAATTTCTCTTTAAAAATGAAAATAATAATAAGAATCTTTTATCAGAATCACAGACAACGTAACCTTGTTCTAAACCTTCTGCAGTCGAAAAATCCCTATCTTCATGAACGTTTATATAAACTGGTCTTCTCTTTAATGATGCTCTTGCTAAATCTTCAACTTTAGTTGTTTGAGTTGCAGAGAATAACATTGATTGTCTATCTTCATTTGGTAAAATTTTTACAATTTGTTTCATTTCATCTTCGAAACCAATTTCTAAGATTCTATCAGCTTCATCCATAATCAAAGTTTTCAAGTTTTTGAAAACAAAACCTTTTGTGTTTTGTAAATGATCTAATAATCTTCCAGGAGTTGCAATTAATAGATTAACACCTTTCATTAATTTTTCAGCTTCTTGTCTTCTATTTGCACCACCTATCACAATACCTAAGGTTTGTGAATGGTTTGCCATTAATTCTCTTGCGACACCAAAAATTTGTAATGCCAATTCTCTTGTTGGAGTAATAACGATTGCACCAGTACCATTTCTTGGTTTAAACTTGAGTGAATATAATAGTTCAATTGCAGGAATTAGGAATGCTAATGTTTTACCTGAACCAGTTTTTGCAGCACCTAAAACATCCTTGCCAGCCAATAATGGTGGAATTGTACGTGATTGAACTTCAGTCATTTTAGTAAAACCCATAGATTGGATAGATTTTAAAGTTGGGGCTGATAATGATAAATCTGTAAAATTTTGAGGAATTGATGCAAGATCTGGTTGTTCAGAATTATTTTGCACCTTTTGAACTTCTTTAGTTGCTTCAACATTTTCATTCACTTCATCATCATCATCATCACCATCATTATCTTCTTCTTCTTCATCATCATCAGCACCATCATCTTGTTCCTTTTCCTGTTTTTCTTCTTCATTGTCAGATGTTGAATCATCCTTTTCAAGTAAATCGGTAACATCATCATATTCATTATCTAAATCTTCGACAATTTTATCAGTATTTGTATCATCTTCCTGTTCATCAGATTCAGGTTCGGGTTGTTTTTTATTATTTTTTTTATTATCTTTCTTTTGCTTTTTTGCATCTAAAGTAACGACTTTGGATTTTGAATTAGACTTTTGTCTTTTTGAATCGACATCAGCAGCTTTAGCTGCCTTTCTCTTGTTAGTAGTTTTAACCATAACGTTGAGAATGGTTGGATTATAGAAGAAACTGCACCAAAATTATTAGTTTGATCAAAATCTAGAAGTGAAAAATTTTAAATTTTTTTTATTTTTTCAAGAAATTAGCAAAAAAACAAAAAAAAAACAAAAAAAAACAAAAAAAACAAAAAAAACAGAAAAACAGAAAATAAGAAAAAAAAAATTAAAGAATATTTTCATTTTTCCACATTTCTCAAATCCAAATTAATAATGTTAAATGTGAATTTAAACCCCCTAGCCCAAAAGGACCAAAATTGCCTAATCTGGCAAATACGTTAAAAACATAAAAATCGCGCCGGGAAAAACAAAAACAAAACAAGAAGGCAGAAAAAGAGGAAACCGAAGTCCGCAGCACGAAAAAGGACATATTTTGATTTGTATTCGACCTGCACATTGAAATCTCGTCATTTGTCGTCTAACACGGTCTTCCGAGTATTGGACCAGGTTTTTGGCCACTTTAGTTAATCACATCACCGCTGAATCTCCCGTTTTTCTGCCCAATAGGAACTTGGCGGGGTATTCAAAGGCTAAACCCAACATTTTACATTTCGCAATTCCAATGTTGATGACCCTATTGCGTCAGGGAATGTGGTAAGCCTCTCTTTCATCCTGTACATTCCACATAATGTCGATTTTTTAATCACAGCCTGCGGGCGCTATATCGATTATTAATGTTCTTCTTCTGCGCATTGTCCTAATACAAGATGGTGTTGCTCACGGATTGTTCTTTTTTTCTACCGCATCAACCCTGATTATTGTATAATGTTTTAGTGAATGCTATTTTGGCCTACAGCAATTGGTGTAATTTATTTTTTTATAAATACCTGCCCACGTCCCTAATTTTGCCACCCAGTTGCTTGGTGTAAATTTATTCTTCCTTATTACCGCTATTAATAAACTCATTGCGTATACATACACTAGTTTATTATATACAAGTACATTTTGCACAGTTACATTATCTAATTGCGATCACAAAATTCCTCTTATATTAGAAATAGGAGTTAATTGATTAATACAAAAAATCACAAAATCAAAAGAATCAAATATATAAACAAACTACTACTTTAAGTTAGGTTGCTATTCCGAGTCAGTTCTTATCGAAAAACCCGGCATTCAGACATTTTTCTACTCAAGAGTATAACAATCGATCTGCCAATTACAAAATCAAAAAAGACGTCACTCCAGATTGTGCATTGTGAACATTGAACATAATTAGCATTTTTCTTCAGTTAATTTTTCATTTTCTTATTTTTCGCTAGAAAACACAGGACCCCAAATTTTCCAGCTTCTTCCATTGAGATTCTCGTAAATTTTTTTTTTCAAAAGTTCTCAATTTAAAATTTTAGAAACAAAATTTTCAGAAACTCCCCCTATTTTTCTTCGTTGTTTGAACCCAATTATATTAATTAACGCATACTCATTGAAATCAATTACAATACTTGGTTAATTAATAATGACATCTGCTTCAAAAGAATTTAGATTAGTTGTCGTTGGTCCACCTGTTGTTGGTAAATCTGCCCTTACAATTAGACTTACACAAAGTGAATTTGCAAACGAATATGATCCAACCATTGAAGATTCATATAGATATTATTGCACGATTGATGATATGTCTACATCTTTGGATATTTTAGATACCGCAGGACAAGAAGAATATTCATCAATGAGAGATTTATATATGAAAACTGGTGAAGGATTTTTATTAGTGTTTTCTTTAACTGACCGTCATACATTTGAAGAAATTTCAACATTTTATAATCAAATTATGAGAGTTCAAGGCGAAACTGTTCAATTCGTACCCATGATGTTAGTTGGTAATAAGAATGATTTAATTAATGAAAGACAAGTTTCACACGAAGAAGCAATTGAATTAGCTAAAAGATTTGATTGTGCTTATATTGAAACATCTGCAAAAACTGGTCTAAATGTTGTTGATGCATTTCACGGTTTAGTTAAGATGATTATGCGTAATGGTGTTTTAGGTGTAGGCTTGGAAAATACTCTTTATCCAAGTGAAGTTGAAGAACGTGAAGCACAATTAAAAATTCAACAAGAAAATGAATTAAGAAATCAAGCAAATAGTAGGGTTAATGATACAAATAATGAAACAAATAATAATGCAAATAACATTGATTCATCCAAAAACAATTCCCCATCTTCAAATTCAAATTCTAGTCCTAATTCAAAAGTCAATCCAAAACCGGTTAATTCAAGCGCTGGCGCAAAAGATTCAAGTGGTGGTTGTTGTATTATCATGTGAATAAAAAAGGCTTTCAAAAATAAAACTATACGATTGATTTTTACTTATACCAGGAATTTATATATTCATAATACTGGGTATGTATTTTCTTTTTTCTTGAAAGAAAACATTGCCATTTTTTAACATTATAATTGTACACTTGTACCATAAAAAAAGCAAAAATTCATATATTATCATTACTAAAGTTAGTGTTTATAATCACAATTTCAAATTATTATTTTTGAATTTATAATGATATTCCTTTGTTAAGTCATCAAACCTCTGTCTATTTTTAATGTTTATTTAATGTTTATTTTATTCCTTTTTCTTATTTTTGACTTCCTTTCCTTTTTTTTCCTTTTCTTCTCTTCTCTTTCCTTCTCTTTTCTTCTCTTTTCTTCTCTTTTCTTCTCTTTTCTTCTCTTTTCCTTTTCTTCTCTTAACTTATTTTTTTATTTTTATACTATCTATATAACATATTAAAGCTTTTCAACAAAAAGAATATATTAGCAAGTATCAAAGGTACAACTTTTAGTTTGAGATTTATTCTGAAAAAAGAAAACTTGGACCGAGAATATATTTAAGGTTATAAAAACTTAGTTAAATTCCAGAAGCTTATATTATTGAAGTAAACGAATTACAAAAGTTCGGGTTTATAAGATTTAATCTGGATTGCTCCGTTTTGCTCCGCCCCCTCCGGATTTAAGTATTTGAATTGGTAACATCCCAGAGTTGCCTTGTAATGTTTCTAGTGGAACAGGTAACAAACAAGTAAACAAATAAGCAGATAACGCAGAAAGATACGAAAATTACGTTTATGGCTTAATTACTATGAAAAACGTTTCAATTGACTATTTAACTATGCAGATCTTTTGATTATCATTGGAAAACACTAGAAAACTCAACAAAGAAATATACAATAATTGCGTAAATCCTTTCACCTTATTCTAGGAATTCTTAAAATGTAGTATGTCGGTAATATATAGCGATAGTATTTTTTTTAATAAGTTCCCGTATTAATGTTCAGCCATGTGGGTCAATTATACTGAATTGTGTAATTGTTGATCGAGTGATTTACTAACCGAAATTATGCCCAGATGAGAATCATATGTTCCCAAACAGTTTAGTCTAAAATAAGAATCCAGTCAAGTTACGCTTTTCAAAGAATTATATACCAATTACTATATAGCGTATTTAAGCACTTTGTATTTGCATGATTTTATATAGCTCCTTTCTTATTTGTTGGCTGAGGTAAAAATAGTAATATTATTGAAAAAATAAAACTTATACTAAAATTAACAAAGGCTAAAATTTAAATATAAGATATAATAAAATAAAATAAAATGAAAATAAAGATAGAGATAAAAATATAGATAAAGACAAAGTTACAGATACAAGAACGTAAAAGTAAAACTAACCTGATGCAATCTATATTATTTACTTTATATTTATAATGAAGTTTGATCGATTTTTTGCTTTGAAAACGATTCCGCATTAGTAGTTGCATTTTGAGCTTCCCTCTTTAATTCTTCACCTAATTTATTAAAATCAACTTCAGCCTCCTCAGTTGTTGGAACAGTCTTTTTAGTTGTTTCAGTTTCATGAGTTTTTGATGATGAAGTAGTTGCAGTTGGAATTGGTTCAGAAGCAACAGTTGTACCTGCAGTTCTAACTGGTAATTTGGATTCAACAATTTTCCAAACTGGATCGACAGCTTTCTTTGCCTTTTCAATGTGTGGACCAAACTTTTCATTAGCTGCTTTATAACCATTATTTAATTGCTTCTTTGATAGATCAACAGCTTTAACAATATTTTCGTCAATAACTTTTTGATTTAAAATATAAACTTTTGGAACTGAGAATGATAAAATCGTTAAAACAAATGTTAAAGTCCATAATGAGAAATGATTTGTTAATTTATATAAAAAGAATGAAGCAACACCTGCTTTAATTGAATCTTCAATACTAACAGAAGTAAATAATTCATATGTTTTAAGTTCAAGTTTTTTGAAAACTGTGACAAAATGTGGTGCATAAGTTTCAACAAATTTACCAGCACAACCTTGGAATTGAGGTTTAAATTTAGTAATAAAACCGGTACCTGTAACCGTTTTACCAGTATATTCAGCTAATGCAGAAACTAATAATGCAAAAGTTGAAATACGGAAAAATAGTGATATTAAGTTAACAAATTTAATTAGCAATAAAACTGACAGAATTGATGAGAATGCAATTCCCGATTTCTTAACATCTTTCCAAAGTAGTAAACTGTTACTGTTTTTGGTCATACATGAACCACCACAGCAGACGTTTTTAGTTGATTTGCAAGAAGACATAAGGTAAATTCAATTGACTTGATTTGTGTCGTGTGATTAAAAATAAACACTCTAAGATAAATATATAAAATCTTGAACAAGAAGCAGAAATCGGGAAGGCAAAGGGGGTGGAGCGACGATTTGATTAAAAACTAAAAATTAAAATGAAAAATCAAGAAATTGAAAAAAAAAACTCTGCGTTGAGATCCGTCTAGAAAAAAGTTTTCTTCCAGAATCTCAGTATGTTTTTCATTTAATCTTTTTCGTAATTTCTTTAACTTTTAAAGGCAGCAAGATTTTTTAACTTACAAAACACATAGGGAATGTTTGATAAAATACAAAAAGTTGCCAATTACCGGAAAATATTTTTGTAGGTTGAGCATGTAGCAACTGTGAGATATTCCTATTGTAGATATCACGTATTACCATTAATTTATTAGAAATTGCTTGTAGCATCTTTTAAAACTACAAAACCAAACTACTATTAATTAACATGTTAGAATTGTAACCTTTAAAGAGCCGAGTATAAAAAGTTTACAAGTCCAATATCTAATATAGTGACATTATATCGCATTGTGTCAAAGATTTAAATTGTAAAGCTGTTATAAAGTTGGTATTGAAGATTAATCGTAACTAGAAAGAATGTTAAACCTCCGGCTAAGTATTTTGGATTTTAGCAAACATCGTTTATTTGAAATTATTAACAACTTACAAATTAATTGTGCCTTCAACGCATGTGATGGCAGTACCACCAACAAGAATCTGATTTTGTGCAATAGTCAATCTGATATATCCATTACGCCTTAACGCTTGTCCTTGAGATGACTCTATTACTACCGGACTACCAAAGGTAGTAGATTTAGATTTAGTACCATGATAACGTATGAATGCAGCAACGCTACCGTTACCACTACCACAAACAGGATCTTCGTTGACTCCACAAGCTGGAGCAAAAGAACGGACTTCAATGTGATTTTGCTCAGACCATTCTCCATAGATACATACACCTGCAACTTTCCATTCTTCGTCATGAATAGCCAATTCTGCAAAATTTGGTTTTGTTGCTAAAACTGATTCTGCATTAGATAGATGTGCAACGATCCAGCGAACACCAACATCAACAAGTGTTGGTGTAAGTTGACGATCTATTGGAGATCCTAAAATCTTTTCAAGACGATCAATCTGAACTGAATCTAGACACGTAATAGTCGGTTCAGGTAATTCAAATGAAATTAATAGGCTGCTGTCTGCTGTATGATCAATAGTAAGATTGACCAATCCAGCACCACATTCTTGTATGATTCTACCGTTCTTTGGCGAAATCAAGCCTGCTTCGAGTAAAGCAAAGGCAGTTCCAATCGTAGGGTGTCCTGCAAAAGGTAATTCATGATTTGGAGTAAAGATCCTAACGTGGTAATTAGCCCTCTTGTCCACAACGGGAACCACAAACGTTGTTTCAGAAAGATTTGTCCAATTTGCAATATTTTGCATTTGCTCCGTTGTTAAATCAGTTGCATCCATGATTACGGCAACAGGATTGCCTTTGAAAGATTTTGATGTGAATACATCCACTTGTTTGAACGCAACCATCTTTGGATTTTAGAGAAGTTGTAACTGTCAAAAAGAGGGAAAAATAGCAGTTTATAAACTAAGCGATAATTTCATGACTGTTATCTGACTCATTCCAACTCCAGCCAGACATTTCCAAGTGCGTAATTAACAATTGTAATTAAACCACATAATAGCGATTAAATATGAAGACAAGCGTGTTTAATAGTCTCCAATTGATTTGCAAGAAGACATGTAATTCAGCTAACATATTTTTTAAAAAATATTGTCAAGATATTAATTATTGCAAATAGCATGTAAAATTCAAAAAAATTAAGTTTACCAATTTTTCCTCAGAATCTCTTCATACTTTTCTAGATTTTTCATTTTCCATTCTTCAGTTATTTGGCAGTTTTTGTGCAATTTCAATTACCGTATTTGAAAATACTAGTTTGAAGAACTACAAACTATAAACATAAAAAGATTAATGTTTAAATATAGAAGTAGATTAATAAAGTTTCAACTTGGAAGACGATCTGTGAGTTCCGATGTAGATCCACGCTTTTTCAAATTCCATACGCCTAAAGGATTTAAACAAATGATGCCTGGACCAAATGACCAAATAATAATTTCAATGTCATCAGGTGTTGATTCATCAGTTTGTGCATTAATGTTTTCTAAAATGTATAAAAATGTGCGTGGGATATTCATGGCTAATTGGTCTGCGGATAAAGTTATAGATGGCAATTCCAAATGCACCGTTGATAATGATTGGTTAGATGTACGCAAGACTTGTGATCAATTAGGTATACCTTGTGAAAGAGTTAATTTTGAAAAAGAATATTGGACCCAAGTTTTTGAGCCTATGCTAAATGAATATCAACGTGGATCAACACCCAACCCTGATATTGGATGTAATAAATATGTGAAATTTGGTAAAATGATTGAACATTTGAATGCAACAATCCCAACAAATGGAAAATGGTGGTTAGTAACGGGTCATTATGCTAAAATATTGAAAAATGAACAGAATGGTAATTATTCACTATTTCGTGCAGATTATAAACAAAAAGATCAAAGTTATTATCTAACTAGTATGTCACCTAAACTTTTAGATAGGATTATAATGCCAATCGGACATTATACAAAACCTGAAATCAGAGAAATTGCAAATGGTTATCAGTTAGAAACCAGGGAAAAACCAGATTCTCAAGGTTTATGTTTTGTTTCACAAGTTGGTAAGTTTAAAGACTTTCTTAATGAATACATACCACCAAATCCAGGTAATATTGTCACAAGGGATGGTAAAATTTGGGGCAAACATCAAGGATTGTGGTCTGCTACAATCGGACAAAAAAGTGGAATTAGTATGCCACAGGGAGATCCAAAATACAAAGGAGTTTGGTTAGTGTGTGATAAAAATATAGAAAAGAATGAGCTAATTATTGCGCATAAGAATGATAAAGAAGCATTCAGAAAAGACGCAATCAGCGTCGACTTAGAAAGCTGGCATTGGTTTGGAGAACACAGCTGGGGTCGTGTTAGAGAATTGATTCAGAAAGGAGAAAATATCAACTGCCAAATTCGATCCCTCCAAACTCCCAGTCAAGTAGTGGATGTTTCTGTCTCTGATGGTGGGGCGGCTGTTTTGTTGCAAGAGCCGCTTTTCGGAGTGGCGGTCGGTCAAACACTGGCGTTGTATTGGGGGGACATGTTTCTGGGAGCGGGGGAAATCAAATGAGAAGCGGCTCTCACTTGCTAAGGGCGGCCTGTTCAAGCAGTCGGAGCAAACGCTGGGCGACGATGGAGTAGCGACGGACTATTTCTGAGTGACGGGCACAAAGAGTGGCTAGTGTGGGAAAATTGTTGTCGGCGGTGGCGGCCGCAAGTGATTCATGGGTTGCTGCGACGGCGTCAAGAGTGTTTTTGTAGGCGAGGACTGTTTCTAGCTGGGAGATGCAGTGGGATAATTGGGAGGCCGCGGCGAGAACAGTTTCCTTCATGGGAGGAGCTGGGTCTGGATTTATGGCAAGAGTTGGTGTGGGGCGCATGTCAATCGGGCAGGATTTGAGGGCAGCTTGAAGTGCAGAGGGGACGACCAATTTCTGTGTGTAGAGTTTGAGTTCTTGGAGGGAATCGGCTATGGGTTGATCTTGTTGTTCTCCCAAAGCCAATTCCAAAGCCAGAATTCTGTCTGAGAGTGATTGCATCGTGTATATAGTATGTAGACGGGTTAATGTATAGAACAAAGATAGCGGGCGATCCGTGATCCATGGGAAGGCCCACGAAGAAAAACAGACAATTAGCCCATGAAACAGGTGGTTACGCAGCCCGCGACGGCTCTAGCATGATTCTCAGTTAGGAAATGGTGGTACGTGATAATTGAGAAAGTAGTAGAAGAGATGGCGATTGTTATTTTATGATGGTATTTCTTGTGAGCTATAGATAAACGTTAACAATGGTAGGTCTTCACTATATAATCAATTGTTTACATCTATTTAATACAGCAATACTAACACTGATTACCTTTTTCTTTCATCTTACAGTCCAGATCAGGGTATGTTTGCATAACTAGGATATAGATAGCAATTTTGCTTCTCACTTATCCAAACTCATTACTTCCCCTTCTCTTTTTTCCTTCAACCAAATACTAACAAATCCATTATTCTCCGTTTTTTAAGTATAGTGTTGCAATTTCAGATGACGCTTTAAAAGCTTTCAATGACCTCAAGTTAGGTAAGAAATATAAATACGTCATTTACACTTTAAGTGATGATAAAACTCAAATTGTTGTTGATAAAACATCAACTGAACAATCATACGATGCGTTCTTAGAAGAATTTCCAGAAAATGATTGTAAATATGCGGTTTATGATTTTGAATATGAAATCTCTGCAGGTGAAGGTAAAAGATCAAAGCTTGTTTTCTACCAATGGTCTCCAGACACCGCTCCAGTTAGACCAAAGATGGTTTATGCATCTTCTAAAGATGCTTTAAGAAGAGCATTAAATGGTATTTCAACTGATATTCAAGGTACTGATTTCTCTGAAGTTTCTTATGAAGCTGTTTTAGAAAAGGTTTCAAGAGGTGCAGGTTCTCATTAATTTTAGTACTTTTATTAACTTTGTGTACTCTTAGCATATATGCCGCTGTATTGTATATACCTCCTCAATAGTTATACTTAAACTGAATTTAGTTGAATTTTTATGTCAACAGTAATACATTTGGAAAATTGAAAAATTTAGATGTCGAACTCCATAGTATTATGTGTTCGGTGGCACCGAGACTTTGTTTATATTTCAATGTTCTATTGTTACTTGACTTTTTCTTAGATGCCACTCATATACAAGGTATATTTCTGAAGTATTATCACCCAATTCAATCGTTGTCTTCTAACTCATTAGCCAAGATGTCAACCGATTCAGATGTTATAATTATTGGTGCTGGTATTTCCGGATTGAAAGCCGCAAGTGATCTTAATGATAAAGGAATTTCAACTTTAGTTCTTGAAGCACGTTCGAAAATCGGTGGTAGAATTTATACCGAAAGATCAAGTGGTTCATCATACCATTATGATTTTGGTGCTTCATGGTTTCATTCAACATTAGAGAATCCAGTTTTTGACAATTTTGTCAATAATTGGTACTCAAAAGATGATACTGTTTGTGATGATTCGAATATTGGATTTATTTTGAATACTGAGGATGGTAAATTCCCTGCTGACTGTAATTTTGGTCCAGTTGTTAATGAATTGAAGAGTTATGTTTCAAATTTGGAAACTGATCAATCATTACAAAATTCAACAATAGAATTCTTCAAATCTAAAAAGTTATCTTCTTTTACTGATGATGAAATTAAATATTCAACATCGGTATTTAAACTTGCAGAATTATTAAATGCTGGTGCTTGGAGTATGATTAGTTCCAAATTTGCATATGGTCCGACTAAGGGAGGTGATTCTTTTAATAAAATTGGTTATGATAAAGTCATTGAAAAAATTATTGAAAATTATCCAAAGGAAAATATCAAATTATCAAGCATTGTTAAAAATGTCGAAAAACTAAATACTCATAGTGAGAATGAATCAATTATCCAGGTTACTACAAAGGATAAAAAAGTTTATAAATGTAAGTATTTGATTGTTACAATACCTTTAGGTGTTTTAAAATTATCAGCTGAAAATGCATCTTCTGAAGGTGCAATTCTTTTCAAACCTGAATTACCAAAACCAATAACTGATAATTTTTCAAAAACTCACTTTGCTGTATTCACAAAAGTTTTTGTTGAATATGATAATGTATTTTGGCCAAAAAATGATAAATTTTTAGTATTAAGTGATACAAATGAAAATGAACTTAACTTAGAATCCACAAAACCATATGAAACAATTGAATTTGGTAAATATGACAATTCCAAGCCAGCTAAAGCTTTTGATTTCCCTTGCTTGGTTTCTAACTTTGATTCTGTTAGGGGTATACCAGTATTAATGTTTCTTATTCCACCACCTGCATCAAATCAAATTGAAAATTCCGAAGATCCAAAACAGTATAGTTATGAATTAATTAAACCAATTATTTCCAAGATGTCAGGCATTCCAGTATCTGAATTACCTGAGCCAAAGTTGATTTTAACAACTAATTGGGGTAATGATCCTTATATTAGAGGTGCTATTTCGACATGTGCTGTCGGTGATGTTTTTTTTAATGATAAATTGATTGATGGTTTTGGTAATGTTAGGTTTGCAGGTGAACATACGATTGCTGAAGGTAAAGCTTGTGCTCACGGTGCTTACATGAGTGGAGCTCGTGAAGCTCAATTCATCATTACTAAAATGGGTAAATAACTTTTTATTAACTAATTTTTTAAAACACTTTACAGTAGAATAACTCTGTGTTTAATCTATTAATAATTATAGTCTAACTTTTTTTCAACAATGTTTTCATATTTCTCGATTAGGAAATGTAATTACACATTGCTCGTTTCCAATTCCTTTTCGTGATTTTAAATTTTGATCCCTTCATCAGTATCCTATGCTTATATTTCCTTGTCTTCAGGTTTTATCAGTAGCTCAAAAATTATGGGTGCAGAAGAAATTAAGAAAAAGTACGAAGAAGCTGGCCAATCTCATATTTTCAAATATTGGAGTATTTTGAGCAATGAAAAGAAAGAATCATTTATTGAACAACTTTCAAAACTTAATGATCCAAAAGAGTTTATGAGTGATGTTTCAAATGCCATTAAATATTCATCTTCTGTAACCGAATCAAAAGAATATACCCAATTACCCGAGTCTTCATTCAGTTCAACTATATCTTCATCTTCTCAACAATTAAATGAATGGGAAACTGAAGGTATGAATTTGATTAAACAAGGTAAAGTAGGTATTATCCTCATGGCAGGTGGCCAGGGTACAAGACTTGGATCATCGTTACCAAAAGGTTGCTATGATGTTGGGTTACCGTCACATAAGTCACTTTTTCAAATTCAAGTTGAAAGGATTAAAAAATTAGAAGAAATTTCAGGTGGTTCACTAATTCTTTATATAATGACTTCAAAGCCAACTGTTGGACCAACTAAAAAATTTTTTGAAGAAAATAATTATTTTGGTTGGAAAAAAGATTCGATTGTTTTTTTTAATCAAGGTACTCTTCCTGCAGTTGATATTAAAGGTGAAAAGTTATTATTGGGCGAAGATAAAGCATCATTAGTTGAAAGTCCGGATGGGAATGGTGGACTATATAAAGCATTATATGATAATTCAATTCTAAAAAATCTTCAAGAAAAAGGTATCGAACATATTCATATGTATTGTATTGATAATATTCTAGTTAAAGTTGGCGATCCAATTTTTATGGGATATTCAGCATTGAATAAATTTAATGTTGCTACAAAAGTTGTTAGAAAGAATGAAGCAGATGAAAAAGTTGGTTTAATTGTCTTAGATAAAAATAATAATGCTCCATGTGTTATTGAATATAGTGAAATTTCAAAAGATCTGAGTGAAGCTAATGATGAGAATGATTCTAAATTATTAAAGTTAAGAGCTGCAAATATTGTTAATCATTACTATAATGTCGAATTTTTGAATCAAATGATTCCTGTATGGATCAAATCAAGAGATTATTTACCTTATCATATTGCAAAAAAGAAAATTGCAAGTATTGATTTGAATACTGGAGAATTCATTAAGCCTACAGATAATAACGGTATCAAATTAGAACAGTTTATATTTGATGTTTTTCCAAGTGTTGAACTGGAGAAATTCGGATGTTTAGAAGTTGCGAGAGAAGATGAATTTAGTCCACTAAAAAATGCATCAGGTACTCCAAATGATTCCCCAGAAATGTGTAAAGAAAATTGTTTAAAAAGAAGTACAGGTTGGATTATTGCAAACGGTGGTGTTCTGGACCCGAAAAACTCACTTATTGAAGTCTCTCCACTAGTAAGTTACTCGGGTGAGGGTCTTTCTACTGTTAAAGGCCGTCTTTTTACCGACGGTGAAATCTTGACCGAACTATAGGTTTAACCAGATCAGATAGCATAGAAATATATGAGAGGTGTAGATAAAAACGTATAAAATATAAAGCATGTATATTTCCGAACACAAGCAAAGAATAATAGGCTGATCCTAAAAAGTTCCTTTTGATTTTAAACTCCAGTCTTTATAATATTCCGGCGGCGTGGGATGATCGATATCAGCTGTTATAAAGCAAAAGCGGCTCTACTGGTTAAGTTGACCGAACGTGCTGCATGTCCTCTTTCTTCTTTGCTGCATTGCCATTGCACATCCTACTCAAAAAGTTTTTACAATAACTAAGAGATTTTATATATATCTTTATATCTAGTCTTGAACCAGTACAACTTATTGAAACCAGCAGAACTTATTGATACTTTTTAAAAAAATGATGCCATCTATGGATTCCTCCGTGAGCAGAAGGCATAGACGTACCATGACTGGTTTCACACCAACTGAAATTAAAAATATTGATGCTTCAATTCCAGTAAAATGTAGAAATGCATGGGCAAAGCATGCAACAAAAGCATTTGAAACTGAAGATGAACTTGAAGTTAAATTTATCAATCATGTTGAAACTACCTTAGCTAGATCCATGTATAATTGTGATGACCTAGCAGCTTACCAAGCCCTCTCCATTACTTTACGTGATAGATTGATTTTACAATGGAACAAAACTCAACAATTACATACTATTAAAGAATCGAAACGTATTTATTATTTATCTTTAGAATTTCTAATGGGTAGAGCTTTAGATAATGCGATGATTAATTTAGATGTTAAAAATCTATGTACTAAAACAACCGATGAATTAGGTTTTAATTTAGAAGATATTATTCAAGTTGAACCGGATGCGGGCTTAGGTAATGGTGGTTTAGGTAGATTAGCTGCTTGTTTTATTGATTCTTTATCAACTGGTAATTATCCAGGTTGGGGTTATGGTTTGAGATACAATTATGGTATTTTTGCACAAAAAATCATTAATGGTTATCAAGTTGAATCTCCAGATTATTGGCTTAAATTTGGTAACCCTTGGGAAATTCCAAGAAAAGAAATTCAGATTCCTGTTGACTTTTATGGTTCGGTTAGTAGTGTTACTGATGAAAAAACTGGTAAGCAAAAAAAACAATGGTCTGGTAATGAAAGGGTTTTAGCTATTGCTTATGATTTTCCTGTTCCGGGTTTTAAAACACATAATGTTAATAACTTAAGGTTATGGTCATCACAGCCAACTACAGAATTTGATTTTCAAAAATTCAATGAAGGTGATTATGATGATTCGGTTTCTCAACAACAAAGAGCTGAATCCATTACTGCAGTTCTATATCCAAATGATAATTTTTATCAAGGTAAAGAGTTAAGATTAAAGCAGCAATATTTTTGGGTTGCTGCAAGTTTGCATGATATTGTTAGAAGATTTTTGAAAACCAATAAGCCTTGGGAAGAATTTTCAAATTTAATTGCAATCCAGTTAAATGACACTCATCCAACCTTAGCAATTGTTGAATTACAAAGAATTTTAGTTGATATTGAAGGTTTAGAATGGAATAAAGCTTGGGATATCGTCACTTCAACTTTTGGTTATACAAACCATACTGTTATGCAAGAAGCTTTAGAAAAATGGCCTGTTGATTTAATTGGTAACTTATTACCAAGACATTTAGAAATTATTTATGATATTAATTTATTCTTTTTACAAGCTGTTGAAAAGAAATTTCCAAAAGACAGAGATTTATTAAGCCGTGTTTCAATTGTTGAAGAATCAACTCCAAAGAATATTAGAATGGCACATTTAGCAATTATTGGATCTCATAAAGTTAATGGTGTTGCAGAATTACATTCTGAATTAATTAAAACAACGATTTTCAAGGATTTTGTTAAATTTTACGGTGGTGCTAAGTTTACAAACGTTACTAATGGTGTTACTTTTAGAAGATGGTTAAAACAAGCAAATCCTGGTTTAAGCACACTAATTTCCAAGACTATAGGATCTGATGAATTCTTGAAATCTCCTGTTTTATTAAAAAAGTTAGAAGCTTATGTTAATAATACACAATTTTTATCTGATTGGGATGAAGTGAAACTCAATAATAAAAAGAAACTAGCTTCATTAATTAAAAAATTAACAAACATTGATGTTAATCCTCATAACTTATTTGATATTCAAGTTAAACGTATTCATGAATACAAACGTCAACAAATGAATATTTTTGGTATCATTTGGAGATACTTACAAATTAAGGCAACACCGGCAAATCAACGTAAAGAAAAATGGTTACCAAAAGTTTGTATTATCGGTGGTAAAGCAGCACCGGGATATTATGCTGCAAAGAAAATTATTAAGTTAGTTAATTCTGTAGGTGATGTTATTAATAATGATTCAGATATTGGCGATTTATTAAAGGTCATTTTTATTCCTGATTACAATGTTTCAAAGGCAGAAATTATTTGTCCAGCAAGTGATATTTCAGAACATATTTCAACTGCTGGTACGGAAGCATCGGGTACATCTAATATGAAATTCGTTCTTAATGGTGGTTTAATTATTGGTACAGTTGATGGTGCAAATGTTGAAATTACAAGGGAGGTTGGTGAAAATAACATTTTCCTCTTTGGAAATTTAGCTGAAGACGTTGACGATTTACGTTACGATCATCAATTAGGTAGAATAGAAATTCCAGATGCGTTACAACTTGTTTTCAATGAACTAGAAAAGGGCACATTTGGTGATTTCGAAGAATACAGAGGATTGGTCGATTCAATTAGAACACATGGTGATTTCTATTTAGTTTCTGATGATTTTGAAAGTTATTTAGAAGCTCAAAGCGCAATTGATGCTGAGTTTGTTAACCGTGAAAGTTGGATTAAGAAGAGTATTTTATGTGTTGCAAATATGGGCTTCTTTTCTTCTGATCGTTGTATTGAAGAATATGCAGAGAATATTTGGAATATCGAACCAGTTACTGAACAAGTTTAATTTCTTGAATCGAGATTTTGTTGCAAGTGATTTCATTTCTTTTATTATTTTTTATTTCGTTACTTGATCATTTTTTGTAACTTGATTCCATTTTATTATTTTATTCCATTTATATTATTTGAGTTTGATTGACTTAATTATTTAGTTTTACAATATATCACATTATAGTCTAACTCGTAGACGCACGTAATCGATTCAAGATATATAATTTTAAGCTTAATCTTTGATGTTCCAGATTCGTGTCGATGGTTTTCCCAGTATATAGAAATTTTATCCTCGGTTATCAATTCTCAACTAATATGTTTTCTACATAGTTTACCAGAACGTGATTTTGACCAAAGGGAGTTTAAGCTATCCAAAATTAGCAATGGTGGAAACAGTTAATTTCATCGTTGATGATAAAACTATTGTTGTCGAAAGAAAGGTCGTGGAAGTTTCCAAGTATGTCAGAAAACTACTTCAGAATCTTGTAGATGACAATCATTCTGACAGTGAATCTGAAGACGAAAAAAATTCAGGTGCATCAGTAGATGCAATTGATATTCCAATTAATAATATACCTTATGAAACATTGGAAGCAGTTTTGCGTTGGTGCACACATTACTATGAAACACATAAAGATGAAATTGATACAGCGGCAAATAAAAAATACACTAAAGAGGGCGATTGGTCTGACAATGTTATGGAAGACTATCAATCTAATATTTCAGAAGTTGTTTTAGATGTTTGGGAAAGAGATTTCCTTGATGTTGATGCTGGAACTTTAAAAGAAATCATTCTTGCGGCAAATTATCTTGATATTAAACCATTACTTGATGCAACTTGTAAAGTTATCGCAGAGATTTTCAGAGGCAAATCACCTAATGAAATTCTTGATGCATTTGGCCTGTTACAGGGTGGTAAATAATCTGTTAAGCTTCCTTTGTAATAGCCAAATTAATAGTAATAATTGATTGCTTTTACTTTTGTATGTTTTTTATATGCTTTGAATAATTTGTTTTCTGTACACCAGAAAATTGCATTTTGCACTTTCCAACTCGCTATTTTTTGAAAGTTTTTCAATAAGAAACTCAAAATCGCCCTTCATTATCATCAACGTACAATTTCAACCCTTGGAATTAGGTTTCTTTCTCTACTGTCTTTTAGTATACCAGATAAGCAGTGTGTTTTTTCAGCATTATGTCTCAGGAAATTGTTGATAGTGACACTGTTGAATATTCTCAACTGTTGGTTCCTAAGAAAACAATATTGAAACCTTATGTTTGGCCATTTCTAATTATTTATCCTGCTTATAACTATCTTTTCAATAATTATTATGATATATATTTCATTGGTAAAGAATGGACTTTTATTTATACTCTACTTTTAGTTTCTACACATGCACTAGTTTGGTTATTACCAAGATGGAATCTAGATTTAAAGGTAAGCTTTCAATACTCTAAGGTTAATTCGTTACAAACTGCAACTCATATTTTAGTAAAAGCAAAACCATCTTTTGGTTTGAGTGAAATTTCTAAGATTGAATTCAATCCTGGACAAGTCTCCTTTAAGTATCAAAAAAGAAAGTTTATATATAATCCAAAAACTTTGAAGTTCTCACCACCAAAGTATTTTGTTGACGATTCTGCTTTAACTATTAAAGGTATTAAATCCTTAAGAGGTTTACCTGTTGATACAATTCCAAATATTGAAAAGCATTATGGGTTAAATACTTTTGATATTCCAGTTCCAACTTTTATTGAACTATTCGTTGAGCATATGTTAGCTCCTTTCTTTGTTTTCCAATTATTTTCTATTTCCCTATGGCTAATGGATGAAATGTGGTATTTGGCTATTTTTTCTCTTGTAATGTTATTCTCATTTGAAGCTACAACTGTCTTTCAAAGAAAATCAACTATGACTGAATTTCAAAGTATGGGTATTAAACCTTATGATATTTGGGTTTATAGAGATCTTAAATGGATGGAAATTAAAACTGATCATTTATTACCAGGTGATATTGTTTCAATTGTTAGAACTCCTCATGAAGATTTATCGATTCCTTGTGATATGCTATTACTTCAAGGTTCCTGCATTGTTAATGAAGCTATGTTATCTGGTGAATCCACTCCTCTTTTAAAAGAAAGTATTGAGAACAGAGAAAATGATTCATTTTTCCAACCTGATTCATTGGATAAGAATTCATTGTTACATGGTGGTACTTCGTGCCTTCAAGTTACTGTTCCTGATAAGCCAATCATTCCTTTAGCCCCAGATAAGGGTACCTTAGCACTCGTTACCAAGACAGGTTTTGAGACAACTCAAGGTTCTTTAGTTAGAGTCATGATTTTCTCCTCCGAAAGAATGTCCGTGGCTAATAAAGAAGCTTTCTTCTTTATTTTATTTTTATTAGTTTTTGCAGTTATTGCCTCAAGATATGTTTGGATTGAAGGTACTAAAATGGGTAGAAAGCAATCCAAATTAATTCTTGATTGTATCATTGTTTTAACTTCTGTTGTTCCACCTGAATTACCAATGGAATTAACCATGGCGGTTAATCAATCTTTAACTGCATTAGCTAAACACTATATTTTCTGTACTGAACCATTCAGAATTCCTGTTGCTGGTAGAATTGATGTTTGTTGTTTTGATAAGACTGGTACTTTAACGGCTGAAGATTTATTTTTTGAAGGTTTGGCTGGCTTTAATCCAAGTGATCAAACTATTTTATCTAAATGCAGTTCTCCTGAGGTTCCATCAGTTACTGTCAATTTACTAGGTTCTGTTCACGCTTTGGTTAGATTAGATGACGGTGATGTCGTCGGTGATCCAATGGAAAAAGAAACTGTGAAGGTATCTGGCTGGGAATTAGATGGAAATGTCAAGAATACAATGGTTGGCCATGGTAAGAAGATTAAGATTTTAAAAAGATTCCAATTTTCTTCTGCTTTGAAAAGATCTTCTGTTATATCACGGGTTGATAATAAGGTTCTGGTTGGTGTCAAAGGTGCTCCAGAAACTATTTCTGAAAGGTTGATTACCATTCCTGAAGATTATGAATCAACTTATAAATATTATACTAGAAATGGTTCAAGAGTCTTGGCTTTGGCTTATAAATTCTTAGATTCTGAAAAAAACCTTGATAAAATTGAAAGAAAATCTGTTGAAATTGATTTGATTTTTGGTGGTTTTATTGTTTTTCATTGTCCAATGAAAACAGATGCGATTGATACTATTCAAATGTTGAACCAATCTTCCCATAGATGTGTGATGATTACCGGTGATAACCCATTAACTGCTTGCCACGTTGCTAAAAAAGTTGGCATCATTACAAAAGATGTTTTGATTCTGGATAAGCCAGAAAAGAATCATGCTGGTGATTCATCACTCGAATGGAGAAATGTTGAAGAAACTAGAGTTATTCCTGTGAATAAGGATATTACATTTGATATGATGTTCCTAAAAGAAAATGACTTGTGTATTACTGGTTATGCACTTAATGAACTGATGGGACATCCACAAATTAGTATTTTGATTAGACATTCTTGGATTTACTCGAGAGTTTCGCCATCACAAAAGGAGTTTATTTTAAATACTTACAAAAGTTTAGGATATAATACTTTGATGTGTGGTGATGGTACTAATGATGTCGGTGCTTTAAAGCAAGCAAATGTTGGTATTGCATTATTGAATGGTACCGAAGAATCATTAAAACAAATGCAAGAAAATAGAAAGATTGAAACTTATGAAAAAATGTATCAAAAACAATGTGAATTGATGAAGAGATGGAATCAGCCACCTCCTAAGATTCCTGTCCAAATTGCACATTTATATCCACCTGGACCTTTAAATCCTAATTATATTAAGGCACTCGAACAACATGGTACAGAAATTACTCAGGATATTAGAGATACTGTTGAAGAAGCTAACAAGAATTCACCACCAGTAACCGTCTCTACTGACCCTTCATCTGCAACTAATATTACTGAATCATTATTAACTCAACTTCAAGAAGCTCAAGGTGAAGATGACGCACCAGTCCTTAAATTAGGCGATGCTTCTGTTGCTGCTCCGTTCACTTCTAAGTTAGCTAACGTTTCCACAGTTGTTAATGTCATTAGACAAGGTAGATGTGCATTGGTTTCAACAATCCAAATGTATAAAATATTGGCGTTAAACTGTTTAATATCTGCATATTCATTATCAGTTCTATATTTGGCTGGTATTAAGTTTGGTGATGCACAAGCTACAGTTTCCGGAATTTTATTATCAGTTTGTTTTATGTCAATTTCAAGAGGTAAAGCAATTGAAAAATTATCAAAAGAAAGACCGCAACCGGGTATTTTTAATTTTTATATTATGGGTTCAATTCTGGGTCAATTTGCAATCCATTTAGTTGCATTGATTTATATTACTAAAGAAATCTATATTTTAGAACCAAGAGAACCACAAGTTGATTTAGATAAGACATTTTCTCCGTCGTTATTAAATACTGCAATGTTTTTGCTCCAATTATCTCAGCAAATCAGTACATTTACTGTCAATTATATTGGTAGACCATTTAGAGAATCAATTCATGAAAATAAGGGTATGTATTATGGTATTTTAGGTGTCGCATTTTTATGCGTTTCAGGTTCTACTGAATTTATCCCAGAATTAAATGAAGCAATGCAATTTGTTCCAATGACTCTTGCATTTAAAACTAAATTAACTCTTACAATGTTAGCGGATTTCTTTGTTGCTTGGGCAGTTGAATTAGTCTTAAAATTCTTTTTTATGGATTTCAAGGCAAGCGATATTGCAGATAGATCATTGGATGATGACTCAGAATTTGAAAAGGCAGAACAAGAAAAGAAAAATCAATAGATGCTGTTATCTATTAAACAACTATTATTGTTTATCCTTAATATGTAAAGTAAATTTTAGCTTTACTTTATAGCATTTTTGTGTAAAAATATTAATTTACAATAATATAAAAGATAATCGGGTGGAAAAGTTTCTATACCTTCCGCAATTCTAAACCGAACAGTCTCTGTAAGAACGAGATTTTCAACTTTTAGTAAACAAATAAATCGCAAATTAACTAACTCCTGTATAAATATATATTATATATACATCAGGCACAGTTGTTTTTACTACGTAATTGTAAAAGATTGAGTTCATGGCTTATCTAAAGAGAAGTGTAACATTCCTGTAGCGAAAGAAATCAGGGGATAGCCTGAAAATTTAACGATCGAATGTGAGAAACAATACAAAAACAGAAAAACCATCAGTGGCGGAAAGCAAAAATAATATCACGAAGTTTTTAAGGTTGTGAAACGATCTTCCAGCAGTTTAGAGATTCAGATAAGGAAAAATAAAGCCTATTTAAAGGATGAGAGGTATGTGTATTGAGCAAATAGTGATTTGAAAGCCAATGGTTATTTAAGACACAGCTTTATTAACTGCTTTTTATCAGGAATACTAACATTTCTATTTCAATTGTTGTTGTACTATTTTTATTTTTATTTTTATATAGATTATAAGTTAGTTGTTCTTGGTGCTGGTGGTGTCGGTAAATCTTGTTTAACTGTCCAATTTGTACAAGGTATTTACATTGATACGTATGACCCAACAATTGAAGATTCATATTCAAAAGAAATTGAGGTTGATGGTCGTGCATGTAACCTTGAAATTTTAGATACTGCAGGCGTTGCACAGTTCACTGCAATGAGAGAACTGTATATTAAAAATGGTAATGGGTTCATATTAGTTTATTCGGTTACTGATAAAAAGTCGTTAGAAGAATTATTGGCAATTAGAGAACAAATTATCCGTATCAAAGGTTCCAGTTCTGTCCCTATGGTTTTAGTTGGTAATAAATGTGATTTGAACGATGAAAGAGAATTACAGCCTGAAGATGGTATCAATGTTTCCAAAGAATGGAATAAAGTTCCATTTTATGAGAGTAGTGCAATGTATAAAATGAATGTTGATGATGCGTTTGTTGATGTTGTTAGACAAATTATTAGAAAAGAAGTTCAACAACAACAATCCACTGAACAATATCAAGAAGTACAACCTGCTGAACAACTTCAACCCCCAAAGCAACCAGTTTTAAATCAGAAATCACAATCGCCTGCTCCAGCTTCAAGTCATAATAAAACACCATTACAATCAACCCAGAAGAAAATACCTCCTCAAACTCAATTGCAAACAAAACCAAAACCGGTGCAAGTAACAGATGCTAAAAAAGCACCTAAAGATTCAACCAGCGGTGGGTGTTGTGTTATTACATAATATTAGTATATCTTTTATTCCAATGTTTTTATTTCAAAGTTATAACATATTTACAATATTGTTACTTGAATTCAAAAAACGACATTGTTTGTTTTAAATCTTTTTACTAGAGAGCCATTAATTACTTTTTATAGTGAAATAAAAATAAAAGAAACTAAGGCTAATTAATATATCTGAAGAGTTAAGTTTAATCAACTTTTTTTAAATTCATAATCGCAAACTTTTGTATTTTTTTTAAAATAAAGATTACATTGTATTTCTTATAAACTGTTTATTTTGCTTCAAGATTAATTAGCATTAACTTTCAACTTACTTTTTGGAAATGTATGATGTAGGCACGATATCAAGCCGTTTGAATATTTTAAAATTACACAGTTATCTGAATGCACCTTAGTTAATGCATCTTTTACAATTTTATCATCAATAAATTAGTCTCTAATGAAATAAATCACATTTTACAATTTTCATTTATGCATCATTAAATTTGCTTGATTTTTGAAGGGGATACAGTAGTTAAAGATAAACGCTAAAATTGCAGAATAAAACTTGTCACAATTAAGTTCAAGTTTCGAAAAAAAAAAATTAAACGTTTGGTAATAATATTACAGAAAATAGCAGCAATTGGTGTTATATAATAAACATTGACAGGACTAAAATGATCAAAGTTAGGATTATACGTTGGAAATTTTTCGGTTGTATTCTAACACAACAACTGTTGTAATACATTTATTCTGAGGACAAGATCCATAATAACTTGAGAAGTTGACCTTGCAAGAATCTATAATATGTTATATAATTTGTATAAGATGGAGGATTTATTTTCCTTATACACAAATTAAGATGGGTGAGTATAGTCACTAAAATATTAACAATAGATGTATTATGCCTTTCTACCAACAACAGTTCAACAATCTTTTCAAGAATAATAAAAAATCTTTTCTTTGCAGCTCATAGAACAAAATGATTCTGATTCAGTCGGATTATTTAGATATTGATCACTACTTTTGTACATGCGAAACCTTTCCATTTTCAAAGAAATCTATCCATTTCATATCCTGCTGTAACTCCAAGTTTTTTTATTAATGAACATCTCCTCATTCTTTGATAGAATGTTATTCAATGGTTTAAATGGAATTGTTTAAAACTATTACTCCATTTTTAATAATTTACTGAGAAAAGAAATTGAGTTAAAATTTTCAAAGTTTCATAAACTAAACTTAATAACAGAAAATCACTTGCAGATAATAGTTAAATAAACCTAGTCTAATTTTGATGAATGTGTACGGAAGTATTTTAGGTTGGTGTGATTTTAGAATCGGTTTATGTAGCGGGGGTACTAACTTGCTTTTACAGTGATTGTTGGATACATAATTACCGTTTGAGAAGACAGGCTCATAACGTGCATTTTCGAAAATTAGCTGGCTCTAGTAGGTAAAAGCACATGCCCTCATGTGCATGGATTACAATTTACTTTGGTGTTACAGTAGAATTCTTGAAAAGGAGAAAGAAAAAAAAACTGGAACGTTAAAAAAATCCGATTGTCAATAATTAAGTCCAAAAAAAGATTTCTACGTACTTTTAAATCTTACTTCAAATTACGGAACATATATATATATATATATATATACATACTATTTGATTCCCTGTTTGGCAATTGTTTAATTATAAATCAATATTTTTTTCTTATTGATCAAACTTTAGATCTTCGTTCATAAAAAGAAAAAACACAATGTTTTAATCAAAACAATTGTGTGAGGCAGCTTGGCCGAGTGGTCTAAGGCGTCAGGTTAAGGTCCTGGTCTCTTCGGAGGCGTGGGTTCGAACCCCACAGCTGTCAGTTTTTTTACATAATTTTATTTGTGTTAATTATTTTTGTGATGTTTAATTTTCTATTCCCGGAATTCAGGCCAGTATGTTTCTTATTGAAGTGTTTATTAGCCACAATTTCATGAATGTTAATTTTTTATGCTTTGATTGCTTTTGTCCTAGTATTTTCATGCATATCATTAGTTGTCCTTTTTGGGGATTTACCAAATAACAGGGGAACAACTTTGCATAAGTTGAACATTTTGTTGGTAGATAAATCTTTCAATTTTATTAGCAGTCAATTTGAATATCTTGATAACAGATTCATTAACGGAACACTAACCTCTGAAAAATCTAAAAATAGACTGATATGGATTTCAGGGTGGATTATACCCATGTTTTACTTGACTATAATGAGTCGATGTCTTCTTTATTTTTTCCAATATACTTATCCACAAATTATTGAATTTGAAACAAAATTGAATATCCATGTCAATTGGATCGCTAGATATTGGTTAGTTATTATACCCACAATATTAATGAATTATGTTTCCTTTTTACTTGCAGTTTTATCAGATCCAGGTTATATTGATCCTGTGAAGAATACACCACAGTTGAAAAGTCCATTATTTGAAGCAGAATTTCCATTCGATAACTTACTGTTCTTTAACGATAAAGAATGCTTCACTTGTAAAATAACAAAACCTGCAAGAAGCAAACATTGTGCAACTTGTGATAAATGCGTGCTGATGTTTGATCACCATTGCATCTGGCTAAACAATGATGTTGCATATTACACATTCAGATGGTTCTTCTTATTTCTTTTTTCAATTTGTTTCATTTTTATTTATGGTGGTTATTTATGTTATTATAGTTTAAATCTATATCTATGTTACTCTGAAAATATTTCAGATGGAATTAAAACTGCTACATTTTTGAAAAAATATTGGAACTTAATCAAATGGACAACATTTGATAACCAAATTACAGGAATAATGCTAATATTTTGTATATGTTTATTTCCTTTAATTGGATACTTTTTCTGTGAGACATTGAAATCTGTTTATTTAGGGGTTACCACAAATGAAATTGCGAAATGGGATACTATCCATGACTTAATCAAGGAGCAAAGACTTTTTGAGTTTGTACTCGACAATGAGCCCGAAAAAATCTATTTGATACGTAGTGATAATACGTCGAACATAAAGTTTTATCAACTTAAAAATTATGTGATTTACAATAGTAATATTGGAGGGATTCTTGAAAGAGTTAAAAGTTGGGATGATTTAGATAACGTATATGATAAAGGGTTTTGGAATAATTTATATCAAAAGCTATTTCCGAGAAAGCTTTGAAAATTTATAGTGTTTCTGTACTAGTACAAATCCAAAGTTTATTTTTAATGCTAACAAAATCGTTAAATTACATAAAAGCAAGTTAATATCGAATATTAATTTAATAACTGAAGGAAAAAAACAAAATCGTTCTCAAAGAACGGATAAATATACATGTTAGGGTTAAATAAAGTGATTTGATAAAAAAAATCACTTGACGGAAACAAAAATTAATCATAAACTTGGAATTTTTTTAATAAATACATGGATCATAAATCATGAACAAAAAATCATGAAGTGGAAAGGTTGCTCATCAAAGTCTTGGCATTAGTTAACTCTGGTAAATCAATACTAGTTCTAAGTCTTTCAAAACTACCACCTCTATTTTCAACATCGTCATTTTGCAATTGTAACTCTCTTCTAGTCTGATCTAAACTGTTTTTGAAATTTGCTTTATTTTTAACAGAAATACTAGGGCTTGCCATTGTGCCATCTGGCTTTGGATAACCACCTCGTTGGAAATCCATTTCAATTTCTTCGGTTTCTAAACTTTCCACTGAGGCATTTGGAATTGCAGGTGAAAACTTATTGGTATTTCCACTAAACATACGTTTAAATGTATTACCACGAGAGCCACCAGTACCGTTGATAGTATCCCTATAAGAAGGACCAGGAGCTGGGAAATCTGTAGGAGAAACGTGGGTTTCGAGTGTATGTGCTTGTGTGTATTTGGAAATAGCTGGTCTATTTGGATCAGTAGGGTCATAATTCCTAGGGTATTGACTAAAATCGCCATTTTCAACACATTCACGAATAATGTCAATATCCTTTGGTTTTAAAACTGAACATGCAAAATCCCAAGCAAAACGTGGCAACATGCACATTAAGAACCCAATAAAGAAACACGCCCAAAAAGATGGTGCGTTATATAAACGGGCTGCAACTTTGTAAAATTCTTGTGAACCAACAACAGATGACCAAATACCCGTCCAAGCAAATAATATAATATTTGAAATAAAATTAATTAAAACAGACAACCAATCCCATCTATATTGTCTTAACATAATATATGAATTACATGAGACAATTGAAATTGATGCAACAACAGCACCAAAATAAAATCTATGATCCAATGGTAAACCATTATTTGAAATAACACCCGATTTATAATACATGAAATATGGATAAAAAAATGAAATAATTGATTGATAGAAACCATCAACCATATACCAATAAAATTTTTCAACATTCCATTCCGCTCTTAAAATACCGGTTCTATATAATTGTGGGACCAACAGTGAAACATAATCATCAACATCTTGATCAAAAATACCGAGAAAAATAACTGGAAGTGAAGTGAATGCTAAATTATAAAACATCAAATAAGTATATTCGAATAAATATGTACCATCAAAATTATCATAAATACCGTACCAAAATAATGCTAATGTGAAAGTAACATTCTTGTAAAAAAAACATGGAATCATTTCTGCCAATCTTTTATATGACCATCTACCATGAACCAAAACTAAACGAGCTAAGTATCTGAATTGACCAATTGCATAATCTGACGACATAACAGCTTGAGTACCTTCTTCACCAGCGATACCGACACCAACATTAGCAGCTTGAATCATTGCAACATCATTAGAACCGTCACCAATTGCTAATGTCATAACATCTAAAGTTTCTTTAACTAGTTTAACAACAGATGCTTTTTGTGCCGGAGAAACTCTACAACATAAGACAGCCTTACATTGTTTACAAAGAAGCAAGAACTTGATTCTTAACGAATCACTGAGAGCAAGTTTTAAAGCATCACCATCAATGACAACACCAAAATTACCACTTGGAGGAGCATGGATTTTCTTTTCCTTTTCTAGTTCTTCTAAAGAGCCAATCATGTCAAAATATTCTTCAAGATATTTTTCAATTAAAAACTTAACCAAATCACTTTTATCTTCTAAAACGGCATCCTTCATATCATCCGGCACTAGTTTTTCAATATCATCGCCAGAAGTCTTGATAACTAGTAACTGCATTGTGTTTTCCAATAAATTACAAGAAAACCCAATATTAATTGCAGTTTCAACTTTATCACCAGTCAAAACCCATAATTTGATACCAGCTCTTGCTAATAATTGAATACAATCAGGAACACCATCCTGCAATCTATCTTCAATTGCTGTACCACCCAACAAAATCAAATCTTTTTCAATTGATGAAGCAACTTCTTCCATTTTGGCTTCCCTGTCTTGTAATGAAGACGCCGCAACCTTATGACGTTGTTGCCAATCAATATATTGTGTCCAGGTTAATTGTTTTTGAGCAATACACAATGTTCTCAAACCTTCAGTTGCAAACTGTTCTAGATGAATTGCAGTTTTTTCAAGTAATCTTTTATCATTTTTATCACTTAATCTGGAATAAATAATTGAATCTGCACCTTTACAGATTAATAGAGCTCGTGGTTCACCATTTGGACTCGATGGAGGTAGTTTGATAATTGCACTCATTCTTTTTCTTGTGGAATTAAATTCTAAAATATTCAAAATTTGATACTCTTTTTCTTCACCTTGAACGTTTAAAATCATACCATTTTTAGTTCTATTAACAAATGAGAATCCTACATCTCTAGCAGTACCGACGAGAGCTGCTTCATCAGGAGACTGTGCTCTTAACTCGAATTTAGATGGATCAGTTTCTGATCTCTCAGTAAGGACACTATGACAAAGAGCCAATGCTAACATGAAATTTTCTGCAGCCTGTTTTTGAGTTTCACCAGATTGGCCTTTCAAGTCACATGCAAATTTTTTAGATATGAATGTTAAATCTTTGTCAATTGTTTCGGAAATTGTACCACGATTAATTTCTTTTAACATATTTACCATTTCAATTTTATCAGAAGCAATTCCTTCCTTTTCAACCAATGCCTCTTCTTCTACATTTATACCCTGTCTTCTTCTAATTTCAGCGTATGCTTCAGTGTATGCCCTTCCGTAATTAACACCATTGATTGTACACTTTTTAAATTCCATAATATTCTGAGTTAAAGTACCAGTTTTATCACTAAAAATGTATTCAATTTGACCCAAATCATCAGAAATATTCCAAGACTTTGGAACACAAGGATAATCCAGCTTCTCATAATACATTTGAACATCAGAGTATATAAAATACGCTTGTGCAGTTTTGATAATTTCAACAGAAATATAAAGTGAAATGGGAACTAATGATTGGTATAGAATAACCGCAACAAAAAAACTGACAATACCGTTAACGGCTGGAGAACCGACGATACTAGCGTATTCAAAATAAACTCTTGAAACATTTTTATAGTTGTAAAAGACACCATTGACGATTGCAGAAACAAAACAAAGAACAAATAATAACATAAAATTAATGACAACGGACCAGTTTAAATCCTGTGCTATTCTTGATTTCTTTGTTGGTGTGATACCTGCATTCAGCATAATTTTTGTATCATTACCGGTAAATGCAACAATACCAACAACCCATTTGGTATTTCTTAATGAACAACCCCTTAATAACATATTATTAATATTAACAGGTTCATTAGCGATTTCTCCTCTTTCATCATCACCATTTGCATAATAGTTTAAGTTACCTTCATAACTGTATAAGTTTGATTTTGGACCTTCACTTTCCAACCAAAATTTACATTTTGCTAAATCATCCACTGATTTTAAATCACTGTGGGAACACTTTAAAGCCTGTTTAATTTTTAAATTTGTTTCACCATCCAAGTTCTTAGTTTCAACATAACACGCACCATCAGAATCCGAGGTTGATAAAATAACAATATCTACTGGTATTGAATCATTATTTTTAATTTTAACTATGTCACCAACATGAATGTTTTTCCAGTAATCTTTTTTGAATGTCGGGTGTGCAATATAGTCAGTGTGAAAAGAAGACACAAAAGGGGGCATAGAAATATCATTATGTAAACCAGAATTATCATTGTCATTATTCTTCATATCAATTGGATCGCTAAACGGATTAAGATCACCACTTTCATGAATATCATCAGATCTCGCTTGTTGAAAACTTCTTCTATAATCAATACTATCTAAAGATTTTCGACCATGTCCATCTTCAGCCAATGGGTCAATAATTTTTTGATTTTTAATTCGTCTCAAAGTTGTCAACATAAGTCTAGATGTAGCCTTTTTCGTTTTTCTCCATAAACTGATATTTTCACCATTAAAATTGGGGTTATCCATACCTTTTAACACACGTGTGATTTGATTGTTAACTTCTAGATCTAAAACGGTTCTTCTCGAATCTTCTAAAGCATCCTTGAATGCAGTAATTGCAACAATAACAATCAAAGGAACAGCAGAAAGTGCAGGACTGGGAACACCAAAAATTTGGAAAGCACCTAAAATAATCATTGTTAAAAAATAAATATTTGCGACATTACCAAATTGGTAATACAAATTTTTAGGAATAAAGGTAATTGGAGTATATTTGGTTGTTCTAATTTTATTCCTGGCGTAGGTTGGAGGATTGCCTTCTTCGTCCAAGTTATCAGCTGGCAGCTGTAAATTCCAATATATATCCCTCTTTATATGTGAGATATCCTTCTCATCTTTATTGGTATTATCATATTTCAACTCATCATCATCATCATTTTGTTTTGGAAATATGGAACTTTCAAAAACTTTTTTTAGCGTTCTGTTTCTCTTCAAAGGCCTACCATCTTTTTTACGTTGTGTACCCCATCTATGTCTTTGAAAGGTGGTTTTATTTCTTTTTAAATCGCCATCCAATCCATCCCCAAAACTATCATAATTTTCGTCCTCCTTATCTTCAAATTTCAGATTTACCAAATTATCGATATTTGATTTTTTTAAACTAATCGGAGTATAAGCATTGTTATTGTTATTATGAATGCTGTTATTATTGAAAGAAAACGAAGAGTCTTGATAAATCATAGGAGTCTTACCTATTGAGCTTGCATCTTCAAAATCATCATTTGCCTTTGATGAAGCTGTACTATAGCCTGAAAAATGTCTCTTATTTAAATTAGCCTTATAACCAATGGATGGAGATGGTAATGGATCATCATCACCTAGTGGATTAAAAACATATTTATCGGCAAATGGACTGTTGGATAAATTAGAATTATCTTTCTCTTGGCCATTATTTGACATTTTGATGAGTAATAAAAACTAGATGAATTCGTTACTTTGAAATTGAAATTCTATATATGAAGAAAGTAAGGAAACCTAATAAGAAAAAATGAATATATTATTATATGCAAGTAAGAAAATGAAATATGTATATTAATGGAAAAAAATTGTATTCTAAATATTAAGTATATATCACTTTTGAAAAGCCTTGAATGGAGATAATTTGAAAAAATAATTAATAAATCCTAGTCACAAAAGCGGATCACAACAAAGCAATTCAACAGTCAAGAATACAATAAGAATAACACACTCTTTCCAAAGGTCTGTAGGAATAATAGCTTTATGTGCAGTACCACACTCTCTCACGTTGGTTTTGGGCAGACACCACTAAAACAACTTTTTGTAGTAGGATCGCTTCCTAAAAAGAACAACTCCATCCGCGAGAGTTTCGTACACGCGCCGGTCGACGTTTCCGGTTTCTCCCCTAAAAGGGCTCAGTGGGACGACATGAATCTGCAAATATTGCAGTCAGATGTAAGATCTAGGAAATTTTCAGGATATTGGGGAAAGAAACAACCCGTGGTGAGTCGATAGAACATAGAAAATATAGTTTTAGTGCTTGAGGGGATTGTCACATTGTAGAAAAAGATCCATTGAAACAAAATGTCTAGTGGGGACTCAGAATCACATCAGATCCAAATACCTAAAAATTCCTACACTGCATTCAGGTTACGATATTGCAATGCTCTAGAGTTGTACAATACATCAACCGTTATTTTTTTAGGTAGTTTTCCAACCGCTTGGATTTTGGATAAGAAGTCACTATTATTGGCAAGAATTTATAGATTAGACAATGTAAAGCCTCATGAAATAAAGAACATTGAACATAAAACTCTTGATCGTTTTGAAAATGCAGTTCTTACTGAAATATCCAAAGGAACCCATGATCAAATTCAAAAAATAGAAAACACGCATTTATCGTTTAAAGATAAAGTTTTTTCAAAGATTCTAAACAAAACTATTAACGATAGTGCAAAACCTGGCTTTATTAAGCTAACTGAACCAATTGATAATAAATTAAAATCAAGTGATGACAAAATTCATGATTATCTTCAAAGACATAAAATCGAAAAGGAAAACTCAAACCTGTTAAATGTTAAACACCTTCCACTTCGAGATAAACCAATTTCGAAAGAAAATGCCTTGTTTTCAGATAAAAATGAAAGCCCAGGTACCTTTCATATACCCAGACAACATTTCCAAAAAGAAAATATTGAATTTCACCAGCTATTCAACTCAACAATGTATTCTTCAGATTCTGCTTCAGATTCCGCTTCAGATTCCGCTTCAGACTCCGCTTCAGATTCAGATTTAGATATGTTCAACCTTGATCATACATTGAAACCAGAAGAAATTATACATACAAATAACCACTCACTATTTAACTCAACAAAACTAGATGATTTTTTGAAAAAACCTGTAATTGAAAGACAAGAGATTTTGAAGAACGAAATCAATAATGCAATGCAGTCTTTGCAAAAAACTGAGAACTCAGGAATCATTGAACCTACGTCTGATGATGATAGTGGTGCATCATATGTTACTGCATCCGAAATTCCATTGCTCACAAAGGGTACAAGTAATGATGATAATTGTAAACCTGCTAAGCATAGAAAAAATGTTGCATTTTCTACCATACAGGAAGGGCCATATTCAAAATCAACGGTTAAAAATTCAATTATACCCCCAGAGATTAATTTAAAAAACCAAGCTCCAATCCCATTTGTTGAATCTCAACCAGTTTCTATGCCTGTTGACTATGATGATGATTTAAAACCTAATGCAGATTACAATTTTGATAAAAACTATTTCGTTATAAACGATGATGATACTAATAAGTATAACTATCTTAAAACCAAAACTTTAGGAGCAAAGTTGGGATTATCAGAGAAAAAAGAAACCAGATCAAGAAAGAAGAAAGTTAAGAAGATTTTACAACATTTTCAAACAGGGGAAATTATTAAAATGGAAAAGATGTTGGTCACTGTTTCAATGACTGAAAACATTAATTTAAACTCAGAAACTAAAAAATCTTCAAGGACTTTAGAAAGATGGAAGGAATATATTGCCGTTGTTAGAGCAACTGAAGATACCGATTATCCAGCTATTATCCAATTTTATAAGACTAATAAAATTTTTAAACGAGATGATACATTGAATGTCAAGAACGAAATCTATAAAGGTGCAATTGAAAGAGAAAAAAAACAAGACGTAGGTCTCAACGACCCCGAGATTGAGTATGGAAATGACATTGTTATTCAAAGTTCAAATACAGAGGAAAAAAAGGAAGAAAAAGAAAAAGAAGATGACGATCATGAAAATGATACATTAACTATGGCCGATTCACACAACCTTACCCTACAAAGAGCAATAACTAGTATTGCAGATAAAGAGAAAGAGATAAAGAAAAAATTTAAAACTAATAAATCGAATTCAAATGAAACTAAAACTAAAGAAAGATTTGCAAAGAAAAGAACTGAAAATCTTTATAAATCTACAAGAGGAGATGGTTGCCATTTTTCATTAGTTTTAAGTGGAGTAGATACAAACGTTCAATTTGCAAATTTATTAGATAAAAGCATTAGAATTTCCAAAGAAAAAAAAAGTTGCAAAATTGAGTATACGTTATTGGCTCATTCAATGACATCTGCAATTATATGGTTAAGTTTTTTGAGACAGCTATTAAACCCCAGATGCGTGAGTAAGCATAATCAAGTAACGATGTTAATTACCATACCAAACCTAAATATTTCTTTTACTATATTGGGTGCAAAGAGTTTATTTTACTCTTTAGTCAATGAAAAGACAAAAGGATCAGAGTATATTATGGTAAAGTTCAAAAATGATGGTTATCAATTCCCTAAGCTGGAAAGTTTTGAGAAATTGTTAGATATGATAAGTAAACAAATTGATGAACTAGAAAAAAATGACAGAATTCCCGAAGATCACATATCTAAAGAATTTGTTTCTAAAATAAAAAATGATAGAACATTTCTAGCATTAACTTTCAGAAAGTATGATAGGTTAGAATGGATTTTAGGAGAAAATGAATCATTAATTGAAATAATGTGGAATCTTTTTGGGTCTTCTTACGAATTAGAATTAAGAGAGTTCCAGCACGAGGCACACGTATTGAGTGACGATTCATTAATTGAACCATTACCAATAGAAGGATTTGTTGTTAAATTATCGAACCGAACAGGTAATCTCAAGTCAACACTCGGAAGACAATATTATAAGTTGCTATATGCTTTTACAGTTGAAAATTTATTATTTTTCCAAGATTTTTATGATGCAGTACCAGTGATTCCTTCTGATGAGTTATCACAACGTGACCTCATTTCACCAGCTGGGGATATCATAAATCTAGAGCAACTTGAAAAAGCATCTTTATTTAAACCGAAAGTATACCATTCCGTTGTATATCCACTAACAGAACATCATATTGAATGGTTAACGCCGGATACGACACAAGAAGAGTATCACGATAAAGATTTAAATGCATTATATGAAGCTGAAAGACGTGCATGTATGATTTCAAACGCACATGCTGTTATTGATTTATGTAAGATTTCAGATATTCGGCTTGTACCAAAGAAGGATATAAATATTATTGTTAAAAGATTGAATGCAACAACATGGGGTCATCTCAAACAAAGTCACCAAGCTGGTTTATTCAGTGATAGTCAACTTGGCATTAATAAAGATGATAGTGGTGATGAATATGTTGAAAATTGTCTTGATTTAAAATTTGTTGATGGTTCTACATTAAGATTACAAGTTTGCACAAAAACGATTAGAAATGAATGGGCTAAAAATTTAGGTAAACTTAGTGAATACTGGACATTAAAGAGAAAAGAAGATTTGGTGAGACATATTTTATTGAAAGAACGAAATTTATCTTTAATGAATTCACACGACGAAAACTACGAATCATTGGTTGCAAAGGAGAATGAATCAAGTTGCTCAAAATGGGAAATGTCTAAAGCATATACCGATTCTCAATTGTACAGTATTTCATCATATGTTTTAGATAAACCTGTTTTAATGGAGGGTTATATTTATTGCAAGAAATTTAAAAGCAAACAATACCAAACATTTTATGCTGTTTTAAGTCCAGGATTTTTGATTTTATATGAGATTTTTAACAGATCTAAAACTTCAAAAGTTGCCAGACCCTCAACATATTATGTAAAGTATGCATCAATTTCATTAACAAGTTGCTATGTTTTTTCAAGTTCAGGTAAAATACACCCAGAGCATCAGAATCCAATTTTTTTCAATTCATCATCGTATTTACATTGTTTACCAAGAATTTATGCTGATGGATGGAGAAGCAGTGAATCAATGAACGAAAGATCGTTTACTTTGTGGTTTGGATCTAAAAGTATTATGATGAAAAATATTAAGAATGCAAAAGGTTCAGAATTAAACTCAGAGAGAAACGAAGGGAAATTTACAGGTTTAAGCATGCATAATGATAATATTCAGTGGTCAAGTGATTTTGATTCTGATCTAAGTGATGAAGGTAAAAATGAAGCTGAGCTATATTCAGGAATTGCAAAGGATGATGAAGATAAAGGCGAAAAAAGAGTTAATAAAGGCAAATTTCACTTTTCCAAATTCAAAAAGAATAAATATGAAAAAAAAGCCAAATTTAATAAAATATCTGATATTGGTACACATGAGAGAGATTCTGGTTTTGATTCTAGTAGCGATAACGAATTATCATCAGATTCTAACTCAGATTCTAACTCAGATTCTAACTCAGATTTAGAAAATAGTAGAATAGCATTCGAATATGAATATGATAAAAACATGCTTGATATCTCAAAAGTTAGTTCAACTGGAAAAGCAAATCCGATTGAAGTTTTAAAAACAATCACACGGCTAGGGGTTTCTGGCAGAGCACTTGTATTTTTAGCTAGATCAAGAGTTGAAAGAGATTTATGGGTTACTCGGTTAATGACCGAAGTTGAACGATTTTCAGGGAATAGAAGTAATGATATTCAATTAGTTTAATTATTTATATTTTTTTATAAATTACACAATTTTAGATATAGATATATAGACTTTATAAAGATTACTCGTAATAGTTTATGAAAGGAATTCAATAAGAAGGCAACCGATCGTTATGCAGTATTAAACTGCCTTCCAAACATAAACCATTTCATCCCAACCAGTACTTGCAACAAACCCTCTACCCCATAATGACCAATCACAACCTAAAACAAACTCTCTATGTCTATCAAAACTATTAATAAGTGAATCACCATGTTTTAGACGTAAACTACTCATGTATGTTGCACCCTCATCAGTTAAATCTTTCCAAATTTTACAAGTCATATCATAAGAACTTGACATCAAAGTATCTGAAGCATGTGGAGACCATTGAACTTTACGTACGGCAAAATCATGACCTATTAATTTATTTATTGGAGAAGGACCAATTCTATTTTTTTGAGCTAGGTTATTTTTTCGTAAATCAGGTATCATTCTTAAATCCCATATTTTAATTGATCTATCAACCGAAGAAGTGGCAATAACCGAACTTCTATATTTATTAAAATCACAAGATAAAACTTCCATACCTGCATGAGATATAAAATCTAATACTAAAGGATTTGAAGATCTGGTATCCCAAATTTGACAATGTGATGCTGAATTAACAGACACAATTAAAGATGGATCATGAGGTGAAAATATTGCTTGATAAACACAATCATTTACTGTATTTTCTATAATTGGTTTTGTAGATAATGGCGCCTTTGTATTAATTGCCAAATCAGTTTTTATCGTGTTATCTTTATTAGAAGTTAATGTTAATAAAGATTGATCTCTGACTGGCGACCAAACTTTAATTGTACTATCCCAAGATGATGAACAAAATACCGACTTATCAACCATATTCCAATTTACAGAAAACACTTCCCTTTGATGTTCGTGAAATCTTTTAATAGGAAAATTTGATAGTGTTATATCAAATAATGAAATCGATCCATCACCAGAACATGATACCACTTGATTTTCATGTAATTCAGACCATGAAACATCGAAAACTCCATCTTGTGTATCAAAATAAGTATCTTGAATAATTCTTCCATCATCTGTTATTGATAGTATATATAATCTACCGTTCCCAACCAATCCATAATTTGCAGCTGTTGCAACGGCTAGTTTATTATCGTAAAACGGTGAATATTTACATGCATATCCATTATACCCCGTTGTTCTAAATGCAAGCATTCTCAAAAATCAAAATATTTGATGGTATATTAGTTGTAATTTCTACTATATGGAAACTAAGATATCAAATAAAATTAGTAAAATAGAAGAAGATATTGAAATTAACACTAAAAAATGTTCGTTTCTATTTAAAAAATAATAATCCGATGCCGGGGTTGAAATCAAAAATCGAAAATACCACTGAGCGATAAAAACAGTCGCCTTAGGAAGTTTTTCTTGTTATTTTTGTACATGAAGTTTGCGCTTTTTAATGCCTAATATGGTAATATATGAATAGTGCGACAGAAGTACATTATTTTCTTGCTAATTTTAATAACGTATAAAAATATAGTGATTTTAAACTACAAAGGCCACGAAACCAAAGGCTCAGTTTTTCAAATCCGATGAAGATAATGGATCTGTCACAGGTGATGATTTTGTATCCCAATTCATGGTTGAATTAGTCATTGAATTTGAAGTATTTAATGATATATTGTCTTTCTCTAATTCATTAATGCCTGTATTTATATTGATATCTACGCCATTATCATTTTGAATGCTAAAAAATGGTGAACTTGGCATTGTCATCCTTTGCTTTTTAGACGATTTAATTTGTGTCTTTTTAGACTGTAGTTGATTTGAGTTTGCTGTGTTTCTATTCGTTGAAGTTTTATTCGGTCTATTTAATTTAATATCAATGTTATTATCAAATACAGTATTATTAGTAGTGACCTCATTATTTTCATTATTCTCATTTTTTTCATTCATGTTTAAATCTATAGCTTCTGTATTTAATGGATTAACTTTAAGTCCATTTGGCGACGTATTTGTTTGATTTTGTGATTGTGAAGTACCTGGATCTCTTGGCGTTATCTCATACTTATCGGTATTAAGTTCAACGTTATTAATTTGTTGGTGAACATGACCATTAGTATTATTACTATTTAAAATTCGATTGATTTCTGGATCATCACATTCAGTTCTATCATTTAGTATATCTATAATATTAGTTTGTGATGAATCAATAGTCACATCATCATTTTCATTGTTATTTCCATTATTTTCACCATCATCATCCACATCATTATTAAAGAACGTATAATTCCAATCATCATTACCAGTTGTTTTTGTTGGAGAACTTGGTTCATTTGAAAACGATTCTATTATACGTTGGATACTTGGAGAAATACCCGTGAATTCATTAACTGATGAAGGTAATGGGGGTGGCATTGAATTAACATTTGATGTAGTATCATTATTGTTTGGTGGGAAGTTTTCCTTTTCATCATCATCAATTGGTATTAATGTTGTATTTAATTTAGTTGCATCTATTGGTATATTGTCTAAATCCCTATAATAATCATTTTCAGTCCCATTTTCGTTTTCATTTGGTGAATTATTCTTTGGTGTTGCTTTTGCGGATGATGATGAAGGTGAAGGTGTTTGTGACGATACGAATTTATGATTTGGAATTCTAAATATATCATGAATGTGATTATTATTAATATCATTATTTGCTGTGTTTAGTTTTGAATTAACTGATACCTTACCATTACGCTGATTGAATTTTGATGATGATATAGATGGTGAAACTTGTGCTTTGAAATTACCAAAATTCTGATCAAGCTTTAATAGTTCTAATAAGTCATCATTGTTATTTAGATTATGAGTAAATTCATGATTATTTTCAGATTTTGAAATCAGCATTTGTGAATTATTAAAATTGTTATTGTTTTGTCTTTTTAATTTTGTAAGATTATTTGAATTTGAAAATCCTGTTTGCAAATTCATTGGTGATGATGATAAAAATACTGGAGATGAGGAGTTATCAACTAATACAGAGGAAGAAAAAGAATTTAGATTCATATGGTTGATATTCATATTCATGTTAGTATTAATTATATTATTTGATTTTTTCTTTGAGCGTGGTTTATTTAATGCATTGGTTACATTATTATTCTTAATGTATGGGCCATCCAATAATCCCTTTGAACCTAATTCACCACGTTCACGTAATAGTTTTATATCATTTTTAGATTGGTGAAATGTACAGATAGAACATAAATACCCGGAATTTCCAAATTCAAATATTCCATCTTTAAAAAATTTATATGGTGGATTTGTAGAAATCATACAGTTAATACATATTTTTTTCTTTGATTTAGTTGTTGTTGTTGATGATGATGGAAGTTGCTGTTGATTCGTTATTGAAGTATCGCCAATTTTAACAACAGATTCATAAAAACTTTTACTTTTTTTAGCTTTTGTTGGCTGTGAAGCCACACCATCTTCTTCCTTTATTGATTTGGGGAAGTGTTGAAATCTTGAAGAAATTGATTCACCTCTAGAATCAAATTGTTTTAATCTGTCTCTTTTTGAACTAATCATATCAGATAATCTAATTTTATGAGCCAGAGAATCTTCTGTTATAAAAGGTAGTGATTGGGTACGTGATGCCAATTGAGGTAAATTACTATTAATATTTCTATTAATTTGAGATGGTGGAGATGGTATTGTCATCTGATTTTGTTGTTGCTGCTGTTGGTGTTGTTTTGAGATTGAAGACTTTCTGAATTTCTTCCGTATTGAATTCTGTTGTTGATGATTTGATATCATATCAGTAACTAAGGGGCTACTTGATTGATGATTATCAAACATCAAAAAAGAGTCTGCTTTCCTTTTATTTGAATTATTATTAGAATTAACAGGAGATAGTCTTAGCTTAATGTCTAAAGTATCAATTGAATTATTCGACTGATATAGATTAATGAGGTTAGTGCATAATCTACCCGTTATTAATTGATTATTGTTGTTAGTTTTAGTAATATTAGAATATAAGCCAGTTGCAACATAAGGTTGGTCAACTTCAATTATATCCTTATAATAAATTGAATAATCCATATTATTTTGAAACCATTCAGGCGATATAGAGTTTAAAAGATTTAAGCAAGATTTTAATTCAATGCAACCTATTTGAAGACCATTATGAGGTGGTTGATTTGGTAACGTTATTATTTTGGCCTTTATTGGATTAGGCGATCTTGCAAGAAAAGTACATTTATCATCAAACGTATAAAGAATTTTCAGATTAACATTCTTATCAAAAGGTTCAGGTGGCATTGAAGTCATGATAATTCCAATAATGTATATAAAGTAAAAAGTAAGAAGGAAGGTAAAGGTTTGAAAAAGTGAAAGAAGTAAATTAAACAACCATGAAACACGAAAAGCAAGAACAAAAGAAATCGTCAAACAGAATAAATAATCCGAAAAGAGTAAGTGCACCAACAATGCTTTGAAGAAATACACCGAAGATAAAAAAAACCAATTAAATAATACTAGCACTACGTCCTGACGTGTAACAAAATTTGAAGAAAGTTAATCGCCAAATAAGTAACAAACAATGCAAATCGTAGCTTAAGCTTAGAACAAAACAAACCAGCACCGACGCGTGAAGTAGAAAAGAAGAAAAACAGAATTGACGCGTCGTTGCAATTCTCGTCGCGCCGATCGACGCTTCTTCAAGATATTTCAGGGATTCACTTTTTTCGGCAATTTGTTTCTCAATTCCGAAAAGTGGCTTAGCCTTGTGACCAAAGTGTGGCTGTAGTTTAAAAATGACCAAAAAAAGAGAAAAGTGGAGATGGCAGCTGTGGCGGGGGAGGGGGTGGTTCTACGAGGGACCCTTAGTTCGTGGTGCATTTTGTTGATACTCAACACTGCCATACATAGAAAAGCACACTTGTTACTACTAGCAGATTTGGAACCGCAACAGTCACAACAGTCGGAACAGCCACAACAGTCATAACAGTCACAACAGTCATAACATGGTAGTACACGTCCCTATATTTCCTGTAACTCCCTTATCGCCCACATGCTCATCGAGTATTGAGCCATGCAGTGCTCGTGATCTTATCTTAGGGCCCTCTATTGTGTGACTTTCCTCAACAATGTCGTCACCATTGTCTTCTCATTTTCTATTTTCGTCTTATTTAACCCACGTTATCTAATTAACCGAAACTGGTATTTCTCTCCGAAATAATCCCTTTTGTTTCTTTTCCTCTTGGACATGCCTTATTCTGAAATTACTATAAATTCTGGTCTTTCCCACTTTTTTGAAATCTGTTCTATTCATCTCTAACCTTCCCGCATTTCAATCCTTTTTCCTATTCTAATCTATAATCTTATAATCTATCTATAAACACAAACGCTTATATATTTACGCTTATATATGTATACTCATACTATGTCTCTAGACGATAGATCCGAAAAAAATAATGATATAAATGAACAAGTGCTCTCAAGATACTCTACAATCTCTGCATCTGATGACCCCATTTCAAATGCCGGTAATCAATCCTATTTAATCCCAATAGATAAATGTATTGAAATTTTTGAAACTGATAAAATTCATGGTTTATCAAATGAAAAGGCAAAACAAAATTTATCAACTTATGGTCCAAATTCAATTGGTGATGGTTCAAAAGTTTCAGTGCTTAATATTTTATCGAGGCAAATCTTTAATGCAATGATTATTGTTTTAATAATTTCAATGGTCATTTCTTTTGCTATAAAAGATTGGATTACTGGTGGTGTTATCGCTTTCATTATTAGTTTGAATGTTGTAATTGGTTCTCAACAAGAATTTAAAGCTGAAAAAACCATGGGCTCTTTAAAGAATCTAAGTTCTCCTTCTGCTGTTGTTATTAGAAATGGTTCTGAACAAACCATTGCTTCTTGTGAGGTAGTTCCTGGTGATTTAGTTATTGTTAAGGTTGGTGATACAATTCCTGCTGATTTAAGGTTAATTGAAACTCATAATTTTGAAACTGATGAAGCTTTATTAACTGGTGAATCTCTACCTGTTGCAAAAGATGCAAAAGAATTATATAATCAAGAGATTCCTGTTGGTGATAGATTAAATTTAGCTTATTCTTCTTCAACAGTTTCCAAAGGAAGAGCAATTGGTATTGTTGTCTTAACTGGTTTAAACACTGAAATTGGTAAAATTGCAAATGCTTTAAAAGGTGATAGTTCAATCATTCAAAAAGTTGAAAATAAAGAAGAAGCTGGTGCAAAAGATTATGCAAATGCAGCACGTTATACTGTCTGGAACACCATTGGTTATATCTTAGGTACCGCTGAAGGTACTCCATTAAAGAAAAAATTATCTTGGTTAGCAATTTATTTGTTCTGGATTGCTGTTGTTTTTGCAATTGTTGTTATGGCTTCACAAAAATTTAATGTTACAAAAGAAGTTGCTATTTATGCAATTTGTGTTGCATTATCAATGATTCCTTCTTCTTTAGTCGTGGTTCTAACAATCACAATGGCTGTTGGTGCAAGGGAAATGTTAAAAAGAAATGTTATTGTTAGAAGATTTGATGCTTTAGAAAATTTAGGTTCTGTTAATGCAATTTGTTCTGATAAAACTGGTACTTTAACTCAAGGTAGAATGATTGCAAAACAAGTTTATATTCCAAATTTAGGTACTTTTTCTGTTGAAAATTTTAATGAACCTTTTAATCCAACTTTAGGTACAGTTTCATTTTGTGAATCTTCTCCAATTAATATTGATGAAAAGTCAACTTGGTTATCGTTCGATGAATTTAAGAACAAATTTAAAAACACTGCAAAGTATGATTTATTTAATGATTGGTTATTAACTGCTTCTTTAGCAAATGTTGCAAAAGTTTATGAAGACTTAGATGATGATGGTAATAAGGATTGGAAGGCAAGAGGCGATCCAACCGAGATTTCAATTCAGGTTTTTGTTTCAAGGTTAGGTTACAATAGAGATTTATTAGTTGAAGACGAAAATAGATTTAATTATTTAGCTGAATTTCCATTTGATTCTTCAATCAAAAGAATGTCTTCAATTTATGTTAATAATGATGATAAAGTTGAAACTATTTACACAAAAGGTGCTGTTGAAAGAATTTTAACCTTGTGTGATACATGGATTAATCCATCAACTGGAAATAATGAAAAACTGGATATCACTTCAATTAAATTGTTAGAAGATGAGATGAATAAATTATCATCCAAAGGTTTAAGAGTTTTAGCATTTGCAAAAAAAATTCCTACTGAACAAAATTTAGGTTTAGAATGGCAAAAAGTTGATAGAGATATAGTTGAGAGAAGTTTACATTTTCTGGGTTTAATTGGTATTTATGACCCTCCAAGACCTGAATCTTTACCCTCTGTTAAATTATGCCATCACGCAGGTATTTCAGTTCATATGGCAACCGGTGATCATCCATCAACCGCAAGTGCAATCGCAAAAGAAGTTGGTATTCTACCTGAGAATGTTAATCTGTTATCAAAGGATATCCTTAATTCAATGGTTATGACTGCATCACAGTTTGATGCATTAAGTGAAGATGAAATTGATAAATTGCCCGTTTTACCATTAGTCATTGCAAGATGTGCTCCTCAAACAAAAGTTAGATTAGTTGATGCATTACATAGAAGAGATCAAATTGTTGCAATGACTGGTGATGGAGTTAATGATTCACCTTCCTTAAAAATTTCAGATATTGGTATTGCAATGGGTAAAAATGGTTCAGATGTTGCTAAAGATGCTTCAGATATTGTTTTAGCTGATGATAATTTTGCGTCAATTTTGAATGCTGTTGAAGAAGGTAGAAGAATGAGTGATAATATTCAGAAATTTGTGATTCAATTATTAGCATGTAATGTTGCACAAGCTTTATTCCTTTTAATTGGTTTAGTTTTCAAAGATAAAGATGATTTTTCTGTTTTTCCATTAGCACCAGTTCAAGTTTTATGGGTTATTGTTGTTACTTCTTGTTTCCCTGCAATGGGTTTAGGTGTTGAAAAGGCAGCTGACGATATTATGGACAGACCTCCAAAAGATGCAAAAGAATCAGTTTTTACTTGGGAAGTTGTTATTGATATGTTTGTTTATGGTTTTGTTATGGCATGTGCATGTATGATTCCTTTTATTATTGAAGTTTATGGTTATGGAAATGGTGAATTAGGTGCAAACTGTAATAGAACTGATTATGCTGATACCTGTGATCATGTTTTCAAGGCAAGAGCGGCATCATTTGTTACAATGACATGGTGTGCATTAATTTTAGCTTGGGAAGTTATTCATATGAGAAGATCCTTATTCTTAATGCATCCAGATTCACCAAATATCAGAACTCAATGGATGAAAGATTTATGGGACAATCAATTTTTATTTTGGTCAGTCATTCTAGGTTTCATCACCTTAATTCCAACTATTTATATTCCAGTTATTAATGATTACGTTTTCTTACAAAAAGGCATTTCTACAGGCTGGGCATGGGCATTTTTATGTTCATTATTCTTTTTAGTGATGTGTGAATTATGGAAATTCTCTAAAAGACAATATTTCAAAGGTGAAGTTCCACATAATCCTGAAGATGACTTGGAAAAAAATGCTTTATTTGATTCATTTAACGAAAAATTCTAAAAAAAAAACGAAAATTAGAATACATAATTATTTCTTTCCTACTTATACTAATACAATTATTATAATAATCATTTTACGTTATTACTTTAAATTTTACTTTATATTATTCTTTTTAATCTTTTATTAAATCTCTTATTTTTAATTTTTGTCCTTGTTTTTCTTCAGTTCTGTTTAATTTTGTTTCAATACTATAAAATCTTTATAGTTTCTATAATCTACAATTAATTTTTATTTCAAATTAACTTGTTTCAGAATCGCTCAAAAATAGTAGTAATAATATATATTTGGAAATTTAGATAAAGTATAGAAAAATATAATAAAAAATAATAAAGCAAAGGAAAGTTAGGATTTAAATTGGATAATTGGAAAATAATAAAAAAAAAAAATCATACAAAAATCAAAATTATTAATGTTTTGTAACTGAAGCAAAAGGTGGATGAATTTTTGGTAAATCCTTATATTTTTTATTGATTTGATCCTTATTAATTTTTTTAATTTGCATAATTTGGGCATCTTGAATCATTAAAGTTTTATAATAACTCCATTTAAAAATAGTAAACCAAGTATTGTAAAACTTATAATTAGGCCATAAAGTATTTGGATATTCAATAACTGAATCTTGATGACATTGCCATAACATATAATCACTTAATCTTGTATGACCTGATGTCCTGACTAAAATATCAACAGGTTCACTAATTGATTCATAGTAAAAGTTATTCTCAAATAAACTTTCATTAATGTCATCATAAGAAATTTCGTTTTTTGAGATTCTTTCCATAATTTGATCTGTTGAATACCAAATATCATCTCTTGAAGTATATGGAAAGGCAATGAAAAGTACATGTTTTGTGTGATTTTTGGTACGCTCTTCAACCATTTCTATATCTTTCAAAATATCATCAGGTAAATAAGATTTATTACCAATAATTTTAACTTTGACGTTATGCAAATCACACAATTGGTTTTCACTTGAAATAATAGCTAACTTGTATTTTAATAATGAAAAAATAGTATCCACTTCTTCTGTTTTCCGATTGAAATTTTCAATTGAAAATGCATAAGTTGTAACATTTTTAACACCAACTCTAAAACAACAATCTAAAACTCTTACCAAAGCATCTGCACCTAATCTATGACCTTCCTTTAATGGTAAATCATGTGTTTTGGCAAATCTACGATTACCATCCATAACAAATGAGATATGCTTTGGAATTGGTCCAGTTCTAAGGACATTAACTAATATATTTTGAATTGCACCTTCAAAAATTGAGAATCCTGGAATATAATTTAGGAATTGTGAAACATAAGCATCCATCATGGTATATTAAGAGAGTTTAAGATCAAGGAATGTCAGAAATAGAATAACACAATAATTTTAAAGAAGAAAGATGTTCTGAGCCTTATTCATTCAAAATGAAATCTTGATCCTTTTTAAATGATTCTAAAAAGTCGATGAGCCTCAAAGAATGGGCTTTTATTATCAATCCGAATTTGGGAAAATCGTTGTTGAGCCATCCGAATCTGACAACCGACGCGACGACTAAACCCCGGGAATTCCGGTTAGAACCGGACTAAATTTGGTTTTTAATAATTGTATTCTACATACTGCTCATCTTTGCTGAACAGAACAAACCATTAGTTTTGTTTATCATTTAAGAAAACAAATAGAAATATCCTTTTAAATTATAAATCATTACAGTAAATTAATTAAATACACAAAAAAATTTTTTTTATTGATATCATGGAAAAAAAATATGATACTTATAATAATGCAATTGCACCTAAAGCTAATAGACCAACACCTGGAGCAAGTAATGCTGCACCTGCGGTAGAAGAAGAAGTTTCAGTACTTGAATGTTCTTCAGAAGAAGTATGTTCAGAAGAAGAAGTATGTTCGGAAGAAGTATGTTCGGAAGAAGTATGTTCGGAAGAAGTAGTTGGAGCAACTGATGAAGTTGCAGAAGGAGATGATTCTTGAGTTGTAGATTCAGAAGCTGATTCTTGAGTTGTAGTTGCAGAAGCTGATTCTTCAGTTGTAGTTGCAGAAACTTGTAATTCTGGTAAAATTCTTGACGAATACCATGGAAGTTCTTCAGCAAAGGAGGAAATAGAAGCTAATTCTTCAGAATCAACTAAAGTAGTGTAAGATTCATCAGTATAAGTTTGAGCTTGTTGGTATAATGATAATAATGGAGCAACATTAGCTTGTGTGTTTTCTTGAACATAACTTAAATATTCCTGAACATTGGAATTAATATCAGAGTTAAGGGCGACTAAAACATTTTCTGCAGAGATAGCAGCCATTAAGGTAGCAATGGAGAGGATTGTTGATTGTGAGAATTGCATTGTTATACTTATAAGAATTAAAACGAGCGATTGTTTAGATACAAAAAGAGTGGAACAGAAAAGAAGAGAAATTCGCAAATTCTAATTCAAGCAGGAACATGGCTTACTGCAGTGACTATTTATACCAAAAAAAGCTTGCATTACTAGATAATATCCTGTTCTGTCAAATTTGTCGCAAATTGAAATTTCCCCTGAAAAAGTGAGCTTTATTTGGCCCGGATTTTCACAATACGAAGACAATATCAACATGGGGATAGGCAAAAATGGATGTTTCCATTACATTGAGCGGAGAAGGAGACCCCACACAGTAGCAAACAAAACAATCACTCTTACTAATGCTACAATCCCACTTCCAGTACACCGAGAACAGACAACCTTGTCGGGAGAATAAACATGCACTTCAAGAACGTAATATATCTGCTTTCTTAGACAGAAACTGCTAACTGTATAATACTGCAGACCTACTAGTAATCAGCTGGCGACTAACTTAGCAGTTATTAATAACAGAATATTTCTTGCAGGGCTTTTAGATGCTAAATTCTTATGTCCTTTGTTTTCGGTCGATAGTCGCAACATTTACTAACAAGAAAATCACCTTCAATTCCAGTGTATATCTCAATCTCTAAAAATTGCCCTCTGGCTCAACTTTATAATCTTTGATTCTTTTGATAGATCAGTTAATTATATTAAAGAAAATATTACAATGTTCCTTACACGTAGCGAGTATGATCGTGGTGTTTCTACTTTCTCACCAGAAGGCCGTCTTTTCCAAGTTGAATATTCCCTTGAAGCAATTAAATTAGGTTCAACTGCAATAGGTATTGCAACAAGTGAAGGTGTTGTATTGGCTGTTGAAAAGAGAGTTTCTTCATCCTTGTTGGAGAGTGATAGTATCGAAAAAATAATGGAAATTGATTCTCATATAGGTTGTGCAATGTCTGGTTTGACAGCCGATGCACGATCCATGATTGACCATGCAAGAGTTTCTTCTTTACAACATGATTTGTATTACAATGAACCAATAACAGTGGAAAGTTTAACCCAATCAGTCTGTGATTTAGCATTAAGATTCGGTGAAGGTGCATCTGGTGAGAAAAGATTGATGTCAAGACCATTTGGAGTTGCTTTATTAATAGCTGGTTATGATGAGGTGAAAGGACCTCAATTATACCATGCTGAACCTTCTGGTACTTTTTATAGATATGATGCAAAGGCCATTGGTTCAGGCTCTGAAGGTGCTCAAGCGGAATTACAAAATGAATATCATAAATCTTTAACTCTAAGAGAAGCCGAAGTTTTAGCTTTAAAAGTTCTTAAACAAGTCATGGAAGAAAAATTAGATTCAAATAATGCTCAATTAGCAAGTGTTACTAAAGATCTCGGTTATAAAATTTATAAGGATGATCAAGTAGCGGAAATTATAGAAATAGTGAAACAACAAGAGAGAGAACATAATGAAGAAGGCGACAACAATACAAATGATAGAATGGAAGAATAATTTTTCTGATAATCAACTGTTTTCATTATATAATACAATCTATTTAATAGTTATTTATAAATATATATATATAACTCCTGTTTTGCAAACGATTTTTAACGATTTGTTAAAATATCTAAACAATTTGAATATTCTGGAAAGTCTTTCAATTTTGCAATAACTGATTTTTCTAGTTTATTTGCATTCTTATAAAATGTTGTATTTTCTCCATTATATTGTCTACAGTTATTAAAAATTAATTTACAATCATAAATAAAATCATCCATTGATTCATATTTATCATTTTCTAATTTAACTTCCATTGTACTTATATCCATTGGTTCTTTGATAATCTCATAATAATCGGGAACTTCTACTTTATTAACAGGATTTAAAAATGGCCAATTGGATGGATGATTTTGCATCTCTGTTAAAATTGTTAACATTGCAATATAATGCGCCCCACGTTTTGGCTTTTGAGCTAAATCATCCATTTCCCTTGTCCATCCCGCTTCTTTTATTCCTGGTATATCAAATGGATTCAATGGTTCAAAATTTTCCTTTTTAAAATGCTCTAATCCTTTATGAACTATGTGTGATTTACCAATTGATCTAACTTTACGTAAAATTGCTGCTTTTTGAACTGATAAAATCTTATTGCTATCTAAATATCGAATTCTAGGTAACATTGTACATTGCATTAGTGTTCCACCTTCGTAATCCTTGATATAACCCATCCAAATCTTTTTAGGTAATGTTATATCTTTTGTAAATCCCTGCTTTTTAAAGTACCCAATTGCATAATTATCTGCATATGTTAAAAAATATTTTATCTTTGTTGTATTTCTAACATAATCTTTTAAATGGTTCATTAGATGTGCACCATACCCTCGAACTTGTTCAGTTGATGAAATCGCACAGAATACAATTTCTGCAAATTCATGGCTTTCGAAAGGTCGAATTGTAATCCCACCAACTACAGTTAATGGTTTCCTAACAACTGCTATCGAAATATGACTTCTATCGTAAACTAGTCTTGCAATATATGCTTTAGGCATTTCTGGTAACTGTTTTTGAAATATGTTTTTCAATCCTGTAAGCACAATCATTGAGTCATGTGTATCATCATTATTAACGACTCTAAATTCAATCACATTTTCTCTTTCTTCAATAACCGATGGTCTATCTTTATATGAATATGTGTATCCATCAAATTCGTAGGTATGTAGCTTTTTCTTTTCTTCATCATTCACTTCACTAACTGCTGTAATTTCATCATTTTCATCGTTTGGATCAACATTTATTTCCTGATCTTTCTTCTCCGATTCTTTATCTATTAACTTAGCTTCAACATTACTGAATTTCTCTTCATTTTCTTCCTTTACACGTTTCACATCATTCTTCTCTTGAACATTCTCCACGTCTTCCAGTTTTCTCTTCACTGGTGACATCCTGATGTCTCCGATTGTAGTTTCAAACAATATAAATATAGATTTTATATTTGATTTCCACATTTGTGGGAATATAATGTCTGATTCATGTTGGAAAACGAGAGAATTCTTGTAAATCTAGAATGCGCGACGACCGACCGCATCTTACAAAAAAAGAGAAAAAGAAAAAAAGAAAATCCAGGGTAGAAGTCAAAATTTTGTTACTCGTTTTTTTTTTTTTTTCATGATTTTGTGATGATTGATTTCTGAATTTTTTTAATCCGTTTCTTAGGCATCCATTTAATCTTTTCTTTTATTTCACAGGTGTTCTCTTATTTCCTCTTTCTGTAGACTATTGTAAATCTCCAAACTATATCCAACCATATTTAACGATGTCTGGCCAAAGTGATGATATGATCATTTTACCAGGATCTCAAGCATTGTCGAATTTCAGAGTGTCAAACTTGATCTCTGATATTAACAATTCAGTTAACTCGTCTGTTGTTACAGGCGTTAAATCCTGTCAAATCCATTATGTTCATTCAAAATGTTCTTTAGATGAGGAGACTGTTTCAAAATTACAAGTTTTATTAAAGTATGATAATGATTTAGATTTAAATGACGACAAGAATAAATTATTATTTGATTTAGTTAAATTAGATGGTGATCACCAAGATTCAATTACTAAACTTAATTCATCTTTAAATTCAGACACTTACTTAATTAGAATTTTACCAAGATCAGGTACTATTTCCCCATGGTCATCAAAAGCAACAAACATCATCGAAGTTTGTGGTTTAGGCCATAAAATCGAAAGAATTGAAAGAGGTTTAGCAATCTTATTATACGTTAGACCTGGTTTTCCAATTTTAGAATTTTTGAAGAAGGATCAATTTTCTTGTTTTGCTTCAGTATATGATAGAATGACTGAAACTTTATATATTAATGAACATATTCCAAAATTTAATGATCTATTTGAAGAACATTCACCAAAACCTTTAGTTCACGTTGACATTATTTCATCAAAGGAAAATTTAATCAAGGCAAACAAAGAAATGGGTTTAGCTTTAGATGATGGTGAAATTTCTTATTTAATTGATGCTTTTAAAAATATTTTGAAAAGAAATCCAACCGACGTTGAATTATTTATGTTTGCTCAAGTTAATTCTGAACACTGTAGACATAAAATCTTTAATGCAGATTGGAACATTGATAATGAGAAAAAAGATATGTCATTATTTCAAATGATTAGAAATACTCATAAGTTAAATCCAAAATATACAATTTCTGCATACTCTGATAACGCAGCTGTTTATGAAGGTTCACCTGCTTATTTCTATGCTCCAAACTTTGATAATAAAAATTCTTGGACTTCAACAAATGAAACTGTTCACACTTTAATTAAGGTTGAAACTCATAACCACCCAACTGCTGTTTCTCCATTTCCTGGTGCTGCAACTGGTTCAGGTGGTGAAATTAGAGATGAAGGTGCTGTTGGTAGAGGCTCAAAACCAAAATGTGGTTTATCAGGTTTTTCAGTTTCTGATTTACTCATTCCTGATTTAAAACAACCTTGGGAATTAAATGTTGGTAAACCAAACCATATTGCGTCTCCTTTAGATATTATGATTGAAGCTCCATTAGGTTCTGCTGCTTTTAATAATGAATTTGGTAGACCATGTATTACAGGTTATTTCAGAACATTAACAACATCTGTGAAAAATAATGAAGGTAAAGAAGAAATTAGAGGTTTTCATAAACCAATTATGATTGCTGGTGGTATGGGTGCAATTAGACCCCAATTATCTTTAAAATCCGAGTTCAAAATTACCCCAGGTTCTGCAATTATTGTTTTGGGTGGTCAATCAATGTTGATCGGTTTAGGTGGTGGTGCTGCATCATCAGTTGCTTCCGGTGAAGGTTCTGCAGACTTAGATTTTGCTTCCGTTCAAAGAGGTAACCCAGAAATTCAAAGAAGAGCTCAACAAGTAATTGATGCTTGTAATAGTTTTGGTATCGACTCCCCAATTCAATGTATTCATGATGTTGGTGCAGGTGGTTTATCGAACGCTTTACCTGAATTAGTCCATGATAATGGATTAGGTGCAAAATTTGAAATTAGAGATATTCTATCATTAGAACCGGGTATGTCTCCGATGGAATTATGGTGTAACGAATCACAAGAAAGATATGTTTTAGGAGTTGCTCAAAATAATTTAGAAGTTTTCAAACAAATTTGTGAAAGAGAAAGATGTCCATTTGCTGTTGTTGGTACTGCTACTAGTGAACAAAGATTAATTTTAACTGATAGATTATTAGGTACAACTCCAATTGATTTAGAAATGTCTGTTTTATTCGGTAAGCCACCAAAAATGTCAAGATCTGATGTCACAACATCCCTTCAATTATCACCTGTTGATCTTTCAAATATTTCGATCAATGAGGCAATCTCAAGAGTCTTACAATTACCATCGGTTGGTTCTAAATCTTTCCTTATTACAATTGCTGATAGAACTGTTACTGGTTTAATTGACAGAGATCAATTTGTTGGTCCATGGCAAGTTCCAGTTGCTGATGTTGGTGTTACTTGTACCTCATTAGGTGATGAATTAGTCAAAACTGGTGAAGCTTTAGCAATGGGTGAAAAACCAACTTTAGCAATAATTGATTCTGGTGCTTCCGCAAAAATGTGTGTTGCTGAATCATTATTAAACTTAGTTGCTGCTGATATCAAGACTTTAGACATGGTTAAAATTTCTGCTAATTGGATGTCTTCAGCTTCCACTCCAGGTGAAGGTAGTGCATTATATAAAGCAGTGCAAGCAATTGGTTTAGATTTATGTCCAGCTTTAGGTGTTTCAATTCCAGTTGGTAAAGATTCTATGTCGATGAAAATGACTTGGGATAATAATACTGTTATGGCTCCATTATCATTAATCATTACATCATTTTGTGGTGTTACTGATACTTCAAAGACTTGGACTCCACAATTGAAAAATAATAAAGATGAAACTGTTTTAGTTTTAGTCGATCTTGCTGCAACTGTTAAAAAATCTTTAGGTGGTTCCGCTTTAGCTCAAGTTTTCAAACAAATCGGTGATTCATGTCCAACCGTTCATGATAATTCAATCTTAAAGGGTTATTTGGAATCTGTTATTGAACTACATAATAAGTTTAACGTTTTAGCATACCATGATGTTTCTGATGGTGGTTTGTTTGTTACCCTGTTAGAAATGGCTTTTGCTGGTAGATGTGGTTTAGATATTAACTTGGTCAATAAAACTCAAGATGTTTTAACTGAATTATTTAATGAAGAGTTAGGTGCAGTTTTCCAAATTAAGAAATCTGAATATGCAGCTTTCGTTAAAGTTTTTGAATTGAATGGCGTTTCAAATGAACATATTTCAATTGTTGGTACTCCAATTTTTGATTTAAAGCAATCTATTAATGTTAATTTTAATGGTACTAATGTTTACTCAGGTTTAAGATCTAAATTACAAGAGGAATGGAGTTTAACATCGCATCATTTACAAAGATTAAGAGATAACCCACAAGCCGCAGATCAAGAATTCGGTAACATTGCTGATAATAATGATCCAGGTTTACAATATGCATTAACATTTGAACCAAAGAATGATTTAGGTATTAGATCATTAATAGCAAAGCCAAAGGTTGCAATTCTAAGAGAACAAGGTGTTAACGGTCAACAAGAAATGGCATGGTGTTTTCAACAAGCGGGATTTGAAAGTATTGATGTTCATATGACCGATATTATTTCAGGTAGAGTTTCTTTAGATGATTTTGTTGGTTTAGCTGCTTGTGGTGGTTTTTCATATGGTGATGTTTTAGGTGCAGGTAATGGTTGGGCTAAATCAGTTTTATACAATGAAAGAGCTAGAAATGAGTTTTCTAAATTCTTTAATCAAAGAAATGATACTTTTGCATTTGGTGCTTGTAATGGTTGTCAATTTTTATCTAAGATCAAATCATTAATTAAGGGTGCCGAAGAATGGCCAAGTTTTGAAAGAAATAGATCTGAACAGTATGAAGCAAGAGTTTGTACATTAGAAATCTCCCAAGAATCTAATGAAAATCCATGTATTTTCTTTGAAGGCATGCATGGTTCAAAGATTCCAATTGCTGTTGCACATGGTGAAGGTAGAGCACAATGGGAAACCACTGAACAAATGGAATCATTTGTCAAAAATGGGTTAGTTGGTGCAAGATATGTTGATAATTATGGTGTTGCAACTGAAAGATATCCATTTAATCCAAATGGTTCACCAAACGGTATTACTGGTATTAGAAGTATGAACGGTAGAGTTTTAGCAATGATGCCACATCCAGAAAGAGTTTGTAGACTAGAATCCAACTCTTATTACCCAATTGAAGAAAGTAAAGAATGGGAAGGATATGGTCCATGGATTAGACTTTTCAGAAATGCAAGAAAATGGGTTGCTTCTAATGAAGGTAAATAATTTCTTTTGTGATTTGATTTTTATTACATTTATTTATTTTTACTACTGAATTTTCGTCTATTCGTTTACTTTTTTGTATTTACATTAATTTAAGTTACTTAATTTAGAATTGAAAAAAGAAATTAAAAAATTCCAATACTAAGAACATCATGCTGGAAAAAGGAACGAGCGATACGAGGTGTACGAGCGGTACGAGAGAAACGAAGATTTAGCGAATGTAGAAAATGTTGGCCGTTTACAGTATTTAGATTTCTTTTCATGTTGAATAAACATACGTTGGAACTTCTTCTCCAGTGGTACGATTTCAGGATTTCAACAAAGAGAACTTAGCATAATGAGTCAGTAAGTGCTTAGATTGTGAACCTCGGAGACGGAGTTTGTTTTGTTTTGATAAATTGTTTCATTCTTTTGATGAATAAACTAACAAAAACAAATATTATTTTTATCTACTTAAAACGAAATACTAACGTGTTTACCTTTTTTTTGAAAATTATATAGGGTGTTCGGTTCAAATACCATTGATATTCCATCAATAGAAACATTCTCTAAAGTGTATAGCACTGTTAAAAACATTCCAGGATTAAATTTTATGGAAAAAATATGGGCATCGTATTATGTTTACATGAATAATGACCTCTTTGCAACCGGTTTGCTCTTCTTTTTACTTCATGAAATTATGTATTTTGGTAGATGTATTCCATGGTATATTATTGACAGAACGCCATATTTCAAAAAGTATAAGATTCAACCCAATGTTTATCCATCTGATAAAGAACAATGGGAATGTACGAAATCTGTTTTAAAATCACATTTCTTCGTTGAAGCACTTCCAATTTGGTTCTTTCATCCAATTTGTGAAAAAATTGGTGTCTCTTATGATGTTCCATTTCCAGCATGGAGTAAAATTGCATTACAAGTTTCAATTTTTTTCTTTCTAGAAGATGCATGGCATTATTGGTTCCATAGAGGTATTCACTATGGTTCATTTTATAGAATTATTCATAAACAACATCACAGATATGCCGCTCCATTTGGTTTAGCCGCTGAATACGCACACCCAATTGAAGTTATGTTATTAGGGTTTGGTACAGTTGGTATTCCAATTGTTTGGTGTTATTTTACAAGAGATTTACATTTATTCACAATATGTATTTGGATTACGTTAAGGTTATTCCAAGCAATTGATGCACATTCAGGCTATGAATTCCCAATTTCGTTACATCATTTCCTTTTCATTTGGGCCGGTGCTGATCATCACGATGAACATCATCATCACTTTATTGGTAATTATGCATCATCATTCAGATTATGGGATTATATCCTTGATACTGAAGCAGGTGCAACTGCAAAGCAAACCAGAGAAAACAAAAGTAAAACAAAAGCTGAAAAAGTTGCTCAAGTTAATTAATCAACTTTATAGATTGAATCAGCCACTTTTTCGTTTAGTTTTAATATTTTCTATTTTCTTAGACCTCTAATTTTATTAGACAAAAAATCAATAAGCAATCACTTAATATATCTTTATAATTCTCAATCAGTCTTGACTATTTTTAGATAATCAATATATTCCTAATAGTTTGTGTAAATACTGAAGTTTATAGAAATTTTCGAAGAGAAACCCTGACAAATTTTTTAATTTTTAATTTTTCATATTTTTTTTGGAAAATTAATTTTTGAACTTTTCCAGTTATCCCCAATTTTTCTCATCACTATAAAAAGAAGACATTTCCACTTTTTCCTTCTTTCTTGATTTTAAATCCTCATTTTACAAGCAAATCTGAGTTGACATTAATACAGGGGTATCATGTTATAACAACTTATTATTGTTTTATGTTGTAGCCTATTCAGGAATATTTGCTATTTATATTATTACACTTTATAATGATGATTACAATTACACAGACCTGAACTGATTCATTCTATGGATTTGAAGTTAAAACGATTGTTGCCTTCCTTCTGATTTAAAGTGTTTAATGTACTAGTTTTTGTAAGTAATAATGTATCTTTCCAGTGAAGTTGTATTTGGATGCTTCTATTTCGATAAATTTAGTGTTAAAGGATTAACAATTATTTATCGTTTAAAGGTTTATTCCCATATAATTGTTACATTCACATATATAAGGAAATGCTTAACTTATTACAGAAATATACAACATCTTGCACATCCAAGGATGATTATTTTATAGCAAACTATATTTATTTTAGATATTGTTTCTTTAAACAAAATTGTGATACATAATTAAAAAGGGTGAATGGATTTATATAAAAGACATTACTTATTTCTTAGCAGTTAATCTTCTTAAGTAGAATGCTAATTCTTCACCTTCTAAAATGTAACCATCACATCTACCGGATTGACCTGGTCTTGAAGAGATAGCAGCATATAATTTACCAGAACCGAATTGAGCAGCAACAGCTTGTTCAATTGATGAGTTATCAGTTCTTGAAGCTAACTTCTTTTGAACGGATTTGGATTTCTTGACTTCATCAGCTTCAACAGCACCTTTCTTACCAAGGGTTAAACCGTAGTGAGATTCGTAATATTGCTTGAATGGAGTTGCATCAATTTGAACAATTGCGGATTTAGTTAAAGTGTTAGTTCTAACTAATTCATTGTTTGATGGATGGTAGACGACAACATTAATTCTGGTCTTTCTTGAAATACCTTCTGAACCCCATGAGAAGTTACCGGTTTCAACTCTGATAGCTCTGAACTTAGTGTTACCACCTCTGGTTCTGACACTGTGGATTCTCTTTGCACCAATCTTGGTGTTTGCACCTTGTCTACCAGATTCAAACTTTCTCTTCTTTCTGAATTGAGCTCTCTTTGCACCAGTGGCAGCTCTCTTGTGACGAGAATCTCTAGAAATACCCATGATGACTGTAATTAAAAAAAGTAAAATTAAAATAATAATAGTAAAATGTTAGTATGACTGTATCATTGAACATGAAAAGTAATAACATAATCATTTATAACAAATTAGAATTCAGCGTAAAAGTTTTTATTCTATTTTTATTGTGAGTAAAATTTTTTTATCGAACTTTCAGTAATGATCAAATGCAAATGATTATTTGAATTTAAAAAAAATAATTATAATTAACGTATTGTGAACAAGTATATAGCTCAATACAATCCGATACCTTTTTATAATAACTATTTGATTAATTAACTTTCAACTATGTTTTTTTAAAACCTCTTGTTTCTTCAATGTATCAACTCAGGATCTAGTAAAGTAATTTAAAACTGTAATTATCTATTTGGTATTAAATGAATATGTATATACGTGATTGAAACTTACATTATTCTGTGGTTAAAGAAATAAAGCAAAAGGACCTATAATCTATACAGGCGAAATGTAAAATCAGTAGTTAAGAAGATTTCAGTGAAAAAGACAGTATAGTGAGGCATGGCCGGTGAACGCAGAGGACTGCGAGAGAGTGTTAGAGTCTTCAAAAAAAACGTTGGACCCGCGCACCGCACACAAAAACGCAGTCACTTTATTAAAGAAACGCGCAACATATCAAAATTAAATATCACGTGAATAAAAAAAGGGTTTTGATTTTTTTGAAGGAAGCCTTTTTGTGTGGCGGGTGTGTTTTCAAATGTGGCACAGCTTTTTTTTGGAAATTTTAATTTTCTATTTTTCAGTAATTATAACGGTAATGAATGAAAACTTTAAAAAAAGAATTATAGCATGATTCATCAAGTTTTACACTAAAGGTTTGACACTTACATAACTCAAAAAATGTCTGAAACTGTTTATGATCAAATAGAGATTGAAGATTTTACTTTCGACCCCGATACACAATTATTTACATATCCATGTCCGTGTGGGGATAGATTTCAAATATCTATATATGATTTAGAAGATGGTGAAAATATTGCAGTTTGTCCATCTTGTTCACTTATGGTTGAAATTATATTTGATGAATCTGATTTAAAAGAATACTTAGACCAAATATAGTCATATCAATAATTTATTGTTTATTGTGGGATAAACAAGAAAAAAACAAACAAACAAAAAATCAATAAATAATAAATTTCATCACTGTCATTTTTATTACATGTGTAATTTCCACCATTTCATTTGTGCTATAAATTTGTAAATTAATGCTTTATATAAAATAATAATAAATCAAATGTAAAAAGCATAGAAACATCAATTATACCAACCCAATTGATTTAAGAAAAACACCGAGGAAAACTACAATCAAGACGACATAATAAGAGTTTAAACCATTACTATCTTTTTTTCTGTCGATCTCATTTCCACTCTTTCTATTATTTATTTCATCATTTTTTGATTCTTGTAACATTCGTGCACGAATCTTATCTTCCGGATCTTCTATTTTACTGATATCGTCAACAACTTCCTTTCTAGGTTCATCCGCAGTATTATCTTTATCATTATTACTGTCGATGTTTTTCTTCTTTGATATTCCTTCTAATTTTTCATTCTTTAAATCAATTAAATTTTGTTCCCAAATATCAGGAAATACTTCTTTGAATGCAGGATTTGAATATGTATTATATTCTTTTGATTTTTTACACAATTGGATCTTTGTTTGATTAGATGTAATAATACTACCGGTTGTACGTTCATCACCAGTCATAAATGATAATAACCCAGTTATAATAGTTGCAACGGACCATGATGGATTCCACGATTCTTCATGAAAATCACTCATGCTTAGGCACAATCTTTGATTAACTTCAAATCGTCCTGATGGCGTACACATCTTAATTCTTGGTGGTTTGAATGGATAATCTGTCGGAAATGTAACACGTCCATGATATTGTCCGTTCTCATATGGTGTACCTGGTGGGCCTGTAATGACATAATGCCAATCCAAAATGTTAGATTCAGAGGGTCTAGCAATAATATAAGGTGGAGGATTTGCTTGTATTTGTTTATATTCTTTGTTTAACCTTTTGTAAGCTTGTACAGACATTATGTTAGTAATCAAATGTGTTGGTGATTTTATGGCTTATAGTTTTCCCTCCACGTACCTATCTATTTCTTTGTTAAAATCATGTTGCTGTCTTCAACTAATTTCAAGAAACATTTGGTGCACGGATGAAGCAAGTGATTTGAAATGTTAAATTGTTAGTTTAGTACCACTACTAAAGTTATTTAGCCCTTGTTAAAGTAGAAATAGAAGGCAAACCACAGATTATTCACGATGTATCCATTCATTAAAATTGATCTTTCTATAAATATATAAAATCAAAGATATAGCTCCAGAAAAACTTGAAGATAACATGAATTTATCACACTTTTGCATTTGATTTTTTATTTTTGATTTTTGCATATTAAAGAGATATAATGTTTCTATTATAAGATTTATTGTACCGCTCATTACTTTTAATGAATAAACTTGCGTCTGAAAAGACATTAAAAAGATTGAAGCACCCTCAACTGTTATTCTAACCGCATTCCCGCTTTGCTGATTTGTGCATATTATGTTTGAATTTTGTTATCAAGTTTTCCATTAAAAATATTTCAATTTTTTCGGTAATTGTTGATAAACAGTATTTAACATGAAAATTAACTTTAATTTTCATTTAAGAATAAGCAGGAAAAAATGTCTGTTTCAACCTAAGGCTTTTAAACGTGTTAATATAAAGTACTTTTTATGTAGTTTAAACGAACGCACCAAATCTCCGGATGTGAAAGCCTTTTTTTTTGGAAGACCTTCTTTAGCCATAAAATACACAAATTATCAGATAAACGATTTACTTTGGCTAAACTTTTAGTGCTATCACAATACTAACTCCAACCACCATTTACTGCATTATCCACGCACTGATAAGATTCAAAAGGCAGTCTAAGAACGTAATCATAGTCTTGATGTTTTGAAGGTGTAAGTATTTTGATAGTTTAAGAATAAGTAATGATAGCCAGTAGAACAAAGTAACTCCGATTAAAAAAAGATTCTTCCGCGGAGAGCTACGTTGGCCGGAGGTGCCCATGAGATCTTTGTGGGAAACTTGAAAAGGCCCAGTAAAACAGTAGTTTTTCAATGGGAAGAAATTGGTTTTTTTCCCACAAAATCTGTTTTCTCCCACCAAATCGGTTTTTTCCGCAGTACAAACCGATTTCGCCATAACCTGAAGTAACTTGTTGCGTTTCAAGAAAGTGTACTGTTTTCTTCGCCCGCGAAGTTCGTTAATGGCTAAAGCGGTTTACATACTTTGCTTTGGAAAAAATTGACGCTACATCCAGATAAAGAAAACGCAGATAGAATTAATCGAAATTTTATGTTTCATAATATATAATGTCATTACAAGCATCCGATCATACTATGGCAACTAAAGAAAATAAAAACAGTATTAAAATCCTAGCAGCTAATTCACATCCTGAACTAGCCAAACTGATATGTGCAAAATTAAATTTACCATTATCAAATATCGAAGCAATTAAATTTGATAATCATGAAAGTGCAATTTTAGTTCAAGACTCGGTTAGAGATGAAGATGTTTATATTATTCAAACAGGATGTGGGGGTTTTGAAAAATTAAATGATTATTTAATGGAACTGTTATTGATGATTCATTCATGTACTCAAGCATCAGCAAGATCGATTACTGCAGTTATACCAAATTTCCCGTATGCAAGACAAGACAGAAAGGACAAATCAAGAGTTCCAATTAGCGCTAAATTAATTGCTAATTTATTAACAACTGCAGGTTGTAATCATGTGATTACAATGGATTTACATGCATCACAAATCCAAGGCTTTTTCAGTATACCAGTTGATAATTTATATGCTGAACCAAATGTTTTAAAATGGATTAAAGATAACTATAAAGATACAAATGATATTATGATGGTATCACCAGATGCAGGAGGTGCAAAAAGAGTCGCTTCATTAGCTGACAAATTAGATACACAATTTGCTCTTATTCATAAAGAAAGAGCAAAAGCTAACGAAGTTAGCAAAATGGTTTTAGTTGGTGATGTTAGTGGTAAATCCTGTATTTTAGTCGATGATATGGCTGATACTTGTGGTACTTTATGTAAAGCTTCTGATATACTTTTAAATGAAGGTGCAAAGGAGGTTATTGCTATAGTAACTCACGGTATTTTTAGTGGTAATGCAATTGAAAAATTAAATAATAGTTCTTTGAAGAAAATTATCTGTACTAATTCAATGCCTCTAGATAGTCATGTTAAAGAATGTCCAATCTTAGAAATTTTAGATATAAGTCCAGTATTGGCCGAAGGTATTAGAAGATTACATAATGGTGAATCAATTTCTTATCTTTTCAATCATGTTGTTGTTTAGATTTATATAGACTTTTGTATTAATTAACTTATTAATTTGTTTTGTGTGTGTTTTCTTTTGTGAATTGTTGTAAACAAGCTTTATACAAATATATATATATACCTGTATATTTATTTAGCTTTTTGTGATCTTGCCAAATCACCCCAATATTTTGCCCTTTCTAAATTTTTATCACAACCAACACCAAGATTATAAAATCTTTCTAATAGTAACATTGCCTTTGTATGATTATGAGTTTCAGCTGCCCTCAAAGCCCAAGAAAATGCTTCGTCATAATCTTGCGGTAAATTTTCTGTGCCAACAAAATACCACGAACATAAACCCATCATACCTTCAACATCACCTAAATTTGCACTTAAATTATAGAAATGAATTGAAATATCTGAATTTTGCTCAACTATATCACCAATTTCATAAAATTTACCTAATAATGCAGATGATTTTGCATGTCCAAGATTTGATGCTTGAAATAATAGTTTAATGGCATATTTTAAATCCTTTATAACAATATCTTTAAATCCATTTAGATAAATTAAGGCTAATTCATAAGGTGCACCACAACTTAATTCATTTGCACATTCAGTTGCTCGCCTTAACCAACTTATACCTTTTTTCTTTGTATTGACATCTTCAGGGAAACTCATTAAACCATGAAACGCATAAATACCATATTCCATCATTGCAACTGGGTGATTGTTAATTGCTGCAATTTCTAAATATTTTAAAACTTTACGGGCATCTCTTGTACAACCCCAACCCTTTTTATAACAAATTGCAGTTCTATATGCGCTCTCTGCATGTCTTGATTTACCAGCAGATTCAAAATATGATAGTGATTTATTCAATTCCGGTTTACCTTTATTAAATAACCCAACAGAATATGCATCACCTAAATAATATTGAGCTTCAATGCAGCCCATTTTACTTGATTTTTTTAACGCATTTAATGATTCATCAAGATAGTGATCTCGTTCCTTTAAGCCTAATTTATTATTTTTAGCAATTGAAGATTTTATAAGTATTTTAGCAAAGGAAAATAAAACTGTTGGATCCTTTGTCTTTTTTGCATTTTGTCTATACATATCAATTGATGCATCAGCTGGTAATAAATTAACAGAAGAAGTCTTGACTGATGATAACGGATTATTACTTATTTGTTCTGATGATAATGACGGTGATTGAATATTATTGAAGACAGGATGAATTAAATTAGCAGTTGATTTAGTTTTTTGATGCTGAAAAATTATATTTGACTCAATACTTTCTTCTTTAGATACAGGTTCAGGTATTTGTTCAATAATGGGTATATCCTGAATAATTTCCTCCTTTTCTTGAAAATTTTGTGTTGGTGGGTGTTGCTGTTCCCTTTGGTTATCAGCTGTTATTTTTACACTGCAATCAGGTATTGAAATATCAGTTAACGAATGTTTTAAAACTGAAGTATCTGATTCTTGTACTAAATTATTCTGATTGTTAGGAATTACATCCTGATCTAGATTCTGGTCATTCATGTTAGTTCTACTACTTGCATTTACAGATCTTTTAGAACTTTGACTAGATTCCAAACTTTCAGAAAATGTCGAATTATTAGCAGACGATGATGAAACATGCAAATTTTCTAAAGATTTAGATAAACATGTAGGTAATTGTTGTAGAAAAGGGTGGGAAGATTTCTTATTTGATTTTAACTGCTGCTTAGCTAAGATTTGATGTGGTTTAATCTTAAATGTTGTTTGCGAAGGCGATGCAGGTGGTGTTAAATCAACAGGTAAATTTGTACCTGATAATTGCATTCTATATGGATGTGACATTTTTGAGAATAAATACCTTGTTTTTGTGTATTTTTGTTGATTGTAGAATATCGGGGATTTTTAAAGATTTTAGCTAAATAATGGTACAGAAGGAATTGCAAAATAAAAGGTTATCCTAGTATAACCTATTCCTTTTTTTTTTTTCTAGAAAATGGTTTATAAATAGCAATGTATTGGTGTGTAAAAATAGAAAAAAAAAGTGTTTTTTGTCGAAGTAGAATACAAAGAAGGAAAGAAATGTAATGAGAATTAAAATTGATGGCATTGTATGGTCCACGAAATTGAAAAAGAAAATGAATTTCAAGCTTCTGTGATGCGTGTTGTAAATATGAAACAGAATACTTTAGTCAATTAAAATCCACAACAAACAATAATGCTTAAAAGGTTCAAGACAAGAAACAGGAAAGATGATAAGGATAAAGAAAACAACATTTATTCAACACGATCCAATTCCAACAATTCGACATTCTCCAAACAATCGACATTTATTAATACACCGCCAAGTACGTCCACGTCAATCTACACAACATCCAACCTGAATAATCAACATCATCACAGTAATACATTTACTGCTAACACAACATTAAAAATCCAAACCAGAGAATATACCACTGAACAAACAGAAAAATTGAAAAATACAATAATATACCCAAACACTCCAGAAACTCCATATGGAATAGGTAATGATAAATTATTTGGTATCGAAAATTATGGATATATTTGTTACATATCCTCAATATTTCAAATTTTATATCATATACCCGAATTTCGTCAAATTATGTTAACTACGCCAAACGATAAAAAGGTAAGATACAGAAAATTTCACGTTCCGGGGAAATATAGTGATAAAATTCCAACCTCAATAAATGCTTTACCAAATAACAATAACAATAATAATAATGGAAACAACAATGGGAATGGTGGTAGTATAAACAGTGCAAATATTACACTTGAACCTAAAAAACATGGGATATTTAATCGAAATAATGAATCATCAACGGAATCGATTATTGAAGAACCACTAACACCAATTTATAAGCAAAATGACTTTGGAATATCTATTAATCATCAAGATGTTCAATTAAGAGAAGAACTGATAAAGAATTTTCCTTCAATTTCAAAAATATCTATAAATTATTTTTTAAATACACAAAAAAATATTAATTTAGTTGGTATTATAAAAGATCCAAATGCAACATTAGAATGGAGGAAAAAAGCATCATTAATTAACGGGCCGATTATAAATTTAGATGAGAGTTATTCCGAAGAATATGGAATGAATGAAAATTTATTTACTGCGTTGAAAGATTCATTTGAATGTATAGTTGAAAATGAATCTAAAACTGGTGTTTTATCGCCTTATAGATTGTTGAATATAATTAAAAGAGAGAATATTATGTTTAACAATGTACAACATCAGGATGCGCATGAATTTCTAAATTTTTTGATTAATAATTTAATTGAAATTGAACCTTTAATTAATGATATATTTCAAGGTGATTTAACAAGTGAGACGAAATGTTTGAATTGCGATAATTTAACATATAGAATGGAAAATTTTCTAGATTTATCAATTGATTTAGAAAGTAATTCATCAATTTCTAATTGTTTAAATATTTTTTCACAAATTGAAATGCTAAATGAAAATAATAAGTTTTATTGCGAAAATTGTTATTCATATCAAGAAGCTGCAAAAAGCATTAAAATTAAAAAATTACCTAAAATTTTGACTTTCCATTTAAAAAGATTCAAATATTCTGAAAAATTAGGTAGACTAGTCAAATTATTTTATAGAATTGAATATATGAAAACATTAAAAATTTCCAATTTTACAAAAGATTCAGTTTTGAGTGATGTGTTATTTGAATTATATGGTATTGTTGTTCATATTGGTGGTGGCCCATATCATGGACATTATGTTTCATTAGTTAAAACTGAAATTTATGGATGGTTATTATTTGATGATGAATCAATTGAAAAGGTTAATGATGATTATATATTTAAATTCTTTGGTGATGGAATTGGATTATCAACTGCTTATTTATTATTTTACAAAAAAATTGATAATGAGGAGCAGTATATTAATGATTGTTTATATCGTGGTGATGCGGGGGAAAGTGATATGGATGATGTTAGTGAGAAAGTTTTTTCAACACCACCACCACCAGATTCAAGTTTTGAATATGATTGAATTAAGGTATTTAAAGTTTAAAATTTAAAATCGTGTATGCACACTGTAAAAATACACCAGTCAAATTAAATCTAGACAAATTTAATAAGGAAGAGTATATATCTGAGGTTGCTTTTATTTTTCTTTGTAACAAGAGAAAAGTAACTCCTGTACGTACCAACCAAAGTCATTAATAGTCATTATTTATACAACAACTCAATATTTAAGTGTTCAAATATTATATGTTAATCCAGTGACTATCGCATCTTACTATTTCACTTGATGCACTTTATAATTTAGAGTCCTAACCTTTCCAAGATAAACGTCAATTTTTACGCTTTGATTATCCAAATACCTATTTAACTATGGACATTCTAGAATCATCCATAATCTGTTGTATAATGATATCTTGGACTTTTTACAATAATACTATATAAATTGCCACCACCTTGAGATTATACAGAGTTATGATCAAATATCAATGACGTAATTAAACCCACATTTAGTGTTTGTTTGCCAAACAGTTGAATTAGAAAAATAATGATATTGACTATGATTTTTTAAGTGGGATTAAAAACTGCTTTGGTTGGTAGAATTATTAATTGGATATTTCATATTTATACAATTAAGAACAGATGGAGTAAATGTGATAGTAGTCAAGCAAGTAGCACACATGATGGAAACCCAATAAACTTTATCATTGAAGGTTGAAGAAGTATTCAATGGGATATTATCACTTATCTTAATTTCATTATCAAATGTTAAAAGTTGGTTCAGAATAATTTGCTAGTGCAGAAGTATTATCGATGTAAAAAAAAAGATTATCTTGTTTGCATTTAAACACAATTTGCAGTCACGCAAATCCAATGCTTGCATAGATGAACCATTGAAGGTGTGATGATTATTCATAATCCTTTTTTATGTTTAGGGGTGTATAATTTTAATGCCAATATTGCTAAACCAATAATTTTAATAAAGCTGGATCTACAGTTACAATTGAACATAGATTAAAGGGTAGAGACGCTGTTGTTAGACCTATTCAAGTTCAAACCTTACGTATGCCATCCACAAACTTGTAGCTGTATATCGGATTGTTTTGAAAGTATCCATGATTTTCAAGTATCAGTACGATGATACAATTTCAATCAAAAGTTTATGAATACATGTAAAACGTTATGGTTTTACATAATGTAAAGAAAATACAATATTTTATTTTATTTTGCTTGATTTTTTTTTCGAAGGGAATTAACTGATTTCTTAGGGTTGACAATGCGGATGTTAATGCAACGGAAATTGCGGGTGAGAGTAATTATCCGAGACATACCACACACACACACACACATACACTTAATTAAGTGAGGGAGGGAATTGATTGTACATGTCGTTTGTAATGTCGATGTTGGGTTTCTTTTAGAACTCCACTGTGATAAAGATGACACGAACAAATACATTAATATGGTTTATGTTAATTATTGGAATATGCATGGCAATGAACATGGATGAACCAACAGCATCAGCGGAATTTCAACGTAACTCATTGCATCAAGATTGGGTTTTTAAAACACTACATTTTTTAATTTCAATGTTTATACTTATAGCGATTAGTTCAATAGCTAGTGTATTTATAATAAGTAATAAATTGAAGCATGGCTTGATAATTCAAATTGCATGCTTTATTTATTTATTAATTGAAGTTATGTTTTTACCCTTTAATGATTGGAATGGGTATGAAAATGTGAGTAGTCGTGGAGTTGGGATTTTTTTGATATTTTTCTATATTTCTGTGATTTTACTAGGTATTATTATTTGCAGATTAAAAAAAGCAGATGATAATAATGGATGGATGTCATTGAATGATGAATATCAAGGAATGGAAACATCAATTTTGAAAAAAAAGACGATTCTTGTATATAAATTCACATCATGTTTGCTAGTACTTAATGGGATTATAAAATTGGGTATGAATGCAATTTCGATGTTGGGATTTTGTTATGATTCACATACAGGACAATGTAATGCACATGGTATAATGGGTATATCATTTATGTTGTATGGGTTTTTATTACTCATGATGTTAATTATACCATGGTTGAGAAATAATTCGGGTAAATATTCGCAAGAATTTTATGATTCAATGGTGATTATGATTTGGGGTGTTATTAATACATTTACCGAACATAGACCATGGGAGCCGTGGTCACACGGAGATTATCAACATACAAGTATGGGCATAATATTTTGGGCGTGTGGTATGTTGGGGGTTTTATTAAGTTTAGGTAGAAAGAGAAATTTTTTGCCGGCATTAACACTAATTTTTACAGGTTACGCCATGAGTGAACATGTTCAAGAATTGCTTATATCAACAAAGGTACATGGATTTTTCGGTAATGTTTTAATGATTGGTGGTATGTGCAGAATACTAGAAATTTCATTTCTACTAAACGATGGAGACGGATTACGGGATAGGATATTAAGTTTCCAATATATACCACCATTTGCATTAGTGTTAGCGGGTGTTTTATTTATGGGTGCAAATGAAGAACAATTAGAATTGATTGTTAATCTAGGAGCAGATCATTCCAGTTATATATTGGTATTGGTTAGTGGGGCATGTGTTGTTTATACGTGGATGGTGATGTTATTAAGGTGGTATTTAAGTATGGTTAATGAAAAGGTAGATAATGATGCACAAGATGATGATGCCCAAGATATTGAGTTGAATGATGTGTAAATTCAGTAACGGAAGTAAATAAACATTGAATAAAAAAAAAGATTAAATTTTAAGAAAAAAAGATTTTTTCTCAAAAGGTGAAAAAGATGCGAGGGCGTTTTCGTATGGTGCTAAGTATTCTAAATTTTTTTAGACATAAATATATAAATATATATACACCTATACAAAATATACCTATATCGTGTTTATTACATGAAAAACAAAAGATTTCAAACTTTTCATTTTTGCTGAGTAATGCAAATATTTTTATAGGACACGAGGATGAGTTCGATATTAAATGCCGAAGATTTAAATGACTTTATTAAACCAAGTGTTGCATGTATTAAACCTGTGGAAATAAAGAAGGATGACAGTAAGTCAAATCACATAGAACTAGAATTTGAGAATGCTAACAGCGCAAACGGTGAAGATGATGTTGCTGTACCTAAGAAATTAGTCAAAGCAGAGATTTCGTTGAACGATTGTCTTGCATGTAGTGGATGTATTACATCAAGTGAAGAAGTATTACTTGAACAGCATAATTATAGGAAATTCACAGATTTCATGACAGGTAAAGATCCAAAGGTGCAAGTTATTGTTAGTTTATCTCAACAATCACGTGCCTCACTTGCAAATACCTACGAAATGGACATAAAGGACATGGATAGATTATTGTTCAAGATTTTCGAAAGAGAATGGGGGGTTAAGTATTTTGTTAGTGTGAACATAAGCAGGAAGTTAATATACGAAGAAATCGTCAAGGAAGTCAAACAACGACAAAATGCTGTTGAAGAAGGGGATGCTCGACCATTATTAGGATCCATGTGTCCAGGATGGGTTTTATATGTGGAAAAGACGGTTGGAGAATTGGTGAAGGATTTAAGTTGTGTGGCAAGTGCACAGGAGATTACGGGTAGGTTGATTAAGAAACTGATGGGCGACGACACCTATCATTTATCGGTTATGCCATGTTTCGACAAGAAATTGGAGGCGAGTAGAGGAGACAGTGTTGATTGTGTCATTACGCCGAGGGAGGTGGTGTTGATGTTGAGAGATCGGGGGATTGAGTTGGGGCAGGAGATGCTTGACGATGAGGATTATCAGGAATTTGTCCAGAGGGTGAGTCCTGGTGGGTGGTTTGACGGTGGTGGGAATGGATGGTTGGCGAACAGTGAGGGGCAAGTTGGTGGGAGCGGCGGGTATGCGGAGGGGTTTTTGAGAAATTGGCTGGACGGTGCGAGCGGGGGGGTTGTTGTTGAGGGGGGGAGAAACCGGGATGTGTATGAATTGCAGTTGGTAGTTGAGGGCGAAGTTGTTTGTCGGGCGGGGGTTGTTAATGGGTTCAAGAACATCCAGAATCTGGTGAGGAAAATACGAGGCGGTCGAAGCAGCGGAGGCGGTCGAAGCAGCGGAGACGGTGGTCGGAGGGTGGTTCGCAGACGTGGCGACGCCAACACCTTGGCCGGTAGGGGGAAAGAGATTGATTTCAGCAAATGGAGCTTTGTTGAGGTTATGGCGTGTCCTGGCGGAGGGTGTGTGAATGGTGGGGGACAGTTACAAGGAGATGGCGGAGGGGCGGGCAACCCCGTTGGCGACGTTTATGGTGGGACCGGCGTGGAGGAGCCGGCGGTGGAAACGCAGGCGGCGCGCTGGGTGAAACAGCGGGCGGGCGACGTCCACTGGGACTTTTCTGTAGTTGGAGCGGCGGGGGCGAAGGCGAAGACGGGGGCGGGCGACGCCACGGAGACTTCGGAGATGCTGGGCGCGCAATGGTGAGCAGCGGACAGGAATCGACGCGACGGAGGAGACTGGTCCGTTGGTGGAGAATGAGTAATGCAGTAATGAGTAATGCAATGCAATGAGTAATGGGCAATGGCGGGCTGAAACGACGTTTTGCGAGAGTTGGAAAATTTTATTTTTTTCTAACGGAGGAAAGTTTCGTTTTCGATATTAGGGATGTGGTATATTGTATTCCATGGGATTATCGTCATTTGCAAAAAGCTTTTTTTTCCTGGTTATATATATATATATAAGTATATATAGATTTTCATTTTCGTTTTCATTGATATCATCTACATTTATATATATCTATCTCTTGAGTTTTTTCCTTTTCTTGTTGTATCTTATATGATCACTATTCTTGTTATCTATTAAAGCTTTGCCACTTTTTCTTTTCCTGCTTTATTGTTTGCCACTTCACATTAAATCAATCATTGTTACTCATGTCTGTAGAATTCAACAAACATACCATCATCGTTGTCTTTGGTGCCTCGGGTGATTTAGCTAAAAAAAAGACGTTTCCCGCCTTGTTTGGACTTTTCAGAGAAGGCCAACTATCTGCAACGGTTTCAATTATTGGTTTTGCAAGATCGGATTTATCAAATGACGATTTAAGAAATAGAATTAAACCTCATCTCAAATACAATCAGCATGATTCCACTCATGTCAAACTACTAGATGAATTCTTGAAACTTTGTTCATACCATAGATCCAATTATGATACTCCAGAGGGTTTTAAAACGTTAGAAGAAAATATCAAGTCCATTGATAACTCAAACAAGGTATGTGAATCTCATAGACTTTACTATTTGGCTTTGCCACCTTCGGTTTTCACCACGGTGGCGAAAAACTTGAAATCTTTCAATTACCCATCCTCAAACTGCGTCACTAGATTAATCGTTGAAAAACCTTTCGGTCATGATTTACAAAGTTCTCGTGAACTACAGAAAAACCTTTCGCCGATTTGGAATGAAGATGAGTTATTCAGAATTGATCATTATCTTGGTAAAGAAATGGTTAAGAATTTATTACCTTTAAGATTTTCCAATATGTTTTTATTATCAAATTGGAATAACCAATTCATCGATTCCATTCAAATTACCTTCAAGGAAAGTTTTGGCACTCAAGGTAGAGGTGGTTATTTTGATTCTATTGGTATAATTCGTGATGTTATTCAAAACCATTTACTACAAGTTTTAACCTTATTGTTAATGGAAAAGCCTAAAAATTTCGATTCAAAATCAATTAGAGATGAAAAGGTTAAATTATTAAACTCAATCAAACCAATTGACTATTTAAATGATGTTTTGATTGGTCAATATACTAAATCTCTCGATGGTGAATTTCCCGGTTATTTAGATGATGAAACTGTTAATCCAAATTCAAAGGCCATTACTTTTGCTGCCATTAGATTAAATGTTAATAATGAAAGATGGCAAAATGTCCCAATTTTATTAAAAGCCGGTAAGGCTTTAAATGAAAGTAAAGTTGAAGTTAGAATTCAATTTAAAGCAATTCATGATGGCATTTTCCAAAATTCAACTAGAAATGAGTTAGTTATTAGAATTCAACCAAATGAAGCAATGTATCTGAAAATGAATATTAAAGTACCTGGTGTTTCAAATAAAGTTTCTGTTTCGGAATTGGATTTAACTTATAAAAATAGATATTCAAATGATTTTTATATACCTGAAGCTTATGAATCTTTAATTAAAGATGCCTTAATTGATGATCATTCCAATTTTGTTAGAGATGATGAATTGGATATAAGTTGGTCTTTATTTACCCCTTTATTAAATTACTTGGAATCTTCAAATGGTCCAAATCCAGTACTTTATCCTTATGGTTCAAGAGGTCCAAAAGGTTTAACTGACTTTATGAAAAAAAATGGTTATGTTTATGATAATGATGATACTTATCAATGGCCTTTAACTACTCCGGAAGATCTGAAATCCAGTAAATCAATTAATGGTGATAGTGATGATTAATTGAATATATTTTATATCTCTACTTATCTATTTATCTATTTATCTATTTATCTATTTAACTTATTTTCTACTTTTTCCAATCTTCTAATTTTTAATATGTATAATCAATCAATTTTATGTTTATGTTTATGTTAGTTTTATATTTCATATTTTACATCTCATATTTTATATTTTATATTTTATATTTTATATTTTATATTTTGTTCTTTTTTTTTTCTCCAACATCCGCTTTTCGCTTACATGAATTTCCAAATTTCCTAATCAAAATCAACAAATTGATAATATATGAAAAAAGAAAAACGCCGTAATCATCAAACCTTTACAAAACAATAAACATTAGTCTCCTCCATCGTCCCTTCCCTTTCCCCCCTTCTTTCTTTCATTTATGTCGCTCCTTATGCAGGAGACAAACAATGAACCACCGAAAAAAGAACTTCTTACTGAATCACCTCCGAATTCTTCTTCAAAAGGTCAATTTGATACATCAATACCAAGACGTGTTAAATTATATGAATTAAAAGAGGATAAATGGATAGATTGTGGTACAGGTTATTGTAATGGGCGCACACTGCCAAATCCACATTTTTACGTTATCAATGAAGTTAATACAGATGAAATACTATTGAAATCTGTCATTAAAGGATCAACACAATATCAAAGACAACAAGATACTTTAATCGTTTGGACCAATACTGATAATAATATAGATTACGCATTGTCATTTCAAGAAAGTGATGGATGTTTAGAATTATGTAATTTTCTAAAAAATTTACAGATTAATAAACTAACTCCAAATATTTCAATTGTTTCAATTATTCAAAATCTGGATGGTAATGAAATAACTGAAATAATTGCTGCTCCAATACCTGATTTGTTAAAACCAAATTTGAATAATTTGAATGAAATTTTAAATATTTTAACCATCAATCAATTCAAAATCAAATTAATTGATCAAATTTTAGAAAATAATGGGAGTTGGATTTTCAAATTATGCGATATTTTTAAAATCTCTGAAACTAATCATTTATTAAATAACATTTATTGTTTAACTGATATAATTAAAACTCTAATTTATTATAATGATATTGAAATCTTTGAATTATTGATCAATGAAAATTTAATTGTGTCAATCTTAGGTATCCTAGAATATGAACCTGAATTTCCTGGTCTAAAAATGAATTGGAGATTATTTTTGTCAAATCACGTTAAGTTTCATGAAATTATTAAATTTAATAATTTAGAAATAAAGGATAAAATTAGACAAGTCTTTGTTTTAAATTTTTTAAAAGATACTGTATTAGCTAGATTCATTGATGATTCAATTTTTAATTGTATTTCAACCTTGATTCAAAATAAAGAATGTAAAATTTTGGAATTTCTAAAATTTGGTGATAATGATAATGATGATGATGAAGATGATGATGATGATGATCAATTCTTAATAAAGTTATTTGATTTATATGATGATAAACAAACTGATGAAGATTTGAAAATCAATGGTATCAAATTACTTAACCAATTTATTTTGATGTCTAAATCTTTGCAAAATTATCAACGTACTGAATTTTATAAATCAATTCTAGATAAAGGTTTTATGAAAATGATTAAATATTCCATTAATGACCAATTCGGAAATAAAAATAATAATAAAATTAAAATCTTAATCACTGAAATTATATTAATTATAATTGATCACGATTTAACAATTTTTAAAAATAACATAAGTAGCGATGATGATAATATTGAAATTTTACTAGATATTTTAATCAAAATTTTAATCAATAATGAAAACATTGGTTTAAAATCTCAATCTTTTGAAACTTTAAAGTTGTTGATTGATCCAAACAATGATGATAATCAGTTCCAAAATCGTGATAATGATTATCTTTTTTTAAAATTTTATGAAAATTCGGCCTTTAAGCTATTTAAACCTTTGAGTGAATTCAACAACAATGCAATCAAATCAATGAATAATGCAAGCTTGATAATGTTTGAAAATTTGTGTGATTTATTATCATTTATCTCTAAATTTCATGATCCAATTTACAGCAGGTCATTTATATTAGAGAACCATTTATTAAAAAAAATTAACGACTTAATAATCAACTCAAATCTCAAATTTCAATTAAGATTATGTGCGATTAGATGTTTGAGATCGATAATTTTATTAAATGATGAATTTTATACAAGGTACATAATTGAAAAGGATATATTGAATGGATTCATGAAAGTTTTTGAAAACCATAAAAATTCAAATAATCTAATCAATTCTACATGTGTTAATTTGATTAATTGTATATACGAAAATTTAAATTTTTCAAACTTCAAAATTCTTCAAAAATATTTGAGTGATAAGTATACTCATATTTTGAAGGATCATTTTATGGGTTTAAAGTTAATTAATGCTATTAAAAATAAAATCGCAAATGACCCCGGACTTGATGATGATGATGATGATGATGAGAAGGTTGATGATACATTAGAATTAAAAAATAATCGTGGAATTAAAAGAAACATCAATTGTGCATGTTCATCACCCACTCCGATCATGGTTACTCCTACAGATGTTGATGTTAATGATGAAATGGATGATGCAGGGAGTGGCCCCGAAGAAAAAAAGGTGAAAATCGAAACTGAAAAAGTTCGGGGAAACTCCAATTTGTCCCCCGGTGCGGAGTTGAATTCGGGGTAAGATGGGTTTTTTGTATACAAAAGATGGCTTGTTTCCTGTTATATTACATGGTTGACTTGTCTAAAGGTATCATATAAAGCAAATTTAAATATGGAAAATTACGATTATACACAGGTTTGGAAGGATGGATTGTTCAAAGGTAAGGTATGTTTGATTACTGGTGGATCAGGAACTATATGCAGGCAACAAGCTGCTGCATTAGTTAAATTGGGTTGTTCAGTTTCAATTGTAGGACGTGATTCAAAACAAGTCGATGAAGTTGTTGAAAAGCTTAAAAAAATAGCCATTAGTTGTAAAGTTGTTGGATTTGGTGATTGTGATGTTAGGAGTATTGAATCAATGAAGAGGGTTGTTGATTCAACAGTGGCAAAATTACATAAAATTGATTATGTCATTTGTGGTGCAGCTGGTAATTTCTTAGCTGATTTTAACCATTTATCATCAAATGCTTTTAAATCAGTTGTAGATATTGATTTATTAGGTTCTTTTAATACCGTTAAAGCATGCTATCCTCAATTGGTTGCTAATAAAGGTTCAATTATTTTCCTATCAGCAACTTTACATTTCTATGGTGTTCCATTTCAAAGTCATGTGAGTGCTGCAAAGGCAGGTATTGATGCATTATCAAATGCTTTGGCTGTTGAGTTTGGTCCTATTGGTATTAGAAGTAATTGTATTGCACCTGGCCCAATTGGTGGTACTGAAGGTTTTGATAGAATTGTACCAGATAAAGAAAATTTTGAATCTAAGATTCCGTTACAAAGAGTTGGTAAAACTACAGATATCGCCAATGCTACTTTATTTTTATTAAGTCCTGCTGCTGAATGGATAACTGGTACTATTATGGTTGTTGACGGTGGATTTTGGCAAATGGGTAATTTCAACACTTATAAATCGTACCCTGATCTTTTAAAGGAAAAATTACTAGAAAAATCAAAATTATGAATTATAATGTGTTTAATGAATATATATATAGTTTTGGGTGTAAATATTGATGTTAATGTAATGATTATGAATAATGCCATCATTATTAATGTGAAATGTCAACATTTTTTTTCAACATTGTTCATTTTCGTCATCTTCCTCTTCTGAATCAGATGCAAACCTTGACTTAAATGATTTTGGTTCCTCAACCTCTTCTGCTTCTTCCTCTTCTTCTTCTTCTCCCTCCTCTTCCTCCACCTCTTCTTCATCACCTTCTTCTTCTCCATCTCTGTCATTATCTGCCTCATTTATTTCTTTACATTCATCTACTAGTTCATTTATAAATTCATTTTTAAAATCTTCAACTTGTGCTTCAATTTCCCTTTCATCATCAGGAAACAAATACTCTATATATTCTTCATTGATTCCATCAACATCTCTAACCTTTTTAACAGCTTTAGGTAATCTTTTATCTATCTTCTCAGCTGACTCAGCATCACCATATTCCAATTCAAAATTTTTATATGATTCTAATAATAAAATTCTATCATTATCATCATTTAAAGATTTCAGAAAAAATTCATATTGCGATCTAACTCTATTTATCGAGTCAATTTCAATTTTAAATTCAAAAACATTACCATCTATATCATCATTTTTTTGAAATTCTTCAATCTGATCGGTCGTTGGAACTTTCAATTCAAATAAACAGCGTTCAATTATAAAATTTATCTTCCCCCTATTTGAAGTGGATATTTTAAAATCTAAAAATTGACGTGATAGTTTAAAGTTATAATTCTCAATCAATTGATCAATTGATTCATCGATTATATTCAATTTAGATGATAATTCTAAAAACTCTTCCTTTAACACAACAGTTTCAATTAATTCATAACTTCTATTATAATTACCAAGCATAAATTCAAAATTAAAATAATCAACCCAATTTTGTGGATTTTGTGGACTTATTTCAATTAATTTATTGAATAATTTTCTTACTCTATCAAAACACTGCAATTTATTTTCAATATTAATATAATATTTAATGACGTCTTCATTTAATGATGTTCCAATCCCTTGACCTAGCACTTTTCTCATTGTTTCAAGACTTGAATTTCTTAATTCAAATTCAGAATATTTAATCCAAAATTCAACTATAGTAAATTTTCTATGTGGTAATATACTCAATAATTTTTTAAAAATTTCACGTGCATTTTTTATATTTTTATTATCATATTCTTCCCATAATGTATATCTATAATTTAAATACCAATATGATATCCATTCTGATTTTAATGATTCTTCATTTGGTACATTATTAATTGCATTTTCAAACGCTTCTTGAATTTCAATATTTGAACTCTCTAATGTTGAATCTATTAATAATGTTAAATAAATCCACCAAGTTTCATAATCGTTTGGATCTTTACTGATTTTTTCTTCATAGGATAATTTACGCTTTTCTAAGATATAGTTTTCAATATTCTCTATCTCTATACCATATTGTTTATGGAAATCAATTTGAAATTTTTTCAAACTTTTTATTTCTTTATCATTATCATTCAATGACCTAAATCCAAAATCATATAATTCTTTCACTTTATCCAACCTTTTTTGTTTATATTCATATTCAATCCATTTAATGATTATTTTTGAATCAAGTTTAGCAATTGAAAATAACGAATTTATGGCCAATTTGAAAACATTTTCAACATTGATAAAATCACCATATTTAATCTCAAATTCAATCCATTTAATCCAGGATTCACTATCATTAAAAACCTTAACCAGTTTTTCAAATATTAATCTTTCATCATCAATCTCATTATATCTTTCCTTAAACTCTAAATAATTAATCCAAACTTTTTTATTGGGTTTCCATTGTATCCAATTTTCAAAAATTTCATTAACTGCAAGAACATTACCAATTGATTCTTCAACTGTTATATACATATACCATAATTTATCAACTCTTGGTAATAATTTTGTTGCTCTTTCAAGCAAATTTCTTGCGTGATTTATATTTTTATTTTTAATTTCAGTTTGTATATATCTAATCCAAATTGAAACATTTTTATAATCAACTTCAATTGCACGTTCAAAAATTGATCTTGCTCTGGGTAAATCCTTTTGTTCTATTTCAAATTGTGCATACCTGAGCCATTGTCCAAAATTAAATCTATTCATACGTAATGCATTCTCAAATTCAGTTCTTTTACGTAGTTGAAAATAATGTAATTCATCTAAGTCTGCAATCTTGAAATCAACTGTTTTAAGTTCATTTTTACTGGATTCATAAGCAGATTTTAATAGTTTTGATGCTGTGAATTGTTTTGAATCTTTTTCACCATCGTCCTCTTCCCTTCTTCTCTTTGAACCTGACATTATTTATGTTTATATATATATATATATATATGTATGTATATACTCTTAGTGAAAAAAATCTGTTGATCTTTACATCACTTTTAAGGGATTACGTATTTTCTCATTTTTTTTGTTATTTCTTCCAGACGCGGTACAACAGCTATCCAGCAATTAACAGCTCTTCTTTTTTTCCCCGGTACAGCAAAACTTCATAATTGGTATTTTATTAAACAAACTGTATTTATTTAAGTATATGTAATAAATTATGAAAGCTGGTTTTGCCCAAAACTAAGAGTGGTTTTTTTTTTTGGGCAAAGAAATCGATCTAGGTAGGAAAATATCGGCAGTTTCCCACGATTTTTTTTTTCCGCAGTAAATTTAATTGTCAATTTGTGGGAAACTGTTTTTGCCCATGAAAATTATCTACTATCCCCTTGAAAAATTCCCTGTATAGTATCCTGAGAGTGGAAGTATAACAAAAAAAACCAAAAGTAGGTAGGTATTCCAAGAATATCCAAATATTTTTTAAAGCCATAAATTTTAAAGGCCACGATTAGGAATCAGAAAATGACAGTGACACAAGAAACTATATTGGAAGACATTCAACTTCTAGTTATCAAAGATAGCACAGAAAATGGATTAGATGATGAATCAATTGATGAATTGAAAACCGGATTAGATTCACTAATTAATTTAAATATTAATAATGTGTTTGAGATAATTACACCAGAAAGTTTGAAAACATTGAACAAAGTACAATTATCTCGTTACACTCATATTATTTGCAATTCAATAGATATACCCCATTTCAAACTTATTTCAAATGAATTAATGATACCAGTAATCTCACAAGATTGGTTGAAAGATGTAATTAAATCTAAAAAAATATTACCATTGAGACCATATTCATTAGATCCAAGAAATATATTCAAAAATTTAACAATTTCTAGTTCATTAGCTTGGAAAAATGATGATAAAAATATTCTAAAATGTATAACTAGATCTTTTGGGGGTGTTTTTCTCGGTGATCTAAGAAGATCAATTACACATTTCATATCTGACGATTTAAAGGATGATAGTACTAATTTAATTATGTCGTTTAATGAATCTAATAATGAAGATGAACGAGATATTTACATTGTTACAAGTAATTGGATTTTCGATTCAATTTTTTCGGGAAAATTGTTACCTGAAAAAGATTATCTACTTACCAATGAAAAGAAAACGTTAAAATCTGTTAAAGTACCTGATTATTTGAAATCCATAAGTTTTAAGTTTTCTGAGAACTTGGATATTTCTTCAACCATGTTGAATAATTTATTAAAATATTTTACAGAAAATGATAAAAACTATAAAAAAATCTATTTAACTAATGAAATAAATCCAGGAATTTCAAATCAGGTAAATCAAAGAACATTTGATTACTTATTTGCGCTAGTTTTTAATAACACAAGTGAATTGCCTTCAGATTCATTACTTTATTATCCTGTGAATAGGGAAAAGGTAAAAGGTCATGGTAAAATTGTAGTTGCAGTGACAAATTACACGGGAGATTCTAGAATATACATTGAACAACTAATTGAAAGAATGGGTTGTACATTTACAAAGTCATTGAAAACGCTAAACACACACTTGGTTTCATCTAAAAAAATTGGTAAAAAAATTGCGTTTGCTAAAAAATGGAAGATTAAAACTATAAATCACTGTTGGGTTGAAGATTGCTTTATAAACTGGAAAATTCTTGACGAAATAAAATATAATAAATTACCAAGAGATAGTGATAACTTTAGAACTATTGGTGATGTTGAATTTAAAGGCTTTGATTGCGAACGTTTTGATGAAGTTCAAAATAGGAAAGTTGTTGAAAATGAACAAGTAAAAAAAGACGAAGATGAAGATGAAGTGGAAAATACTGACGAAAATAAAGGTAAATCAATTGAAGCTCCTGGTGTTGTTGATGATGCAACTAATAAGTTGACCGGTAAACTGGCTAGCTTAAATGAAGTAATATCAATTACAGAGCCTAAAGGAGTTGGAAAGTTAGAATCAACATCAAATGCAAGCACGACTTCAAAATCTAAAACAAAAACAATAACAGAAGTAGAAGCTAAAAATAACGAAGATGCAACTCGGGAAATTTCTGATGATACCCAAAAACCTAAACCTAAAGTTAATTTTGAGTCAAAATCAATACCAAAAACTGACATAAAGAATAGTGTCAAAAATAAATCTAAATTGCCAAACAATAAAAGAAAAGCAACGGAAATTGAAGAGGTTGAAGAAACTGAAAAACCAAGAAAGAAAGAAGCTAATAAAACTTCACACAATACAGGTAAACCGTATAACATTAGGGCAATAGTTACAGGTTTTGATGGTACATTATCAACTGGTGATAAAAGAGAACTAAAGAAAATTGGTATTACAATTCTGGAGAGCCCAAATAAATCTTTAAACTGTATTATTGCACCCAGCTTATTGCGTACACAAAAATTTTTAACTGCCTTATCATTTGATCCAGAATATTTACTGGAGCCATTGTTTCTAAGTGATGTTTTAGGTACTTTAGATAGTGTTAACAAAATTGGAGATTTTGAATCAATTGCACCAAAAATTAATAATTATAATATCTGGAAACATGTTGATTTTGAAAAAGACATAGAACCTAAAAAACTATTTCATAGAGGTACTACAAAGGATGAAGCTATTGGATATCTAAAACAATCAAGAAATAACCTGTTTAATGGATTTGTTTTTAATCTTTCTTCTGAATTAAATGGGGGGTTTGACGTAATTAAACCAATTTTGAAATCTTTTGAGTGCAAGCAATGTAACAAGTTTAAAGATACATCCAAAACTGTTGCTATTAATACAAATCGAAAGGTTAACAATGTCTCAGATGTTGCTATTTTAGTCTGTGGGGTGGGTGAAAATAAGATTCAAAAACATTTTGTTAAAGTTTGTGAAGCTTCATCTACAAAATACGTTATTTTAGAATGGGATAGTCTTATCTGTGCCATCTTTGAAGCCGGCCTTACTGTTACCAAAGAGAATGTGCTTCAACAAAAAGGTGTTTGTATGTAAAATACCCACTAAAAAATAGGTAGAAATAAGTTGGTACTGTATTCGCTCTAAAAAAATTTGTTACTGTTCATGTTGAAAAAAATCATTTCTTTTGAATTCTGAAAACGGACAGAATGACTTCAGAAAGCTGGATAGTAAAGAGTAAACACCATGAGTGGTACTATTATCGCTTGCAAATGTATGTATTTCAAAATGGAGTGAAAGAAGCAAACGCAAAAGATTTTGCATTAAAGCAAATTACTAACATTCCACAGAACAACTAAAAACGAACCAGATTCAATGACTTGGAAACTGGCCATTCTTAAATGTCTTCAACAAATGCATGGTATTTTTGGAAAAGCTATCGAATTTGATTTAATGCTTAATTCAGACATAAAAGAGCATGAAACTGTTGTCCGGGTGCATTTTCAAGATCGTCTGCAGTTTGCAGAATGTGTAGCTGCTGGAGTTTTTGAGGATGACAAAAACGGAGATGCTGGCCTTAGGATATTAGCACAGAGCGCTTCTTTGCAAGGTGTCACAACAGATCGATTAAACTGGGATGTGTAGTTTATAAGCTTTAATTCATAATTAAATGACAAAAGATAGTGACGATTGATGAATATTGCGTTTTAAACCTCGCTGTAGCGTCTGATTTTTCGATATTGCATCTAAAATAGACCCCATTTTTCTTTCTGAAGTTGATCTTCAAAGCCAATTGACAAGATATATTAGAAACAACACCATGTCAGTTTTAAACTGGATATATCGTTATGTCTGGGGGCTTTTTTGCTGTCTCTGGGTGACAAGAAGTTTTGTCGTCGCAGATAACGAAATATGGACACCAGAAATTACAACTTCTACGTTTCCGTTTATCTTTAATGTCTTGCAATTTGAAGATACACAGAGACTTTTACTACATAGCTCAGAATCATTGTATTTATCAGAGGATGCTGGAAAAAACTGGAATGCTGTTGATTTAAAGGACAATAATCTTAATGATTTAAAAATTATTTTAATACAAGAATTTGATCATATTCCAAATACGGCGTTTGCGTTTTCTAGCTCTGCACAGCATTATTATACTAAAGATGCTGGTACAACTTGGAATATGTTTGAAGCTCCAGGTTCCGATATTATTACAGCTGATGCACAAATTAATTATGCAAACAATGATTATATTCTTATACAAATAAAATATATGGATGAAAACGACAAATTTATCGAACGTTCGTTTTACTCAACTGATGGTTTAAAAACTCCACTTTTGGAAATCGGTATTGATAACCTCGGTGACTGTACGTTTACTAAACTTAACCCAGCTTTTACGCAAGGTGACGATTCAACAATTATTTGTATCCAAAGAGAACTTAATTATTTAGGTGAAATTAAAAACGATAAAGTCATTGCCTCAACTGATTTTTTTAAAACGATTGTTGAACCGAATGATTCAATATTATCTAACTCACATATTTTCAAAATCAGAGTTGTGGAATCTTTTGTTGCATTAGTTGTTACAACTGATAGATATTTACGTGATTCTTTTGTTTTATACACCTCAAAAGATGGTTTGACATTCTTTAAGGCAATTTTTGAAGACCAATCAACTGCTTCCATGTTTAGCATTTTAGATTCTACGTCAAATGCTTTATATATATCACGTTTTGGTAGAGATCATACACAGATGATAATGTCATCACAAGTCTACAGATCTGATTCTGATGGTAGATACTTTAAGAGTATTTTTGGTGATGTTTTTTCAAATATGTTAGGCATGTCATTAATTAGTAAAGTTGAAACTTTGGATGGTGTTTGGATTGCCTCTCATAATGAAGGATATAATGGTATGCACAATCCGTTATCTAAGTCAAAAATTACCATAGATGACGGTGAACATTGGAGTTATTTGGAAATTTTAGATTCTGATACATGTCATAACGATGATGAATGTTCTTTACATATTGCATGGTTGACTCAAAGAACCGGTAATGGTGAAGTTAAAAGTGGTTCTACTCCTGGTATTTTACTTGGTATCGGTAATGTTGGTAAATACCTTGAAAATGATGTTACAAAATTATGCACTTTTATTTCAAGAGACGGAGGTATTTCTTGGAAAAAGGTCAGTGACAAGCCATCGGTATTTGGATTTGGTGATGTTGGAAACATCATTGTTACTGTTCCAATTAATTTAAGCTTTTATTTAGGTGTGTCTACCGATGATATGACTGATTCATTTAGTTATTCTCTAGATCAGGGTAGTTCGTGGACTGAAGTTAAATTGGATAGTAAATTCTTACCGGCTTTTGTTATCAACAACAAAGATAATACTGAAAAAACATTAATGATTTACGGTTCCACTTATGAAAAGAAAAATGTTGGTTCTATTGTTTATACACTTGATTTCTCTACGGCTTTTGATAAAACATGTGAAGATGATGATTTAGAAGAATGGTTTGCAAGGAGAACTGACCGTGATGCCGACAAAGGTACATGTGTTTATGGACATTCGGAAAAATTTAAAAGAAGAAAATCAGATGCAAAATGTTTTATTAATAGCAATTATGATGATTTAAAACCAATTGAACAACCATGTGAATGTACATTCAAAGATTCTGAGTGTAGCTCTGGTTTTACAGCTGATGAAAATGGTGATTGTCAGCCAATTTTATCACTCTTAGCTAACTATTGTGATAATGATAAATCTTTAATAAAATTGTCAAGACGAAGAATTATTCCAGGTAATTTATGTACAGGTGGATATCAACCGCCTGTCGATGACTATACACTAAAATGTAAGGATGCAAACGATGACAAGGCAAGAAATGTTATTGATTCAAGATTAACCTCATTTAATGAAAAGATTTTGTATTATCAATATTTAGATAAGAATAATACGAAGACGGAATATCAGGACGAAACTTTAATTATTTTAACAACTTCAAGAAAAGCATATATATCATATGATTCTGATAGTTTTAACTTGCTATCAGATGATAAATCTTTTATCTATGTTTTCACCAACCCTTATTGGCCAGATTCATTTTATTTAATTTCAGATAAGGGTGAAATTGTAGGTTCAACAGACAGAGGTAAAACTATGTTGGAAAGTGTTTCTCCCTATGTTTCTCCAGGTTATAGTTCTTATGGTATGGCATTTGATAAGAAGAACCAGAATACTTTTATTTTATTTTCAAATATTAACTGTGACACGTCAAATAACTGTCAATCATATGCATCGATTACGGAGGATAATGGGCAAAGTTTTCAAGATTTAATTCAAAATGTTGATAATTGTGTTTTCTCTGAAAGTATTTTCAATTTAACAGAATATGAATTTCCGGATACCGAAATTATCTGTTCACAAAAAGTGGAAGGACAATCATATCATAAACTCATTTCATCAACAGATGCTTTCAATTCAGATCCTAAAGTAATTTTTGAAAAAATTGTTGGATTTGCGACAAGCGGTAAGTATATGGTTGTTGCCACAATTAATGATGAACCTACGAGAAGTGGTGAGTATACCTTAACTGGGTATGTTACAGTTGATGGTAATAACTTTGCAGAAATTCATGTACCATCAGATGTATATGGAATGCAGACTGCATTTACCGTTCTTGATGTCAATTCTGATGAATTATTCATGCATTTAACAATGGTTGATGTACCAGGAGAAGAATATGGATCAATTTTAAAGGCTAATTATAATGGTACTTTATTTACAACATCTCTAAGGTTTGTTAATCGAAACAGTGATGCTTATGTTGATTTTGAAAGTTCTCCAAATATAGAGGGCCTAATGCTTGCTAATACTCTTTGGATTTCAAATATAAGTCCTAAAGAATTTGTTACTAGAATTTCTCATAACGATGGTGCCACTTGGTCTAACCTAATTCCGCCTTCAAAAGATTCCAATGGAAGAACATATAATTGTAAGGGTTGTTTCCTACATTTACATTCATATACGGAAAGATTAGATCCATCTCGTGATACCTTTTCGTCGGCTTCCGCATTGGGTATGATGTTTGGTTTAGGTAATGTTGGCTTAACCCTTAATTCTTTAGATGATACAAATAGCGATGTGGCTTTGTTCTTCACTAAAGATGCAGGTATTACATGGAAAGAAATAGCCAAAGGTCATTATATTTGGGAATTCGGTGATCAGGGTACTATTTTAGTTATTGTTGAGACAGGTGTTGAGGTTGATACCTTAAAGTACTCACTTGATTTTGGAGATACCTGGAATGATTATAAATTCTCGAATGACAAAAAATACATCGTTGAAGATATTGCTACTGTTCCATCAGATAATTCATTGAAGTTTATACTAATTGTTAAAGATGAAGATGTGTCCAATAGTGTGTTTACGCTTGATTTTACAAATATTTACCCGAGACAATGTGATTTGCCATTAGATACAAAAGACTCAATTGGTGATGATTATGAATATTTTACTCCTCAGCATCCAGCATTAAAAGATAAATGTTTATTTGGGCATGAAACGAAATATTTACGAAGAAAACCTAAGAGTAATTGTTTTGTGGGTATGGCACCATTATATTTAGCATCTACCGTTGTTAAAAATTGTGAATGTTCAAGGGAAGATTATGAATGTGATTATAATTATGAATTAGCTAAAGATGGTACATGTCAATTAGTAAAAGGATTGAAAAGTAAAAAAGGTGACGAAATTTGTAAAAATGAAGATATTAACGAATGGTGGGAACCAACAGGATACCGGAAATTACAGAGAAGTACGTGTGAAGATGGGCTTTTACTAGCTAAATGGAAGTCTCATGCATGTCCTGGTAAAACCATTGAGAAAGTTGGTATAAGCGGATGGGCAATGTTTTGGGTCATTTTTATTCCATTTTTGGTTTTTGCTATCGCATTGGTTTTTGTTTATGAACGTGGTATTCGGAGAAATGGTGGTTTCGCCAGATTAGGAGAAATTAGACTCGATGAAGGTGATAACTTACAATTAGTGGAAGAAAATAACTTGGATAAAGCAATCAATTTAGTTGTTAAATTTGGAGTTTTCAGTTTCCAACTAATGGCAAAATCATTTAGATTTGGATCAAAACTTGTTGATAAATTAAGAGGACGTGATTCATCATATCATAATCCTGGTAGTATGGGGGCATTTTTTAATGATATGGTTGACGATGATAATTCATTATTTGGAGATTTGCATGATGATGAAGATGCCAGAGAAATAGATAGTTTTCTTCAGCGTTCAAATGAATTTCACGATGAAGCTGAAGAGAATTTCAATACTTTTGCAACACATGATAGAGCAGATAATGTCGAATCCCATGACCACAGCGATACGCCGGTTGATGCAGTTAATGCAGAGTTCCGTTTAAGTGATGATGAAAATGACGACTGATTCCAGTTGTAAATATTAGACATTTGATTTTGTATGTACTTGTTTAGTCATTAATTTATTCTTTTGTATTTGGTACAGTTATTAATTATACATGGAAAAAACCACACCTGGTTACGTAATATTTTAAGATTTTGTGAGATTTTGCTTTACAGGAAATATAATAATTTGAAGGTTGATAATTGTACAATCTATTTCCTTTTCGACGGTCAAACAGAGACACAAGAAAAACCATGTACAGACTATCACGTATATTGTTGCAAAGTACCACCAAAAGTTTTATTTTACAAAGACCCTTTTGCACCAACTCGATGAAGTTGAAAGAGTTGCCTAGACCAAGTAAACAATACATGTCAGATTTGGGAGAACAACCAATTCCTTTGACCGAGGCAGATATAGCAGCACAAGATGTTGCAGATATTGATATACCACAAGCAACTGTTGATGAAAAGGCAGAAATCAAGAAACAAATGAAAAAAAGATCACTACGAATGACATTTTGGCAGTTATTTTTAATTACGTTATTAGGTAGCTCAACATTGAATATCATGAGAGAGAAAAACTATAAGGAAGAATTAGATGAAAATTTCAATAAAAAATTTAAAATTTTGGAAAAATTAGCATCGGATGCAGAAGATGGAAAAATAACAATCGAAGAAGCTAGAGAAGCTATGAAAAGTTGGAATGAAAGATTTGTTGATGTTTTTGAACTAAAACCTGTTGAATTTGAAGGTGTGGAAGGTTTAAATAAAACACAACTCAAGTTAGCATTTAATAAAATACAGGGAATAGATTTCGATGAAGCTGAACTTTTCCCAGAAGAAAAAGCATCTGTAGAAAATAAGCCTACTGAAATATTAAATAAATTCTTATGAACAGCTTAACGTGTAAATAAATAAATCATGAAACCTAAATCTAATAACTTATGTTATTACATGGAAATTGAGATTGAGTATAATACAAAAAGTTATTATAAATTCTGTTAAAACTTTTATTAATAAATAAAAACTACTATCTAAAGTAACAGGATATGAAAATATGAGAGTAAGTAATACATGTTTATTATCCACTCCAATATCTATATAACATCGGGGATTCAAAACTAATTGGTTTGACAACCTCATCAACGTCAGTGGTTGTTTCGGTATTATCTCCTTCTTCAAGTATGTTTAGTTGTTTTCTTGGTGGTTTGTATAAGATGTCCTTTGATTGATTAATTAAATTTTTAATTGCCTTAATATCGACATCCTTATAGTTATCAGTTGTTTCTAGTATTGAAATAATTTGTAATAATTTTGATGTTGCAGCATTATTATACTTAAATATACTCAGTTTTTCTTCTAACAATTCATTTGATTTTTTTTCAATTAGTCTTTTTTGTAATTCGAACTCTTTTTCTAATGAATTCAATTTTGAAACTTTCATATCAACAATTTTTAATTGTAATTGTATAATGTTAACTAGTGACTTATTCATTTCTCTTTCTTCAAAATTTGCAAATAAATGTGACCTTGCACCAATAATACCAAATGCATTAATCGCAGCATCTTTGATATCCTTTAATGGATCTTCCTGTTCATTGTTTTCTTCTACGTTTTTTTGTTCTTTGTAACGATTTAATTTTTTTTCTAATTTTTTATCCATTACTTTAATAGCTCTATTTGATGCAGCAACTGCAACATCAGAATCGACCATATTAACTAAAAAAGCTAAAGTTGACATTATTGGATTATCTTTGGGAGAAAACGATAAATTTGGGACATACTTCAAGGGCCCTAGAACATCCTTGTTATTCTCTAAAAACTTATCTTCAATTGGTAATTGCAAAAATCTAATTATACATTCATCTGGAGTCTTTGAATTACCCACAAATTCTGCAATTTTATACCAATCATTTTTAAATTTTGAGACACCTTCAATTAATTTATTTAATGATTCTTCATCCCATCCATGATTGATATCCGGTTTCATTATTTTTTGCTTTTTGGAAACTGGTTTATTGGATTCTTTTTGCGAATCGTCTTCTACTATAGAATGTTTTTTCTTCAAGATATCTTTAAAGTTTGCTAAATCTGGAAATGTTGTTGGTGGCTTATAGCTTTCAAACGGAAACATACCTCTAGGAGTATCAAAATCCACCACAAAATCACCTGTATATGGAGGTTCCTGTTGTTTTGGTCTTGTTTCGGGATTGACTTGATAATTGATTAGACCCCATTTATTCAAAAATTTATGTAATCGAAGTAATGCACCAGCATCACCAATTAAATTTCTCCTAATTGACGTATATGATAAATAATCATTTGGATTCAATCTATAAGTATTAATCATAAAATTTCTATATTTAAGATATATTTCGGGACTCTTATTTTTTATCACATTTTGAAAAAACTCTGGTAACGATTCACGTTCAATTTGATGAATTTTTGATAAATTAAACCATGATGAATAAGATGGCAATACAATTGTATGTGTTTGTGTTTCAATATTTGATAATGATATAGTTGGTTTCAAGTTAGTTGTTGTTGATGGTGATGGTGATAGCGGTTCTTTCTTGATTTTTCTCAAATTGTTAATAGCATCATTCATATTAAAAGATTTATCACCTTCTATTTTATCATCAACATCAATACCCATCTCTGCATCATCAAAGCCTTTGTCTTTCAGATTATTTTCGTTTGGTTGTGCTAATAAAGGATCTTCAAATAAATCATCCGTATCGGTATTTACTAAATCTTGATTCTGATCATTAATTTTTTTGTTACTCTTCTCCTTCTCTTCATTTTCAGCTTCAGATTTAGCTCCATTTACATTTTCTTTATTATGACCTACACTTTGTTCATCAATGTTTTTATTTTCGGTACTAGTTTCAGGTATTATTTCATTTAAATTTCTATCTTGATTTATAGATGCTTCACTTGGTGGTATATTAGTAGTTACATTGCAAGATTTCTCAATAGTACCAGTAAGCTTAACATTTTCAGTGGAAATTACATTACCATTATAATTTGTTATTTCTTCTTTGACATGTTCATTATCAATTGAATCTTTCATATCATTTGAATTTATTGAAGTTTCCAAACTATCAATTTCTCGGTCATTTGTTGCCGTAAGTGGCTCAGTTTTTTTATCATCTACAACATCCATCTTTTCTATCTTCTCCTGTATCTTCTCTGCAATCTCCATCGTATCCAAATAAGCAATGCCTAAATATATTTACAACATATAATTACAATAACAACATTGAAAATCTACTCAAACAAAAAAACATGTTCAAGAAATAGCTAGGTCGCGGCTGCCGGGTAAATTGAAAATAAGCAACTTGTGACATGATACTATATTGCTAATAACACCATTCCTTCTCTTTCAACTCTGATTAGGTACAGTAAACATTAGATATTCGAGAAATGGGTATCATTGGAAAAACATTTAAGATTGCAGTAAAAGGAACATTATTTGCCACTTCTTTTGGTCTTGGATTTGCGCTTTTTGCACGGCCATGGCCTGATTCCCCACTTTGGGCAAAGCCAATGGATTTAGTTAAAGAAAAAGATAAAAGCTTGAATGCAACAACAAATGCTTTATCTCGATATAGCCAATTGCCTAATTATACTGAATTCAGCAATTCTCCTGTGTTTCAAAATTGCTTAAAAAATGAAAACTTTGAGTTAATGGAAATAAATAAATTGATTCCTGAAATCCATCGTCATAACCAGGTTTCTCAAGGTTTGTTAAATTTGAAATCACCAATAGTTATGATTAATAGAAAAGATGGTGAATTAGTACTATTTGGTAAAGCAGATAATGATAATGTAATTGGGTTGGATGATAAAGTTCATAATGGAATAGCATTAATTTTGTTGGATGAATCGCTCTGTTTCTGTGGATTTGATAAACTTCCAAGCAAAAGAGGTGTTACTGCTAATTTAAATGTTACTTTGAAAGGTAAGATACAACCTAATTCATCATTTATTTTAAGTGCTAAGGTGCAAGATGCAAGGGGCCGTAAAGTTAATATTAATGGTAAAATTGAGTCATTGGATGGTAGCTTAATTGCTGATGCCAAGTGTTTATTAGTTGAACCTAGATGGTTCAAATGGTTTAATTGGGTGGAATTGTTTTAGTTGTATGTAGATACCGGTTTAATGAAATGTAATTTAATGGATTTTTTATTATCCTCTTTTATTTATTAACTGAAAGCGGAAAACTGAGAACGGAATTTCATGTCAGATATTTCAACAGTTTTGTACGACTCTTTCACTTTTTCTTTTGCAAACCAGCGTACAATGAACAACCAGGATGAAGAGTTTGAAGATTCAATGTTTAATCCTAATGCTAAAGGTGAAAAATTTTCAACTAAAGAGAAAGAAGAAATGAAAAGGCAGAATATACTTGACCAATACAATATAAAAGCGATGCACCAAGTTATAAATGAAAATTCAACGAGGCCAATAAACATAATTAAATTTAACTTTATTGGAGCAGATGGAAAGTTTCGTGATGCATTTTTAGAAAAACAGTTAGAACCAATAACATCGGAAATAAATAATAATTGCAAATCATTAAGCTTATCAAAACTATTAAATGATATTGATTTAATTAATTTCAACTTGGTTAAAAATGACGTTATATCCAATCTTGGTTGTCAAATTTCATTACCTGAAAGACACCCTGTTAGTATTTTCAATCCGGATTTACTAAATGTTGTTGTTAATATGCAAGTTATTCCAGTCAAAAAATTTTTTATGAAAATTGGTACCAATGTTGGTAATGGAGAAGGTGATGGATACATAAAGCTACAATGGAAAAATATATTTGGAGGTGGAGAGTCCATTGATTTAGATACTAATATATCATCAAATGAATTCAAAATGAGATCTAGCAAGTCGCAATATTTGATTAATTATACAAGTCCATTGTTTAATTTACCGAATTATAAGTTTAATACAATTCTATATCATTCATTTAGATCAATTGATTACACATCATATCATAATCAATCAATTGAAGGCTTAACATTTAAATTTGGTACAAACAATTTACCAATAGAGAATAAATTCAATCATGAAATCTCGATTGAAAACTTAATTAGATCAATTGATTTAAAAAACTCAACAAATCCTTTCAGAAATAATTCACTAATGACAGATTATTTTTTGTTTAATTCGGGATACAATTATAAATCTTCCATTACATATTCGATTTTAAAAGATAATAGAGATTCAAAATATATTTTTGATAAAGGTTATTATATGAGATTCTCAAATGAATTATCACTATTTTCATCGAATAAATTTATTAAATCAAGTTTTGATTATTCAAAAGGTTATAGATTATCACCAAATTTAATATTCAACTTCAACTTTAAATCGGGGATAATTTGTCCTATTAAATCAAATTTGATTCATCCAATGGATAAGTTTCAATTAGGTGGATCAAATGATTTAAAAGGTTGGTTAATTTCAGGTATGGGGCCAAAACAAATGAATTTGAGTTTAGGTGGAAATTATTTCCATGCAATTGGACTAAATTTATTTTCAAACTTGCCATATTATAACGATTCAGGATTTAAGCTTCATTTATTTACCAATATTGGTAAATTAACAAATAATTCAAATATAAATAGTATCTATAAGAATAACTGTTTAAGTGCAGGCTTTGGTATTTCATACTCACATCCGATGGCAGCATTTGAATTAAATTGGGCTGTTCCAATTATTGCAAATGCAAATGATGGCTTAAGAAAGGGTATTCAATGGGGTATTGGGATTTCATTTTTATGAAAGAGAACCTTAAATCATTAAATAAATGAACTATAGATGTATATAAAGCGGTGATTTAATTACTATTTAACTAACACATCACGACTTTGAATCCATTTCTTATGTAAAGCTAAAACTTTTGGAATGATTAACGATTCAATTTCAACATTTTCATTAATTTGAATTTTTGACAGTTTTATCCAATCATTATTTTCAGGAGTAACAAAAACAACTTCATGCTTCCTTGTTTGTAAAAGGTTACCAATAACTAATTGATGATTATACCTTTTCAAAGCAGTTGTTGCCTTTTTAATTAAAATTGTGTCATCAGTTTCCAATTTAAAGCTCACAATCATTGCAATAGGAGCCCAAGAATCGACCAATCTTCTTAAAAATTTGGGTACTGGTTCTAAATCAACAACAAGTTTACCACCATGATCTTGACTTTGGATTTTATGTTCAGGTAGTCTTGAACTTGGTAAAAAAAAGTCGGAAACTGCAGCTGCTAAATAAAATAAAGCATCGGGACCAATTACTGATAATTCTTGTGCAATTAATTTTAGAGTAAACAAATATTGGTTGACAGTTGTGAACGGAACTAATAGAAGCATATTGTTTTTCTTAACCTTTTGATATTTATGTAAAACATCAAACAAATCTTTTTGTAATACATCATCAACTTCAACCTTCTTACCGTCCTCAGAAAACTGTAAATGATCTAATAAGCAATTAGTTGTATGACTGAAATGTCTTGAGTATGGTAAGAGAGAAAATTCTCGATGTAAAAAGATCACAGAATAATCATTCTTTAAGAAATACTCAGCAGATGTTGCACCTCTTGTACCAGCACTAAAGTTATCAATAAATCTAACGGTATTGTTTTCTAATGGAACTGTGGTTCCACCAGAGGTGACTAACACAATTTTTCTATTTCTTATGTGATTATAATTGATAAAACTAGCAACGTCATCACTAATTTGAGACAAATATGGAGGTGGCTTATGGAATCTAAAATAGTTGTCTTCATCAATTGGAGTTGCGGCAGGGAACTCGGGAATAGATCTATCAATTGCAGTTTCCGTATTAGGTGTGGAAGTTGCCACTTTACTCAGAAAAGTTCTTTCCATAGTATATTAAGAGATCAATGGTACTTGATTTAATGTTAATTAAAACACCCTTTAAATCTGCTTCATCTTGGTCTGTAAATGTATCATCAAAAACATAGCATTTCCAGTTCCCTGTTTTCCGACTATCGACCTTTCGGAAAATAGTGTTTCCATTTTTTGTTTTGCTGCTGTTTTCCTTGGTTTTCTGCTGATGAAACTTGCGAATGGCAAATGAAGAGAATCTGAGTGGTTTATCAACTGTTTCTTAGGTTTTACCTTCCGTAGGAACATTGAACAGCTCATCACGTCTACATCTACAAGGACCCAATTTGCTTATTTGAAACCTGGTTCTTGTTTTTTCCGTTTGTTATTTGCTTTGAGCGTCATTTTCCCCTTTCCCCCTCTTCGTCTTTCTTTTTTGACGTATTGCTCCTCTACTTTCTGTTTTTGAAACACCTCTATCTTGTATTTCCTGCATAACTTTTTTTCAATTGTTTTTGAAGGGTCTAACTCATTTATTCGTTTTTTTCCATCATTAGAATACCCTCCAATTTGATTTTTCACTTATTTTTTTATTCAATCTTATAATGTCCTCAGATCAATCTCAACCTCAATCTCAACCTCAATTGGTTGATAATGATACTCAATCACAATCGCAAATTCCTTTACAACCACAATTATCATCGGATTCGACTTCTCAAATTATCCAATCTGCGGATGATAACAATTCAAATGCTCACATTGCTTCTATTTCTGATGGTGGCCGTGAACTCTCAAAAACAATTTTATATGTTGGTAATGTTCATAGAAGCATATCCGATGTTGCTTTACAAGAGTTATTCACTAATTTAGGTAACCCAATCAAAAGTATTAAAGTTTTACAAGATAAAAATAGACCTGGTTTTAATTATGCTTTTGTTGAATATGAAAATCCTGAATTTGCTGATATTGCTTTAAACTCTTTAAATAATCTAATGATTGCAGACAATCAATTAAAAATCAATAAAGCGTATCAAACTCAAACTATCAAGAATAATGATACTTTTAATTTGTTCATTGGTGATTTATCTTTAGAAGTTAACGATGAAATGTTATCAAATATTTTCAAGAACTTTAATTCTTTAGTTCAAGCAAATGTTATGTGGGATATGAAAAGTGGTAGATCAAGAGGTTATGGTTTTGTTTGTTTTAATGATAGAAATGATGCTGAAGAAGCTTTGCAATCAATGAATGGTTATGCCTTAGGTGATCGTCCAATTAGATTGAATTGGGCTTCTCATAGAGATCGTAATAATAATAACAATAACAACAATAACAACAGTTACAATCATTACAATCACAACCATTACAATCATAACAACCATAATAATAACCATTATAACCATAACAATCATTATAACACCAATATGAATAACATGATGAATGATATTAATAAAAATTTGAATAATGAAAGTAATCAAAACTCTAATATTAATGGTATGATAAATTTATCAATGATTAACAATGATAACAATAATCAACCATCTTTCAATGGTTCGTTAGTTAATAACAATCCACATATCAATTCAATGAATAATAACAGTGGTGGTAAATTTCGTAATCATATGATTTCAATGAATCAAATGGATATAAGTTCAAATGGCCAACAAAACATGAGACCAACGCAACAACAACCAACAATGAACGGAACAATATCTTATGAAATGGTTTTAAGACAAACACCAAATTGGTTGTCTGTTGTTTATTTAGGTAATTTAGCAGAATATACATCACAGAATGATTTGATCCCATTATTACAAAATTTTGGCTATATTGTGAACTTTAAATTATTAAGTGAAAAAAATTGTGCTTTTGTAACTTATGACACGCATGAAAGGGCTGCTCTAGCAATTGTTCAATTATCTGGTTTCACAATTAATGGTAGACCTTTGAAATGCGGTTGGGGTAAATCAACTAAAAGTTCAGGAACCATGAGGAACATGCCTCAGGCAATTAGAAACTAAGGTTTATTAATGTTCAAAAACTAAAGAGTAACTTTTTGTTACTTATTTATTATAAGTACTGGTACTTGATATTTCTTTTTTCATATATGCAAACTATGTTATTTATATTATCATCAGATGAATATAATTTATTTACATCTATCGTTTTCATATTGTTTCTCCTCTCCAATTATTCACTAATTATTTTATATTTTTTATTTATTTATTTATTTATTCACTTATTTATTTATTTATTTATTTATTTCCTTACTTAGATTTTATACTTACTTAATTGTTTATAAATTGCATTTATTCAATCTACTTATTAGTCAACTCACAATTCATTCAGTGTACCTAGCATAACACCTACCAAATATTTAACCTGAACAATCGCGTTGTCATTTCGTGTTTTTTGGTTTTGTTTTATCACCTTGAAGAATCAACATTTTTCTCTTGTATGTTGTACGTTGTACTGTTAGTTACTTCACTTCCGGTAAAACGAAAGTCATAAAAAGTGACTGAGTACACATCCACTTTAATCAGTCAAATATGAGTGGTTTTAACAATGTATTGTTTTCAAGAAACCATTATACTCCACATTACAGTACACCATATAGAATTGAAAGAGTTACAATTCATTTAAAAGAATTGGATACAACTGCAACAATTTACCCAATACTAAATATAAATGAAATTCCAATTAATTTAGTTAGATTTTTGGCACAGGAATATAATGATGAAATAATACGTGGAGACACATTACCATTTTTTGAACCTTTAACAGAAGAAGAATTTTCAAATTATTGGTTTCCACAGTTTACCGGAATTATGTGTATCGGTGATGAGCCTGCTTTAAATGATGATTCTGTTACTGTTAATGATTGGGCAAAGAAATGTTTAGGTTGTTTTTTTATTAAATCTGCATACCCTGGAAGGTGTTCACACATTTGCACAACAAATTTTTTAGTTAATGCCGGTATTAGAAAACGTGGTATTGGATTTTATATCTGTGAATGTTTTATTAGATGGGCACCAACCTTAGGATATAGTAAATGTATTGTTGAACTAGTTTTTGAAACTAATTTAGGGGGTAAAAGGTTACTAGAAAAATGTGGATTTATTAAAGTTGGTAAAGTTAATTCATGTGCAATCCTAAAAAGTACAAAGGATCTATTAATCGCATCTTATATATTTAGTAAAGATTTAGTCATAATTGAAGATACTGGAGAATCAATAAAAACGAAGTATGACAATATTTTAAGGTATTTATCGACGGGGCAATATCCTGTGAATGCAACAAGGCAAGAAAAGACAAGATTAAGGTCATTATCTTATCATTATGAAACAATTAATAATAAACTATATTTTAAAGGTAGGGAAGTGATTACTCAGTTAGATGAACAAATTCGTGTCACGAGGCAAATGCATAGTTATCAGCACCATGGAATTAATAAAACGACCATTCTAGTGGGGACGAAGTACCATTTTAGTAAAATCAAAGAAATGGCAAAACGTGTGATCAGTTCATGTGAATACTGTAAACAAGCAGCAATTAATACATCTAATAGAAAAACAGCAAAAAAAAGAAAATTAATGAATTCTGATAACAATAGGACTAATAAGTCTTCTAACTTAACCTTATCACAAAATTTGCCAACTCTGTCAACAATTCTAAACAGTGATCCAATTGACCAATCGCCAATGAATGCAACTACAGTAGCTTCTATGGACACGGTTGAAAATGCAACTAGATTAGATACAGAGCAGATAGATACACCAGGTTCAGTTTTATTAAAAGAAACTGAAAATATGATAAACATTATAACAATGAATTCGGATGCACAGTCACAATCAAAAGCACATAATAATGTACAATATAGTAGAAAACAAACAGAAAATCCAGATTTACATCACAACTTACAATCAAATATATCAGGTAAACAAATACAAAGAAATAGTATTTCAAGAGATAGTCCAGATTTAGTCTCGATGCTAAATTATTATAGCGGTACTAACTCAAAAAACTATAAGCAACCAATATCAACAGGATATAATACTGAAAATAGCAATATATATACTCAGATAAATAGTCAAACCGAATTTAATGATAATGGATTCTATAGTCCACGAAATAATCAGTTTTCAAAACAAAATTACAACAGTTTGGGTATCAACCGTGTGGAAGATGATGATTATGATTATAACGAAGATGAAGATGGAGATTACGAATACACAGGAAATAACGAAGAAGAAGAAGAAGAAGACTATGACGATGAGGATGGTGAAAATGGGGAGGAGGAGGATGATGATGTTGATGATGATGATGATGATGATGATGATGATGAAGATTTTGGTGATCAAGCAGAGGAAGATAATGAAGAAGAACCTTATCCCGGCGATTATAGGGACCAAAGTGCAGTAGTTGCTGAAACTGAGGCAATTATCAATACGTATGGTCCAGACACTTGATATCTTTTGTAAATGTATGTATTATAGTAGCTTTTAATGTATAATGTATTGGATTTCACGACACATTTGTTATAAACTCTGGATTTTTACAAATTTTGATAAGTACACAATAGACTAGTTTGCAAACCAATAAATGATTTACGTACAAAATAATATGTCTTGAAAAAGGTATTCATTTGCGTTTTATTCTAAAGGCTTTTCTCTTTAATTCAATGTTATATTATTTTATAATAAATCAGTACATGAAAGCATTTTTTATACAAACAGATGTTACGCTTTCTACTTCAATCAACAGTAATAAATCAATAAAAGCTAGCAATAGTTTTTACTATCGCTGAAAATTTTGAGTACTCACCTATTATTGTAGAAAAGTTATCTATTTTGAAAATGCATTGGTTTTTTTGTTGTGGAATTTTCATGTTTGATGTTGGCTTATGAGAATTTTATTGCTTCTTCTTTGTTTCTTTTTGATAGAAAAACACAATAATTTTTTGAGTGCCTAAACACATAACCCATATCATAAGGACGATTTTATCAAATTTTATTTATTTTATTTAATTATTGAGTTGGTTCAAAATCTAACTGAAGATGAGTTTGTCGCATCATTCTTCAAATTTAATACAATCTGAATATGGAAGGGATTCAATTGACGATGTACAAAACAGCTATAACTCAAACATCAGTAAACCATTATCAAGCAAAAGTGTGATGAACGATAATGAGAATGAAGATGGACCTTTCCCTTCGTATTTTCCAAAATGTGTGCATCTTAAACATTTAAGGGATAAGTACAATAATATTCATAGTAGTGATAATACAGATACTAATAGAAAATCGGAAGAAATCCCAATTCCACAATTAAATACCACACAGCAAAATTCACCATTAAAACACCGAATAGGTGTTAATTTTAGAAAAAACTCAACGTTAATGGATGATACTTACACAAATATTAATAATATTAGATTAAGCATTGGTGCAAGAATCAGAAAAGTTATATACAAAGTTGAAGATATCATTGGACCACTTGTTAAAAGAATTATTCCAAATTTTATTATTGCACATTACGTATACATTTTATTGTGGATTATAGTTGGTTCAATAATAATTTATCCTGAAAGGAACATGGAATATATTGATGTTCTTTTATTTACAACAGGAGCATCAACCCAGGGTGGTTTAGGATCTGTTCAAATGAACGATATGAAGTTATATCAACAAATTGTTTTATATATTGTTTGTATGTTTACAACACCAATTTTCATACATAGTTCATTGACATTCATTAGATTATATTGGTATGAAAAAAGATTTGATGATATCCAAGAAAAGTCAATTCAACAATACAAAATGAACAGGACAAAGACAATTGCAAATTTGAGATCTGCAACGCACATAAGGACAATGACTTCACAAAGTGTGAATAATAATACAAATCCCGATAGGAACTATGATAGTCATAATGCTTCAGAGGGTTTGTCGAGTCGTATGCAAAGATTTGAACACAATTTGAGGTATACCAGTGACCAGTTCTTAAATAATAATAACTTCAAACATCAAACTCAATCAATCAAATCAAAAGATAAGAAGACCACGGATGGTTCAGTTAGAAGATCCAAAAATCATTCTAATAGTTCAGTTGGTATGGTTGATCATTTAAGTGAACCGAGTGATTCAGACAAAAATAACGATAATGCAATCATTGATGACAGTGATTTGAGCGATGCATTAGATCCCGATAATGAACTTTATAGTAAGAATAAAAACAAAAATACGTCTTTATCAAAACTTAATATTGAGACTAGCAACGTTGCCGGTAAGAATGATACATTTGATTCACCAAATGAGAATACACCCACAAACATCAAGTTTGGCGAGTTACCTAAACCAATGAAGAAGAAGAGAGATCTTGATCCAAGGGACTTATATATGTCAATTTCAGTTTTACAACAAGGGCCCAATAGAAATAATGAAGAGTTTGAATCAGGCCCTGCTTTGCACATTAAAAGTCCTCATGAGTTAGAAGAAGATAAGAAAAGAAAACTACCGACAAATCTTAAAAGACACAGAAAATTATTAAAAGAAAGAAAGCTTCAAAAGAAGAAGGAAAAGATTCTTAAACGTCAATTAAATAAAGATAAAATGAAACCACTAAATGCAAGTTTTAGTATTAACATGCAAAATAAAAAAAATAGATCATTGTCTGTACCCATTTATACTGTTGAGGATACTGAAAAAAATGAAAAAAGTAATAATGGAAATGAAAATGAAAAATTTAACAGTAACAATTATAATGGTGATTCCCTTGGTCCAATCACAACTAATGACAAACTTATAAATGAAGAATTAAAAAAGATTCCAAGATCACATACAATGCATATACCCGAATTTTCTAAAAAATTATTATCTGCTTTTGATGAAGGACCTAGTGATAATAATAATTATGAAACTGAAAGCGATGGGGAAATTGATTCTGTGCATAAAAAATTTAAAAACCCAAGAAAACCTAGTTTTTTTGGTAGAACATTGACAGGTCTGTCAAGAAGAAGAACAATGACTGATACCTCAGATATGACAGATGATGAGTTTTTAGCTAATTATCCCGAAAGAGTTGAAACTAATTACTTATCGTGGAATCCAACGGTTGGTAGAAATTCTAAATTTGTTGCACTATCAAGTGATCAAAAGACAGAATTAGGTGGTGTTGAATACCAATCAATGAAACTATTAAGTAAAATTTTAGCATTCTATTATGTTGGGTTTCATATACTTGGATGTGTTTTTTTGATCCCTTATATACTCAAAAAGGAAAATTATAAACAACAATTGAAAGTTGATGGGGTCTCACCATTGTGGTGGGCATTTTTCACTTCCATGAGTTCGTTCAATGATCTGGGTTATACATTAAATCCAGACTCAATGATGATGTTTGCACAAAATGCTTATATCTTGATAGTTTCGGGATTTTTCATTTTAATTGGAAATACAGGATTTCCAATTTTTCTTAGATTAATTATTTGGACTATGAGGTTATTTGTAAGACCACTGACAATGACACATCATTCTTTAAGTTTTCTTTTGGATCATCCAAGAAGATGTTTTACACTTTTGTTTCCATCTGGTCCAACATGGTGGTTAACAGCCGTTTTAGTCTTACTAAATGCTATTGATTGGATTTTGTTTATTATTTTAGATTTTGGCACTAAGGCGTTGTCATATTTACCACGAGGATATCAGGTTTTAGCCGGTATATACCAAGCATTTTCAACAAGAACTGCGGGTTTTAATGTTGTTGATTTAGCTGTTTTAAATCCAGCAATTCAAGTCAGTTATATGGTTATGATGTATATTTCCGTTTTGCCATTAGCAATTTCCATTAGAAGAACTAATGTTTATGAGGAACAGTCATTAGGAGTTTATGAAAGAGATGATGATGATGGTAATAATATTGAAGGTAAACCGAAACTGAAATATATTGGTGCACATTTAAGAAAACAGTTGTCATTTGATTTATGGTTTGTTTTTCTAGCTATATTTATTATTTGTATTTGTGAAGCTGGTAAAATTCAGTCTGGAGATGTAAGATTTGGAGTATTTCAGATTATGTTTGAAGTTATTTCAGCATATGGTACAGTTGGGTTATCTTTAGGGTATCCAGGTTTTAACACATCATTATCAGGACAATTTAATAAGTTATCAAAGTTAGTTATTATTGCAACCCTAATTAGAGGTAGACATAGAGGATTGCCAAATTCAATCGACAGAGCAATTATGCTTTCGGATGAAAAGCTTAACTTAAGAGATGATCTCGAAGCATACCATGCAATGAGAAGAACAAATACAATGGATAGAGATGTTAATGACATGTTTCCATCCATCTCAAGAGCCGCAACAGGGGTCTCAAGATATAATACATCGCATTCATTTAATAGAGAACCAACAATTTCAGAAAATCTTAAGAAGGGTGTTATTCCATGGTTTGATATTGCAAATAAAACAGGTAAATTTCTGGGGCACGTTGCTGCTAATGTTTTAACAGTTTCTGGTACACCAGCAGAAAAGTATTCTAGACAATTAACAAAATATAGCACATATGATGGAGGACAATATCCACGTAGTAGGTCAACTACCTATTCTGGATTTGATAACAGTAAAGGAAATAGTAGGTTTAGAACCCCAGTGAATGATGCTGAAGATTATGATTATGATTATGATGATGACGATGATGAAGACTATGAAGAGGAAGATGAAGACTTTTATGATAGATCAAACGACACGGAGAATATTCCATTGGTTTCCACTAACAGCAATAGCAATATTAGGATTGGAGGTAAGGCTATGCATTCCAATTTTATTGATCGGCTGAATGGTATCAATGTGACCGAACAAAACAAGCCTCTGCAAAAGAGGGCATCGGATTTTGAACCAAATTCTACTACAAGCACCAGTGCTGAAAAAAATGAATTATAGAAAAGACTCTTGTTGATATTGATTGATCTGAAAAAGCTACTTGCCTGTATTAGGGCCGTATTATATGTATAACTAGATAAATTGTAATATTATTTTTTTTTACCATCTGTAACTCGCAACACCTTCTTCAAAGAGTTGGCACATGACAATTTCTCATAGAATGTAGCTCAAAACATTTTTTTCCACCAATTAATTGCATTTATTTTACGGAGTATACGTTGTAGTGGGTTGATTGTCCAGAAGATTGAATCAAATATTATCTATATTTAGTGATATATTGATAAAAAAATGTGGAGAATAAAGACCAAATAAAAGGATTGCTTTATTAAAAAGTGTAATTTGAAAAGCAACTTACTGAAAAACCAATGAAAGCTAATAGCTTTACTAAAATTATAAATGATAAACCAAACCTTAAGCAAAATGGTGCAAAGTAATGTCATTTCAAATTTGGTTTTATTGATTACAAATAATTTGCGGGTTAATAAAATGAGTTGGTTAATATTTTTAGCTTTATAATATTAGCAAAGTATGTGTATATATTCTATTCATCATCTGCAAACATATCCAGATCAAAATCTTCCTCATCTAAGTCTTCTTTCATCAAAGAAGCGTTTTTCGAATCTGGTTGTTCCGTTGATTCGGTGGGTTCAGTTGATGATTGTTGAACGGTATTGTTACCAATAGTTTTGGAAACTGTGTCATCATCATCGTCAGCAAAACCATCACCAAGTTCAATATCTTCATCATCAAGATCTACATCTTCCTCTTCCTCTTCTTCTTCTTCTTCTTCCTCTTGTTCTTCAATTGCTTGCCTTTGACGCAGTTGAGAATAATACGCAGATAAAGCATCGAACTCTTCCGTTGTGGTACCTTCAGAAACAGATGCTAAATTTGGTATTGCAGAAATTGTTGATGAAGTTGAGTGTAAAGATGATGATTGGGCTGTAGAAATCACCGAAGGGTTCGGCACTGAACTTGAATTTACATCCAAATTTGCATTTGCTATTGGGTTTGTATTTACTGTGGTACGTGTATCATCATCGTCATTTGAGTCCGATTTAATATTAATTTGTGAAGTAGAATTATTAATTAATGTTGCTGTGTCAGTTAAATTATCTTCTTGTTTGACTGAAGTATTGTCAGTATTAATTTCATTTTCATCATCAGAATCTAACCTACCAAGTGCTAATTTACCAACAGTTGATTCTTGATGCCACGAAGGTAAAGCGTTTTGTCTGAGTTTTCTATTTCTATCCTCCCTCTTTTGTCTTTCACGTTTGAGATCTTCATCATCTGCAGTAATCGAAACATGAATGGTTGCTTGCGATTTTTTATTAACATCACTGATTTCAGAACCATTTTCTGATTTTTTCTTCCTATTGAGACTGGTCTTATTTGAAATTGAATATAGCGCTAAAGAGTCAGAAAATGCTGGTATATACTTCATTAAGGTTGATTCAAAATTGTTGTCATCAATTTTCAAATCATCAATGATTTTAAGATATTGAATAATCGGTTCAACCAAAGACATTAATTTTTCTAACTTTTCTTGCCCTTTCCTCTGTTCTTGGGATATATCATCATCAATCAAATGATCATTACAAATTGAACATTCAAAATTTAATTTATCATCAGTTAACAAGGACGCCGCATCTAACAAAGTATATTTTGTATGACAAGTTGGACAAATATAACCTTGAGGTTCACTAAAGTTTCCAATTTCCTCCTTAACTTTTTTAACAATTGTATGAATCTTCCATTTGATTGAATCGATTGCTTCAATATTATGGACATAATAATAAGTTCTGGTGAATAATTTAAAGGGTTGAACTTCTTCTTTTTGAATGTGAGAAACAATTAATCTATCATCTATCAATTTGTTAGAAAATGATCGAAATACTTTCTTATGCATACAGCATAGTTTGATTAGATCATCTTCAAATAAAACATTATGAAATAAAATGGCTTCTAAAATAATGATTGATTGATGCGGATAAAACATGTAAACAACTTGTCTAAGAAGATGTTTAATGGCTTCATCGTTTTCTGTAAAGGAGTCTGCGAGACCGGACATTATCAATCGTCTAAAGTATTCTGCCCCACTGTAATCTCCACAAGGTCTCTTTTCAATCTTCTGTTTCAATATTTTAACACTCTAATATTCATGTTGAAAAACGAAAACTAACACGCCGCGTCTATCGTCGCAAAAAGGGAAAAACGAAAAAAAAATCCGCTCGTTCTATTTCCTGCCATTTCCTTGCAAATTGCGTTCCACTTTCCAAATTGCTAATTTCAGCTGCCACTGCACTACTGTCCTGTTCACTTTTACTGTTTAAGACCCTGACATTTCGAGTTCACATAAAGTGTTTTTTCTTACTATGGCTTCAGAAGGTACAACGACTAACGAACACGAAAATCAGCCGGAATTCATCACATATTCCACAACCCCATCTGGAAAACACAAGGGCAAGACCCATTATATAATTGTTGGTGCTGGTATTATAGGTGTTTGTATTGCATTTTATTTAACGAGACATCCAAAATTTGATCCAAAGAAGCATTATATCACCATTCTGGAAAGTAAAAGAGTTGCTGGTGGTGCAAGTGGTAAAGCTGGTGGTTTATTGGCGTTATGGGCATTTCCTCAACAGATTGTTGCTTTAAGTTTTAAATTGCATGAAGATTTAGCAAAAGAATTTAATGGTCAAGAAGAATGGGGTTATAGAAGATTAACTACTATTTCCGTTGAAGGTGATATCTCAGACTCAAGATTAAATTACGTTAAAGAAATGAATAAACGATTGGATACTAGTAAGAACACAAAGTTAGATAGTATTAACGAAGATTCTAGTATACCATCGCCATCTAATATGAAGAGAGATCAAACAACAACTGTTAACAGTCTGGACCTTGGGAGTAAACCAATGAGTAGAGCAACAACAATTAAAAAAAATTCTATTGAAATTGAATCAAATAGTTCTACTTCAAATGATAAATTATCCTCCCATTTACCAAAAAATTTAAGTTGGATTGATGATAATGTAATCAATGATTGGAATCAATTAGGAGACGAATCAACGACTGCTCAAGTTCATCCTTATCAATTTACTACTTTTATATTAAATCAATGTATTCTTACTGGTTGTGTTGAATTAGTTATCGCTAAAATTGACGATGTTATTATCGATGATGAAACTGGTAAATGTACTGGTGTTATTTATCATCCATCAAGTGCAAAGGCAGAGAATGATGGTACAACAGATCAAAAATTTGAATTATATGGTGATAAAATTATAATGTCAATTGGCCCGTGGACATCGAAGATCTTACCTGATTGTCCAATAAGTGGTTTAAGAGCTCATTCAATTATTATACAACCTGAAAATGTTGAACAAATTAGTCCATATGCTGTGTTTACTGAATTAAAACTGAATAAAAATAAATTTGTTTCGCCTGAAATTTATGCAAGAAAGGATGAGGTATATGTATGTGGTGAAGGTGATTCAAGCGTTCTGATACCTGAAACAACCGATGATGTGGAAGTTGTTACCGAAAAATGTGAAGAGTTGTTTAATAATGTTTCAAAATTATCAAATAATTTGAAAAATGGTAAAGTTTTAAAAAGACAAGCATGTTATTTACCTGTTCTTGATATCCCATCTTCTTCTGGACCACTAATTGGTGAAACTAATGTCTCCAATTTATATCTGGCTTCTGGACACTCATGTTGGGGTATTAATAATGCTCCTGCAACAGGATTATTAATGAGTCAAATATTATTGGATGGAAAGGTACAAGGATTAGATATTAGTGCTCTTAATCCAGCATTATATTTTGATGCTTCATTAATTTATGATGAAGATGAAGAGGAAGAGGACGAAGAGGAGGAGGACGAGGATGGTGAAGAAATAGAGGATGAATATGAAGATGAAGATGAATATGAAGACGAAGTACGAAGCATTGTTGAAAATGGGTCTTACGCATAAATTGAATCATAACCAGGTGAAATGACTTGAGTAGTTTGTACAGTATATATAGTTATAAAAGATAATAGTAATAGCAGTGATTTACAACTACAGGTGCTGGTGGCTTTCCATCCGTGCACCACCAACACCGAACCAACTTTATTCTCGCAGGGCGTTTTTTGTTGAACTATTTGTTAGTGGGTATTTATTTGGGAGTGTCATAATGAAGTAATACCCTCTAATTTTTCTTATCCTGATTTAATCCTACATATAAATAAATACAGTGATGTGGAAATTAGTTCAGTCCGGTCTCTCCGTTGTTGCAGGTACTGCAGAACCTGAATATGGACCAGGATCAATACATCCAGTCGGTTATGATATCCCAGATGATGAAAAAAAATATAATTTGATTACAATAGATGACATGAAATATGTATCACCAAATCATACAAATGTTGAAACTCAAACTTTCTATTTTGAAGATGAAATAAATGCTGGTTTTGCACAAATTATTCATTCAAATGTTATTGGATTACATACAACTGCACAATTTACTTTTAAAATTTTGAAAAAATCAAATCCGTCAGATTTTGTTTGGTCTTCAACAAAATTAGAAAATTTTTCCATTGAAAATGGCACTGATTTTAAGGCTGATAATTTATCAATTGTTCTAGATAAAGATTCTGTTGATACTTATAAAATTGATTCGTCCGTTAATAAATTAACTGAGGTTCATTTAGAAGTCAAACGTATCGGTGATGGAATTAAGTTTGGTAAAGATGGTATAACTTATTATGGTACAGATATTGAAAATCCTTGGGGTTCAATGAGACATATATTTTGGCCAAGATGTCATGTTAATGGTTCTATTATTTTAAGAAACTACAAACCTGGTCAAGAAATTGACTATTTAGAACCTAATGAAATTGAATATACGGAAAAGGAAACAATTCAGATTAAAGATGGTTTAACTATGTATGTTATGGCATTACAAGGTATGAAGCCACATCATGCTGCTGCAACCTGGGATTTCCTTAATTATCAATCGAAAGCTTATTCTGTAGTTATAATGGAATTTACAACACCTCCAGCTTATAATAAAACAAAGGTTTCAACAGCAGTGGTCGTTGATAAAGATGGTAAGGTTGTTCTTGCTACATTAAATAATGAGACTCAACATTTAGATTGTAAAATTGATGAAACTTCAGGTTGGAATGTTCCAACAAGAATTTCTTATACCATGAGGGATCACACACAAAACTTGGAAGTTCAAGTTCATGGGGATTTAAAAAATTTATGTGAAAGAGTTGATGTCATGGCTGAAATTCCTCAATTTGTTAAAAATATAGTCAGTGGGGTAGCTGGTACAAAACCTTATATTTATCAATTTAGCAATGAAATGGAGTTAACAATCAAAAGAGATAATAAAATTGAAATTGATGAGAAAGGTTATGCTTATAGTGAATCAACTTTTATTACTGCACTTTGATATATTTGTGTTTAACTTGATACTTTTATTTGTATCTATTTTTTTACTATTTGTTTCTCATACTTCTTTTCTTCTACTGTTTTGATACGGTATACTAATATAGTTTAATAATACTTGATAATTTTGATGATTAATTGTAAAATGAAACCCACCTCGCGTTATCGCTTTTAAATAATCTTGGCTTTTTTAGTATCTATGGATAAGAAGAAGGCCCTGCTTGTTAATAAAATTTGTTGGGTTACTAATATCCTTAACATTAATCAAGATGCCGTTGAAGCCGTTTCAATTTAAGACACAACATTACTCTACTAACTCGCAAGTAAAAGTTAGTCCGAAATCTCCGGTTAAAAGTGACGATGATAATAATTATCATCATGATGTAAATGATATGGATGCTCATAATTTAAGAACTAATAATACAACAAGGTACAATCATGGTTGTTTTGATAATGGTTTAATAAAACTTGATGGAAAAGTTACTGGTATAAACGACGATTCTGAGTGGATTTTATTTAGCCCTTTTGATGAACATGCACGAAGTTATGAATATGATGATGCTCATAAAACGATCAATAGTGCTACCGTTGCTGATGATCATTCAACTAGTGTATTGAGCACAAGATATTCATCATACTCTTCTACCTCAACTAATGAACTAAATAAAGGATATGTTATATCTGATTTTGATCAAAGTTATATATCTGGTAATGAAGGTGAAGATGACGGAGATAATGATAATTCTGAAAAGGTTATCAAAGATGATGAATTTATTGATTCAGATGATGATGGTTCATTAATAGATGAAGTTAGAGACGGAATGAATACATTAAGTAAAAATAAGTTAGATGAGCTAACAGTCAAGAATCAAAAGGAATTAATTAACAGGATTAATGATTGGAAATTTAATGTTATCACAATAAATTCTAATTCTACAAGTGCCATTAATTATGAAGATACTGAAGGGTCTAACAAAATGAAATTAATTAAGTCTAAGTCGAAATTAAAGTCAAAATTATTATCAAAATCACAATCACAATCAGAAAAAGAAAAAGAAAGGGAAATAAAAGAGTTAAAAAAGGTGGTTGGTAGGTTATATACAGCACTAAAAATTGATTATGATTCAAAGGGTTTGGTTGATCATGAAGGTATATTTATGAATAATCCCGATTTAGAATCATGTGTACCTGGATATTGGAAAAGGATTATGTTGGATAATCTAATGCAAATTAATACAAGTGATCATAATTCAATTTTGGGTATAAACAAGGATGATATTAATAAATCGAAGCTTAATAACAAAAATTTTTGGGAGATCGATGAAAGCGGCAGTGTTCAAAGTGTAAGTACTGGCTGGGATGCAAATCATTTACATGGATTCCATTGACCTGTTTGATTTTTGTATTTTCATGAAAAAGAAAAGATTATTATTTCATAAACATTTTATAAACTTTCTTGTTTAGTTTAAGCAAAATAATATATTTTACAATTATTATCTAAAATCTATTAATATACATAATGTAGGTTTTATTATTATACACTTTAACTTAATGCTAACTTTATACCATTTCAATATCATCGTCATTATCAATAATTTCAAGATCGTCTTCATCTTCCATATATGCTAATGTACCACTTGCTTTGTATTCATTTTTTAAAGCTTCTACAATTTCCCTACTTTCCTGAAACTCTTGCATTATATCACCACATTCATTCTCATAATCACTTTTGAGATAATTATTAAGAAATGCATTTTTAGTCATTAGTCTATCATATTGTTTTGTGGTACTATCAAGTATACTTAAGATTGATGTAGAGTTTGATAACATTAATCCACTAACAATTCCATCATTTGTGTTCATTTTACTAAATGATGATCTTTGACCCATTGCCAAATGAATCGTTGATGGGGTCCAAGGAGCAAAATTAATTCTTGATCTTGCCTTGATCAAAGCTTTCTGAATTGTTGAATTCTGTTTCGTATCCATTTGTGTGTTTGATCTAATAATTATATCCATCATTGCTAAAACCGTTTCATCTTTATCTCCAATACAACACATCTTTAATTTTTTATCCAATAATTCTAAAATAACATCATATATTGTGCTCCTACGAATTTCTTTGGCTGCGTTACTAACATAATCTGAAGTAAATGGAGTGTAGCTTGGTGTAATAAAGTGTAAATCTGGTGTTGGTATCAACGTTGATATCATGCTTGTAAGTGAATTATAAGAATATGATGGAAATCTTAAAGTATTTGTTGAAACTGACATAACTGTTGAGATTAATTTATTAATATCATTATATGACGGACTTGCTACTTTTAAATTTTTTGCTGCTATAGTCATTAATGAGTTATTATCAAAAACAATATTTGCGTCGGAATTTTGAATTAATCTTTTGAGAGTTAACATCGTGTTATATGGTTGCACAACAACTTCTGAAGCACCAAAAATTGAATATGTTTGAATCAGTTTCTTACTATATCTATCACTCAAAGTTTCCAATAAAAATGATCCAAAACCTGAACCTGTACCACCTCCAACTGAGTGGACTAATTGAAAACCTTCAAGGTTATCACAATCATCTAATTCACGGTCAATCATATCTAAAACTGTCTCCAGATTTCTCTTACCATTTAAATAACCTTCAACCCATTGATTTGCTGCACCTCCCCCATTTGGTGATACAAAAATATTTTTGGAGTTGAATAATCCGCTTTGTTCACCCGAAGTAATTGAATTTATAACTCTTGGTTCCAAATCTATCAAAATTGCTCTTGGTGTAAATCTCTCATTAATATTTCTTTGAAAGAATACATCTGGTCTATCATTTTTTTTTGCATCTTTATAATTTTCATCTGTTGTTCCATTTACATTTATTCCATGTTCTAGGCAGACTTGTGACCAAAATTTACTTCCAACTTGATTCCCACATTGCCCTAAAATAGAAAAAATTAGATCGGATGTCAAATGTTAGTATAAGATTCTTGAACGCAATCTAAAATGATAGTTAAAGAATACATACCGGCTTGTAATGTCAATATTTCACCAGTCATATCAATTATTTGTAATTATATTTTTTCTTGACTAATATAAAAATAAACAAAAGTAAACAAAGAAAAAAGCTAAACTTGAAACGCTAATATGAAAAATAGGATGAAGTGGAACTGAGGGACACATTTATTTCAGTTTGTGATTTTCACCTAAACCATACCAACGGTTTTCACTTCTTATAAATATTTAGTTTAATTGGGTAAACTGGAGCGGTATTAAAAAAATCCACTAGTTAATCATGATAGCAGTGAAGTTTAGATATTTTTTATGGTTTATACTATTAATATCACCAGTATTATCAGCAAAAGACTATCTTTTCAAGAAATGTGATCAAAATGGATTCTGCCAGAGAAATAGGCATTATGCAAATCAAATATCAACATTTAAAGGTAAATATGAGCCTAGATACTCACTCGATAGGTCAAGCTTAGAAATAGAAGAGACTAACGGGCGTTTTAATGGTGTAGTTCTAAAACAACTGAGTGATGGATCGTATAAAGGTTTGGCGCTTAACATAAGTATTGTTGAGGACTATAATTTAAGGTTCAAATTAGATGAAATCGATAGAGAATCTTTAATAAACAACGAGGTACTAGTCAACAAGAAAAGATATGCAGATGCTAGTAAGTGGGCATTTAATGGAGATTTGGAACATAAAGATTTTACATATCAAATTTTAGATGATGATATTGTTTTAAGTTACGGCTTGAATTTAGAGTATAAAGCAATTATTGGCATATATCCATTCAGAATAACTCTTTTCTATAATGACGAAAAACAAATAGTTTTAAATGATAGAGATTTTCTGAACCTAGAACATTATAGAACGAAGGAAAGCTCAGAAAGTGAACATTCAATTGATGTATTACCTGAAGAATCAATCTTTAATTCATTTAAAGACAATTTCAAAGATTCTAAAAATGACAAATTACCATTAGGTCCTGAATCAGTTGCACTCGATTTTACATTTTTTAATTATACTCATGTTTATGGTATACCAGAGCATGCAGATTCTTATTCATTAAAAGATACAACTGGAACTGAACCATATAGATTATTTAATGTTGATATTTTTGAATATGAAGTGCAAAGTAAGTTTCCAATGTATGGATCAATTCCATTAATGATTGCAGTTAAACCAGATGTTTCATCTGCAATTTTTTGGGTCAATTCAGCTGATACTTATGTTGATATTAAAAAGAATATTAATAATATTAATCCTATGGGAGTTGAATTAATTTGGTCTGAAGATTCAGTAAATAATATTCAAACTCATTGGATGTCTGAAAATGGTATAATTGATGTTATTTTAATGACTAAGCCAAAACCTTTGGATATTTCAAAATCTTATGGTGAAATTACGGGATTTACAACATTGCCAAATTTATTTTCAATTGGTTACCATCAATGTAGATGGAATTATAACGATGAAGATGATGTTTTGGAAGTTCATTCAAACTTTGATAAGTATGAAATTCCCTATGACACAATTTGGTTAGATATCGAATATACTGATAGTAAGAAATATTTCACATGGAATAAAGCATTATTTCCAAATCCTGATAAAATGATGTCAAAATTAAAAGAAACTAAACGACAATTAGTTGCTATTATTGATCCACATATTAAAAGTGATTATTATCTGTCAGAAGCGATTATGGATAGTGATCTTGGGATTAAAGACTTAAGTATTAAAAGTGTTGATCAAACCTATCATGGACATTGTTGGCCTGGTGATTCCATATGGATTGATTCACTAAATCCTAAAGCTCAATCCTTTTGGGATCAACAGTTTAAAATGGGTACAGATTTACTCGGGTATTCAACAAATGGACACTTGTGGAATGATATGAATGAACCATCAATTTTCAATGGACCTGAAACTTCAGCACCAAAAGATTTAATACACTATGAAAATTATGAACATAGATCTATTCATAATCTTTATGGCTTAGCGTTTCATGAATTGACGTATAATTCTCTAATCAAGAGAAATCCAGATCAGAGACCATTTGTCCTAACCAGATCTTTTTTTGCAGGATCCCAAAGAACAGCGGCAGTTTGGACAGGAGATAATATGGCAAAATGGGAATATTTAAAAGAATCAATTCCAATGCTATTAACAATGAATATTGTTGGATTTCCATTTGCAGGTGCAGATGTTGGTGGATTTTTTGGCAATCCCTCTAAAGAATTATTAGTTAGATGGTATCAAACTGGTATTTGGTATCCATTCTTTAGAGCACATGCACATATTGATTCTAGACGTCGTGAACCATGGATTGCAGGAGATGAATACACAGAATATATGAAGCAAGCAATTAGATTGAGATATCAATTATTACCATTATTTTATACACAATTTTGGCTGAATAATCAACATGGCGAACCAATTATGAAACCATTAAACTGGGAAGTTAAAGATGATATTTCTAACTATGAAATTGATAACGAGTTTTTCATTGGTGGTTTATTAGTTCATCCAGTTGTTGAGGAAAACGCTGAGGAAGTTGAAGTTTATTTTCCTTGCGATAATGAAATTTATTATGACTTTTTTGATTTGTCTAACAAGTTTGAAAGTTGTCAATTTATTAATGTTAAGGCAACATTGGATTTGATTCCTGTTTTCGTCAAAAGTGGTAATATAATAACTACTAAAGATAGATACAGAAGGTCGGCACAGTTGATGAAGTATGACGCATATACATTATATATTGTGATTGGGTCGGATGGTTTATCTAGAGGCAAATTGTATATCGATGACGGGGAAACATTTGAATATGAAAAGGGAGACTGGATTTCAATTGACTTATTTGCAGATGAATCTGAAAGAATAATTAAAGGTACTGTTTCACATAAAACTGATCAACGCTTTGTTCAAAGTTTAGGCGATAGAAATGTGACAGTCAATAAAATCGTTGTTGTAGGATCAAATATTAGGGGCAATATTGCAAAGGTTAAACAGGGTGGTAAAGTTTGGGAATCAACTATTTTAAATGAAGATCATAGTACGTATTTTACAATTAGAAATCCTAATGTTTTAATTGTTGAAAGTTGGGAAATAACGTACTAAATGTGTAACAACGATGGCATGTAAAGCGATAAAACAGCAAAATAACAACAATTAAAAAACATTTTTAAAAAAATACTTAAACCTACAAATCAATTACATCAATAATACCTTAACTTATAGTGTGCATGCGTAATCAGTAAAGAGATTGCCAATTATCCAAGAAAATACCTATTTGAAACATAAATTAGAGACCTAAGTCAAAGAGAAGAAATTAATGGCAAACCAAATTAGCTGCCGGGGATGATGGTTTATCGCAGAAATAATGGCCAAAACCAGCACCTACACAAACGGCAAGCATCACCCAAATGTTGAAAGTCATAAACAGCAACATGATGATGAAAGAATATCCCACACTAATTGCATAAGCAATAGATAATCTCAGCTTGTAGACCTTTCTTTCACGTTCTGTAACTGTACTACTTTGTAAATACTGAGAATATCTGGAGCCTAGCTTATCGATAAACGCCTTGAAATATTCGTATCCTAGGGTGAAAACCGCAATTCCAAACATTGCTAACACCAATTGAAGTTTAGTAGTAACCATGATCCTATCTGTTAGAATGCAGAGATTGTTGTAGTCGGAATTCAAAGTCATGGACATCTTGCACATCTTCATGCCCGGCATATCATGATCCATAGTGCTGCTAGAATGCATGTTGTTCATCATATTGTTCTTGCCCATACTGTGGTCCATCATATTGCCCTTACCCATACTATGGTTCATATTTGGATGCATGTTGCACATTGTTTAAATCCTCACTACTTCAAACAATTATTAAATCTCAAGCCTTAAATACCAATGTCGCTCCGCAGAGTCACTTCGGGAAGAGCTGTGCTATATAAATATAGAAAAGACTAACTGTATACAGAGGGGGCATGTAAAAGTATATCAAATCTGTATACCCTTAGACGTAGAAATTATCACCGTTATGATGTATGTTGTCTAAGTGAGCAAATTCTTATCTCCTTGACTGGTTGGTTTCAGAAGCCGCTATTCGGGATTTGTCAGGATATCGTGTTACTATACAATGTATATAGTGTAGACAATGATTTACCAACTACAAGTCGTTCTTTGAATTCGGGGATGGGGCCCGCTTTTGCAAAACAATGTTAAATGGAATGGGTTCAATTGCAAGTGATTCCGGGAATTGGTTTAAAACAAGGGGATCTGATGACGGAACGCTAGTGGTCCCGTTATCTTTTTTAGATATAGGTTTAAATCCAAGAATCATCTTACTGAATAAAATGTACAATTCACGAACAGCAAAGTTGTTGCCAAGACATTTTCTGCATCCAACGCCAAATGAAAGGTGTTTCACTTTAGTATCAATCACCTTTTTACCACCAACTATAGTTAACCATCTTTCTGGTTGAAACTCCATGGGTTCTGGAAAAACTTTTTCATCATGATTACCAGCCCAGCAGTTCATAAATAAAATTGTGCCCGTAGGGATCACTGCATCCTTATAATACATATTAGTAGTGGTCTCCCTTGGTAATGCCATGGGTAAAACAGTAAATAATCTTAAAGTTTCTTGAACAATTGCTTTAACATATTCACTTTTCATTTCAATTGCACATTCTCTATAAGCCTTTTCAAAATCATTGTCATAATATTGAATTAAATCTTTGAATGCAACTTCCCAAATTTCTTGGTGATAATTACCTAACTGATGCAATCCATATTTAAAATTCAATGGTGTATTATCTAATCCTGCACTTACCATTGTTAAACATTCAGATGTAACTTCCTGTAAACTCACCTTTTTGTTAGATTCATTGAAATAATTGAACATCATTGTATTTTTCAAGTCTTCAATTTGATTTATTAATATATATGAATCAACTGCATTATCGGTCAATATATCATCTTTTACAACTTTTTCATAGACTTTTTTAGAGTAAGTATAAAACATTTGTAAGTATTTTTCTCTTGTAATATAAAGTCTATTAAGCTCATAGTTTCTAACCGAAAATAAATTAATTATTTGATTAATACATATTGGTAAATAATCTTGTGCATTTTGAATATGTGATCTGACTTTAGTGATTTTATTTTCAACCTCAATAATCTCATCTGCTAACTTCTTATGAACAACATCATGTGTATTTAGCTCAAATCCATAAGTTAACCAAAGTGCAAGTTTTAAATGAAAATATTGCGCAACCCTTAAAATATCGCTTGAAATAATAATATCAGTATTTTTTTTATCATCTATTTTACAGGTATTAACCAAATCATTAACCATTTCATTTGAGTACTTATCCATAATTAGATAATTGAAATCTTTGTTTCTTTTATCAGAGAGAACTTTTTCACTTACATGTTTTCTTGATCTTACATAGGTATTACTAATTGGCGTTGTGCCAATGGTATAAACACCTTTAGATAGAATTTTGTGAAAACTATAACTAACAGGTCTTGAATTATTTCCTTTAACATTTTTAGAGCACCATAACTGTTTGATTGAATCATAAGAATTTGCAACCACAATTAATTTAGTACCAAAATAAATTTGATAAACTTCACCATATACTTTTGAGAATCTATAAAATTGAAGGCATGGTGTATCTTTAACATACTTTGGTTTAGGTATAATCACTTCTAGGCCATTTAAAATTGGAAATGGGGTATAAACTAAGGGCAGGTTTTTTATTGGCTCAGGAATTATAAAATAATTAATAGCTGCCATTACAATATATGTTAATCCTATAAGATAAAAAATATGGAAAATAAATTCTCCATTAAATGAAAACACCTGCGTAATAACACTGTTTAAAACAATTTTTGTGAAAGACATTTCGAAATGGTAGCAAAGAATCCAAAAAAAAAGCTATAACTGAATTTTGCTTTCTTTATTATTTGTAAAATGTGTACTGTAATTTAGTGTTGTTAAATGTATTTAATTGTTGTTATATTAAGCTTGTCTTTTTTTTGAACTGTTGAAAAAAAGAAACAAATAAACAAGCAAACAAGAATAATTGGTGTCAATAGAGAAAAAAGAGGACAAGAGCCTTACCAAAGTTCTAATCTTTTTTTCCCTTTTCGGACATTCGCTAATTAAAACATTTTGGCGATTTGTGGTTTAAGCATGAGTTGGTGTTGTATGTTCTTTTGCAACAACAACGCCATATTCAAGAGCAACTATGGACGACCCAGCATCTTATAAAAGCACTTCTGAAACACAAGTTCGTACAAGTATTGATGCTTTGAAGGCATTGCGACCGCAGATGCAAGAGTTGGAAAATACTGTTTCCGATTATATAACAACGGTTCAAAATGCAATATTAAAACGCCGATCAGATTACCAAACCAAATTAGCAGAACTTAAATCAATTGAAAGGCGATTATATAAAGAAATAGAATCAAATAAAGTTTCTAGGGAAGAATTGCTTGAAAAGTTATCCAAAGACATGCAAAATAGAGATCAATCATCTCTTAAATATGAAGAAATGAAAATTCAAAAGGAAAATTTAGAGAAAGAAAAGGAATTGTTTACTAATCAATTAGATGAAATTGAAACACAAATATCTAATAAACTTCGAGAAATTAATGTGCAGCGTGACTCAATCAAAAATCAAACGACTTTAGTTAATGATAAACTTTATCAATTTGAACAATTGCTAGGATTACGAATTGAAAGTTCCGCCTTTCAATCCTCTCATGATGATGATGAATACGGTGATAATACAAGTTCAAATTTACAATCAGAAACTATTAAATTTGTATTTAAAAATGTTGATCCAAGCGATTTTAAAAGAACTGTCTCATTTACATTTGATCCAGTAACTGCATCCATAACTGCATCTGATCCAGAATTACCATCAGAAATGTTATCTCAAGGTGCAGGAATATTAGTAGAAAGTAAAGAGATTGTTTACATGTGGAAATTTATGAGATCTGCGTTGCAAGGAAAACTACTAGAATCATGATCTCCCTTTTTTCGTAATAATTACACTATTATATATTTATGTAAATTATTTTCAAACTATCTAGATACAAATAATGAATTATAAACTCACACAGCTTACGTCCATAAATAACTATATATGATTCACATAAATTTGGAACAAATTGGATCAATAACTCGTGGGCATTTGAAGATAACAATAGAAAGTAGAAAAAACATAGTTTATTATTGCATTAACACCATCAAGTTGTTAATAAAAAAAAATTATCATTTTCAAATATTTCAAAATTATAGTCTGTATCTTATTTTTGATTTTTTTGTGGTAATGACTATTTGCAGCTTACATATTATATGACAAAATATAAAAATAATGGAATTATTCTACATTATAATAATTACTTCGTTTTTTGTTTTTTAGTGTTCGAACTGCTTGATTTTTTTTGGAATTGATAACCCTTTTTTCATTGGGGTTCAGCAAATTAAGATTTTCATAATGACCAGGAATACTACATTGTTCATTAAAGGAAATAAAGCAGGTTTAATTCTAGTAAGTTTTGAACAAGAAATTGTAATTTTTCAATTGAGGAACTGAATTGTTATTTTCTGATTTAAGCGTGTACCATAAATTCAATTTTCAATAAGGCTAGGTTCTTTATCAAAGGACAACAGAATTAAGCATGAGTGAGTCACCTGAACCAACACCAAATGGTCTAAATAATCTTTTACACTCAACTCAACAAATTATTCCAACAAAATCTGAAAACACAACAATAAAACGAGAGCTTGAACCAGAACCCAACCAAAGTCAATCAATAACAGAAGAGCCAACGTTAAAAAAAATGAAGTTAGAATGTATATCAGAATCAGAATTTACACCACACATTACAAGCCAACAGTTTACAAGCTCTCCATCACCTACGCCACAAACTCTAACTGCTAACTCAAGAACTGAAGTTCGAGATCAAATAAATCAACTTACTGAAACTGATTTATTGTCGACGAGCGATATGCCAATATTACCAAATGATTCACCCTCATTACCTACAGAACCACTTAGTAACATAGCTGCTGTAAAAAAGGAATCAAAACATACTTCTCCCGTAGCTCCAACACCATCAAAATCTGAACTTGTCGCTCAATCTGGTAAGAAAGTTGAAGATATCATTGATGGTTCAGATTTACGTAAATTTTTACATCGAACATTGACTAGTCATATGATAAAAGGGTTGGATGAGCTTGTAAAACTATGGGAATCTGGAAATTTTCAAACTATTGAAAATAGTAATGATACAGATGTTGATAGACAAGTAGTTTTGAAATTTGCTGATATTTTGAAAGAACTTGTTGAAAAATAAACTTTCTATATATCTGGAAATAAGTTAACGTAAATATTTGATCATAATATAATTATTAATTGAAGAAATTATAAACTTTCATTAAATTAAGTTAAACAATCATAAAAAGAAAAAGATATGCTTATCCGCATGTTAAACTGAACTAGAAAGGCCTGTTAGGCAAGAAAAATAAATTAATATTAGAATTTTTCTTCGTGTATGTTATATCTATCGTCCCTTAATAAATCCAATGTATAACCTGAAACTAATCTTAATAACCCAACTTTCCAACCTCTAAATACTGCTTGTACGCCTTTATTTTGCTCGTTTTCATCAAGATCAACTTCCAAGGATTGACCTTCGTAAGTTAATGGTTTTGATCCCATTATTATATAATATAATGTTGATAAATATCCATAATAACCACCAAATTCAACGCACATGTCATTCTTTTCTATTCTCATTATTTCTGGTAATTCTGTCTTATTTGTCAGTAAGTAATTAACTTGAGCTCTTGCATATAATGTTTCGAATGGTAATCTCATGAATAATCCAATACTCTTAAGTATAACCGATGACATATTATAAAGATAAGGATTGTTGTATTTATTAATTTTCATTGATAATAACAAATATTCTGGATAATTTAACGTAAACGATTTAATTGTATTTGTAACTATTGATGGGATAAGTAACACTTTTGGAATACTGAAAATATAAAATTTTGGAATATTCCAAATAATTTCTCTAAATGAACGACAACCCCGTGAACTTGTGGTAACAATAAATTTTGTACGAATTAATCTCAATTGGGTTAGCAATAAACTTGCAAAAACATTACTAAATATTTTCAAAACTAAACTCCAATTGACATTTGGTGAATGAATCATATCAACATATAATGGATCTGGAATACCTACCATACCAGAAATAAATCCAGAAATCCAAGATTCAATAGTATATTGTAATGTGTGCATTAAAAACGTTGTATTAACAGCCTTTAAGATACCTCTTGGCCCTTCTTTATTTAACAACGAATTAATCATATCAAAAGTATTTAATGACTCAGGTTCAATCAAAATATTTGGCTTGTTACTACGTTCTGAGGGTTTTAATTTATTTAATGAGCTACTCGATTTCCTGCTTGGGCGACGTTCAATTCGACTGGATCTTAGATTATCATTATTCTCATCATAACTAAAATAAGTATCCCGCCCTTCAATTTCGTCATCAGATGATGAGTTATTTCCATTTTCATCCAGAATCAATTGTTCTTTTAATTTTATTTTAGATCCCGTAAGCTGATTATTTCTTTTAAATGAACCAATTTGCAATAAAATTCTAACCACGTCAAACGGTTGACTAATAATACATTTCATCCAACCTTGAAGAAACCTTTTTGACAAAGAGAATAAAACTTCTTTCAAGTTAGCAATATCAAAAAATTCATTCCATTCTAGGTCATTAACTGATCTTCCACTGAAAGATGAAATTGAAGATAATGAATCTGTAGATAGAATTGGAGCATTTGCAGAAGCTTTAGTTCTTGAGCCGAACCCGTGAATCCCTACTAATGTATTTCTCAAACCGTTAAAGTTTTCATTGGATGATCCTCCCAGTTGTGATTGAATTAATGGTAATGATTGTGATATACTTTGTGAGGTTGACGTATCTATTATTCCAATTTGAGGTTGGTAGGCGATTGGATAATGCAGATCAAAATCAGACCTAGAGACATAAGGACGTAATGATCCATCTATAAAATTTTGAGTGTTCATCTTTCGTAAACAATTGTATGGATGATGGTTAAATATTTAAATAGTATGAAAGGAAAAAGAGGGACAAGTAATTCAATTTCATGCACGGGTATAGTTAAAATATTTAAAGAAATGGCAAGATTTATCAAAAATTCATGGGCGAGAAATAAGACTCTGCATTCTAAACTTTAATGAAAACCCCTGAATAATACTGCCCCGTATATATGAAATACAGTTACTTTATAAACGTTTTTTATAGGATTGCTATACAAATATTATATAAATTGAGTTCTTAGTAATTCTTGAATCGAGTGTGCAGTATCAATTATTTAAATGTTGACAACTATAAAATAAATATGATCAGAAGTTGAAATCAATTATTGGATTAATTAATCAATCTAATTATCTGCAATTCTCCATGTACTTAAAAGTTTTAAGTATGCCCAATCTTGATTTGGACCCCACATACCAAATGAAATTGGTGATAAGAAAATAAAGAAGCCGACAACTAATGCGTAGAAGAAGGCATACCAAGCAATTGTGAATGAAGTTTTATTAACTCTAATATCAATAAAATCAACGACATAACACATGACTAACATTGCAAAATAAAGTGCTGGCATATAATGATGGACATATTTAACACGACCCATAACAACGAATGGTAAGAAGTGTAAGAACCAACCTAAAAATGGATAAATACCACCATAAATTAGTTTGTAGAGTGGGGAATTTGAATCATCTAATACTTCTTCGACAGATTCCGTATTTTTAAGTTTGAAATCATCGATTTGTCTTTGCCATCTTAATAAATAACCCAAAACAATAAAGAAAAAAACAAAAATTGATAAAGTTGAAGTCCAGGTAGTTGCTGGTGAGCCAATTAAGAAATACTTATAATTATCGTCACCCCAACCACAAAGCCTGATACCCACATTTAGTGATGGCCATTGCCACCAATCAGACGCTAAATCATCTTGTTTTTCGGTGTCTGGAACTAAAGCATTATTGGTTGCCATCATTGCAATATTTAATTGAACAAAATCTTTATAGAATGAAGTTTTTGGTAGTTTAAAACCTTCTGGTGGATTTGGTAGGCTTGGGTTTGTATGATCTTCAATATTCCACCAGGTTCTTTTATCTCTTTTAAAAGGATTAGGCCAACAGACCGTTTCACCTTGCCTGAATCCCCAAGCTGGTAATGATGTATCAGTAACACCTAAGTAACAACCTAAAACTTCATTTTTCAATCTAAATGATGAGGTTAGTGGATGTAATTTTGCCGAATCTTCTGAACCATAATGATCCACAATTTCAATAATCCAATTATCTTTATTGTCACCTACAGTTGCATCACCATAACCTGAGACTTCAAAAACACCCTTTGTCACTGGTGCTGGAATTTCGTGAGTATGTAAATTTCTACCAGTACCTTTGTGAACAACTCTGACTTTCATACCATCAACAACGTAGTGAGATTCTTTAAAACTATTTCTTGGATCATCTCTAACCAATTCAAAGATCCAGTCATTATTTGAATCTTTGTGAGAATAAGTAGTAACTTGTTGTTGATTTGAACCTTCAGGATAAGTTTGAACATGAGAATGTAATAAACCACCGCTCAGTGACTGAGATTTAAGCGTCACTACTGAATCAATTGTCATAACATCTCTTGGACCAGATGTTAAGCTGGAACCAACCAAATTTGCTTGGAAAAGTGATGACATTGTTGCATCACCTGTACCTGTACCAGACAATAAGTCAAAATGAACTTTAAAACAAACGGCAAAGACCATTAGTGGGACGAAACAAAGACAAACAATTCTAGTTAACCAATGGCAAGCGTATTTTTGAAGTGAAATAGTTTTACCAACCTTACCAAATAATGACCATAAATCAACAATTGTATAAATTCCAACCAATGAAGTAACAAATAAACCAACCATCTTAACAGAATCAACACAACCAATACTAATACCAGTTAAAAGCAACCATTTGAACCATTTTCTGGTAAAAACTGTTTCAGGCATTCTATTCAAATTATGAAATGTATAAAAACATAAAACGGTTGTACAAGTGAAGAATAAAAGCATAGAATCTAATAAAATAAATCTTGCTAATGTTGTATATGTAGTTTCTAAACAGACCATTAAAGTAAATAACCAAGTTGTTTTTCTGTTATAACCAATTTGCTTCATTGTGAAATAAGCAACAGGAACCATTAAAGCGCCAAAAGTTGCATTAAATAATCTCATTTTAACGTAATCAATATATTCGGGATATTCTTGACCTGAAGGAAAATCCCATGAACCGTTATAACCAGCTAAATATCCAGATAAACCACAAAGCATTTTACCTAAGGGAGGATGAACATCGTGATAAAAAGAATGTCTCAAATAGTAGGAACCAAATTTACCAAAATGAGCTTCATCCCAAACAACGTGGTTATTAACACCAATTTTATACATACGAACAAAGAATGAAAGAGCAGTAAATAAGATTGGAGCAATATAATTTTCAACCTTCAAAAGATCTTGATAAGTCTTTGATGGAGAGATTTCATCAGGTAATTGAACTTTTCCGTTCGAAGAAGAATCTTTATTTGCTAAATTTATAAGTTTTTCCTTCATTTGGTCTTCAGAAATGATTAGAGAATCATCATCTTCGTTTGAGGATGTGACCTGGACGTCCTTCTTTGAGCGAAGCATGATAATAGTGAAGCGTTGAAAGGATGAAACAGAAAAAAAAAAAAAAGTGGAGAAGAATAAATAAACAATAATGACCAACAAAGATGAACACGTAAATAAAAAACCAATTGGTGCCATAATTGATATTTTCAACGAAATTTATTATTTCTTTATTTTTCGTAGCGCTACGTGTCTTTCTTTATTTAAAGAGAAGATAAGAAAAAAAAGAGGGGTCAACTGGGAATTGAACCCAGGGCCTCTCGCACCCAAAGCGAGAATCATACCACTAGACCATTGACCCGAATCGAAAACGTTAGGAATTAATTTGACTTAGTGGTCGTTTTAGAATCGGCTGATATGGCGGTGGTAATTGGTTAATTACAGTAACTGTTAGATATTATAATTACAGTTTGAGGAAGATGCGATGTGAATTGGTATCTGTTGAAATGAGATCCTATTGTTTAATTACAACATAATACATTACAACAATTTCATAAGTTGGTAATTAAAAAAAAACTATAAAATACTAACTAAGCAACAAAATAAAAGGTAAGTAGGGGTTCTTAATATATAATGCGATAATTGACTTAATCAGTCAAACAAGGAACAAGATATAATGGATAAAGAATAAAAGATAAGGGGTAAGCAAACGAACAGTATTCATTTCACCAATTCCATATTTATGTAAGATGAATAAGAGCTTCAAAAAGAGTTCCTTAGTGGAAAACGTTGAAATGAGATCTGATTGGCCAATTATAATATAACCATGGATTCTATTATTAGGGTAAATACATTACAAAAGACAACAATTACTATACAGTCCACTTTGCTCACAGCATATTTGTATTAGTGTGATTCCAACTTTGATAAAATCTATACTAATTCAGTTTATATCATATTTGTTGTAATGTATTAACTCTGGTAAGAGGATCCATGATTGTATTATAGTTAGGTAGTAAAAGAAAGAACTATAAAATGATATACAAACAGAAGTGAGAAAGAAAAGGGAGAAATACCTTCTTATATAGACAAATTGAGAGTGTCCTAAGAATATAAATGATACCATCACAAGTGGTACGATTATGGTAATTGACAAATAGGATCTCATTTCAACAGTATTCCTTTTCACTATACGTGTTAGCACGTTAATTGTATCTTAGTTATTTCTTAAAAAGATTCAATTATAAGTTTTATTAGCTCTCCAGCCAAAAATTTATTTACTGTCTTTATTACCCAAGGTTATAACCGTGTTTCCAACATCGAAATACTTGGACCATACAGACCAACAAAGACTATTCCCAATGATAAATAGGAATGTGAGCTTTCTTTTGTCTATTGCAATTACTCTAAATTATTTATATTTTATATTAGAATTTTGAAAAATTGTAAAATTAATTGAAACTTTGAACTACTCGCCGTAATAAATCTAGTAGTGATTAAGAATATTAATTAGTGCGTTTACTTAATAATGTCATAGCAATATAAATTTAAGATTCAGCGGATTATTAAAAATATATGTTACAGAATAGGTCTTAAAAATGTAGGCGTTTTTGTACAACTGAGGATGTCAATCAAAGGTTAATATTTCGGTTAAAAGATATTAAAGATTAGTGTATAAATAAGAATGTCATAAGAAATTACTGCAAAGGTTGTCAGATATCGGAAAATGGTGAAAATTCGTAGAAGTGTGAGTGGCAAATTTACAGTCAACGAGAATTATTTAAAGAGACGATATTTCCCAGTCGTATATAATAGTTGTAGGTTTATATTTCAAATAGTTTTGTTTTACAATCATAACCTTAGCTAATTTACTTATGTCATTTTAATAGTTTGATAATATTGTTATATCAGTGCATCCATGTAGATCAAGTGAACCTCTCTGTCATATTAATAGCACCAGCTTCTACAAATGGGATCTAACGGCAAATCAGTTTAGGGTAAACCAGTTCTTTAGCCTGAGGAAGCCGGGGGCCTATTTGGTACAGACAAGATACATCAGATTGGTTAAATTATAACAAAGTCCGATATAGTGTAACGGCTATCATGGTCCGCTTTCACCGGGCAGACCCGGGTTCGACTCCCGGTATCGGAATTTTTTTCCGTTTGAACTGAGAAAAAAAGTTTGCGCAAAATTTTATTGATAAGAACAACAACACGTTAACTAGTTAGTTAACTAAACTGTAACGGAGAGCAACTGGAGATCATTTTGTTTTTAGAATTTTTGAGACACATAACTTTTACATAGATACAAAAACGAGTAAACATTTATCATGCTAATACCACAAGAGTATCATCCATATATTTATGATCTATTCTTAAACCAAGTTTGTAGAAAGTCAATCATCCAATCACCATTATTCTTGCTACCACTAGAGCACTATTTACTACAGTTTTTGTTATTGTCAGTGATTATTACATTTCCACCATCCTATTCAAGACGATGGATTTTTTTTCCAGTATCAGTCTTACATTTAATAAAATCTCCATTATGTTACATACCATTGAACTCAGATCCATTAACTAAACTTTCACATTCTTTGGTTTTGTCACAACTATTCAACATGACTTTCAATTTATTATGCTCTGAAAAATATATTGAATTTACAGATTATAGGCTAAAAAAAGTTAAGTCAGACAGTCATAATGTAAATGACTATGATGTTGAAAGATTTAACCACTTATCATTCAACAAGTTCAAGTGGTCTCTTTGTAGATGTTTTGCTAATATGAGAGGTGTTGGATGGAATTTTCAAGTCAAGTCAGTTGTCAACGTACCTTCAAAAAAACATAATAGATGGACGTTTATATTTTTCAAGTGTTTTCTTTATGAACTTTTATTCAAATTTTTATTCTATGATTTTTCATTATTCATCTTGAATTTATTAAAATTTGAAAATAGGAAATTTTCTAATTATTATGTTTCACTAATTTATTCATTAGTCACGTACAATTCAACGATTAGGTTATTATGTAAACATTTAGCGGCAACTATAAATATCTATTATGGATTAAATAGTACATATTGGTGTTCAGCAGCACTCTCAATATCATTTGGGTTATCAAATGTTGAAGATTGGCCTAATATGTTTAATTTTGGTTTAAATGGTTTTTCAATGACAGACTTTTGGTCATTTTGGTGGCATCAATATATTACACGAGATTCATATTTGATATCGAAAAGGTTAGTTGGTTTGCTAAAATTGAATAAAGATAGTTATTTGAAACGTTACTTTAATGTCATAACAACTTTTTTAATATGTGGGTGTTTACATGCTTTTGCATCGATTTCCCTAGATTGGAATATAAATGAATTTAATCCGAATGTGCCATCAATTATACCAGAAAAATCAATATTTAATAAGTGTTTCTACTCATTATTTTTGTTCATCTATTCTGCACATATAGTAATTTTAGAAGATATTATGAATGAGCTATATATCTCCAAACTTACATTTTTGAAAAAAGGTAATTGGAAACTTCTAAGTAACATAGTTGGATGTACCTGGATAATTGTTGTACAAGCATGGCCTGTTGTTATGTACATTGAAGAGTTAGAAATGGGGGGTTTATATTTCCCGCTTTACCATTATCCATTCACCTTAAGTGCATTTATAAATTAATTTTATAATGTTTTCAATCGTCATTCTGTGCTCTACTATTAAATAAAAAACGCTTTGTTTTAGAATCTGCACTTCTTGATTTTCATTTTTCTCGATTTTCCTGCAACGCAGAACTAAAAAATCATGAAATGTAAACAAGGGAGACAAAAAAGAAAAAGATAAAATTAAAGAAATATAACGAATCAGTTTCAGCCCAGTGTCATTTTCTTAGTTAAATATCACATTACAACTACAATAAGGTCCACCTACGTTTTGTATATACTTTACATATACCATAAGACGTTTATTACTTTTGGCTGGATTGATGACGGTGATGATGTTAGAGCAAGAACAAACCGTACCACTTATGATGAATCTAAAAGAGGAATCCACAAGCAAATCTATAACGTCAACATCCACGTTTTCATCAGTCAATAGCTCTGCCAATTCATCAACATCGACTACACCCCATTTGAATCTTAATGAAGGATTTGATAAGGAATTCGACGGAGAGTTTAATAGAGATTGGGATATTCCTACTGAAACCGAAGACACAGTAATTCACCACACAAATAATTATACTAACGAAGTCGATGGAACTGATGACTATACACGAATATTTGAAGGAGATACAAAAAGAACTAACTTAAATATAGATGAATTTATTGATCGATATATAAACAACATAATTGAATCACGGAATCAATTAAATAATGAAATATATTTACTCTTTGAAGAATTTAAATTTGATTTGATAAACGATAACTTACTATCCAATTCTCACACTAGTAATATTAACATCAGTGATAATACCAGTAATATTATTGATGATGATTTTGAGAGTAATATGTTTATAAAACTATCAGACACACCATATTTGATACTGATTCATTCGATAAGACCGGAAATATTATCATTCTCCATAAATTGTTATATAAGAAAAAATATACTATCATTGGATAAAATTAGTTTATTAAAGTTGTCAATATTATCGGTTTCTATTATAAATATGAAGAACAATTCAAAACTTGGACTAAAACTATACTCGAAAATGTTGATTAATAGAACTAGAAAGTTAATTAAAATTTTCAGAAGTATCGAAAATTACTATTTAAGGAACACGAGAAATAAATTCAAAAAGGGTATGAAAACAAATTTATGTTCAAGCTCACTTCATTTTTTGATATCTATAATAGTTAAAAAGATTGAAAAATTATTGTTAAATTTTGATATAGATTTGCTTACATTATGGCAATATTTAGTAATTTACGGATTTGATAATAATAATGAAGAACTAAAAATAATAAGGAATATAATTCAAAATCCAAAAAGTTGTTCCTGCATGTGGTGTAATGAATCAAATCGATTGGTTAAAGCATTGAAATATACTAAAAAAATCTTGGTTTGTATTATTATTAGTGCAATGGATTCAAATAATAACCACTATGCTCCCGATGACGTGACTGATAGGAGTGGAAATGAAAAAGAAGTACATTTGTTCATGAAAAGATTTTGGAATAAATTTGGTATTGAAAAATTGAAATTTATCAACGAAAGTGATGGCAATCCCCCAAAACTCTTATTTGAAACCAAAGTGCTTGGAATTAGTACAATACTTGATAATTTCAACATGTTTTTGGATAATTTTAGGAATGAATTGATTGAGGAACAACACAATAATAAAGATGGTGATTGTTCAGTCAATGATTTTAAGTTGGATGTTTTAAGTGAACACAATGAAGACGATAGAATAGCTGAACTAAACAGATTAACCGAGAAAATTGGTTATAAATTAGATTTAATTGAACTTGGAATTAATACTAAAAATGAAACAAACGATGCAAATGTCGAATTTTTAAATTTAAGATCGGATATAAATAACTTAGTTAGTCATTATAATGATATAACAACTACTTGTGGAATGGGGATAGATAACATGACTTCTGGAAAGTCTAGTTGCAAATTGAGCTCCAAAGCGAAACCCACCTTGAGATCTAAGTTTCAGTCCAACACTAGTTTTACATCTGAATCCAAATCTAACAGTACTGATGAAATTGAGTTGAAACGATTAAGAATGAGTGAAATTTTGCTTGATGAGTATGATGTGAATAATAAAGATATGACTACCGGACATAGAAGAAGTAGTGGTATCAGTGTTAAGTTATTATCAGTTGTAAAAGATATACAACCAGGCGAAGAAAGAAATGAAGGAAAAATAATTGTAGATACCGAAGAAGGTGACAGAAATGTTAATGAATTTAAAAGAACTTTAGAAAAATTATGTATGGATAAACAAAAGTTGAGTTCTCAAGCTAGTCTTGAAGAATCTGCATTTGATGAGTTTAAAAAAGAGTTAAAGGAGAGATTGGAAGGAGAAAAAAACTAAGTAAAATTGTATGTTTTATAGATGAAAAATTAATTATGAACTCCTAATATACCTGATGAGCAAAAAAGGAAATTTCGAATTTTCATCGTTGCGCGGTTGTGAGTTGGCGCTGATTTATTTGTCTGTTTGTTCGTGCAGTTGATTGATTTCTCTTTATCAATTATTAGATGTGCTGTATAGAAAACTGAGCAGTGGCAATTTCTGACTGGTTCTATCTCTGTGGAATTTTTGTTAACTTAAAATCTTGGTCAATACACATTTTATTATTATCTTATTATCTGGCGAAAGTTTATATCACTTGTTTTCTGCCTCTCGCACACACTTATCCAGCCAATCATATCTTAGTATCACGGTTTCAATAATTAGTTTACGATATGAATTCCTTGGATCAAATCCAAGACGGGTCTGCAACCTCTCTATGGCGAATGTATTCCAAGGCAAAGACGGGACTACCTTATCGTTCAAGAATGGAAAATTTAACTTGGAGATTGATGTTTTTAAATTTGGAGAAAGAAAAGAAACCATCCAAGAATGGTGGTGTTCATCATATTCGGAACTCTGATGTTTCTAACTCTGCATCTTCCAATATTAATAGCATAGAGAATGATAGCAAAATGTGGCCCCAATTTCCTGAACTTAATTTCAATTCTGATTCAAATGCTAATACTAACGCCAATACTAATGCAACTGCTAATTCTAACGCTAGTATAAATGGTAATACTAGCCACATTACCAATAATACCACCGATAAACTGAGACCTTTAAATTCTAATAACAGCACACCACCAATTAAATCAAATACAGAGTTTAATTATCTTGATCACATTAAATCTTTATCCAATGATGATGCTTATTTATCGTCTCAATCCAGCATTTCTCCTAACACTGGATTTTTAAGAAAAGAGATCAATCCAATACATAGAAATCAGTCCTCAAAATTATCTCAACATTTTATATCTCATCATCTTTCATTATCATCATCATCATCATCATCAAACTTTCCAGTTTCAAATTCAATACCTATTTCTTCATCTTCTTATACAAACAAATTATCTCTGGATTACACCAACAATAATGTTGTTAGCCGTAACAATAATTATGATCTTAATTTGGATGATTCAACAACTCCGATATCACAGGATATGCTTTTATCATCATCTTTACAAACTGCTTCTCCAACCACCATATCAAATAAGGGTTTAGGTATGGGTAACGTGCCGCTATTCAATGAGAGTTGTAGTGGTTCTGTTCCAACTTCTTCATCTTTGTCAAATCTTCACCCACACTCTTTATCAACTACCAATTTTCCAATTTTAAATAAAATTGAACCTCAAAATTCCGATGGTAGCATAAATATGATTAGACGGGAAAATTTGCACAGCTCTTTTTTTGATTCTTCAGCGGAATCCCCTTTGAAGCAATCATCTACTAGCTTTATTAATAACGTTAATAATAATAATAATAATAATAATAATAATAATAATCGTATGGGACTTAATAATGAAAGAGAATTATCGATTGATCACAACAATAATAACATTAATTTTGATTTTCATAATGATCTGAATATGTTTGATAATATGAATTCGTTAGAATCTGAATTGCTAAAGATGGACAAGGATATACAACCAATAATGGAAGGTCAACAACAACAATATACAGCTAAAATTCAAACAGGTAACTCCAATAGAGTATCAAAAAAATCGATATCTTCTGCTCCATCAAATAAAAGGAAATCTGTATCTAGTTCACGTAAGAAGAAGTCAGATTCTAATCCAACATCAACATTATCTACTCCAGGAGGTCAATTACAAACTCCTATACTTTCAAATGCCTTAAAATCTTCAACTGCTTCGGCAGGTGCATCTACAAATTCCAATTTAAGTTTAAACTTAAATTTAAATGCAAAATCAAACCTAAATAATTTAGAAGGCGAAATTTCTTGTACAAATTGTCATACAAAGACAACCCCATTATGGAGAAGAAACCCAGAAGGTCAACCTTTATGTAATGCATGTGGGTTGTTTTTAAAACTACATGGTGTTGTACGTCCACTAAGCTTAAAGACTGATGTTATCAAGAAAAGACAAAGAAATGCAACATCCACTAAAAAACGTCGTGGTGGCAGTACTGCAAATGCAGCTGCTAATAAACACGATGGAGATGATCTTAATCCTACTCCTATTATTCGAGACAGTTTAGGCACAACTCCGCTTTCTTCAGAAAATACACCAACTAATAGTAATAGTAATTATAATAAGAAAATGGAGTCATCGCCAAAGAAGAAATCAAATAAATTCCATAACGATGAGAATAGTAAAAGCACCAACAACAGTAATAGTTTAAACACTGTTAATGATTTAGGATTAGCTATTGAGATAGAAAATGATCATATTGATATGGATATTAGTACTGAAAATGTTAAATTAATTGAAGACTTTGATATTTCAAACATAAAACACGATGCTCACGGTGAGAACCAAGATGATATTTTTTCAAATAACAATGTTGATAATAATGAACAACACAATACATCAAATTATTTCAGTAATGATTTTGACGTAAATATGATATTAGACGACAATATTTTAAATTATGATAATAATAACAATAACGACAATAAAATCCCTCAACTGAATGATTTTTCAAATCCGAACTCAAAGAATGACGATTTAAATATAGATTTTTCAAGCAATTTTGAAGTACCAACAGATATGAAATCTTCATTTGAGCCAATCACCAATAATAACAAGGGTTCAAATAATATAGATAATATCAATAAAAATTCACAAAACTGGGATTGGTTAAATATGGAGCTATAGTGCTGGATAACTATACATATTCTTCATGTACTAATATAACAATGTTTTTACGGGACCAATCATTGCAAGGTTGTGATTGAGCGTATATCTTTTTCAAAGTTGCCTAGTTAATAATTGTTATATTTTCCTGAAAACAAACACGTTTTCCATATACATCTATCTCTTTTTTTATTAAGATAATCAACAGCTGGCATTATTGATTACATTATTAATTTATCCTTTACTTCTTAACTTTTTTTCTTCAAATTGTATATCTGTAACATTATATTAATATCACTGATAGAAAATTTTCGGCTGATCTGCGCCAAACCATGTCCGCACATTTTCTTCATTTCGTTACCGCGGTAAGCTTTGAAAGAAAAATTTCGATAATATGTTTAATTTATTGAGACCTATTGATTGTCCATTCTGCCGGTTTTAAGTTTAGTTCTTTTGGTTTATTTCAATAGTTTATTTCAACTTAATATTTCTTAAGTCCTCTTAGACTGTATTTCGATAAATCAGTAAAGCGTTTAATAATCATGACATTTGATGATATAAAAGGTATGAAAATTGCTTACGAAGAAGCAGTAAAAGGTTATAATGAAGGTGGCATACCCATTGGGGCATGTTTAATTCATGAAGATGGCAGAATTATCAGTCGTGGACATAATATGAGAATCCAAAAAAACTCAATGACATTGCATGCTGAAATTTCTTGCTTTGAGAACTCGGGTAGACTAAAAGCATCAATTACTTCAAAATGTACTTTATATTCAACCTTAAGTCCATGTACAATGTGTACTGGTAGTGCATTATTATTTAAAGTTCCAAGAATTGTCATTGGAGAAAACAAAAATTATTTAGGTGGTGAAGATTGGTTAAAAAAGCATAAAGTTGAATTAGTTAATTTAAACGACCAAAATTGTATTAATTTAATGAGTAAATTCATTATCGAAAATCCAGATCTTTGGAATGAAGATATTGGTGAATAGTTAGGTTTTTTGTAGTTCTATCATAGGCTTCTTTAATCTATCCTTAAATTGGAGTTTTTTTTCATATTGCATGTGTGCGTCGCGGAGTTTTGTACAACATAAATGAATCTTCAACATGAATTTCATTTATTTACATAAACATTCAGGATTCTTGGTAAATTATTCAATGCCACCAAGAAAAAGAACACGTACAACCAATAAATCAAAACATGTTTCATCTAATAAACGACAGCATTTAGATTCGAAGTATTCAATGTATATAGCAAATTTAAATTCGAAGATAAAATCAAATAAAATGAAAGAGAATCTTTTTTTCTTATTTTCTTCTTTTGCTGATGTTTTGCAAATTCATTATCCAAGGAAGGGATATCGTGGACAAGCTTGGGTTATCGTTTCTTGTCAAGATGATGTCGATCAGTGTATAGATAAATTTAATGGGTTTGAAATATTTGGTACAAAAATAAACGTTAGTTTAGCTAGAAAAGAAGGAAAAATCATTGAAAACTTATTAAAAGCGGAAACTAAAGAAGGAGGGGAAAATCTAAATGGATGAATTAAAGAATCTGATTACTTACTATTTATAATTTTTTCTATATTAACGTATAGTTACAAAAATTTGAATTTCGATCAATATCTGCGACTTCTACTTAAACGCCAGCTTTGATTTTTATCAAATTTATTGTATAATGGTTGAATACGTTCTCTTTTTTTATTAATACTCAATTCACCATCGTTGACTTTACGAAAAACTTTAGATGCGAATTGAATAAGCCATGATGGATCAATTTTTGTTGTATAATGCATGTATTCACGATTTGTTAAAACTAATGTATGATAAAAAACATAGTCTACACCAGGGACTTTGAATAAAGCTGAACTTGGATGTATGTAAACAGACAAATTATCGGATAATGTCTTGAATGCCCCATCTTCAGAGATATGCCCATGATTTGATGATCTTTTTGAGCAATTTTTAAAGAATCCTGAAACGAACGCTTTTCTAACTTGATCTAACTTATTGTTGCAGCTTTTTATGCTTAATTGTAACCCTTCTTCATTTTTGTTTATATTATCAACCAATTTCATTAGTTGTTTTTTAACATCTCTTGCCTTTCTCATCGATTTTTCATGAATAAAATTGTCGTTACACCATTCCTTTGAAAATCCACTAGTTTCCCATTTTCTATAAATATGTAGCAAGGTCAAATGATCTCCATTATAATCATCAAACCTTTGTTTCATTTTATCTGCCAATTCTCGCTTTTCTCTTGGTCTATAAAATACATCTGGAACACTTAGCATTGAAATGATTTCTATAACTTCATAGCTACAATTAAATTCAAAAGATTTAATCAAGGTTTTTGCCAACATTGGTTCCATTGGAAAATAAGCCATATATTTACCAATTTGAGTCAATTTACCATCATCATCAAGCGCTTCCAATATATATAGTTCTTCCAATGCTTTTAAAATTGATTCTTCATTTGGTCTATCCATAAAACCAAAACTTAAAATATCTTCAATACCCATTGCCTTTAACATTAAAATAGTATGTGATAAGTTTTGCCTTAAAATCTCAGGTGTCGTATTTACTGACATTTCCTTTGAATACGCATTTTTCGTATATAGTCTATAACATATTCCCGGCCCTGTTCTACCAGCTCTACCAGCTCTTTGATCTGCTTGAGATCTTGAAATTGGCTGAACGATAAGCGTGTCCATACTACGTTTTGGGTCGTATGCATTAACTTTAACAAATCCTGGATCAATAACATAATAAATACCATCAATTGTAATAGAAGTTTCTGCAATATTTGTAGCAATAACAACTTTTCTTTTGCCTTGGGGAGTTGAATCAAAAATTCTACTTTGCATTTCTGATGGCATTGCTGAATAAATAGGCAACACAACCAACTCAGAAATATTAGGATCTGCTTTATACAAAACACCCATTTTCTGTATAATTGACTCACAGCAAGTTTCAATTTCTTCACGACCTGTCAAAAAAACTAATATGTCACCTGGTGGATTATTTGAATGAACATCAATAATTGTATCAATCGTTGCTTCAAGATAATCTAATTCCGGAGTTTTGGTGTAATAAATTTTGACAGGAAAAGTACGACCTTTAATATGGAACACAGGACAATCGTCAAAATAATGTGAAAATTTTTGGGAATCTAATGTTGCTGAAGTAATAATTAATTTTAGTGTACCGTTCCTTTTATGAACTGCATCTCTAAGTAATGCAAATAAAATATCAGTTGCAATTGTTCTTTCATGCGCTTCATCCAACACAATAACTGAGTACTTTAACATTAATGGATCAACTAATGCCTCTCGTTCGAGCATACCATCTGTCATATATTTAATTTTTGTTTTTGAACTTGTACAGTCTTCAAATCTAATCGTATAGCCGACTTCATCACCCACTTTACAATTCACTTCTTCAGCAACTCTTTTAGCAACACTGGTTGCAGCAACTCTTCTAGGCTGTGTGCATCCAATTATGCCATTATTTATATAACCATCTTCTGCTAAATATTGCGTAATTTGTGTTGTTTTACCCGAACCTGTTTCACCAACAATAACAACAAAGTTGTTATTACTGATCGATTTTAATAATTCATCCCTTACCTGAAAAACCGGCAATGATTCACGTTGTTCTTGTACACTTAACTTCGATTTTATTCCATAACTTTCAAATTTGGCTTGTTTTTTCCATTCAAGGACAGCAGACTCTTCAATTTCCTTAATTTGTTCATCGTTAAAAGTTTCTTCAATTTTTTTGTTCATTAATGGATCATCAACATACTTACTTTTATGCATTTCCCTTCTCCTTTTATCTTCATCTATTCGCCGTTCCATTTTTTTTTTCTTTGATTCTTTTAGTAACTTACTTCCTGAACTCGCAATAGTTTCGAGCGATGCAGTTTTTGGATTTATTCTTCTATCATTTTGATAATCACTTGAACCATTGTTTGAGTTATTATTATCACATTTTTTGGAATTTCTCTTCATATACTTCATTAGCTTATCTTTATACGGGTCTAAAAATTTAGGTATATTCGTATTTAGTTGAACTTCAATTTCTTCCTCACCATTCTCCAAGTGTTTGTGCTCATCTTCACTTTCAATCTCAGCATACGGATCATCAACGTCTTTTCTAATAAGTTTTTGTTTCTTAGCACCAAATGCAGAATTTATTTGATTCCTTTCCCAAACATCCATGTCATTTCTACGTTTAAAACCTGAGTTTATATTATTTTGATTATTGTTTATGCCGAGGGTTTCATTTTCCTTTAAAAGTCCCGTTTTTTGATCAACATTTTTGAAACTTAATGAAAGTTTCCCATCATTTGAAATTCTTATCACTTGTACAAATATTGAATCACCTCGTTTGTTGGTAATTATATTATTTGGAAATTCAGAGATGTGGCATAATCCATCATGTGATTCACCTGGTATCGAAACAAAAGCACCAAAAGATTTTATCGATTTCACAAATCCTTTAGTTATCTGTCCTTGTTTGAGTGATAGACTAGACATTGATTATTATGTAATAAACTTTGTACATAAAGGAAGATAGAAAAATTATAGGTTACAAATTTTTTTTGGATAACATGAAAAATTGATGCGATTAAGTTTTTTGAATTGCCTCTTTCGGAAGTTTTATTGCATCTCTAAAACAGTTCATAAACTTTGTTCCAATGTTATAATTTTGTTAAATTAATTCAACGCACATAATATTTATTAGATTATTATTATAAAACAAAATACTAATATCAAGTGAAAATACTAATTAAATCAAAATTTTGATTTAGTTTAAATAAACACAGCGAACAAAGATCATTATGACACCTGAACCCAAACATAAAATACCACAGAAGATCGCAAGTTTATCAAAACCTTCAATTGTATCCACATTACCAGGTGGTAAAAATGAACCACCAATTATTGGACCTAACAAAGAACTGAGACCGCCATAGACAAAAAAGAATGTCAAATACGAGTATAGGTGTCCAGTATTTTGAAATAGTTGCCCAATAACTGCAGGAAACACAGCAACCGGAACACCAGTTGCACACGCCCACAAAATAATAAATGTTACCGTCAATCCCGTTCCACGTGCTGGTAACCACAGTGCCAATGGAAAAATACCGGATAAAATCAATGATGGAATAAGAATATTTACACGGCCAAATCTATCAGCTAAAAACCCAGGTAAAATCCTAAAAAAAAATGCACATGCGTTAATAATTGCAACACTATATACCTGTAAACTGGTACTAACATTTGCTCTGATACAAAATAAATCGATATAATACAGACCTGGAAACAATGATAACATAAATGCAAACCATGCGATATTGATTAGTTGGTATTTCCAGTTCTTTAGAACCAAAAAATTAAGTCGGAAGAAATTTTCTTGAGGTAGTCGTTTCTTTGGTTTGAATCTTGGTCTAATAAATATTGCACTAAATATTGTCATTGGAATGTATATAAATCCAATCACTCGATTTGCCCAAGGAAAACCTATTTTATCAATCATACTTCTGATACCGATTGGCCAATAAACACCAGCCAAGCTTGAACCTGCAGTAATAATACCAACGGCAAAAGCTTTATTTTTATCAAAATATTGCATTGTAACCCCAGTTGAATGAATGTACATGATACCTGATCCCATTCCAAACATTATACCTTGAATTATAAATAATTGCCAAGGAGAATTTGAAATTGACAAAAACATAAATGCTAAACATGCTAATAAACCACCAAAAGCAACGACTAATTGTGGGCCTATATATTCCATACAAATCGTTGAAGGTAACGCAAAAAAATAGGTAAACGCAGCTTGTAATGCACCAATTATCCCTAAAACATTTGACGGTATATTTGTATATTTTTCTTCATAATAACTTTGATAAACACCATATGTATTACACATACCAAAAGACATTGCCATAATAGTCGATGCAGCACCAACAACTAGCCAAGCTCTTAGCCCACCATCTGGAAAGTAATTTGGATCGTCATACGCTGGTTCTTTTATAAAATGTTCAGTATCTGTTTTAATATCAAAAAACCTATAATTATCATTAGTTTTATTTAATTTTAGGTGCTCTCGAAAGGTCGTATATTCTTGTATGCTAGAATTTTCGGAAATAGCCGACCTGTCTTCTGTTGTTGCCATATGTTAATATTTACAGAATTCACCTTTGAAAAGTAGTTCTAAATTCAAGTGAACTATAGAGTAATAAATATATTTGAAGAGCAAACCTATATCTAGAAAAACTTTGAAAAAATGTCTCTCGGAAGAACTTAATGTGATTAAATAGATAATAGATAGATTGGAGATGTAAGGCTGTGCTGATTAAAGATCGCTAAATTACGAAATACAATTAGCGATAATTAGGCTAGCCGTTTACAGATTACGAAAGAATAGAATAAAATGTTGTAGTACTAACGGCGCATCATTTCATGGAGGAGTTGTGTCTTCAGTTTTAATTCTCCTGCAGAAATCACCAACGCAGCTCTCACCTTATTGTTGACGATGTACAGTGATTAGTCTACCGCAGATCAGAATGGTCAAAAAGCGGTTCCTTTTTTTCATTTCTTGCAGAGAAAGAGATTCTTCAAAAACGAAGGCTCGATATTGGAAGTAAGTTTCTATATAATAATATTACACCAGGTGATATAAAGCATTCAACACCCACAAAACTAGTAAGTAGAAGAAAGTTTCAGTGATTCAGATTCTTGCTTGGACTTATTCCTTATTTTTGAGTGAATTGTGTGAGCTTTTGTGGAACATCGAACATAGGAAGGATCAATTCCAGTAACTTGAACTTGCCGTTGTTGTAAATCATATCATCACCCAATATTTCATCAAGCCTTTTTCTACTTTCGATTTTATACGACTCTGAGTTTTTACTGGAAATATCACCAAATGTTTTCATAATTTCACACCATTGCCAATTGGTATTAATATCATTATAACTACTATATGGCCCAATAATTACCCGTTCAATAGTATATCCGGAATTGTTAAGTAGTAACATAGTTGCATCAATATTATACCTCAACATCGATGATAACTCCTGTAAACTCATTTGAGCTGATCCATCACCTTCAACTGTTATAACTCGACCAGGCATTTGAAAATCTCTTAATGCCAATGATGCACCTAAAGTTGCAGGTAAAGCATATCCAATTGATGCCCAGTAGCAACCTAATATAAATCTTGAATTTTTACGAAGTCTAATATCTGGTACTGCAAAAAGGAATGAACATGTTTCAACAATTACTATATCATGATCTCTAATATTTTTGTTTAATGATTTAATTATATCAATTTCTTCAAGTGGATTAGATGCAGCCTTTGTTTCAAGTTCGTAGTATTTTTTAGGTTTTTCATATTTGATAGCTTCTGAAATTTTATTTGTTTCTAATTTTGATGCAAGGATGGGTAAAATTTCCATCATTGTAATTGAATCGTCAAACTCTTTGCCGATTTCTATATATTGTGCACTGAAATCAATTAACTTTTCTCTATCAAGATCAAAAGTAAACATACCACTATTAACTTCGTTATCAAACTTACCAATATGTAAAACTAAATCTGACTTTTCAATTAATTTTGCAATTGGTTTCTCATGTTTACCAAAATATGTACCAATTAATCTTGGATGATCTTCATCAACTAAACCTTGAGCATAGACACTTGAAAAAATATTAACCTTATTATCAAATTTTCCTAACAATTTGTTAAACTCATCTTCCATCCTGAACTTTCTAATAAATTCGTCAACAATGATTGATATGTTTTTTGAACTATAAATTTTATCCAAAATTTTATCAACGCTTTGGTAGATTCTGGAATTTGGAGCATCAAAATTGTATGACAACTCAAGTGGGTTAGCCAATCTTCTAATATCGACCTTCATTTCAGATAAATCACATGGTAAAAAAATATACCCTGGCCTGCTATTTCTCCAAATATTGAGTATAACTCTATCAATCATTTCACAAGCTTCATCAACATTATCCTCAATAGATGCATTGTCAATACTGAACTCGCTTGCAATCCTTTCATATTTATAGTGATCACTTTTTTCCCAAGTCTTCAAATTACCAGCAAGATGATGTAAATTAATAGTTCTTGGGTCTTTTTTGAATTTTAGTGCACTTGTACCAACAATATGCAATAAAGGAGCAAACTCGGTATAAGCTCCGGCAATACCATTAATTGCACTTAATTCACCAACTCCGTAGGTTGTTAGTAAAACACCAATTTTTTTACTTGCTTTTGCATACGCATCAGCTGCGTAAGAAGCGTTCAGTTCATTACAGCAACCAATCCAATTGAGTTCAGGAACATCATAAATGTGCTCCAAAAATCTTAAATTAAAATCACCCGGAACTCCAAATATTGATTTAACACCCAATTGTGAAATTCTATGGAAAATATACTCAGAAATTGTTACCTCGGTTTTATTCTGAAGTTTTAACTCTACACTATTAATAATTGATTGTTCATTAGTGAACGATTTAATATCGTGAGAAAGGGTTATTTCAGTAGTTTTCGATTGTAACATGATTGAGCGATAGTATTAATTATAGTTACAAGTATAAGTGCAGTAGTGTGTTACCAACGAATTTGTGGAATTCGAATTGCTTTATAAAGTATCTAATCCAGTTAGTGTAGCGGTAGCCAGAAGAAAAAATATGGTGAAAAATACAAGCCGCCGCCAACCGAAAAACGGGTAGGAAACCGAGCTAAGCGAATAGTACTCCGAAGACACCGAAGTATTTTGTTTGCTTGCTTTCGGTTCATCAAACATCATCAATTGTTATCCTTTCTTTGTGGAATTGGTGAATAAAGTACTAGAGGACGACACGATTCTATTGGAGACGCTTGCAGGTAATCACTGTTACGCTTACGGATTATGTTGGGGGCAGAAACAGAAAGATTGGTAATTTTGTCATTGATAGCTGAAACACTGCCTCTACTTTCAGCACTGTATGAACGTAGATTTCTAACCAACGTATCGTTAGTTTCTGTCCCTTGATCGGATAATTCTGTAGTAACATCATCATAATCATGATTATCTTCTTCGACATCTGCTTCGTCCTCAAATTCTTCCAAATCTTGATCATTTTCTTCTGTTACTGGTAGAACTGGGAATTTCATTGACTTTTTTCTCATGTATAATCTACCTGATCCAATTGGTGTATCATGTTTATTTATTCTTAGTTTACTATAATCATCACGCGTTTTTTTAACAAAAGCACCAACATTATAATCGTCTTCATCTTCGTCTTCATCAATTTCTATATCATCATCATCTTCTTGATCACTTGTTTCTTCCTCAATTGTTTGGCTTTCTCGTTGTTCTTTTGTAAATAATGGTTTATGTTTATTCATGGACATATTATTGAATGCCCACTTAGCATTCATTTTAGAATTTAATGGTGATCTACCACGTCGGATGGAATTATACTTATCACCAATATTGTTTTTACATTTTTTTCTACTTGAAACTGATCTGGAAGTTGAATCAATTGAGTTCGTTCTTGATAATGCAACAAATGATGAATTTGGTGATTCTTGCTGTGACGACATATTAACTGACCAATCACTTACACCTCTTGAAAATCTAGGTCTAGAGGTTGATGTTTGAGGTGAATTTAGAAAGTGGATATTATTCGAGTTACCAGTCAAAATATTTCCACTATTTAGGTTGGAGTTTAAACAATTAGTGTTATTATGATTCGTAACAATGGAGCCACCGGTTAAGTTAGATGCTGTTAAAATAGAATTGGCGTGATTTGTATTTGCTGAATTCATCATGTTCATATCAGTTGAATATCCAGTGATATAGCCGGATCCTTGTGATGTTTCAGATGCTGAAGTTTGCAAGGAAAATGCAGATAATGGTCTTGTTGGTTTGGTCCTTTTCAACTTTCTTTGGTCAGGTGTCATTAACATGTTTTCATCATCTGACATATTTGAATAACTTATGGTAATCGGTATACTTGTTGATGGTGCATTTGATATCCCAGTACTTGGTTGTAATGATGATTTATGACTTTCTGAAATTGCCGAGTTAGAATTTATGCTACTGTTTCCTCTTACAGGAGTAGAAATGGAAATAACGTCGTTTACTAGGCCATCTTTGCAATGATTATTTTTTGATTTAAAGATTCCAAATAACGAAAAATGGTGTTTTTTGTTTTTGTTATTATTAGATTTATTCAATTTTATTGTTGCATTTTGGTTATTTTTAGATACTAAACTTAGTTGATCATCGTGTATTTTTCTAGTAGTATTATTTACATTTTCAACGATCGAATTAAGTTTTGTAGACGAACTAACAGTTAATAAAGTTTTTGGTTTTGTTAGTGATCCCGATCTTTTCATCAGTTCACTTACATCTGAACTGATCGAGTTATTATTATTTAGTTTTTTTAGTGACTCAGCCCTCGATAAAAATACATTACCATTGGCGGAATCTGACTGTAATGGCGATGCACTAAATGCTTGTCTTGCTGCGGTACCAAGTAAGGATCTTGATCTGGTTAAACTTAAAACACTTTTACGTTTTGACTTTTTCTCTTTCTTTTCTACTTGATTATTTATTAATGACCACATACCATAAACTGAATCTAACGTCTCTTCTTGAATTGACCTTTTCAAAATTTCTCTGTCAACCCCTGCCGCTACTAACTTCTTGAAAACCCCCTTTTCCGAAGCTGTTAAGTCAGACCAACTATTTTTAACATTCGACGAATCAAAAATCAATTTATTAACAATTTCAATTTGTTTCTCACCATCATATGATTGAAATAATGGTAACCTAAGTACACCTTCTATTGAACTGATTCTATCCTCTGGATCTTTTGTTAGCATTTTATTTATTAACATTTTAATTTGTTGTAATGTATCGCTTGATTCAGTATCTAAAGTTTCAATGTCTTCAAGAAATCTTGGTTTATTATGAACAATTGCATACTCTAAATCCTTTGGAGATAGTGAATCATCAAATGGCATCTCGCCTGTTAACATTGTGTATAAAATTACTCCTAATGCCCAAATATCAATCTTTATTCCGGAATATGGAGTTCTTTTTACAATTTCTGGTGCCATATATGCACCCGTCCCACAATATTCAGATAATAAAGACTTTTTACCATGTTGAACAAATGGTAATTCTCTGGTGAATCCGAAATCTGATAACTTAACATTTAGCTTTTTATCTAACAAAACATTCTCTAACTTCAAATCTCTATGGCAACATCCACTTTTATGTAAATAGCAAACTGCACCTAAAATTTGTGTAAAAATTCTTAAGGATTCATCAACTGATAAATTCCCATTTTTGGTAACATATTCGAATAAATCTCCTGATGGATAATATTCTAATATCATATAAACTGATGATTCAGTAAATATAATTTCGTAAAGTTTCGTAATATGTGGATGGTATCTAAATTCTCTTAAGTAATAAAATTCTCTCATTAAATTATCATTAATATTAGACTCCGAAGAAGATATCGACCTATTTCCTTTTTTCAAGCATACTTTACATCTTAGCATCGAATGATATCCAAGATAAACCTTACCAAATGCACCTGATCCAATTTCGGAGAGTATGTTGTAATTTCCAACAGTACCCAATTCTAAAGCTGAAAACTTTTTTATAAGATCAATATAATCCTGTGCTCTCTATATTTGTATATACATTCAATTGGTCAGTTAGTATTGTAATCAGATAATCATTGAAGTTTCTAAAAATACATACTTTTGTATATGCCGCTCGTTCATCAATAATATTTCTATTCTTCATTATGATAGCTAAAATATTGTTCCTTAGCTTTGAATAATTTCAGTTGTTCAATGTCAAATGATAAAAATGTATGTCTATATCTATGCTTATGCATCGAAGAAATTCATAGAATTTAATTTCCGTCACAATTCATGAAGCCATTTGGTATCAAGGCGCAGTAAAAATTTCTCAATTCAATTATATTTACCCTGTTTCTCAAGTTTTTCATATAGGGAAAATATCACAGGATAAAGCGTAGAACAAGTACTAACAGAAATATTTAAGGAATTAGTAAGGGAATTTATAAGAGAATTTATAAGGGAATTTATAAGGGAATTTATAAGGAATGAATAATAGAGGAGAGGAGAGGAGAGGAAAGGAGAGGAAAGGAGAGGAGAGGAGAGAGGAAAAAACGGCAAGGAAGAAAACGCCATTTATATGTAATAATAATAGAAATAGTTAAAAGGAATATATTATTGTTTGCCATCAAGAACAACCAAGAAGCCACCAACTAAATGTAATGAGCCACACACGAAAACATCTAATGGTCCTTCCAGAGTTCTAATAAAATTAACGCTTGTTTCAATATCATGAAATAAATGTTTGCGTGCTTTCTTATCTAACTTGTTATAAATTTCAGCCATTTGGATTTGAACATTTAATGAAGAAACCGCAGAATTATCAGTATTTATTGAAACTAAATCATCAGAATAATCACCTGATGACCAAGTAACATTAGTTGTGAAGATAACATGGTCAAATTTCAAGTTTGATTTTTCTAGTTGATGGAATAATGTTTTAAGTAGAATCTCTGGCTCTCTTGTTTGTTGATTGAATAGTAACACTCTTTTGTTGAGTTTATTTGTTGCTTGTGTGAACCATGTGGCACCATTTCTAACACTATCTTCAGTATGTGCCCCATCAATAAACCAAGTTAAATCAGATTTACGCTTTGGATCTTCAATTATTTGACATCTCCCCGGCCATTTTGCATTTTCTAAACCACGTACGAATTCATCAGGTAATGTATCAATATCGATTTTATAGCCAAGTTTTGTTAAATGTGCTGCACTTAAGACAATTGCTAATGTAGCATTTTGTTTTTGGAAATCACCATTTAAACCCAATTTAACTTCATTTAAGTCTGATCTTTCATTAACAATTTGGAAGCTACCAACAGTTTTTTCAATCGAACGATCTTTAATAACTTGCAATGCTGATTCAGGTTGATTGACAGTAAAACAAGCAGCATTTGGTTTAAAAATACCTGCTTTATTCCAAGCAATTTCTTCGATTGTATTACCTAACATAATTGTATGATCAATACCTAAAGCTGAAATACCACAGGCAGTTGGTCTTTCAAAAACATTTGTTGAATCATATTCACCACCAACACCAACTTCATAGATAGCAGTATCAACACCTTCGCTTACAAAAGCATGGAACGATAATAAAGTTAAATAACGGAAATATGCAGGTTTTATATCATCACCCATATGAGGGAAAACATTCAAATCAGATTTTGAGTTATCTAAACGATTCCAAATTTCAAAAAAATATTTTGTAAATAATTCTTCACTTATTGGTTTACCATTAATCATAATTCTTTCACGTACCGTTTTTAAATGAGGTGAAGTATACAAGCCAATTTTTGTAATTTTTGATAATTCAATTGAATTAATCGAAATATTTTCCGAATTAGTAGACATCGATCGACTATTATAGTTTGAATTATTATTGTCTGAATTCTCATTATTATTTAAAAGAATGGGTATTCTATATTGATTAATGATACTTTGAACAAAAGCACAAGTTGAACCTTTACCTTTAGTACCAGTCACATGAATAACATTTAATTTATTAAAGTCTGCAGGCTTATAACCAATTCTTCTAACCCATTCAATCATTTCAGGCATTAACATTGAATTTCTATTGATGCCTGATTTTCTAACTGCATCGATTGTTGCAAAATTTGATTGTAGTGTATTTAATGCATTAATTGCTTCTTTATAAGTACGACGATTCATCATATTTTCTGTATTCGTAGAAGGATCTTTGAATTCACTCATTAAGATGGTTTTAAAACTTAATAAAAATATATATTTAAAACCACGTGAAAGTTATTATGGAAATAAATCGAACCAATCCAATGAAATAATTTGAAAAATTCCAGATCAAAATCAATTACGAAAGACAGACCAGGGCAGTGATGTGAAACTTCGAAACTTGCAATCTGGAAAAAATTTGAAAAAATTGAAAATTTCTCAGCCTAAAGCGGCAACCAAAAAGTGGAAAATGAAAAACAAAAAATGCAATTGTTGCCTATTTAGGATACTTTACCTCAAGATGAGATGATTGGCTATACATCTTACGACGGTTATTGCATTGTTTAACAAGATGATTAAGGTAATAGTAATAATAATATACACAGTGCATGCAAATGCACGAAGAACAAAAATAAAGGGGAACTAATGTCATAGTGAGGGACATAATAAAAATGAATACGAGGTAGTAAAAAAGGTAAAAATTGATTGATTATAAGCCAATCTATCAATCAATAAATAATTAATGCAAAAAAACTGTGTGAGGTCATTAATTGGTTTAAAAATCATCATCAAAAGTGAATCCAGATTCTGCATTTGATTCATCCTTCGAACTCTTTGCCATAACACCTGCCTTTTGATAATCTGAAACCCTCTTTTCAAAAAAGTTGGTTTTACCTGCAAGTGAAATGTTTTCCATAAAGTCAAATGGATTTGTAACATTAAAAACTTTATCACAACCTAAACTGATTAGTAATCTATCAGCGCAAAATTCAACGTATTGACACATTAAATCTTTGTTCATACCTAATAAATTAACTGGTAATGCATCAGTAAAGTATCTTTTTTCAATGTCAACAGCTTCAGTAATAATTTTAACAACAATTTTTTCATCAGGTGTATTGTTTAAATGAGAAAATAACAAGCAAGCAAAATCAGTATGCAAACCTTCATCTCTACAAATTAATTCATTAGAGAATGTAAGACCTGGCATTAATCCTCTTTTCTTTAACCAAAAGATTGAAGCAAAGGAACCAGAGAAGAAAATACCTTCAACAGCGGCAAATGCAACCAATCTTTCACCAAATAAAGCGTCCTTATCTCCCATCCATCTCAAAGCCCAATCTGCCTTTTCTTTAATACAAGGAATATTTTCGATTGCATTGAACAAAAATTCACTTTCTTTTGGATCCTTGACATAAGTATCAATTAATAAAGAATAAGTTTCGGAATGTATATTTTCCATCATAATTTGAAAACCATAGAAACATTTTGCTTCAGGAATTTGAATTTCAGCAGAGAAATTTTCAACTAAGTTTTCATTGACAATACCATCAGAAGCAGCAAAAAAGGCTAAAACTCTTGAAACAAAATATCTTTCATTTTCATTTAGTCTATTATTCCAATCATGTAAATCTTTTGATAAATCAATTTCTTCCGCTGTCCAAAAAGAAGCTTCTGCTTTTTTATACATTTGCCAAATTTCATGATACTTAATTGGAAAAAGAACAAATCTTCTTTTATTTTCAACTAATAAAGGTTCATCTTTTTCTAATTCCTTTAATTTATGTCTATGAACTCTATGTTGTGCTAAGAACTTTTGGTGTTCACTTAACTCTTCCTTTTCAACTACAGCAGGTAAACCAGCAGCAATTGCCTTTGCATTGGCAGCAGCAACGAGACTAGAAGTAAGATCTTTTTTGGATGCAGCAGAGATATCTAAGGATGAAAGAGCATTGGCAGTAACTTTAGAAGGAGTTTCTTGAACAGACATTGTGAGGATGTGGATATATTGATTTAAAAAAGAAATAAATAGTGTGAGAAGACAAGCAACAGACACGTAAAAGAGCAGATGTGTTTCTTATATAAGGAAAAATTCAGGCGAGAAACGAAAGTGGCAAAACTTCTTTTCAAGAAACAAAACGCGTCAGTTTGGCAATTTTAACGCGTTGTTGTTTTTTTTAGTATGGAGGGTGGAAGAAAGAGTTGTTTATCGCTGATTCAAATTGAATTTGCTGATGTAATTGCTATCGCAACATCCCCTCCGATATGTTCTGTATCTCCGTTACTATTTCAATTGCTTTTGGAAATATACAATAACTACAAAATTAATATATGTACACATCTAAGTATTCATATAAGTAGATGAATCAACACCTTCTTCAGGGAATTCTTGGATTTTGACATCAAATCTGTCTTGAATATTATCAAGAATTTCTTGGTCTTTTTCACTTGAAATAAATGAAACAGCTAAACCTTTAGTACCAAATCTACCAGCCCTACCAACTCTATGTAAATATTGATCTGCTTCACTTGGCATATCATAATTAATCGCTAAATTGATTCTTTCAATATCAATACCTCTACCAAAAACATCTGTAGAGACACAAATACGTTTGTTGTACTCCTTAAATAATTTATATCTTTGAATTCTTTCTTCTTGTGGAATTGCTGAATGAACAACAATTGATGGGAAATTGGAATCAACCAATAATTGATTTAATGCAGTTGCCCGCTTTGTCGATTTAACAAAAATGATGACTTGATTGAATTCTAATGAATCCAATAATTCAGCTAATTTAACGTTTTTCTGTTCTTCAGTCAATTTAATGAAATATTGTTGTAAACCATGTAATGTTAATTTCTTCTCATTATCAACATAAATTTCTAAAGGATTCTTCATGAACTTTTTACAAATTGGTCTCATTTCGTTTGATAAAGTCGCAGAGAACATCATAACTTGTTTTTGGAATGGTGTTGCTCTGAAAATTTCTTGAACGTCTCTTCTCATGCCAATATTTTCTAGAACATTATCACATTCATCAATGACAAAATTTTTAATATGTTTTAAATCAATTACTTTATCTCTAACGAGAGCATTCAATCTACCTGGAGTACCGACAACAATGTGGGGACATGTTTCTTTATTTTTTAAAATTTCAATGTCTTTTTTAATTGGGACACCACCATAGAAAACTTCAGTTTTAACATCAGGCATATATTTGGAAAATCTTGTATATTCATTTTTAATTTGATAAGCTAATTCTCTTGTGTGACAAATAACAACGGTGGCAATTTCACCTGGTGTTGGATCCAATTGTTGTAATGTTGATAATACAAAAACCGCTGTTTTACCTAAACCTGATTTTGCTTGACATAAAACATCATTACCTAAAATAGATTGTGGAATACATGATTGTTGAACTGTAAAAGAAGTAAGAAATAAGGAGTAAAAAATATAATAATGTTAGTGAATTGTTATGATAAAACTTCTCATATTGAAGCGACAATCAATTCTTCCAAATTAGGTTTTTAACTTCATTGATAGATAGAAATGAAGTGAAAACAACGAGTCAGTTCAATTGAAAAAAAAAATTAAGAAACTTCAAAAATTCAATGATGAATGATCTAAGCATCTACCAATGGAAAGATATACTTCCAATACGTAACCAAACACATTAGAAGTTATATGATAGATGATAAAATGATATGGTGATAGGATTAGGAGATGGAAGAATCTGAAAGTCACAACAATAAGATGTTATGTAGAAGAGAATGATTACATACCCTCAGAAGGATGTTCAAAACCACAATCACCAATAGCTCTAACCAATTCCGGCTTCAAAAGGAAATCTCTGAAACCAGTTGTGTGAATGCCGACATAGGAACCTTTTTTGTCTGCTTCGTCGGCCTTTTCAGTGTCGACATCGACAAGATTTTGTTGTTGTTGGACTTCTTCGGAATCGGAGTAGTCGAGTAATTCTTCTTCACCTTCTGCTGACATGATGTGGATCGATAGAGAATAAAGAATCAGCAGGTAGTCAGTGTACGTAATTCAATCTTTCAAATTTACAAATAAAGAAGAAATCGTGTTTCGACGAGAAGTGGGTGGCAAAAACAAATGATTATGTGGTGCACGGATGTACAATCACGTCGGTCGTCGTTTCTCTATTTCCAATTTCCAGTTTTGGCGTTTGGGTCTTGAACGTGTTTCCTATAACTCTAGATCTTATAAGGTATTAGTAGTCTGTACTATAAAACCACACTATAAATAAGCATGTCCTCCGAATACGAGAGAATATATCTTAACCAGTCCAAGCTTCCGGGTAGGATGAGAATTGCTGCCTCCGGATTGGGTTGGAAAGCTCAATCCACTCCTGGATCAACAGTGAAGTCAACACCTTTCCTTTTACCAAGTGACGAGCTGTCAAGTTGTTTTTGGTCAAGAGGATCCAGAGGTTACGAATTGAGAATTGATACAAAAAATACAGGAGTTCTCATTTTTGATGGGTTTGATGAACGTGATAACGTCGGTTTAAAACATGAGTTATCTAAAAATTTTTCTCTCCAGTTGGAAGTTAAAGAACATTCTTTAAGAGGTTGGAATTGGGGTAAAATTCAAATGGCTAGAAATGAATTAGTGTTTAATGTGGCTAATAAACCCGCTTACGAGATTCCTTATTCAGAAATTTTGAATACTAATTTAAGTGGTAGGAACGAAGTATCAGTTGAAATGGATTTAATACGTGAAAATCAAACAACTGAAAGAACTGGTGACGAATTAGTTGAAATCAAGTTTTTTATTCCCGGTAATGTTGAAATAAATGATGACGATGAAAATGATGGTATAGAACAAGATGGAATGGATATTGATGTCGAAGATAAAAAAGAAGGAGATACCGCAAATGGTGCTTCTACGAAGAAAGCAGTTAAGTCAAAAGCAGAAATTTTTGTTGATGAATTGAAATCTAAAGCTGATATTACTCAAGTTGTTGGTAAAATCATTGTTTCCTTTGTTGAAGTTTTATTTCTCACCCCAAGAGGTCGTTATGATATTGATATGTATGAAAATTTCTTACGTTTAAGAGGTAAAACTTATGATTATAAATTACAATATACACAAATTCAAAGAATCTTTTCATTACCAAAACTGGATGGGATGCATCATTTAATTATTTTGCAAGTCAATCCACCTTTAAGACAAGGTCAAACTAAATATTCTTTTCTAACATTACAGTTTGATGAACAAGAAGAGATTGAAGTCGAATTAAATATTGATGATAATGAGTTTGATGAAAAATACAAAGGGAAAATAAATAAAGTTTACAGCTCAAGTAGCCATTTGGTTTTATCAAACCTATTTAAAGGGTTTACTGAACGTAGAATAGTTACACCGGGCTCTTATCAATCGAAGGACGGTTTACCTGGTATTTCATGTTCATTAAAGGCAAATGAAGGTCATTTATATGCATTAGATAAATGTGCATTATTTTTAACAAAACCAACAGTTTTAATCCCATACTCAGAAGTTGGAATTATAACATTTTCAAGAGTTGGTCAAGGTTCTGCTCAGAAAACTTTTGATATGGAAATTACTATTAATGGAGGTCAAACTCATAATTTTGGTAACATTGATAGAGCCGAACAGCCATTATTGGAGTCTTTTTTTAGATCAAAGAATTTGAAAGTTAGAAATGATGAAAAGATTGCTCAAGAAATGTTGGCGAATGCGATGGCTGATTCTGAAGGTGAAGCAGATTTAGGCTCTGCCGATGAAGAATCTCCTGATGAGGACTTTAATAGTGATACAGGAAGCGATGCTGATTCGGAAGTTGATGAAGAATTTGATTCTGACGTTCAAAGTGAAAAGGACGATGAACCAGAAAAGAAGAAGCAAAAGAAGGATGACTGAAATAATTAATTGTATAAATTCTATAATCAACAAATCTGTAAACTATATCAAGCGATACACAAAAATCACGATTTAATCAACTTTGTGTTAATAGTAGTAATATCACGACCACTACTACTAATAATAATTACGCTGTGTAATTAATAGTTTCTGGTAAATACACGATAACCGTCAATCACTTGCAAAAAACATTTAAACCAAATACTAAGTGTAAACTCTGCTTGCTGAATTTTGTATAACTTTTCGTTTATTGAGTTCACATAATATACTACTTTCTAATTCTGAATTATTTAGTTTACTAATGCTTTCATTCTTTTCATCAATTTCAAATAATGAAACTAAATGCTCCACTTTGTTACGGTCTTTAAGTTTACCATCTCTAATTAGTCTCAAAAATTCAATCAATTCATCTGTTTTTATATCGCTTACTTTCCGGAAATCTTTGGATTTATTATAGTTTAATTTCAGACATAATATATTATTTTCTTTTATATCATTATTAGTAACTTCAAAACTTTGCTCTTCAGTTATTGTGTTGAGTGCTCTAAATTTATTAAAGTTTAGTCTAGTTTGATCATATGCGCTCAACAGAGGTACCCTATTATGTACCTTTTTCCTAATTTGAATAATTTCATCATTAATCATACCATGAATTACATCTTCATGAAACTCAAGATTGAAAGTTTTACCTTTATTTGCATATTTTTCCAGTATCACTTCATTTAAATTTGAAATACTTGGTAACTTATATAAGTTTTTCATGATTTCGTATTTTTTTGAATCTTTTCCCAACTTCAACAGTGTTGGTTTTAATTGTTGTTGAAGTTTGGATATTATCGCTTGGGCTATTTTTTCTTCATTTATATTAAGATTACTCAAACAATCGCTAATTTCCTCATTGCTGGTGGTTATACTTTTCTGACTTGATGTTTCTAGGTCTTCAATTTCCACATTTAAATCACTTAATATATCGGTCATTAATATATCATTAAATGGAATACTACTGGAACTACTAATAGAAGGGAAAAACGTTGTCTCATCCTTTATTAATTCTTGATTCTCCTCAAGCTCTTTTTGTGTAAGTTTTGCTCGTGAAGATAGTAAATTATTTTTATTTGCAGTGATTTCATTAGGTTCTAGTATAGTATTAAAAGTTTTATCTTCAGGTTTTTTTTTTTTTGTATTCATTTCTTCCCTACCACCATCATTATCGCCATTCACAATAGCATCATCATCATCTAAATTGAAAGTGTCAGTAAAATTTTCAAGGTTAAATCCATGCAATGAATTAGTTGACTCCTCCGAGTGTGTTTTATTAGTAGTAATATAGCTATTATCAAATAATTCATCAACTGGGTCATCAAATGAATTTGATCTGTAAATTGTTTTCGTAACTGTGTTAGCATCTTCATAAATACTTTCATCATCATTAACACATTCCTGTTCCTCGATCGGTATTTGATATAGTTTTTGAACTAAATTGGTAACCGGGTCTTTCGCCATATTCAGTAGTGAGTCCATTATTCCATGATTCTTGTCAGATACACGTAATTTAGCATTTAATGTTAAATTATTTTCTTCAAGTAACTTTGATTGGAATGTGCCAAAAAGCTGTGAATTATTTTGTCTTTGTTCATCTTCCCTTTTCAAACTGGAAAGTAAGTTCATTAATTCATTCAATTCTGCCGTTTGTTTATTGTTTGTTCTAATAGGTGTATGCGTAGTCATTTTTGGGCAATTATTTGGTACTTTTACTTTATGAAATTTTTGTGAAAACCATTATGGTGATTTAAATCTCTTGCCTTTAGTATTTGGATTTTGAGTTTATTTTGACAGAGTGATACATCACATAAATAAGTACTTTTTGAAATTACAATAGTCTTTCAATTTTTTCGTTCCATGGTTATAGTTTCATATTATTAATTTATTTCCGAATTTGAAATCCATTAAGGCCTAAAATTTAGCTAACGAATTGATTAGAAAGCGTTGACATATCTTCGTAAACGTGTTAGTAGGTTTATTAAATTCCTTACATGCCATGTATGCTTTAGAACTCATGAATATTTAGTAAGAAAAAGTGGTCAACAAATTTCAATACAGTGTACTTGCTGTAATTTTCAGATGTTATATTATATCAGATAATAGATTGATAATGGTGTTTAAATTCTATTTAGATTCAAATGTCCATGTAATAGTTGTGTGTAAAGTGCAGTTTTCTAACTGAATGAAGATATTACACTCTACAAAGCAGGTGTGGCAAATGCATGAGATATTGATTCTTCATATTACCTAATTAAGCGTGGCACAGTTACTTTTTTTATATTTTAAGAATCTAAAATAAATTGTCTTGCACTTTTAATCACATTTTACTTAGTGTTTATACTTTATAATGCTAAAAACTTCTATAATTTCTTATTTAACCATTTTATTTGTTTGAAATTTGAAATTAAATATGATTTTGTTAATTTGTTGGGTCACTATTTATCGCAACAACCTTAATATTTACTCAACTGGAGATTTCACGCTAGGCCTAAAATTTCAAAATCCTAAGATTTATTCTCTGTAAATATATATTATATTCAGTTAACTGCATCAGGATAGATTATTCTTAAGAGTTTTCCAACTTTATAAAAAGGTATCAATTTTTAAAAGCTGTGGCAATATCAATCCTGAACCAAATAATGACCAAGAGACAACCAAAACCTCCTAACAAGTAAATTTACCTGATTGTTTCCGTCTTACATTTTTTTAATCTATATTGAAAAAGTGCAAGTAAATTGGATTGTGGATGTAAAGTGCGTTCACCAACAGTATACAAATTCCAGAAACATGAAAGCGCCTGAGCAATTTGCTTAATTGGGTAATTGATATACCGCGATAGGCATTTTTAGTATCCAGAAACTGTGATTTTCTGGTAGTTGAAATACAAGCATTCTGTATTCAAAAGACATCATATACGTATTCTGCAAAGCAAATCCTACAAGTATAAAAGAAGATCTTCTTATCCTATTTGTTGAAACTATTTTTTTGTTAGATTTTGTTTTGTCTTTTTTTTTTCTTTCTGTATCTATATCTTTACATTCATTCAGTTCATATATACATATTCTATATATACGCTGCTCCCTGATAATCGATAAAGGTTTTTAATTGTTTCTTCTACTCAGGTTTACTTATTTGTTCCATTAATATATTTTAAAAATGCCATCTGCTGAACTTACCAACTTTTCAATGTGTCCTTCAACTAGTGACAAAGGCTCTCAAAATACCAAAACTATTTTAACCAATTCAAATGGCGATAATTTTTTTGCCCATGAAAAAAAAACATCATCTGCTAATTCAATATCAGAAACCGACTGCTGGACTAAGTTTTTTAATGGATTTAAAAGACAAGACCTTTCTGTTTCTGATGGTAGTGGTATAAAAGGTGATCCTGAAAGTGGCACTTCAACTGGAGAGGTTATGAAACGAAATTTAAAAAATAGACACATCCAGATGATTGCAATTGGTGGTTCAATTGGTACTGGATTATTTGTTGGTTCAGGCGTAGCTTTAGGATCCGGCGGTCCAGCATCATTACTAATTTGTTATTTTTTAATCAGTACCATGATCTTTACAACCATTCAGGCACTAGGGGAATTATCAGTTACTTATCCAATTGGAGGGTCATTTTTAAGTTTAAATTCCAGGTTTTTATCACCATGTTGGGGATTTTGTATGTCATGGAATTATTTATTACAATGGTTAATTGCACTACCATTAGAATTAGTTGCGTGCGCCATGACAATGAGATACTGGACGGATCAAGTTCATCCTGCTATTTGGGTTGGATTTTTTTTTACACTTATTGCTGCTATTAATTTGTTTGGTGTTAAAGGGTTTGCCGAAGTTGAATTTACATTTTCAATTATTAAGATTATTGCAGTTATTGGCTTTTGTATTTTGGGTGTTATCATTAATATCGGTGCAGGTGGATCAAAGACAGGATATATTGGTGGTAAGTTTTGGAATACACCAGGTGCATTTAACAATGGATTCAATGGTTTTTGTTCAGTTTTTGTTTCTGCTGCATTTTCATTTTCCGGTACAGAATTAGTTGGTTTGACAGCAGCAGAAACTGCCAATCCCAGGGTGACATTACCTAAGGCTACAAAGCAAGTTTTCTGGAGAATTACAATATTTTACATGGTCTCATTAACAATTATTGGATTATTAGTTCCTTACAACGATTCAAGATTAATTGGTAATGGAGAAGGCGCAGAAGCATCACCGTTTGTTATTGCTGTTAGAAATGCAGGTATTAAGGTTTTTCCATCTGTTATGAATGCAGTTATTTTGATTGCACTTTTATCTGTTGCCAATTCATCAGTGTTTGCAACATCAAGAACATTTACAACATTAGCACAACAAGGTTTTATTCCAGAATTTTTTGGATATATTGACAGGAGCGGTAGACCATTGGTCGGCATTATGACATCTTTATTATTCGGATTGTTAGGATTTTTAGCTGCATCATCACATCAAAGTGAAGTATTCTCATGGATGATGGCATTGTCTGGATTATCATCAATTTTCACATGGATGTCAATTTGTTTAGTTCATGTCAGATTCAGATCAGTACTGAAACATAAAGGTAGAACAATTGATGAGCTATCATTCAAGTCGATGTCAGGAGTTTCTGGATCATGGTGGGGAATTATTTTGAATTTTGCAATTTTAGTATTGGAGTTTTACACAGGACTATTTCCAAATAAAGGTGTCAATAAAGTTGATATTGTTCATTTTTTCAAAGTCAACTTGAATATCTTTTGTTTAACTGGTATGGTGTTGGTTTATGCAATTTGGAAAGGCAGAGAAAGTAAATTCTTTGTTAAAATTGAAGATATTGATCTTGATGAAGGTAGACGTATAGAGAATATTGAAGAGTTGAAGAAAATTATTAGACTTGAAAAGGAAGAGTTACAAGCCAAGCCATGGTACTACCGTTTATACAGAACTTGGTGTTAGGAGAAGGAGTTGTTTATTATAGTCCAACGTTAATTGGATAATTTTATAACTAAGAATGAAGCGTGCAATAAATAACTCAGTAAATAAAAAACGTGTAAAACCAATTTTATCATTTCACGGTTTAATTAATTCGCCACACCCCCTAAGTTGTAGGTTTCTGACTTGTACCCAATTCTAATAATCGCTTTACTGAGCCGACGTTGGCTCTTACTGTATTACACTGCATTCTGATACTTTTTCTTATTTTTGTATTCGTTTTTGTTTTTTCATCTTTTATTGTTGGCTTGTCATAATCACTTGGTATCAGTGCAGATCATTTTGACAATTGCAATTTGCTTTCTCAAATTTCTTGTTGATTTTCTACGTTTTGTCTTTGTTTTATCGTGTGCCGGTTTTTTGTTTCTTATACTAATTAAAACACTTAATGAAGTTTGGAGTCGAATTTGATGCAAGATCTGTGTCTCGTTGGAAAAACTATAACATCGACTATAATCTACTCAAATCCTTGATTAGAGAAGCTACAACAGACTTTGATGATAATTCTTCAAGCGATAATTCTTATTCTTCTTTAAATGATAATCAAAAAAAATTATTAAAGAAACTATTTAAAAATTTCAAAGATCAAATTGATTTTGTATCTTTGTTTGTATTTTCTAAAGTTGGCGAAATTTCAAGAAGATTAGCTTCCTTAAAGAGACAATGCAATTTATTTATTCAGAATGATGACAATATTGATCCTTCTGATACTTTAAGAATGAGAATGAGAAAGAAAAAGCTATTGGTATTTCATAAAGAATTGGATTCGATAACAAAGGAACTGCAAGATTTATCAAGGTTCATATTGCTGCAAAAGATTGCAATCAAAAAATTATTAAAAAAATATATGAAGTATTCTTCATTTGCTAAAAAACAAAACTTTATTGATAAAATAACTGAAAAATGTTTAATGGAAAATCCCAAGTCTTTCATTCATTTAAGTCTTGATGATTTATCTTTAGAAACTACTCTATTGTATGATTTTTTAGCCACCTTTTTAAAGAATTCACAATCGTCGAAGAATTTTGATCAAACAATTAGGGATCGTCAGTCTTCCATAAGAACTATAGACTCTTTACAACTAACTGCAAATAGTTATAATACTAGTAATAATTTTGATAAAAGCAGTAACACCAGTGATTCCAATGAAAGTCAAGTATTTCCACGATCAACTACTTTTGATATTGTTTCAAAACGTAAGGGTCCTAGATGTTTAACGTTTTGGGTTCATCGAGATAATTTGGATGAGATTAAATTTTTATTATCATCAGAATTTAAACTAGTTACTGATACTTCACTATTTTCAGAAGAAACAGCAAAATTAAAGAATACAAGATCAAATTTGAACTTAAGAGGAATATCTGGAGGTGAAGAAATAATGAAAAAAAAACCTAATAGTATTGCAAAAGACGATTTTTGTCCAGAAACTGATACAGTCTTGATTTGGCTGAATGATCCAAAAAACTTAAAATTTGTTCAAACGACCAATCTGAACAATTTAGATTTTGAAATTGATACTCACAATTTATCTGATAAATTGAATACTTTCATCGCCAGTCCGTACTCCCAAATTTTGGTGTCAAATGTTAATTTGTTGAATGATAATAATCCAATTTTACTGACACCAGTTGGTGGGTTGAGGCAATTTTCGATTGCAACTTTAAATAAATCTTTAGTTGATTCATTATTTTGTGATTTAGAAAATCCCATTACAAATGATGAAAAAAAATTAAAACTTTTTAATAGTTGGAAAGCTTCGAATTTGAAAGGAAATACACAAATGACTCAATTAAGCTTTGATTGGGTCATTGATAATAATGTAAAACCATTAGCTAATGTGTCTTCAAAGAAATTACGTTATATTAATTTAAATGAAAACGATAAAATTGACTTTTATATTTCATTAGATTGGGATATCAGAATCCATAATTCAAATATTGATGGTTCAGAAAACTCAGATTTGAAAACTTTTCCTCATGCAATTCTTGAAATTAACTTTAACTTACCACAAAAAGAGTTTCCTTTGAATATTCAAAATTTAATTAATTCATATCTAGTTTATCGTGTTGATAATTTGAATTTTTCGTTAAATAATTACTTGATTTACTTATATATTAATGAGTTTAATAACTTTTCAATTAATGATGATGAGATGCTCTTATTCATTGCACCTTGGCATAATTTATTAGATAAGGATATCAGAAGTTTACCAGAAATAAGAGCAAAATCCCAAGCAAATTTAGATTCTCAAAACCTGGATTTTGATGATAGTAATTACAACAATAATGCCAATGATACTGATGTATCACCAGATGGCATTTTATTAAATAAAGATGATACAATACCAACTAAGCCTGGTTATTGGAATGAATTTGATAATGGTTCAGATTACGGCGGAGATGATGGCGGCTTTTACGTTTACAATGATGACACTCATAATTCGAATTTAGGATTAATTAGTTGGTTTTCAAATTTATTCTTTGATATAAAAAATTCAAATTCAGATTTTGAAGATTCTGAAATAAATTTAAATAATTACAATGCTGGATTGAATTGGTTATCACAAAAACAAGCGTTAAAGATTTTGTATTTGTCGAATTGTATTATGGATTTCTGTGATTCATTCAAGAATAAAGTATTTGGTACTAGATTTATTCAACGAAGCACGGCCGAGAATAGATTATTGTTATGTAAAAATACAAGGAACTATTCATTTGGTGCAATTAGTGAAAATTATAATGCTGATCATGAAGATGATGAATCTGATAGCGATTCTGAGACAATTTCATCGGTAGCACATAGAAAGGATTTAGTCAATTTATTATCAAAGGAAAACTACGACAACTGCTTGTCATTTTTGTATCTTTCAATTATTATGCTTTCTTTAATCACATCATCTATTGGTTCGGTTATTATATTAACAGTTTTTTCGAATGATAGAAAATTGGGTAAACCTGGACTAACAAACGGTTTACTTGCACTTGTTATATTTGCAATTTCATGTTTAGTTTTGAGTATTTTATTAGCTGGCTTTAGTATATGCTTTTTACTATTTAGGAATTCAAATGCACCAATTTGGCATTATTTGTTTGTTTGGATAGGCGCAGTACTATCTTCAGTTTTTTTTCTTTATGGAATTACAAACTCGGTTTAGAGTAGTGTCATTAGTCTACCCAATTTACTTTAATTATAGGTAACTTATTTATTCAATTATTTTTACATCTACGTTCTTTTACGCTCTCTAAAAGATCTCTAATCTACAACATTTCAACTTTATAAAAGTTTATACATATATACACTTATCAACAATCTGATATTTTCAGTAATTTATAGTTTAAAACTGAATTTATCTTGAGCATATTCAGCACCAAATTCATAATAGTCATCCTTTGTTAACATAATTTTATTAAACCCACCTTTTTTAAAAAACGATTTACCCGCATACCAAGCTAACAAACTCAGATCATCACAAATATGACTAAAATCAAGAATTCTAGCTTCAGTTTGATCTGGAATTTCCGAATCTAAATCTTTGGCGATTCGGTTAGCAAATCCGGGTATATTTGCTGTACCACCCATACAAATAATATTATTAACTAATAAAGGTTGCATTAGATCAGGAACTGCATCTAATGAGGATTTTATAGTTTGTATTAAACCTGCTTTATAAATACCTGAAAGCTGAGGACGAAATAAAAGCTCTGGAATCATAAATCTTTCATCTGTTAGTAGAAGCGATTGCGAACTGGAATCCAAATTACTATTATCAACACAATCATCGGTATCTTCATCACCATTATAGTTATTTTTCTTTTCTAGACTTTTTTGAATATTTGATATCTCTAATTTTGAAAGTTTAGATTTATCATGTATAGGATATCCAACAAAATCAGTTTTATTATTTGGTAAAATATAAGATAATGATAAGTCAGAATTTATCAGGTCTATTGGATTTTTTCTTATTCTTGTTAGTTTATTTAAAGTATCATTGAAATCTAAAGCTATGTAACTTGTTTGTTTCTTTATTGCATCAACTAATAAAGGTTCTTCAACAATGTTATAATGCCTAAAAGACACAATTTCCCTTAAATACCCGTCAAGGAAACGGCCACCAATCGGCAGCTTTCTGATAGCTTTATAATATGGTATGCCATAAATTATAGGGACTATCCAAGTGCAGTCAAACCCCGAATCTATAACTAACTGAAATTTTTTATAATTTAATTCACTGTCATCTTTATTACTAAAATCCATAACTTCACCTGTATTGGGATCAATCGAATCAAGCCAGGGTGCCAATGCAGGTGCAGAGTATCTTACTAAACTACCTATTTCAAACTCTTCAAATAATATTTGATCTGTCATATTTTGAAATTTTGGTAATGTAATCGGTGATTCAATGTACAAAAGGTTTGAATTTTTTAAAAAATCACCATTGCCAGAATCAGCTTTTGAGTTAACAAAGGCATTATCCCAAATTTGATGTTCTAAATTCCATTGGAAACATTGGCCATTTTTTATAGGTCGTTGAAACGCTATATTTGACAATCCTCCTGATAACATCGATAGGTCTTTCATCGATTGTTGCGTACTTATACTTGATCCTAAGTGAATTCTTTTATCTTGTGTACGTAATATACAATTGGGCACAACATGAGGGAATTCTTGTTCCGTAGTACCAAATTTGAAATTGAACTGACCATTATCTATAATTACGTTCTTTTCCATTTCAATTTTTTCTTAGAAAAATTAAACCTCTTAAAGATCATAATCCAGGGTGTTATATTGACTTTTAGTTCAAAAAAAGAACAAACTCATGTTGTGAATTTGTAAAAATAGTGCGACGGTCGACGCGAAATGCAACGGGATCTGAAATTGAGCCGGGGTTTGTCAAATCTTAAGATGATTTTGAGCACTTGCTCAGTCATGTCGTAAAACAATTGGGTAAGCATAAAATAATTAACTATTGTCTGGCGGCTGAGTAGCAGTACTTCTTTGCTACATACAGATTCATTATATACAGGACGACGTACTTGCTGTGCTATTGCGATTACATTATTCATTTTTACTTACAATATTGACTATTCAAGAATAGTTTAATAAGGCCATTTTGACACAATGTCTGTTGAAACAACATCACAAATATCAAAACTACGAGCACAATCTACGAAACATGTTTCAAGAGCATGCCTTGAATGCAGATCGAGACACTTGAAATGTGGTGGTCAAGAACCAGTATGTGAACGTTGCAGAAAATACAATAGAACTTGTACTTATGTTAAAAGTCATAGGGGAGGATCAAGAAAGAAAGGTGTAAGTTTAAAAGAGAAAATTCAAAATTTACACTCTACTACAAAAATAAAAGTACAAGAAGAAAATGGCAATGCAATGGAAAATGTACCAAATCATAAATCTGAACTTTTACCATGTGTTAAAAATGGTGTTGATCATTTGGCAGATAATCCAAATTGTAAAGAATCATGTTTAAATGTTGAAAGTTTTAATAAAATACCCGAATGTATGAAAAATGGAAAACAATTAAATAAGAAAAATAAGATCAATTATCATCCAATTTTTAATGGCTCAAAAGATGAAGATCCGATTGATATGATTTTTGATGAATCAAAGTTAGTAAAATCACACGAGGATGCTTATATATCACCAGCTTTATTGAAAGATCTTAATGTTGAAACAATCATAAATCAATATTATACATCATTTCATACTGCACATCCATTTTTACCTGACAAAGAATTTATTCATACATATCTTGATTCGATACCTTTTAAATCTGACTTATTATTAGGAATGAAGATAATGGGTGAAGGTCAAACAAGTAGTAAATATGCAAGAGATATTGAGACTATAAACTATTTAATTATTTCAACAGTAAGTTATATCAGACAATTAGGTAAGGATTTTATTTCATTACAGTCACTTTTATTATTAGCCATGATTTCACATATATCTTCACTACATGATTTATCAAACACTTTAAGAGATGCATCAATTTCTTTAGCATTAGAAATGAAATTAAACTTTATTGATGAGAATAGTGTACCAGCAATGTTCTTAGATGTCAATGGGTTTATAACTGAACGCGATGAAGTTACAAGCTTGGAAACTCCATCAGATGCCGAATCAAAAAATAATTTTGAATCCTTATTCAACACTTCAAGAGTCTCAAACATAAAAAGAAATATACTAATTGAAACAATGAGGAAAACATTTTGGGAATTATATTATTTTGATTCAATTTCTGGCACTGCATCAGGACATACGAAATCCAGGTTGGCTGTTGAGAAATGTTTGGTACTATATCCACAGTCAGTTAGATTAACTACCTTTGATTTTAAATCAAGAGCGGAAGCTTGTAAATTAGTTAATGATGCAATATCTTTGAATATTTCAATTCAATCTAATTCTGATTCTTTACCTCATTTAAATCACATGAGAGCTGCATTAGGTAATTGGGAAATGAAATTAGCAAATCCTGATACGTATGCAATGCCGTATTTAATTAACAAATTTGGTATTGTAAATGATGGTTTATTTGAAGCGATTATGTTATTGAATTATGCAAGGATTTTTACACATAGACCATTTTCTTACCTTTGGAGATCTGATGTTTCAAAGCATCCCAGATGTACCGATGAAAAGGGAATCGATGACCCCTGTACACCTATAAATAAAAAAGATTCGGAAGTTTTAACAGACTCTAGAAAAATTATTGAAACGAGAAAAACGATTGACTCAGCAAACTTTTTAATAAAAACTTTATTAGATTCCGATCCGTCAAAGACTTGCAAAAGAACACCATTTTTAGCTTGTGCATTAGCATTTTCATGTCTTGTTCATTTAAGTGCATATGCTTGGGTCGAGTCAAACTTAAACGTACTTGATTCAATTGATGAAACAAATCGACAAATATCATCCGATGAATTAGATACTTACACAGAATATATTAAACTTGAAATTGGATCGACTTTACAAATATCTAAACATTGGTCTTTATCAGCAAAATTAATCACTCATATCTCGGAAACATTGGCAAAAGTCAGTCCAAAGTTATATAAGAAAGTTCAATTGGGAATTTTAGGCTTAGGATTTAATTTGGCAAGTGTTTCTAGTCAAGCACTTTCAACTGAACCTGATGCGAATCCAGTAAATGATAATGTTTCATCAACTGGCCTATCAAGTACAATTATCCATTCATTATCAGACCGAACAGGCCAAACTAATTCAACAAGCTCAGTCGATACAGATATATACAGTGTTGATACCCAGAATAATAACCATAGTAGTAGCAAATCTAAATTATTTGCACAACCAGTTTTAAATTATATGCTCTTAGAGAATCAACAGCAATACGCAACTAATAATTCTCCACATTTAAATAATTATGCACAACAAGAGAATCAAAATAATTTTTTGTTTCCTCAAATGTCCCCTGTATCACATAATAATACGGAATCCCCTTACAATACTAATAATTCAAATACTGCAATAAGCGGCAACATTAACAACATTAACAACAACAGTAATATTGGTACAAATAATAACTTTACGATGGAGTTTAATGATCTTGTTAACAGTTTGGGTCAGAGCAACAATAATGATGAAAATTTGAGTACTGGAAGTGTTTTAGGTTTTCCATCAGAACCTCATGATTATGGATTTTTAGATCCACCAAGCCCAACAAGTGATACAGGATGTGATTGGGTTGATAAGCATGTTTTCCAATTTGACGCATTTTCTGTACCTAACAATTGAACTACTTGCCATTTCCAAAAAAATCTTCAATTAGTTAGCTTTGCTTATACTTTTATTATTCAATTTTACGATTTGGTTTATTTTATTTTACGTTTTTTTATTTTATAAAATTATACAGATACTTTTTAGCTTTTCTTTTAATATAACGCCATACCCACTAATGATACAAACTTCTATTTAATTTAAAAAGGACTGCTATATATTAACACTTAAACGTCAACTCTAATAATTGGGTTTTTTTGAATCTATTTAGAAAAGAAGTATGAATCAAACTAAGTCACGATGACATATATAATAGTAATATACACAATAATAAATAAGAATAAACGGAAATAGGTTCATTCAACTCAATGGTGAAACCAAGTCTAAACTACGGGACAATATCCCTTCAATTCTACCTTTCAAAGCACCTGATTTACAATCAACCGAGAAGGTTGAATAATCAATAACCGCTTCATTTCTACCAATCTTGATTGTACCACAATTTTTACTAACATCATGTTCAAATGATTTACCAAATTGTGTTTCTAAAATTTGTGCAATTCTTGCTAATCGTGTTTCGGGTCTAGTATCACAATGAGCTTCACAAATTGGCTTGTTTGTAATTGGTAAAATACTATCATGTATTTTACGTTCCATTTCTTGAGTTGTAATCTCTGGTTCTACCTTCACTTTAATTTCGCCATCTATTTCTTCTTTTTTAACGATTGAAATATTCTCAACTTCTGCTATTTTAGATGATCCATTATGGTTATGTGTATGATTATGTGAATTTCGATGTGAACAACTATTTGAGGTAAGTTTAACCGTTGCAGGTAAAGAGTCACAGCTTAATAAAATTGCGATTGCAGAGTCAGCAATTGTGTCTTCCATAATACCACATTCCCATTCAACAGATGCAATATACTTTTTATCATCAAGTATGATTCTAACAGAATCCATAATTTCAAATTCATAAATATCATCTGTATTAACCAGTACATTCACCTGTCCAAACATTTGAGAAAATTGCCAATCAACAATACTCCTTTTTGCATTGCAACGTAATGATTGTTTCTGAGTAATAGTTGTAGTTGTTAACGATGTAAATTCTTTGATATCTTCAACATTAAGCAAATTCAGGTCAAAATTTTTCTGAACTATAATACCACTTAATTTTTCACCATTTTCTGGCAATGAAGAAGCCAATTGTCCTACAACTTTGGCGATTTTTTCAGCTTTAAATTCTAGTGATAGAGTAGTGCTATTCTTTGGATTATAGATTTTGATTTCTTCTTCAGTTGATCTTAGTTTTTGATATTTTGATAATAAAGCAGATTTTAGTCTACCCATTGGATTTGACTCTCCATGAACTAAGACAATTGTTCTAGGATTAACTAGATCAATAAATTCAGCATTTTGTTCAAAATCAACATGCGCAGCAAATGAAATTTCTTCAACACCCAGCCTTCTTGGTATCATTACCCCGGGTTCCATAGAAGGAATTTCATTTGGCTCACGTAATAAATTTTTAGCTAATGTACCATCAATCGAGTAACCTGTTAAAATGACTGAGTTTCTTGGATCAGGACTCCACTTTTCTAAAACTCTTCTCGATAAACCACTTTGTAACATACCTGGTGATGCAATCATAACACAGGGTCTTTTATCATTCATTTTATCAATATGTGAAATATTTTTGATATATTTAAAAAAAAAAGGATTAGTATTTGTTTCTGCCATTTTGACCTTTATACTATCATTCATCATATAAATATATCTTTGATACACTGCCATACATTTTTTAGCTAAATCAGATGCATAGTAGATTGGATATTTTTGTAAGTCTTTGTGTTGGTCCCAGTATTCATCTAAAATTAATAATATTTCTTGTGCTCTACCTAATGCAAAAACAGGCAATAAACATCTACCACCTTGTTGGATTGTTGAATGAATCATTTTAGTTAGTTTATTTTCACGTTCTAACCTTGGCGTATGAGTTGCAGTACCAAACGTTGATTCCGTAATTAATAAATCTGGTCTTTGGTGTGGAACTTCCGCTGAACTTAAATGTCTATCTTCTTCACGAGAGAAATCACCAGTAAAAAGAATCTTAAGACCCCCCATCTCAATAAAGAACATTGCAGCTCCTAAAACATGGCCTGCATGATATGCAGTAAATTTTATACCATCTATTTCAACAGTTGAGTGATAATCAACAGTTTCGATCTTATCAAAAGATTCATGTAAATCTTCATTCGTATATAAATAACTATTAGCATTCTCGCCAGTAGTGTTGTTCATGTTATCTGAAATATTAGTAACACGGACAAAATCATTCAACAACCATTTGTAGATGGCCTTAGTAGGATACGTCATGAAAACTCTCCCTTTAAAGTTTGTGTGCTGCATCACATATGGTAATGACGCTGCATGATCCAAATGAAAATGACTGATCAACAATATATCTACTCTAGACAAATCGAAATCATCGTAGAAAGGTAATGATTCCAATCCAGTGTAAGCAGGATGCACCCCAGCATCCAGCATGACCACCTTGCCTTTGTATTCAAGAATATGACAGGAACGACCCACTTCATTGCCACCTCCAAGACAATGAAACTTTAACTGCTCTTGCTCACTATTCATGTCGGCAAACTTGCTCTTGCTTTTACTAAGGAACGTATCTACGATATTTCAATATTCATTTTGGTTTCCTGTGTTTTGACATGAAAAATAAAAAAAATGAAATTCTTAATCTCAGCATCAACATTTTTTTGATTAATTCGTGCACGGTGTATGCCCTATTCAATTCCTTTTCTCCACCACACAAACACATAGTTGAAATGACTGCTACAGTTTCTGAACCCTTAGACATTATTAAACAAAACCTTGATGAAAAAATATACGTCAAGCTTCGTGGATATCGTGAAATGGTTGGTAAATTACACGCATATGATTCACACTGTAATATGGTTTTAGGTGATGCCGTTGAGAAAATATTCGATCTTCAAGAAGATAACAAAGAACTTAAATCAACAGAAGAAAAACATACTCTTGTTTTTGTTAGAGGAGATTCTGTCATTTTAGTTACTGATGCTACACATATTTGAATAACTCATTTAAAACTTTTATAACCATTGTTCTGTATATTAATTAAAAAATAAATTATAACAAAGTGTAACTGAATGAAGCCAAACATTTATTTGAGTGTACGATTATCATTAAAGCTATAAATTTTACATTGAAATCTATAGAGATAGAAAAAACTAAAATGTATCTATAAACTTTTTATTTCTATTACAATGAATATCTTCTTCTACTTCTTTTGCCAGGTAAAAAATGTTTCTTTTTAATTCCAGGATCTAACGTTTTAACAATTTTTTTCAACTCTTGACTACCATATTCTACACCAACTTCATAGATTTCTTGAAATTTACCAAATGCTAAAGTTGCGTAACCTTCAATTGGTGGTCTTAAGTATGAACAGCCTTTACTAGTTTTAGCCCTTTCAAGTGCATTAACACTTGCAACGTAAGCTAACCTCATTTGGATATCTGCCATTGTTGGGACATTTGCGTGTGCACTAAATGGATTCAACCTATTGAGTAAAACCCACCATCCACTCAATGAATTGCCATAATTCATTGGACTTCTATCATCAACTGAACCGACATCAACCGCAATTATATGTTTTGCTCCTCTCCTTTGCATTTCCGTAACTGTTAAATTATCGATATACCCACCATCCAGCAACATATTACCATCATCGGTCAACGGTGGCAATAATGACGCTAACGTCATTGATGCTCTAACATATCTCCATGCATAGCCACTTGTATGGATTTCCATTACTGAATCTGTTAAATTTGTTGAATTTGTGTAATATTTAATCCAAAAATCTTCAATTCTTGAATCACCAAATGCTTTCCAAATACCCCTGTTAAATTCATGACCTGTAAGATATGATGTTAAAGGAATGGTCAAATCCAGCACCGATCTCCAAAGCGATGACATTCTACCTGCAAAGATTTTAGCACGTCCATAAACTGGAACAAAATCATATTCTTTCGCATATAGTCCACCAACAAATGCCCCAATTGATGTCCCACCAATGATATCAACAGGTACCCCATTGTCTTCTAATGCTTTAATAACCCCAACATGTGACATACCCCTTGCACCTCCACCACCCAAAACTAAACCAATTGCTTGTCCTGTAAGTAATCTTGCTAATCTCATAAAATCATCTTTATGTTCTTGTAGTGGTTGGTAATACTTTTTTGACTTAAAGTCTTCCTTCGTTTGTTTCAAGAATTGCAAAAATTCATTATTATTAACAATACTCTCCACTTTAAACCGTAAATTATTGGTTAGCTTTTTACTTATGAGTGAAAAGTTATCAACCTGATTATTATCATTTCTGTGTTTATTCGATTTATACTGCATTTGGATATGATGGTGGGAATGGACCCAAATTCTATTTTTCAACCACTGATGTGTTGAACCAGGTTCAATGTACCTTTCAGGGTGCAATAGAACTAATTCAGTTCTAGCAGTTGTCTTAGATTTAACTAACAATCTTTCATATTCTCCAACATCAGGTGATGACATCGAATCTGCTAACAAAATGAGGCAATCACCTTGTTGAATACACGTTGAAGTCCAGTTTGAGTTGACGACAGCGTCGCATAAATAAATTACAATATCATACTTCTCTTCCAATTCACTAAAATATCCCCCTTGTTTCATTTTTGCTAATTTATCAAATGCATACTTACCTAAGTTACTCAATGCGGCACTTTGGTTTAAGATTTTAACAGTTTTCCCAACCTTTTCTAACGAATTTGCTAGCTTTTCTGCAAACTCAGTCAAAGGTACAGAATTGTAAGATACCGGCAACAGAGTTAAAGTTCTGTAGTTATCAAAGCTTTGAACCATCGGTTCATCTCTGATTCTAGTCGAAGCAGTAGCACTTGAATTTGAATGAGATGCAAGTAAGACTCCATCCACTTTAACTCTATTTGCAACTATTCTAGAAATATTCACCATAATTGAAGGATTAATTAATGCAATGAATTCAAATAGAGTACGTGGGATTCTTGCTAGTTCACTATCTCTAATCGAAACAACAGTATTTAACCTTTTACTTTTTGTTAAAACTTCAATTTCCCCCATCGATTCGCCTTGTCCATATTCACCTAAAATCAAGTAATTTGAGCTTTCTTTATTTTTTGTTAATGCTCTTAGTCTTCCATTTAAAACAACATAAATACCATTCGCCGGATCTGATTGTTTATACAAGACATCTCCTGCTGACGAGTGTACCCACTCTAACGCATAGTCGGTTAAATACAACTTTTTATCTAAAACCTTTAATAATAGTTGTGCAATTCCCAATTCCAGCCTTGGATATCTTTCTGTTAAAAATTCAAAAAATTCTCTTGATAAGAAGGCAACATATGAATCTTTAGTTGCAGTGACATCAACAAACGATTTGGAACCAATCAAAGTACCCAAATAACCCGCAATTTCACCATTTTTAACGGTGTACAAGTATTCTTCAAATGATTTTTCCTTTGTAGTGTCTGAACTTTCAGGTTCATTAATGTAAGTGCCAATAAATTCACTTTCCCTTTTCCAATATGTTACATCAAATGAACCATCAATCACATAATAAATACCAGGAGTTTGTTCTTTTGACTTAATAATTTTGGTATCCTTAGGAATTCTGAAAAATTTTATATCATCTGCAAATTCCTTTCTAACATTCTCAAAATTTACAAACGATTTATGTACATCGGAACTAATTGAGCATGAATCATCAATATTATTCAAATTTCCAGCTGATGATAAACTAAGCAACCCCTCCATACTTGTAGTTGAGTAAGTCCTTAGCTTATTGTACTTTGATTGTGAATTTTGTTCATTAACATTAGTAATGTACCTAATGCCTGCTTTCATGTTTGAAGAATTTAACATGGGCGAACCAATCAAAGTATTTGAGATACTATTTGAGCGGTGATTTTCGTTCAAAAAGATGTTCTTGTCTAGACCAATCAATTTTGCAATTCTTTCAGCTAATGCAGTTCTTAATGTTGATTCTTCGGTTTCATCTTCGTCTGTACTAAAAGTTCTACCTTTTAAGTCATCAATATCACGTTGAGAAATTTTCCTATTTAACTTAAATTCAAAATTTCTTGGTAATGGAACATTTGATAATAAATCTCCTGGGTTCGTAATTGTTCTATTTTCAAGCACAAAATGTCTTGATTTTGATTTTCTGTTAAGATTTACTAGTGTATTGGGAATGCTAACGTTACTAGTCGATGAAAAGGGTTCTCTTTTATCAGTCATAGAAGAACCATCCGTTAGCAATGCACTATCATCACCTTCAGAGTTTAATAAATCAGCATAATTGGAATTACTTGAAGCTGAAGAATTATAATTAGATTGATATTTCAAGTTTGAGAGATTTTTAGACTTTATACTATGATTTCTTGGTTGCTTCTTTGATTTTGTTGTTAAATAAAGTGACGATGCTACAGATGAATTTGCTGAATCTTTATAATTGCCAGTGTCAGCAGAATTCTTACTGTTACTTAAATTAATATTGGAAGTTTTACGATTTTTCTTTTGTCTAATATTTGAATTATTATTATTATTATCGATAGAGGTTTGATTAGTTGATTTGTCTAGGCCCTCAATATATGAAATTGCTAAGTTTTGCAAATACTTTGGTAGCTTTTTTTCATCCGATTTTTGTGTGTTATTAAGATTAATTTCAGTTTGAAAAATATTTGGTGTTAAGTCTAAGAAATTATGTGCTGTTTGAAATGTCACTCTGTAAAGTTTTGTGAGAATCATTTGAATTATATGTGATGTATCTTTTGGGTATTTTGCTGCTATTCTAGTAAACGATTCCTTAGGAATCATAGAAATTGTGCAGTTACTTCTAGGGATTGCAATCAATTCGGGGGGCGATTTTGGTAGAGATGGAGAAGCCTTACTTTCGTTAGATTTTGGACTTGTTATCGGTGATGTTGAATCCAATGAGAAATTGTCAAGTGGTAAAGCCGGTAAATTTTTTGCATGATTAAGATTGGGGGTCGGAGTTACGCTTGATACAGATAATTGGGTATCAGTCAATAGATTTAAAACTTGAATGAAAGAAGACAACGGAGCACCACTTTTAATTATATTTAGCAGCTGGTATTTAACACCATCAACTATGACAATGTTATGGTTATCAAGTTTATCAAATAAATCATTAAGTGGGCGGTTTTCACTATTTGATGACTTAGAATCGGATATCTTAGAATATACTTGAATGTCCCCTTCAACACAGATCGAGAATCCATCACATTCATCCAAAAAAATAATTTCACCCGAATCTATTTTTTGTGTTTGTAAAGATTTTGTCAATTCATGGAAAACAGGGGTATCTAGATACCCAAAAATTTTAATTGCAGATAAAAATTTATCAAGATAAGATTTCGTTTCACCGGTTTGATTATTTTCATCTGAATTAAGAAAAGTGTCAATAGTTGGATTTTGACGTTTTGACTCTTTTGGTAATCTTGAATAATTGGTAAGATATGTGTATCTGATATAAGCATATAACGGAGTTGAGATAATTAAAAATAGATAAATTAATGAATGTGACGAAAATGTAATTTGGACAGTAAACAATAACAAGGAAGAGAATAGTTTATGAAGTACATAGATGAATGAATATACAATTGAATGTAATAGCTTAAAAATGAACCATGTGATTATCACTATTGGATTACTAGTAGCATTTTGCTCATTATTAACACTCTTTACAGTTAGATCATTTAGCACTTCGGCGGTTTTATAAACTGTGACGATTGAAATGTTAGTTATTGTTTGAATGGGAGCTGACGCCTCAAGTGTCATTTGTTTGTAATAAAAAGGATTTGGTAAACAGAACAACAAAAATAGTCGGAAAAATGAATAAGTTAAGCCCAATGATGTCAGAAGTTACTAGAAAAAGTTAATGGCTCAACATCCCAGCCCACGTTGAAAGCAACAGGTACGAAAAATAAGTAGTTCCACGTGGTTTTCACGTGATAAGAAAATTGACGCACCGCGTCACGTGCATTTTTATTGTCGGCGTCGGTCGGCGCGACCTCGCCTGTTCGCTGGTTTGTTTGCACGTCTGGCATCCTGCTCTTTTTTTGTTGGCCTCGTTTCTTCCCAACGTCAAGCACCCCCAACAACAACAATGCTGCACCGCCTTGGAAACCAGCGCTTGCTGATTGTTGGAGCAGGCTCATCATTTTTCAATGCTCAGCTCAACTTTTTTTTTTCTCTTCTGCCAATTTCCTTTTCCTTTTAATCAAAGACTAGTTCTCCAAAACCACTCCATTATCTCCCCAACCGTTTGTCAAACATCCAGTTTCAAATTCCATATTTATCTGTTTGTTTTCCCTTATTTTATTTTCAATTGATTGTAACTTTATTAGCTGTTTACCGGTTCTAGTTAGTTAAATCATCCTACGTTTATATTAACATCTTTTAAACTCAAGTTATAATAACATAATTTTGTGATCTACACTTACCACATTAAAGGTCAATTAATTAATTTGTTTATATCACATTTAGAAGATTCATCATTCTTGTCATTCTCAATTGATTTGTTCTATTCATTATCTTATTACAGCTTATCAATTTAAATTCAATTAATTTTACCAAATCAGTTGTCTTATTAGTTATTACATATTTACTCTAATAGAACACATTATAAGCTTATATAAGTGTATGTATCACTTTTCTATTAATAGTACACGTTTCATCGTGTTCTCATTTTTTTACTTTTCGTATCCATTTATATTCGAATTTTTGAATACTAACTATTTTTTTATTTTCCACATCATTTTCTCAACGGGTTTCATTTTCGTGTGAGGCAATAGAGTGAAAAGCTTGTTGAATTATATTTATTTACTACAGACTTACTATATCTTTAAAAATGTCCTCTGTCAACAGACCATTAGTTTTATCCCATGGTTCATTGGAAACCACTATTTTAATTCCATCTGATTCCTATCTTTTCTATCAACAACTTACATCTGATTTCAAGAAAACCTTACCTGAACCAACAGAAGGTTTTGCTGATGATGATGAGCCATCTTCTAAATCTGAATTATTAACTAAATTTTTAGGTTACGTTATTAACTCTGATTCAATCGAATCAGAAAAAGCTCATGCTGTTAAATTAATCTTAGACGATTTTGAAAACAGATATTTACAATCAAATGATATCCACACTTTTGCTTCTCAATTACTGGCTTCTGAAGAATATCCAACAACTTTACAAAAAATCAATAAGAATTTAATCAAAAATTATTTTGCTGCAAAAGTTTATGTTAAATCTGATTTTTCATCAGCTTCTGGTTCATCTGCCCTTTTAAATGCTGCTGCAAATGGTAAAGCTGAAATTTATGCTATTTTCGGTGGTCAAGGTAATACTGATGATTATTTCGAAGAATTAAGAGATATCTTTGAAACTTACAATGGCTTAATTGGTGCATTCTTATTAAAGGTTCAATCTAAAGTTCAAGATTTAATATCCTCAACGGATGATATTGAAAGAATCTATACCGATGGTTTTGATTTTATTAATTGGTTAAAAAATCCATCCCAAACTCCAAGCACTGAAAAATTACTATCAATTCCAGTTTCTTGTCCATTAATTTGTGTCATTCAATTATGTCATTATATCATTACTTGTAAAACTTTGAACATTACTCCAGGTGATTTCAAGTCAAACCTGAAAGGTACCACTGGTCATTCTCAAGGTTTAGTTACCTCTTTAGTTGTTGCGTCTTCAGACTCCTGGGAATCCTTTGAAACTGAAGCTTTAAAGGCTGTTGAACTTTTATTCTACTTATCTGTTAGATGTTTACAAGCATATCCTTCAACATCTCTTTCTCCTTCAATGGTTAAGGATTCCGAAGAAAATGGTGAAGGTCAACCAGGTCCAATGTTATCAGTGAGAGATTTATCAGTTGTTGAAGTTGAAAATTTTGTTAATGAAACTAATCATCACTTACCAACTGAAAAACACATCAAGATTTCCCTTGTTAATGGTGCAAGAAATGTTGTTGTTACTGGTCCACCTGAATCATTATATGGTTTCAACTTAAACTTAAGAAATGCTAAGGCACCTTCAGGATTAGATCAATCAAGGATTCCAGCATCTCAAAGAAGATTGAAATTCTCTTCAAGATTTTTACCAATCAGCTCTCCATTCCACTCCAATTTATTAGCACCTGCAATCCCAAGAATCTTGGAAGATTTCAAGAAGTCAAACTTAGAATTCCAACAATCAAAGATGTCAATTCCTGTTTATGATACTTATGATGGTAAAGATTTACGTGAACACTCAGGTTCACTAGCTGCTAGAGTTGTTGAATGTATTAATACATTAACTGTTAATTGGGAAGTTGCAACCAATTTTAAGGCAACTCATTTGATTGATTTTGGTCCAGGTGGTGTTTCTGGGTTAGGTGTTCTAACCCATAAAAATAAGGAAGGTACTGGTGCAAGAATTATTGTTGCTGGTGTCATGGAAGCTGCTAATGTTGATGCAGAGTATGGTTTTAAACAAGAATTATTTGATAAAAGAACATCATCTTTAACTTATGCACAAAACTGGTTAAAGGAATTTAAGCCTCAATTAATTAAAACTAAAGAAGGTAAGATTTATGTTGATACTAAATTTTCAAGATTATTGTCCAGACCTCCATTAATGATTCCAGGTATGACTCCAACTACTGTTTCTCCATCGTTTGTTGCTGCAGCCATTAATGCAGGTTATACCATTGAACTTGCAGGTGGTGGTTACTTTAATGAAACTTCCATGGTTGAAGCATTAAAGGAAGTCGCTGAAAATGTTAAACCAGGTTCAGGTATTGGTATTAACTTAATTTATGTTAATCCAAGAATGTTACAATGGGGTATTCCAATGATTAAATCTTTGAGAGAGAAAGGATTTCCAATTCAATCTCTTACTATTGGTGCAGGTGTTCCATCTTTAGAAGTTGCTGGTGAGTACATTGAAACTTTAGGTTTAACATATCTAGGTTTAAAGCCAGGTTCAATTGACGCTATTGGCCAATGTATCACTATTGCAAAGGCTTACCCAAATTTCCCAATTGTTGTTCAATGGACTGGTGGTAGAGGTGGTGGCCACCACTCTTTTGAAGACTTTCATCAACCAATTTTACAAATGTATGCAAAGATTAGAAGATGTTCCAACATTATTTTGGTTGCTGGTTCAGGTTTTGGTTCTGTTGATGATACCTATCCATATTTAACTGGTACCTGGTCAAAGAAGTTTAATTATCCAGAAATGCCATTTGATGGTTTCTTATTCGGTTCCAGAGTTATGGCAGCTAAGGAAGCTTTAACTTCCGCAGATGCAAAGAAATTAATTGCTGAATGTCCCGGTGTTCCAGATGGTGAATGGGAACAAACATATAAAAAACCAACTGGGGGTATTTTAACTGTTAAGTCAGAAATGGGTGAACCAATTCACAAAATTGCAACTAGAGCTGTTAAATTCTGGAAGGAAATCGATGATACTGTTTTGTCATTACCAAAACCAAAAATGTTAGACGCATTAGAAAAGAAAAGAGATTACATTATTGGTAAATTAAACTCTGATTTCCAAAAACCTTGGTTTGCAAAGAACGCTGAAGGTGTTTGTGATGTTAAAGATATGACATACTTAGAAATTGCTGAAAGATGTGTCGAATTGTTATTTATTAACAAGATTAATAATTGGATTGATCCATCTTTAAGAGACTTTACTGGTAAATTTTTAAGAAGAGTTGAAGAAAGATTTGCAACTCAATCAACTATTTCTGTCATTCAAAGTTTCACTGAATTATCTGACCCTACTGCAGTTTTAGATGCTGTGTTCACTAAGTATCCAGATGCAAAAACCCAATTGATTAACGCTGAAGATGTTGACTACTTCATTGCATTATGTTTAAATCCATTTCAAAAACCAGTTCCTTTCATTCCAATCCTAAATGATAAATTTGAGTTCTTCTTCAAGAAGGATTCATTATGGCAATCCGAACACTTAGAGTGTGTTGTTGACGAAGATGTTCAAAGAACTTGTATTTTATACGGTCCAGTTGCTGCTCAATACGTTAAGAAAGTTGATGAACCTATCAAAGGTATCATGGATTCAATTCATGAAGGTCATATTGCTAAGTTATTAGTTGAAGAGTACAATGGTGATGATTCAGCAATTCCTGTTGTTGAGTACTTCAATTCAAAATCTCTTTCCCCATTATCCGCTGTTTCTGGAGTTTCAATTGTTGAGTCTGGTTCTGATATTACCTATACCATTGGTTCATCTGTTCCAAATGCAGATGAATGGTTTAAATTATTAGCTGGTGATAAATTTAATTGGAGACATGCTTTTATTTCATCAGATGTTATCGTTCAAGGTTATAACCATGTTACTAACCCAGCTAAGAAGATTTTTGCTCCAGCAAAAAATACTACTGTTAAGATCACAAATGCAACTGATGCTTCTAAAACCGTTGTGTCATTATTCCAAACCATTAAAGGTAAAGAAAGAGAAGTAATTAATGTATCTGTCTCTGGTTCAACTATCAACTTAAACTTGATTGAATCAAGAACCGCTGATGGTACCCCCGTTCCATTAGAATTATCATATTCTTATGTTCCATCCAACGGTTTTGCTCCAATTACCGAAAATATGAATGGTAGAAACGATAGAATCAAGGAATTCTACTGGAAAGTTTGGTTTGGTTCAACATCACCAGTTGATTTAGATTTCGATGTCGAATCGACTATTGATGGTGGTGCAATGGAAATCAGTGGAAAGGATATCGCTGAATTAACCCATGCAATTGGTAACTCTTGTGAATATTTTGTTCCAAGGGCTGGTAGAGATCAATTAGCTCCAATGGATTTTGCAATTGTTGTTGGTTGGAGGGCAATTATGAAAGCAATCTTCCCAAAATGTGTTGATGGTGATATATTAAAATTAGTCCATTTATCAAATGCTTATACTATGTTGCCAAATTCCACCCCATTAAAGGTTGGCGATAAAGTTTCATCTGATGCAGAAATTGTTTCTGTTGTTAATGGTCCAACTGGTAAAACTGTTGAGGTTGTCGGTACCATTTACAGAGAAGGATCCGCAGTTTTGCAAGTTACATCATCATTCTTCTACAGAGGTTCTTACACTGATTTTGAAAATACTTTTGAAAAGACAGAAGAAACTCCAGCACAGGTTACTATTGCGTCTGCCAAGGATGCTGCTGTTTTACAATCAAAGGAATGGTTTCACATAGAAGATGGCGTGGAATTATTAAATAAGAATTTGATTTTCAGATTAAAATCAGTTTATAAATTTAAATCTGCAAATGTTTATTCATATGTTGCAACAACTGGTAATGTTTATTATGAATCCCCAACAAAAGAGATTAAGAAGGCTGCTGAAATTGAATATAATGCTGCATTTTCATATGGTAATCCAGTGATTGATTACTTAAAGAGAAATGGTACCCCAATCGAACAACCAATTATGTTTGAAAATGCAATTCCATTAGCGCGTGCCTTAGAAACTAAGGCACCAACTTCCAATGAAACGTATGCTGCTGTTTCTGGTGATTATAATCCTATTCATGTCAATAAAATCTTTGCCGCCTATGCCGATTTACCAGGTACCATTACCCATGGTATGTATTCATCTGCATCTGTCAGATCATTGGTTGAAATGTATGCTGCTGATGCAGTTGCACCAAGAGTCGTTGCTTATAAGGCTAATTTCACTGGTATGGTTTTACCAAATGATTCTCTAACTACTAGATTAGAACATGTTGGTATGATTAATGGTAGAAAAATTATTAAGATTGAGACTAGAAAAGTTGAAACCGATGAAGTTGTTTTAGCTGGTGAAGCTGAAATTGAACAACCTGTTTCTACATTTGTTTTTACTGGTCAAGGTTCCCAAGAACAAGGTATGGGTATGGACTTATACAATTCGTCGGATGTTGCTAAGGCTGTTTGGGATAGAGCTGATGTTCATTTAATCGCTACTTATGGTTTCTCTATTTTAGATATTGTCAAGAACAATCCAAATGAATTAACTGTTCATTTTGGTGGTCCAAGAGGTAGAGAAATTAGAGAAAATTATATTTCAATGATGTTCGAAACTGTTGCTGATAATGGTTCATTAAAATCAGAAAAAATTTTCAAAGATATTGATGAAAATACAACTGAATTCACTTTCAGATCCCCATCTGGTTTGTTAGCTGCAACTCAATTTACCCAACCTGCGCTAACCTTAATGGAAAAGGCAGCTTTTGAAGATATGAAGTCTAAGGGCCTTGTTCCTGCTGAATCTATGTTTGCTGGTCACTCATTAGGTGAATATTCTGCATTATCATCATTAGCTGATGTTATGCCAATAGAATCTTTAGTTGATGTTGTTTTCTACAGAGGTATGACCATGCAAGTTGCTGTTCCAAGAGATTCATTAGGTAGATCTAATTACGGTATGTGTGCGGTTAATCCTTCAAGAGTGGGTCCAACATTTAATGATGCTGCACTAAGATTTGTCGTTGATCATATTTCTCAGCAAACTGGTTGGTTACTAGAAATTGTCAATTATAATGTTGAAAATCAACAATATGTCACTGCCGGTGATTTAAGAGGTTTGGATACTTTAACCAATACTTTGAATGTTTTCAAATTACAAAAGATCGATATTGTTAAGTTACAAGAAATGATGTCGTTAGAAAAGGTTGCAGAGCATTTATCTGAAATTGTTGCTGAAGTATCTAAAAAATCATTAGCGAAACCCCAACCAATTGAGTTAGAAAGAGGTTTTGCATGTATTCCATTAAGAGGTATTTCAGTTCCATTCCACTCATCTTATTTAAGATCAGGTGTTAAACCATTCAAGAGATTCCTAGAAAAGAAAATTCCAATGTCTGCTGTTAAACCAACCGCATTAATTGGTAAATATATTCCAAACTTAACCGCAAAGCCATTTGAATTAACTAAAGAATATTTCCAAGATGTCTATGATCTTACTGGTTCCGAAAAGATTAAAGAAATTTTAGAGAACTGGGAGAAATATAATGCATAAATGTTTTGATTTCTGGATTAAATTATTATTCATTGATTTTGGTTTTCGGTTTAACTTATAAATATTCTTCTATGCTTTTTCTTTTCAAAACTTTCAAATTCATAATATCATTAATATTATTACTATTACTATTACTATTACTATTACTATTACTATTACTATTACTATTACTACTACTATTACTATTACTATTACTATTATTATTACAATAGTTATGTTTCATTTTATTTTACTTGATTTTATTTTGTTTTTTATCAATAATGCTATTTCAAAGAACTTTCAGATGTTTTGTGGTAAGGACCCTGTAAGATCTTTTTATATAATATTTGTTGATAATTGTCTATATATCCCTTTTGTGTTATACTAGAATTAATTCATAAACTCTATTTTAGATTCCTACTATTAATTTGTAAATTGTGCCAAAGAGAGAAAATCGCTATAAATTCGGAAAAATGAGAAAAACAAGCAAAAACACGGACGCGTCTTGGTTGACTTGAAAGATTAGCATTTTCCAGGTGGCCAGCGTTGGTAATTAAACTTTTTCAAGAGCTTTCAGTTATTAGGTATTAAAGTATTATGCTAATAGCTGGGAAAAAAACAATTCACTACAAATATACTCAGCCATTCTCATTTATTTTGCAATTATCCATCTTTTATAAGCAATTTAGGACATTTCATCATCTATTCAACAGCTATAAATATAAAAAAATTGACATCATGAGTTTAAAGGGTCAATCGACACTAATGAGATTTTTTTCAAGTAGGAAAAATGAAAAAACTCTTGATAAAGATGAAGCTAAAGAAAAAGCAACAAAAAGGTCCAGATCAAGATCTCCAACAAGAAATGAATCTCCAGAAGAGAATGCTAGATCAAAATCTTCATCGCCAAAGAAAAAGAAGACAAAGACGTTAATTGAGGTAGATAATGATCTTGAAAATCATAAAAAAGAAGCAGAGCTGAAGGATGCCAAAGAATTATTAGATTTAGAACCAGAACTACCAAAAATTATAAAATCGGCAGAGGTTATTCCAGACAAACCGATTATGTATTCAATGTTAACATCCGTCTTTGATAAACTTGAGAATGAAAGCGGTAGACTAAAAAATATTGCATGCGCATGCCAGTTCTTTCATGATGTTTTGAACTTTACCCCAGCAGATGATATCAATGGGAAAGTCAGAGATTTGACAATGATTACTTATTTAATGGTAAATAGACTTGGACCAGATTATGTTCCTGGACTTGAATTAGGACTAGGTGAAACTATGTTATTGAAAGCATTGGCTCAAAGTACTGGGCGTGAAGTTTCGCTTTTAAGAAAAGAATATCATATTGAAGGTGACATTGGTGTTGTTGCGCAAAAAAGTAGATCAAAACAACGTGTTATGTTTAAACCTAAAAGATTAACAGTTTTGGAAGTTTGGAAAGGTTTGAATGAAATCGCTAAAGTTGAAGGTACAAATTCACAAAATAGAAAGACAGCTATTATCAATAAATTACTTACTGCCTGTGAAGGTGTGGAAGCAAAATTTTTAATGAGATCTTTAGAAGGTAAGCTACGAATTAATTTTGGTGAAAAAAGTATTATTGTAGGTTTATCAAAGGCAATCGTTGAATGGCAGTTAGGGCAGAAAAGTAAAAAAGTCACCTCAGAATTGATTGTTGAAGCTGAGGAACAATTCAAAGATGCATACTCTCAAGTGCCAAACTATGAAATTTTAATTGATACTGCAATGAAAAATGGTATTTTGGGTCTAACAGAAAACACTTGCTTGAGCCCAACAGTCCCATTAAAACCAATGTTAGCAAAACCTACTAAAAGTATCAGTGAAATTCTAGATACACTACAAGGTAAACGATTTACATGTGAATATAAATATGATGGTGAAAGAGCACAACTTCATCTTTCAGAAAACGGTAAAATGACAATTTATTCAAGAAATTCAGAAAATATGACTGAGAGATATCCTGATTTAATTTCTGTTGTTGCTGAATTAAAGGTAAAAAATCCTGATTTAAAATCTTTAATCCTTGATTGTGAGTGTGTTGCTTGGGATGAAAAAACTAATAAGATATTGCCTTTCCAAATTTTATCTACTAGGAAGAGAAAGGATGTCCAAGAAAAAGACATTCAAGTCCGTGTTTGTTTATTTGCTTTTGATATTCTTTATTTCAATAATGAAGCACTTATACATAAACCATTGTCGGAAAGAAGAGAATATTTATATCACTTGAAGGAAATTCCAGGTAAGTTTAGTTTTGCAACGAGAATGGATACTGATAATGTTGAGAAAATTTCAAGTTTTTTGGACGAATCAGTTCATAGCTCATGTGAAGGTTTAATGATTAAAACTTTAGATGGTAAGGATTCATGGTATGAACCATCGAAACGTTCAAGAAATTGGTTAAAACTAAAAAAAGATTATCTTGAGGGTGTGGGAGACTCACTTGATCTTGTGGTCATTGGTGGCTATATTGGTAAGGGCAAACGTACAGGGTGGTATGGAGGTTTCCTTCTTGCTGGGTATAACCAAGACACAGGAGAATATGAAACCGTTTGTAAGATTGGTACAGGATTCAGTGAAGAGTTATTACAAAAATTGTATGAAATTTTAAAACCAACCGAAATACCAAAGCCTAAAGCATCATATGTTTACGATACTAATAATTCAAATGCAAGTCCAGATGTTTGGTTTGAACCAACTACAATATTTGAGGTTAAAGTCGCTGACCTAACAACATCCCCAGTTTATAAATGTGGTGCAACTTATTTGGGTAATGGTGAAAAGGGTGTTTCTTTAAGATTTCCAAGATTTATCCAAATTAGAGAAGATAAATCAACTGAAGACGCTACTAGTAGTGACCAGATTGTTGAAATGTACAACAGTCAAGCTAATTTACAGTAGTTTCTTTTTTGTATTTTTTATAAAGTTTAATCTTGAATCTGTTGAAGTAAAAATAAATGTAATATAATTCCACAGAAATATATTACTTGTGTATAAAGAAATATATTAAGACATAGTGAAGTAAGGTAAAGTGAATTGAGATAAAACAAAATGAACTAAAACAAAACACAAAAAAATAAAATAAAACGAAATAAAATAAAATAAAATAAGATAAAATAAAATAAAATAAAATAAAATAAAATAAAATAATAAAATCAAATAAAATAAAATAGAATACACAATATAAACTAAAGAATAAAGTACATAGGGAAATCGACGGCGACAATAGTAATTCTTGAATTAAATTACTTATTATACCCACCATCTACGTTGTCTTTGCTTTATTGGGGAATTGATGTTTTATCATTTTCGTTTTCATCGCTAGATAAATCACTTTCATCAAATAACGAATCCAATTCTAAATGTTGTAAAGTTGGATTTAATAATCTTCTCTTATTAGTGTTTTTTCTCAAATTTCTTGGTTTAGAGACGTTTGATTTATTTTCATTATTATTCTGCAAAATACTCTTTAGCCTCTTTCCAATCTTTTCATCATTTTTCCCACTTCCATCACTACTCTTGTTAATATCTATATCTATATTGCCATCATCAGCAGGAAAATCTGATTTTTTTGCAAACGCATTGTGCCTTGGTTGGTATTGAATAGCTGACAGTAAACCGTTATTAAATCCAATAACTGGTGAAATCCCAACGCCTGCACTCAAGGCTGAATTCTCCGTATTGTATTCAGCATTAATTGTACCAGGGGTAAATAGTTGATTACCTACAATTCCAAAATTAACATGGCCATTATTTGAAAGAGATTGTATTGCTAACATCATATAGTCTGTTCGTTGTTGTGTGGTTGCAGATTGGGCGATAGTTAAACCTTCAGCATTTTCTTCTAGTTTAACTTTGATATCTTCATCTAACTTGGCATTAGGATTATTGTAAGTACTACTGGTGGTGGTACTAATGTTAGTAGTTGTGTCATTTGTTTCCGCATTTTTTAGGTTAGAATTATTATCAGTGCAAAAATTTTCCATCAGTATATTTTCGTGGTTTGGATCAATATTTGATCGACTATCATTTACCATCTTCTTTGTTGGAGCTAAAGTTTCATCCGCATTAATTATCTTTACTGTTGAACTTGGAAGTGGCATTGAAATGGGTATTAGTCCAGCCGATTGAAGATTTAAAAATGATGCCGCATTACTCGCAGAAATTGGCGGTGATTGCGATCGTACAATTTGTGATAATAGCTGTGGATGTTGACCAGAAAAGTTATTATTAACCAAAACTTGATCCATTGTATTATGTTCATTATTAATAACGTATGTTGATAGTGGCTGATGCATTGATAATGGAACTATATGTGACATATTAGCTGGAGGTATCGGTGAATTCATATTATGCTGTTGATTAATGTTGGACATCGTATTTAAAGGATCAATCGTTGAGGGTAAACCTGAAAAAATATACATTGGCTGATTTTGTGGTTGTTGATATGTTGCTGATAACAACGGTGGATTGAGTGCATTCAATAAGTAATTATCAATTTGGTCGGAATATCCAGCAGATTGAGGTTGGTGTTGAAACTGTTGAAAAAGTTGAAAGTCTGATTTATGCTTTGGTGATATCATTGATTCATCATTGAAATTTAGTTGGGCTGGATAATATTTGGTTGCTGATTTCAAACCACCAGTTGAAGAAATTGAAGTTATGTAGTTTTCATTCATTAAAGAAGTTGATGGATCTAAAAAGTCTAATGGAAAATCATCGCCTGATTGAGCATCGTTAATGTTATTGCCTGAATTCAGGTTATTTGAATTATGTGACAAATGTTGAATTGTGGATGGTTGGTTTGTATTAAATTTAGCATCTGTGTGTTCTGCCTCATTTTTATTAGCACTAGTAGTGGAGTTACTAGTTGAATTATCACTTGCTGATATCATATTACTTGTTTTCAATATTAATGGACTAACATCTTGTCCCAAACAACCTGAAAAATGTGCTGATAATTGTTCTAGCAGTGGTAGTGATTGATCATACTCAAAAGCTTTAAATACTTCAGTAATTGGCTTGGTAGTAGCAGGTTGATTAGAAAGTTCTCTTTTCAAATCTCTTTCTAAAACATCAGCAAATAATTTATTATGTGGTACACTAAACCAGAAGAAAACCTTTTGTTTCTTTTGAGTTCTTAAACATTGATTTCTGTGTAAAAATTTTAAAAATGGGGACCTTGAAGTTTCTAAAATTGAATGAGTACCAGTTTTCAAAGCTCTTAAATCTGAGAAAATTCCTTCTTCAAACTTTTTTCTGTCAACTATTTCACGACCAATATGATACATTTTATAAGCTATGCAACGTACTATATCAGTTCCAGTAATAAAGTATAAATTATTCCAATAAACACAAGATACAAAACCTTCTTCTTTGTTTAGAAAATATCTTCTAATAACTTGATTTTCATGCCAATTAACAGGGGCAGTAACTAAAAATAAATCTAAGTCTTTTATAAGTCGAAGAGAATCTATTATATTTTGTGAATCATCATTTAATTTGTTATGATTTATTGATTGATTTGTTGTTGGGGCATAATTTGGATTGAAATTGGAACTTGATTGTATATCATCATTTAAATTTGATGTCATTTTTTCAGCATTTGGCTCTGAGGGTGGTGTGTACTTATGATTAACACTACCATCGCCAGATTTATATGATAAGCCATTTGCCGATAATGTTGTCATACTAATCGATTATAGTTGGTTGAGAAATTAAACAACTAAATTGGGTATTATTTTAATTATGATTATTTTTATTATTTTATTGTTCTGTTCTGTTGTTACTACTTTTGTTGATATGTAATGTATTTGATAATTTTAAGATTTTACACCACAAAAATCTGTTTTACTATTGTAAGGAATAACTTAATTCCGGCTATTTTAGTGATTTTATGGTGATAATAGTGAGTATCTGTATTTATTGCAGCTTTTAATTTTTCAATCGTTAATAGTGATAAGATATGTCAAATTATAATTGAATGGAGTGTTACCAGTAACAATACAAAACTAAAAAAAAAACTTATCAGTAGGAATTGAATGGATTTGTAGTGTTGGTACCAATGATGTTTTGTTTTGTGATGTGTAGTTATCTGTCCAAGAGTAGTACCCAAAGATAGTAAGCAGAAAAGTAATGTTTTTTTTCCTCTCTAGCAACTATTGTTATAGAGTTTCAAAAATGCAAATAAGAGGTTTCAGACGTGCAGAAAAGAAGAACAAAATTTAAGATGTTATAAAGTTCTATAATGCGTCAGCTTCTGGAGACTAGCTGGGATGAGAAAGAGAGGGCGGCCCAGATTCAGATACTATTGAGTTTCACTTTCAAAGGTGCACCCAAAAAAAAAAAATAAAAAAACAAGTCGAATTGATGCTTACGGAAGTTTTTTCCGACTCAACACCAGATGAGCAATGTAAACCATCCAAGGTGAAACACATCTCTGGTGCTGAAACATTGGCAGAAATCTGAAACAAGAAACCTGAAACATGAAACATCACCGTAAAAAATCATGCTGCGGATGGAAGCGCAAGTTTGAAGTATTCGCTTATGCTAACATTAAGTGAGACTCCAGTGCACCTGCAAGTCTTATAACGTTTCCCTTTAGCCCTATGATGAGCCCTCTTATTGATTACAAAATACTTTTTCTTTCTGTTTATATATATATTTTCTTATAATACTTCACACACAAATCTTATTATTATTGAACTATCGTTGTATAAAATCAATATTAATGAGTTTCATTTTGTTAGCAAAAGCTAGCTAAAGATTTGTGTCGCAGCCTGATTAGTAATAAAAAATAGTAAAAAAATAATAAAACTTACAATCCTCAATTATAAGTTTGTAAAAGTCCGACATCAAGTGAGTAAGTTACCAGAATATCGTTATAAAACGTATTGGGGTCGGGTTCAAAATACCAAAAACACATCTATATCTCAACAATCTTTTACGCATATAAGAGCTGTCCCCCCAACTAGGTAATATTTTATTATGCAATATATACATTTTCATTCTATACAGTACTTCGTTATTCTAACATAACGCTTCTTATATTTACCTAAGATTTAAATGATTATGAATTATACTAAGAACTTGTCTAACGCGGAATATTATTGTAGACTTTAAGGAGTTTACAGAGATTATAAAAAGTGTGAGTGTAACGTTTACCTACGGCCACGTCCTCTACTACGCTTAGCGTTCCCATTAGCCTGGTGCTGTTCGCCATATTCCACGTTTTCATATCCTCTTTTCTTGCTATTTTTTTGCTCTTCTTCTTGTTTCTTAAAAAGCTCTTGTTTCTTTTCTTCATCATACACTTTTTCTTCTTCTTTAACAATCCATTTCCAGTCATTGAATTTACGGCAATATAACTCCATATTCCAATTCTTCCAAACCATATGTCCATAGATTGTACTTTTGATACTCTCTTTATTATCAAATAACCCACGGGCAATTCTTTCCTTGTACATATTTAGTTTAAACGTGAACATCCAAAGTTTGTCAACGATATGAGAGCCTGTAGAGTTACACGCCAGTTCAAGCAAATTGGTAGAACCTTGTCCTAATAGTTTATTCAAGATTGTTTTTCTTTCAACTAAAGATAATGATTCACGCATTTGCAATATACTTTCAACTATATGAGAAAAAACCCCATGTTTACAAAATTTAATTAAGATTTCATTGTCAAGTCCCAATAAATTAGCAACTGATAATTTCAAGATTTTATTTTGATCATATTCAATTAATTTTTCAAAGAATAATGCTCTTCTTCTCTCTTCGGATGTTGGCCAGTCATCTTTTTTACTATGCAATGTTGAACCACTGAGTTTCAAGATGTTTTCAAATAAATCTTCTCGTTCACTACCCTTACTAAAAAATTCGATGAATTTGTCAATAATTTCATCCTTTTTATAATCATTGTTTCTTATAGAACATTCCACAACTTTACCGCCGATATCTATGTTATTAACAATCAATTCATTTAAAACTGGAACCAATTGATCTAAAATTTCAGTTTGCTGTTTATTCTTCAACTTTTCCATAATACATTCAACAACATATAAACCTGTTGTTTCCCTTTTACATAGTTTAACAATTCTATCCTTCATATACTTTTCATAAATTCTTTCAATTATTTTAACTTTTTGGTTAGAAATTGCATTTTGTAAAAAATGCGATCCAATATTGTCACTTAATAGATACTCGATGAATGCTCCTTCTTTTTCACGTTCTTTTTGGTCTAGTAATTCATTATCACCATTAAAAATAGTTCTCCAAATAGTTCTATCTTTATCAACAATACCTTCTAACTGAATTAATAGTTGTAAAACTGGTGATGCAATTGGTTCAATTGCCAACTCTCTTAAACTTTCAGTTGTTTGACCCTTTAAAACTTCTTTTAAAATTGGTTTTAGTTCTTCCTTGAAAGAAGAAGGAACTTGGAATTTCTTTTGATAATCTTCGCTATCTTTAATTTCAATCATCTTTCTTGCAATTTTAGACCTTTTACTTCTTAAAATGGAATTAGATTCGGTACTTGATGGCAATTCTTTACCTGTCATAATTAGTAAAGATAATCTTAAAACGTGCGATGCGTATTTATCTTTGATCATTTTTTGGATATTTGATCTGAATTCACCAATTATAAATAAAAACATGTTTTCCATACTAACCCAACTCTCATCCTCATTTTCATCCTCATCATCTTGATATCCATCATCATTACCAGCAGTCAAAATTTCACGCTCAATTAATGCCGCTACTCTAACAAGAAAAGTTTCAATAACATGTGAACTATATTTTTGTCTTGATAGCTCATAAAATCTACCATTAAACGCATTAAATAATTGATGTACCTGCTTTAAAGTTGAGTTTAAGATTAATCTTTCCATCAATTTTGAACAAATTTGATTAGTGACCAACTTTAATTCTTTACCTCTTGCTTCTTCAAAGACACCATCAATAAACATCGCCTTTTCTTCAGGAGTACTAAATGTATTCAAATTTAATGTTTGTTCAGCCTGGTGGAAATAAGACAATTCATTTGAATCAACAAGACCAAAAAATGCAGTTGATTCATTGGTGTTTGAATTACTATTGTTTTCAATGTCAATATTTTCAGCATGCACATTGTCTAGATCTTTAACTTCTTCATCTTCTTCATTTTTTTCCTTTTTACCTCTTCTTCCTCTGACTTTACCCATTGTTCTGTGGTATTAGTATGTACTAAATGGAAAATAAAAAATGAAATTGAAAAATCTAAAATGAAAAATATTTAAAAAAAAAGTGCAAGGAAAAATTATTTGCAAGACTTTTTCTTTCAGGTTTTCCAAAAAGTAAGGGCGACTTCAAATTTTAGAATTCCGAATGCAAAATCATTACAACTTAAGTACTAACACCATTTTTTGACCTGCCCTTTTTGTATTAAGGCCGTGGTGCATGCCCAATTATTTAAGGATATAGAGATTTTAAAATGGATGCAGATGACGACGATGAGGTTATAATTTTTTCTAGCAAAAGAAGAAAGCAAAATAATGACAATGAAAATCGAATATCTAACAGGCATAATATTGACATAATTGATGATGATATTGATGAGGAAGAAAAGCGGAAAGGGAAAAGAAGAAGTAATGGTAAGGATTCATCCGCAATGACAAAGAAGAAGGCACCTGAATCACTGAAAGGTGCTAATGGGGGTTATGCATGGGAAGATGAATATCGTCGATCGTGGGATATTGTTCAAGAAGATGAAAGTGGTTCTATTGAAAGTATTGTGTCAGGATTAGTTGAATCACAAAAGAAAAGATTTTTGAAAAATGTCACACCTTTTCAAAGAGGTATTATTCGTACAATGGTTTTAGTATTAGATTATTCACAGGTAATGAGAGAAAAAGATTTTAGACCCAATCGTTCATCGATGATGATCAGTTATGCAATTGAGTTTGTAAGTGATTTTTTTGATCAAAACCCAATATCTCAATTAAGTATTGTTATTATGAGAAATGGGTTGGCCCAAGCAGTCAGCGAGGTTAGTGGTAATCCAAATGATCATATCGAGGCATTAAAGAAATTAAAGAAAATTGATCCAGAAGGTGATCCGAGTTTACAAAATGCATTAGAAATGTCAAGAGGTTTACTATTACACGTTGCAAGTCATTGTACAAGAGAAATTTTAATTATTTTTGGTGCATTATTTACTTCAGATCCAGGTAATATTCATCACACAATTAAATCTTTAGTTAACGAAAAAATTAATATTAGAGTTATCGGGTTGACCGCAAGAGTTGCAATTTGTGAGGAGTTGTGTAAGCTGACTAATTTTGGAGATTTAAAAAATTCATATAACGTTGTTCTTAATGAAACGCATTTTAAAGATTTAATATTAGATTGCGTTACCCCATTAGCTGTTACAAAAGCAGAATCAGAGAATACTGATGGTTTTACATTAGTAAAAATGGGATTTCCGTCAAGAGTAAGTGATACAGAGCCCACTTTATGTTCATGTCATTCGAAACTTGTTTATGGTGGCTATATTTGTCCAAATTGTAAAAGTAGAGTCTGTACATTACCCACTGTTTGTCCCTGTTGTGATTTAATGTTAATTTTATCAACACATTTAGCAAGATCATATCATCATTTATTTCCAATGAAGATGTTTGAAAATGTGCCAGTTACAGATACGTACCCATGTGAGAAGTGCTACTCGTGTCAAATTGATTTTCCAAAAAGGAAAACACCAGCATATGATAATAGCAACGAAAGAGCTGTTGTTTTATCACATCGATATCGTTGTATAGACTGTGGTCGCCATTTTTGTATTGAATGCGATGTTTTTATTCACGACATGCTTCACAACTGTCCCGGTTGCGAGAGTTCGTGTCGAAAGCGTGTGTAGGTATAGATCAAGTACTTGTCATACCAAAACAGTAGAAGATGTATATTATTATGTTACGGTCGGTCGTCGCTAACAAAAACCTGCGGGGCTGATTTCTATTCTAATTTCTAATTTCTAGTCTTTCCTAATCTCATTGCGATTTTACTTCAATTTCAATTGGATTTGTTGCCACTGTTGCTTTCAAAAACAAAAAAAATAGCTGTGTGCTTTCAAGAAATACTTTCCTAAACATATCAATTGTATTTTTTGAAACCTAGAAAATCATTAGATCGTACATAGTTTCAATTGTGACCGATAGTAATTACAATATAACCCTACATTAAAAGATGACCACAAAAGCTGTTTTAAGGACTATTAAGAATGTTACTAATGGTTATTCATCAGCTCAAATTTTAGTTCGTGAATGTACTTCGAATGATCCTTCAAGTCCAACTATTTCCAAAATGGCAGATATTGCGGATTTAACATACAAAAACGGTAGTTTTCAAGATGTCATGGATATTATCGATAGAAGATTAAATGATAAAGGTAGAAATTGGAGACATGTCGCCAAAGCATTAACTTTATTAGATTATTTAATTAGATATGGCTCTGATGATGTTGTCATTTGGGTAAAGGACAATTTATATATCATCAAGACTTTAAGGGAGTTTAACATTACCGATTCAACTGGTACTGAACAAGGTTCAATAATAAGAGTCAAGGCGAAAGAATTAACAAGTCTTATGCAAGATGATGAACGGTTGAAACAGGAAAGAAATGCTGCCCAATCTTCTAATTCTAGAGGTAGAAGAAGAAATGGCGGTAGAAGCGCACGCTCAAGATATAATCCAGACGACGATATATATGATGAAGATTTACAAAAAGCTTTAGAAGAATCCAAGTTAACCGCTGAAGAAGAATCTAATAGAAGAAGGAATGAAACCGATGAAAGTCTTGAAAGAGCCATCCAATTATCATTAGAAGAGGAGGAGATGAGAAAAAGAAATCAAAATTTATTAGATTTAAATGAAGACTCAAATCCACCAGATATTTATGGATTTTACGGACAACAACAACCTCAGCAGCAGCAGCAGCAACAAAATCAACAAATCATAGGTTATGACATGTTCGGTAATCCAGTTTATGGAACACAACCAATGGCCACAGGCTATTTACAAAATGCATATCAAGATTTAGCTACACAACAGCAATCTTTATATTTACAGCAACAACAACAACAACAACAACAACTTTATCAAGAACAATTGGCCGCTGCTGCAAACCAGCAAATGCCTTTACAAACAGGTTCAAATAATCCCTTTGGACAACAGCAACAGCAGCAATATTTATTACAACAACAACAACAACAGGAGCAACAACAAGAACTATTGCGCCAGCAGCAGCAACAACAACAACAACTATTATTAGAACAACAATTACAAGCGGAAGAAGAAGCGAGAAAGAGGGAAGAGGAATTGAAAAAGCAGCAAGCGCTGTTAGAAGAACAACAGAGACTTCTCTTAGAGCAACAACAAAGAGTCCAACTTTTACAACAACAACAACAATCACCAGCTAAACCTAGTTTAACTGGTGATCAAAGAATGAATCAACAATATTCTGAACTTAATGATTTACTTGCTCAGGGCACTGGCCTTGATACTTTTGGTAATACTGGTGAGGCTAGAATTCCAGCACAGTTTACAAGAACAGGTACTTTTATAAACTCACAAGGCACTGGTTATAAACAAATCAGTAACAGCAATAACCCGTTCCTAGATACCCAGTTCAAGGGACTGGGTACTTCCAGTATTACATCCCGTATTGTTCCTGCAGAAACGGGTTATGGTTTTGGAAACCAACAACAGGAACAAAGAAATCAGAACAGTTTGATTGATTTGTAAACTTTGTTATTGTTGATACCTTTATTTCACTTTATCTTCTTTTTCCATTTTACGTTTTTACCTATATTAGTCTATTCCTAACCTCTCATTTTATTGATATTTATGTAATTATCTCTATTTTTCTCTGTGTACAGCTACCTGCTATTTAGAAATTGTTTCAATTTCATCTGTGCGCTTTGTCAGTTGCCATTCGCTGTACTAACTTTTGTTGGGATAATTTCAAAAATGATTCTTGCGATGCTACCTCGAAGCATTGATAAGCTGAGCATTTTGTCTTTCACTTTCTTTAATTTTCTTTGAAATTTTGTAACTCCTAATAAAGCTATAATTATTTTCTGACTAAGTAACTATATTAAATGTCTGCAAGCAAGTAAGTATCATTGTATTTTTCAGTACTTTTTTTTACAGTCAATACTAACATTGTTACGTTTCACATGTTTTATAGTACTTCACGTGGTGGATCAAAATTTGGAAGAGGTGATTCTAGAGGTGGTTCCAGAGGCGGTAGAGGCAGTTCAAGAGGCGATAGAGGCGATAGAGGCGATAGAGGTGGTAGAGGTGGTAGAGGTGGTAGAGGTGGTAGAGGTGGTAGAGGTGGCGGAGGTTTTGGTAGCGATGCACAAGTTATTAAACCAGACTATAAATTCAAACCGGAATACGAAGCACAAGTTACTGAACCAAACCCATTGCCAAAGATTAAAGACTTGTTAACCGAAGAGGCCAAGAATGTAAAACCCGGAGACCCTTATCAATTAGTTAAAAGACCAGGCTACGGTACTGTTGGTATTAAAACTAAAATAGGTACAAATTATTTGAAGTTTCAAGTCTCAAATATGTCTTTGTGGTATTATAATGTTACATTTCAAGAAGAGATTTCAGTAAAGCGGAAAGTCAAACAAGATTTGTTAGAAATTTTATTGACGAAGAAACCATTTGATGGTCTTAGAAAGAGAATTTCTCATGATGGTTCTGCTGCATTATATTCTACGGCACCATTACCTATTAGTAAAGAAGATGAAAAGGTTCGTTTTGATTTTGAGCCTGAAGATTATAAAGGTGTTATTCCATCTTCTGTCATGTCTGTATTAAAAGGTTCAGGTAATAAGAAGAAAGAGGCGTCTGATGAAAATCCGAAAATTTACTGTACCGTTGAATTTATTCATAAATTAAATATGGATGATTTAGACAATTGGGTTAAAATTAATGATAAAAAAAATATTGAACCAAATGCTTATATTACTGCTTTAAATGTGGTTTTAGGTTACCAAATTGCGAAATGTTCAAATGTTTTTATGGCTGGTAAAAGTAAGTTTTTTTTCATTGATCATCCAGAGAAATGTCAATCATTTCAAAAGGGTTTATACATTGCAAATGGTTATTTTGCTTCTGTTTTGCCAACATTTGATAATGTTATGATTAATGTTAGACCAGTTGCAGGTGCATTTATTAAGTCACATAACAAAGATGGTTCTCCAATGTCTGTTGCTGATTTAATTGGTGACTATTTTGGTGAAACTGATATTTCAAGAATTCCAACCAATGAAATAATGTTTAACAGAGGTTTTTTTAAAGGTATTAAGATTCAAAGAACTTATTTAGGTCATAAATCTAAACCAAAGGGAATTTTTGATATTAGTAGAACAGATACTGCTAATAATTATAAATTTGATTGTGATGGCAAACAAACATCAGTTGCCCAATATTTTAATGATAAATATAAAATGAAACTTAAATTCCCTGATGCACCATTGATTCATTTAGGTGGATCTAATTATATTCCAATGGAAGCCTGTATGATTGTTCCTGGTCAAGAATTCAAAGGAGAAATTTCAGATGTTAGAGGTGTTTTAAGTTTCAGTACCCATAGACCTCACGTTATTGCAGGTTCAGTTCAACAAGATGGTGTTAAGAAATTAACCACTTCGATTGATGCGGAAGAAGCTAAAAGAATTGGTAATAAATTAGTTGTGGTTCCATCTAGAGTTTTAGCTGCACCAATTTTAGAATATAAAAATGCTAAGATTACATATCTTGAAAAACCTGCCGATGGTAAGTCAGAGAAAGCCAAGGGTTCATGGGATTTGATTAATAAACAATTTTATGATCCGGTTAAAGGTGTTAAGAGATTAACTGTCTTGGTTCTTGAGAATAGCAGAAGGCCTTTACGTGGCAATGAAAAGGAAGATATCAGTAACGCTTGTAATGAATTTATTAATGAAGTTGCTAAACATGGTGTTAAGTTTGACAAAAAATATTTAATTAAACCCGTCATGTACGATAGGGTTGATACCTTAACAAAAGAAATTGTTAGTATTATGAAGCCTTTGCAATCCAAAACTGATTATGTTTTAACAATTTTGAATCAAAAGGAAAAGGCAATTTATGCATCTGTCAAAACTGCGCTTGATAGAGATTTAGGTATTTTAAATCAATGTACACTTGCTAACAAATTTGCCAAGATGAAGTTTGGTAAATTCGATATTCAAATGTATGCATTGATGGCAATGAAGGCATGTATTAAACTGGGTGGTGCAAATCATGTTTTATCAAACACCGATCTTGGTAAATTGGTTATTGATGGTTTACCAACATTACTCCTTGGTGCCGATGTTACACATCCTACAAATAATTCAAACGGCACTTCAATTGCTGCGGTTGTTGGTTCAGTTGATGGTAAATTTAATTCATTCCCTGGTTCTATTTCTTTCCAAGAACAAAGACAGGAAACTATTTCTGAAATGTCCAAAATGTGTGTTGAAAGAATCATGGCATACCACAAAAGTGTTGGCAAACTTCCAAAAGCAATCTTATTTTACAGAGATGGTGTTTCATTAGGTCAATTCAATATTATTCTTGATGAAGAAGTTACTGCTGTTAAGAATTCATTCAAAAAAGTTGCTAATAATATGGGTGTTGAATTTGATCCTAAATTAACATTTGTTACTATTTTGAAAAGACATAATACGAGATTCTTCCCACTAGAAAATAATGCAAAAAATGCACAAGGTAAAAACGTTGCAGTTGCGGCACAAGAAAATATTTTACCAGGTTCCGTTGTTGAAAAGGGTGTTACATCTCGAAGTCTATATGATTTCTTTTTACAATCACAACAAGCTTTACAAGGTACCGCAATTCCTGGTCATTATTATGTTCTATACGACGAAAACCATTGGACACCAGACGATTTACAAAAAGTCACCTACAACTTATGTAGCGTTTTTGGTAGAGCAACTAAATCAGTGAGAGTTGTTCCACCAGCATACTATGCAGATTTGTTATGTGAAAGAGCAACTTGTTTTGTTCATAATGTTGTTGTAGCAAAAGGTCAAAGTCCACTTGATGCTGCCAAAAAAGCTCTGGGAGCTGGTATCCATAAGAATGTTACTAATAGAATGATCTATATTTAATATTTTTATCGATCATTTGCTTCCCTTCTTTTTTGGTTCCATATCTTCTTTTTTTTCTCCTTTCAATTGATGTTTTCTTGCCTTTACCGAAAATACCCCCGATTTTACAGTTTTATTTTATTATTTCACTAAGTTTTTAATTTTAGGTTTATACGTAAACTCAAATATCATAAATAAAATAACGTACAAAGAAAAAGCATACTATCTAGTATGGCTAGTACCTAGAATAAGTAGTTACCTAAAAACCAACATTAAAACCTTCTTTGAATGGCTATAACATCATCAATCTTAGCCAAAGCTAATTCTAATAATTCTTTACGTTCTTGCAATTCAATGTGACGCTTAACCTTTGGATCTTGTTTTGCAAAATTTTCTAGTTCTTCTGGTGTTAAATTTGTACTTAATCTTTTCTCTAATTCTCTTGGAAAACTATAATAAAAATCACTTAATAATTCAACATTTAAAAATAATATTGCAGTTTGTGTTAATTTTTCAGCTACTACGTCAAGGAAAATTTCTGGACATTTAAATTTATTGTCTTTATATTTACAGCCTGAACTTTGTAAACCTTTTAATCTCATATTAAGAATTGAAACTCTATCCTTCAGAAATAATGCCTCACGACCTCTCAATAATAAGCCTGAACTAAATCCTAAATTCTCGCGTTCAATACTTTGACCAACTGAATTATTTTCATTCTCAATATACTTCATAATTTGTTTAAGTTTATTACCTCCAACTGTTTTCTTTATAATATCATAAGCTTCTTGAGCCTCTTTCATTTCTTCATTTAATAATAAAATTGAATGTTTCCTACTTATATTCCATTCTCTATCTTCAACTTCAATTTCATACTTGAAAGGCTTGATACAATTTTCAACCTGATCAGCAGTTGAATTATACCTTTGATTTAATACAGTAGAGGCAGCATCTTTTATTGCAGTCTTAATCATTGAATTATCACGTAAATTTGTACTATTGATCAATACATCTATCTCTGTTAAGATTGCTTCTGTTATTAAAGTTGTAGATAATCTACCGACCCCAATCTTAGTCAAATTAGCAGTCGAAAGATCTAATTTTCTATGCCAAAATGTTTCATCACTTTTTGCACTACCTAAATCAGATATTGGTGGTTCTTCAAATTCATAATCCAATGCACCCTGATTTTTCTTCAAGTATGGTTCCGACTTATTCCAATATCTCAAAGCTAATAAATCTAAAACCTTTTGATCTAATTCACTTCTTAACAATGATCTTAGTTCAGGTTTACCAAATTTTTCACTAAATTCTTTTATTTCCAATTTTAAACTATCAATTGTTTGAGCCATGTATTTTTCACAGGTTAAATCTCTATCGTTAAATTCAACTTTAAACTTGTAGCTTGTTTCTTCTAATTCATTGTTCACCAATTGTTGCATCGGTTTAAGAGAACTTGACATTGATCTTTCTAAGACTCTGATAAGTTTTTTCTTTAAAAGCTTTGTACCAACATTTGTACCTAAAAATAGTTCTTTGTTCTCTTTAAAATATTTTCGTTCGGCGTCCTGTTGTGCAATAAAAGCTTGTAAACCCGTTTTCTTTTGAAATAATGAAGTGGACTTCGGAATTTTAGTAACAACTCCAACATATCCCATTTTTAAAGGATATTTCTTGTTCAATAGCATACTTCTTGCAGTATCAGGATCAACTAAATCAAGTTTGGTGATAATGCCAATTGTTCTTTCACCCCTTGGATCGGCTTTTCTTGCAGATCTCAAAGCTGAAGAGTTTGCTAAATCAACATCTGCTGCGCTAATTGCTAAAATAATGTTAGGTTCTTCGAGATATTTATCACATACTTCTCTTATTTTATTCTTTAATGTAATTGGTTGATCTGCTGCTTCGACTTGGATATAACCTGGTAGATCAACAAGAGATAAATCCGGAACTCTTGGAGATTTGATGGTTAGTTGAATTGGATCTGATGAAACCGCTTCGTCGTGTGGAACAGCTAAATTCAAATCAACAAGAACTTTCTGCACTTGTTGAAAATCACTCATGTTATACATTTTCAATGCAGGAAATTCCGCAATTTCAGAAGCACTTGAAGGATCATTAACTAAAGTTAGTTCAATTGGTCTTCTAGTGACCATGTTTGAACCCTTTGGTAAAAATTCCTGACCTACTATACTTTCTAAAACTGATGATTTACCAGAACTTTGTGATCCAATTACGACAATTGAAGGTAGTCTTAAATCTGTTGCACCATTAACATTTAAAAGGATGTTTCTAATTTCAATCATTTGTCTTGTTAGATTCAGCATTTGATCTTCTAGTTGTTCACGCTGTTTATTTTCTTCTTCTTCATTAGTTTGATCATAGTCATCATCTTCTTCTTCTTCGTCTTCTTCATCTAAAGTTTCATCATCAGATGTAGCTAAACCAATAGCAGAAGCCGTAGTAGAGCCAACTAAAGTTACATCATCACCTCCGTCATTGGAATTATTATTATCACCATTATTATTATTTCCATTTCCAGATGGACCTGGGCTGCTTAACCCAGTAAAAACTGAGTCGAGAAATCCACTAACACCATCCTTAAAGTCGGATGCAATATCTTTAGCTTTATCAAGTTGATCCTTCGTATAATTTGACGCCTCTTCAACCTTATACATAACATAACTGCCTGCAGCAACGACGCTACCGCCTAAATAAACAGGAATCTTAGCAACATTAGCAGCCGCTTTACCAATGCCAAAAATTGAAAATGGTCGTACATGGTTGTGACTTTTAGTAACTACATGGTTTGTAATTGTTCGTCTATAATTGCCAAAAAATAAATGATTCATTCGAAAATTCAAATTTCTTAGCCCATTTGTGCCGATATGTCTAATATGAACATTTGGCCATTTGGAAACCACGCCAGTCAACTGCTGGGACCGTATTCCTAACATGTTTCTAAACGTTGATCTGTAGAGCCGCTTTTTAAGTAATGATCTGAATACACTTGAACATCAAAAATCTTGTAAAAAAAAATACATGTTACGGCTCATGACGCCACCAAGCGTGTCCCGCCACAATACAATTTGCACCGCCACTTTGACCTTTCCCACTTTCTGTACTGACCTTCCTAATTTCATCAGTATGATTTCATCATACGTCAATATACTATTGTTGGGCTTCTATTAATACAAAATTGATGACAAAGTTTTTCTATATAAAAGCTATGGTGGTTCCACCTGTATCTGGATACGTTTTAATTGCTGTCTTCTCTTGTATCTACTCTCTTTACAAGTGAATAAACGTTCTCGGAATATCTAGTAATAGTAAGTCCGAAGTCCCTCCTATTTGAAAGAAAACAAAACACTCTAACTAAACCAAATTTAAATTAAGCTAATTAATCATGTCTTCCCAACAAAGAGTTTTTTACAAAGGTAAGAAAGAAGATTTCTTAGTGTTCCTTGACGATATGGATGCATATGAAAAGTATAAACATGGTGTTACTTCAATTCCACTTTCTGAAGTTGTTGGTAACTTTGATGTTTACAGAACCATTACTGGTAATGGATCAACAGGTCTCCTTGAAGTTGCATCAGATCTAAGTCTTAATGAAGAATTTGGTAATTTTAAAAGTGTCGAAGAAGATATTATCCCTAAGATTTTGAAGAATGGACAAGTTCAAAATTTAAGAAAGAATTCAATGTAGATAACATCTTTTAATGAATTTATGAAAAACAAATATTAGCTTTGATTATTTAATGATTATATAGATATTTATGAATTAGTTCTATAACGTTTCACAGTACTTGTTTACTGATAAATAGCTATATACCTATACACAGCAATAAATTTTACACAGTTTGATAATTTATTTTTTCTTACTCCCGTTGTATCTAAGATTCTTCCAGAATCTACTCATACCCATTCTTTTCTTAACTGTTGATGGTGAGATACTTAATCTAGTACTGTTGCTATTCGTGCTATCAACTCTTTCCATTTCTGCTGACGATACACCAACAATTGATTTTGCACTTGAATTAACTGTATTATTTATTATACTACTTAAAACCGTTAAACTGCTACTACTCTTAACCATTCTAGAAGATTGTACTGTATTTCCCTCTATATTATTGGTGTCATAAATTGTCTTTTGATCTCTTGAATCTCGTGAATCCTTCAAATTTCTAAAGTCTCTATAATGCGATGTTGAATCTAAATTAAATGCAGATGATGCTGGTGTCCTTGGTGACTTAACATTAAAATCTTTGAAACTTCTAAGTGATCTTGAAGTTCTTAACTTAATTGGTGATCCCAATGACATATTACTAGCAAAAGAAGGTGATGGTGGTATGAATGGATTAGATGTATTATTATTCATGTTATTATAATTATTAGTGCTACCAGTTAATGATACTGGCCCAGAGGTGACGGGTGTAGTAGGTGTGTTTAAGGATAACAACGACAGTGACATTTTTGAGTGAAACATATTCGATAATGACCGACTAATAGACATATTTAAAGTATAAATGTCAAATTGCTTAGACCATACTGAACTTATACATGTTTGCGCAGAAACTCTTTCTTGTAGTGAGATTTTGACCAAGTATGATTTGCTTGTTAAATTGATTGATGATTTTGTTTTAATACTATTCATATCTGAAGCATCAAAATTGCCACCACTATCAACAGAAATTATAGAATTATTTCTTCTAACACTCCTTGGAGAATTGGTATTGCTAATACTACTACTGTTATTCAATTCTGATGGAAAATGGTCAACCTCAAAATGAATTATATCATCAGTATCAAATGTGTAATTTCTATTTATCTTTCTGATTGGATTAATATTGTTTGGTATAAAAGAGGTTATATTAAACTTTTCTAAATCATCCCCCAAATTAAATGATAAAACTCTTCGTTGAATATCAGAGTAAAAAAAATCATGGTCATAGAAACTGTTTCCACTATTATTATTATTTTCAAATCTGATTCTTCTAGATTTGGAAGAACTGTTTCTATTACTTTTATTATCAGAATTATGATTCAATTTATCTAGGTTCATTTTCAAATTCCCCTTCCATAATAATTTTTCCTTTTCATTTGGAAAGATCAAACTAAGTTCATAAAGGTTAAACCTATCTTCAAACATTAAATTCATTGAATGAGTATAATTGGTTGAAAGACTAAAACAGGAACTTTCTAGGTCAAATATTGACATTAGTGGAATCACAAATTTTATCTCCAAAAAGTTTAAATTGATGTTTGAGCGTTTTGCTAAAATTAGGTGACTTTTAAATAAAAATGCACATAGGTATTCATGATATAATCGATTTTTAGAACTTTGGTTAAAAACAACACCAAATGAACTTGAAATTTGCAAATCTTCTAAATTCTCTAAAAATAGATCATTTGACAACATTTGGTTATTGATATTGTTATTATTTGTGAAAAATGACTTAAAATTTGATATTTTTTCTAATTTCAACTCTTCATTACCAACAAAGCTGTTTATACTATCAATTTTTAGTTTTATTTTAATTAAGCTCTCATCATAGTGAACCAACTTTGATTTATCTTTTTCATCTAGCTCAATGTGTTTTAACAATGATTGTAAAATGAGTTTATATCGAACCATTCTATTAGTGGGCATTTGAACAACAGAAATAAATCTTGTATCTAAACGCTTATCAATTAAATAGTCAGATTGTAAATCTTTGTGCTCAACAAGATAATCATTCAATATTATTAGTGTATTACGTTTATATTTTTCAATTTCGTATAGATTAGTAAAATTTAAAATTCTTTGATATAATGAGCAATATTTTGAATACGTTTCAACATCAATTGAGTGAACTGAGATTAATTTTATAGTTCTATCCAAATATTCTTTTTCGTTTGAAACATAACCGTATTTCTCAAAATTTGGGGAAATAGAATCTACTTTCTCATTCGCTTCAGATTCAACTAAATTGACAGAATCGTTGTACCATTTGTTATAAACTTGGACTAAATTATCATATAACTCTTCATGATTTCTCAGTAACTTTAAAACACATTGTCTAAATTCTTTAAAGTAAATTGGGGTTGAAGTGTCAGACATAAAATTATTAAGATAGACACTTTCTAAAATTTTTAAGGAACAAATGAACACTTTTTCTGTGTTAATTAATTCACTTGTCTGTTTTAATCTTGTGAACGATCGTTTCAAATGATCAATGCAAGTGTCATTACTAGCTATCTTTTTTAAATTTGGTGAAGTTGGTTCTAATTTTATGTTTATGTTTTTGTTAGATTTTGAGGTTGAATCAGAATTGCATGATAACGACGTGGAAAAAGATTGAGTCTTGAATGTTTGCACTTTTTTTAGAATTTTTGGATCTAAAGTACATTGGTAGTCTATGTCGACATTTGAATTGAAAAGACTATTATCAGAACCATCATTTGTAACATTATAGTTAGCAATATTAATAGCACTCAAAAAATCATGAACATTGTCCACATTTGTAATATTCATATCAGGTAATAAATTTGTAGAATCAGATAAAGTACTTGAAATAATTGGATGGATTTCAAAAGCTTGCATTGTTGAAAAATTTGTATTTGGATTTTCATCTGATGTAATGGGCTCCAATAAATCATTTTCTAGACTATTAATAGTTGATTCATTTAAAGTGCATTGAGAAACATCAGACAGCTGAACAGAAATACGTTTTGTTTTTGGGAGAGTTGATGAGGTTGATTGTATAGCTTGATAAATAGTGTTTGATCGATTAAATAAATTATGATTTGTATGAATGTCATGATGCATCTGCTGATGCTCATAATCATGATGATTCGTTGAAAAAGTTGGTAGTGGAATATCAGTTTCTTTTCCGTTTTCATTCGGATCTATAAGTACAATGCTGCAATCATTGTAAGCTTCCGTCATGATTGTGGAGTTCTTATTCTTTAACAAAATATAGGATGAAAACGGAAGAGACGGTGAACAATGCTCAGCTTTTTTTTTGCGAAAAAGGGGTATCTAATTTGTGAATGAGAAATGTAAAATTCAAACAGAAAATTATGCAGCTGATTCAAATTTGTTCTAGCTCTTTTTGCAATAAGAATCTTTGTGGAATGTCCTTCTCTTTTATGAAATAGCTGCAGGGAACAACAAGTGAATTCCAGACAAAAGAGAGCTGTCGCAAACGCATCAACTCTGCTTTCACGGGCATAGACAATAGAGATTGTGCGGTGTGAAAACTAAAAATGAAGACTTATTTTTTACTTTGGGTCCTTCGTTTTATTTTCCTAATTTCAATTTTTTGGTTTTCACTTCTCAACAACATGAATTGCGATGACTGTTTTTGGTTTCGTCTCCAATCTCAACTTAAAGTGTCTGTTTAAATAGTGGTAAAGTACCTTCTACATTATGAACTTTTCGCCCATTTCAAAATCAAAGCTGTTCACCTTTACCCCATTGATTCACTTTTCTAGATCTTTTTCTATTTCTGCCGCTAGTTATGCTAAAAAGGGTAAAAAAGATTCCAAAAAAGAAGTCAAAAAAGACAATAAAAAAAGTAATTCTGTTCAAGATAATACGGAGGAAATTGTTTTAAACCCAAAGACAATTCTCAAAGAACTAAAGGATAAATATGATGCTTCTTTTACTCAATATTCTAAAAAGTTAACTGAACTGAAGATGGGTAAAGCAAACCCTGCAATTTTTGATCATTTGAAAGTTAAAATTGACGATTCATATACAGCAACATTTCCAGAAGTCGCAATGACTGCAATGAAGGGTACCAATTTCCTTAATGTTACAGTTTTTGATCCAAGTCATACGAAGAGAATTGTTTCCTCGATCTTAGAAGCTAATATGAATTTGAATCCCGAAGTGGACCGTAACAATGAGCAATTGTTAAAAATTAAACTTCCAAATTCAACAAAAGAATTGAAAGAAAAGCAAATAAAACAAATGAAGGAACTCTTAGATCAATATAAATCAAATGTTAGCTTTAAAACAAGTTTGACTGCAATTAGATCAACTTTTATGAAAGATTTAAAAAATGTTGATGGTTCAAAAGATATTATCAAAAAGCTTACAAGCGATATTGATTCGACCTATAAAAGTTATGTCGAAAAATTCACAGCCGCATTCAAAACTACAGAAAAATCATTAAATTAATATCCTTTTCAGTTTTTTTTAATATACATGTCTTTATATTTGCTTTATAGAACATTAATTGGCATTTTTAGCCAACTTATATATACCTTTGATTCTTTCAAATAAACTGTAATCATAAGCTGCTTGGTTCATTGCAGAAACAAATGTCCACGCTCTTTTACCATTTTTAATTGGATAATCTATAACATTTGGTATTGATGTGCTAATAAACTTTGTTTTATCATAGCAAACGCTCTTTTCGTTACATAAACCACGTAATCCTTCTTCTCCGCCAAATTTGCCATATCCTGAACCTTTAATACCACCAAAAGGTAATTGACAAACATAGAATGTCGCAAAATCATTAATGGCAACATTACCAGTTTTAAATTTCTTACACAAGTTAAAACCCTTCTTTCGATCAGTTGTAAAAATTGAGCCACCAAGTGCAAACTTTGAATTATTTGCAATCGTGATCCCCTCTTCGTCATCTGAAGCATAAATCAGACTTAAAAGTGGTCCAAAAACTTCATTTTGGGCAATCTTACTGTTTGGATCTAAATCGCTAATTAATGTTGGTTGAAAATAATGACCTTGTGGATAGTTTGGATGAATGTATCTCTTACCGCCACATAACACCTTACCATTACCTGATTCTTGAACCTCCTGTATCCATTCTTCTAATTCGTCAAATTTTGGACCACCCATAATCATTGCTCCCATATCGATTTCTTCACCTTGATCAATGTCACTGCCTAAATGGAATGAATCAATCTTTTCCTTTAATTTTAAAACCAATTTTTCATAATTTGCACGATCTCCACATACAATTACTCTTTCTATTCCAATACAATTTTGACCTGCACTTTGAAAGGTACCACGCAACAAAACACTTGCAATTCCATCAATACCCTTTTGTTTCATATAATCATCACAAATTATAATAGCATCTTTACCACCTAATTCAACAACAACTGGGACTAAAATTTCACTTGCCTTTTTAACAACTTTCTTTGCAACTGGTCTTGAACCAATAAATGTTAAATGATTCAATCTTGGATTACCACTAACAGAATCTGCATCTTTGCCCCAACAGCAAACTAATTGGACTAAATCTTCATCAATATCACAAATCTTTAATGCACCTTTAACAACACTCATAAAAAATTCGCTGCTCCATCTAACTCTCTCACTACATTTTATAACAACACCATTACCACTGAAAACGCCAGCAATAATTGGACCTATTAAATTATGGAATGGATAATTCCATGAAACAACAGCACCAACTACTCCCAAAGGCTCATACCAAACTTCAGCATTTTTATATTTCATTAACATATTTGATGGTCCCGGTCTTTTACTTGGCTCTAAAATCGAATCACCATGCTTTAAAATCCAATTAATCTTTTCTAATGTAACCATAATTTCACCCATAGATGCATCAACCATAGTTTTACCTGAATCTCTACATGCAACTCTTGCAAGTTCTTTTTGATTTTTAATGATGAATTCACTTAATGTACGTAAAAATTTTCTACGTTTATACTTGAAGTTTGGATCATTGTAAAACTTTGGTTGTGAAAGTTGAGATCTTTTAATGATTGAGTCAATCTCCTCTGATGAATGTGATTTAAATTTTCCTAGTAATTGTGATGTGGCAGGACAATAGCAATAAATATAATCAGGGTCTTCCGGTTGGTAGATATTAGCCACTGTTAATCTTTTGCCTTTCCAATTCGGTTGCGAAGCTTCTGGGAATTCAATTTCAAATTTGAAAGGTTTTTCAACTCTTTTGTGTGTCTTTCTAAAAACAAATAATAAAAATGTGATCGCAATTATTAGCAAAGAAATTGAAATCTGGATAGGTGTTGATTTAGTTTCAATAAATTGTAACTGTTGTGGTGTCGGATATAACAGGAAATTAAAATGCATTGAGTTAATAGTTTGATTAAACTGAATCAGTATATCTGTCAAATTAATCCCTATCAGTTCACTCATTTTGGCTGATGAGATATTCTTTGTATTACAAAAAAGAAACATGCCAGAAACGCCAAAGCCAAACTAGTGAAAACTAAACTTCCAAATATTTCAACACGCGGTACGAGCGATATAAGTTCGTTCAATAAGTAATGTGTTACATGTTTTATAGTTTTTAACTTATACTCTAATTATTTATAAAGAGGTTTATTCTTCTTCTGATATATCTTCCTCTTCTGAAAAATCACAAAATGCTTCATCAAAGGCTTCATCAAATGCCTTATCTTGTTCGGTTTCTGTGGATGTGGTAGGTTCAACCTTTGCTTTATTACTGTTAGTTTTGTGATTAGTAGTGGTGGATATAGTTTTTGATGCAGTTCCAGTTAGTTTTGTTTGCTTTGTCTTCTTTTTAGTTGCATTTTGCTGTTGTTGCAATTTCAACTCTCTTTCCTTTCTTGCTAATTCCTTTTTAAATTTTAGTGTATCTTCTCTTTCTTGCTGACGACGCTTTTCCATTTCTTTTTCATTTTCACGTTTAGTTTTAATTGGATCATCTTCAATAATTAAATTAAAATCACTATTACCTGCTGTTTCATTATCTTCAGAAATAATCGACCCACCAATTACATCAGCATCATCCCAGTCCGAGAAATCCAACTGAAAATCGTCATCTATATCATTATTTTCAATGTTTGATTCTTCCATTTTCTTTGTTGTATTTTTGAAATTAATTGTTTTATCACCTTCATCTTCTGAAATGATGGCATTTTTATCAACATTTGAAAATTTAGCTAACTCATCATCACTAATCACAGGTGATGGTGATTTTCTGATAGATTTCACATTTGTAACTTCATTTGATTCTGGTTTTGAAGCTGCTCTGGGTGTTGTATTAAAATTCTTATTATTTCTATTATCAGATTTGGATAAAAATGAAGAAATAGTTGGTGAAGCTGGTTTGTGGTAAGAATCCGAAGCAGTTTGTACAACAGGTTTAGTGATTGATTTCGTCACAGGTTTGGTAATAGGGTTTATAATAGGTTTGGGAATCGTTTTAGTGGTATTTTTGGAACCAGTTTTAATGGTATTTTCGGAAATAGAATTGATGACTGATCTTGAGGAAGGTCTTGAAGTTGGAGGTGGGGTTAAACTTAGTTCAAATGCAGTTTGCTCAGGTCTTGCTTGTTTAATTTGGCGTTCCCTTTCACGTTCAATTTGTTTAAGTCTAACTTCTTTAGAATCTTTATCCACGTCTTTATTAATATTTGACAGTAGTTGATCATTTTTCCTCCTTTGGGTGGATGAAACGGAGGAACTTGAAGTGGGTGATGATAATCTAGGTTTAGAAACATTTCCTTTGCTAATACCAACTGCACGTTCTGCCTTACGCAATAGTAAACTTTTTTGTAGTTTTCTTGAACCTGTACCACCATTACTTGAACCACTTCTTGTGCTCTTCAATACAGGCGACGGGGATTGCGAAGATTGTGATACATTTCTAGAAGTCAATGGAATTTTAGATGCAGAAACAATTGAAGTAGAAACTAATGGTGATGATTGCCTTGACAATAATGGTGATGCCGATGTACTTATTGGAATTGTTGTTGATTGCATTGCTGGGGATTGGATTGGGGAGCCAGACTTGCGTATTGGTGAGATACTAGTCAAAAGTTTACCATATGATGTTGTGGATTTTGTTTTTTCAATGGGTATATTTAGATTATTGATTACTTTGATTGGAATTTTCAAAGATTTCAAATTGCTACTATTAGTAGTAGTAGGAGTATTGATTGGACGAGTAATGGTATTAGTAGTAGTATTATTACAATTAGTAGTAGCATTAGTACTGCAATTATTTGTTGTAAAGTTTGAAATTAATGAATCGATATAAGATGTTATTGAAGCTCTTGAATTGTTCTCCAGTTTGGAAGTCACGGATTTAGATATCTTAGAGATTGATTTAGAAATTCTTTCAGGCTCTCTGGATTTATTCATCTTAATGAAACCATTAAAAGTATCAACTTTAAATGATTTACTGACATCATCATAACAAAGAGTGTATTCAGACATCAAAGAGTTCTCGTTGGCTGTGGTTGCGGATGATGGACATGATGTAACATTTGGCCTTGATCGTCCTTCAAAGTAAATTTGTTCATCTTTGTTAAAGTCTGTAGTAATTGCCTTTTCATTAACCTTGGAGTTAAAGACTAAATAACATGGAACTTCCTTGGCATCCCTATTGAGTTGTTCAGAATCATCGATATAAAATTTGGATGAGGACAACTGATCTATCGTATCCGGTTTAAAACCATATCTAATACCAAATATATCTGACTGGCAGCTAGAAAAAAGCGCAGAAAAGTCTAAATCGTATTCTCCATCAGGTATATGTGCTGTCATAATGATGGAGTTTGTATTTAGAAGAAAAGAGTGTATTGTGAACAAATAGTTGAAAAATAGCTGAAAGAAGATAAAAGGAATGGCAAAAGCATTTTTGTTGTCTGCAAGAATTGAAATTTGCACAAATCTCACATTTTTGCTTATGCCATAAAGAATAAACTTGTAAAAATACCTAAATAATATCGATCTAAGCAACATAAATCCGATAAGTAACAGTAATATATATTGGTTCTGTATTTACATGCTAAGCTATACAGTCTAATTACGGAGCGCACGAAGTCTTTCATTAAGAGAGTCTTCTTCCAGGGAAGGAGCAGTATTAGCTACAGCAGGGGTACTTAAACCATCAATCTTAGTCTCTCCGATCTTATGTTTCATTTCAATACCTGCTTCATCTGCCATTTGTTGCAATAAGAGATCAACTTCGCCTTGTGGCTGGGTACTAACACTCATTTGATTAGAGACATTTTCATAATAATTAGTGGATGATTCAAGATCTTCAAATTGCTCTTCAAATTTATCCATAACCTTAGTTATTTGTTCTAAATTCATACTTTCCATTGCCTTGTCCATACCTTTAACAACAAATGTCATATTTTTAGTGACGCCTCTCATTGTAACCGCAGTCTGAATACGTGATGCAACTGCATCAATTCTTGAAGATAGTCGAAGTAAGTTAAGACGTTCTTGAGATTTCCTTATTGCATTTTGTGCATAGATTTGTGCAATATCATTATTACCCTGAGTAAGGGCTTTCTTAACTCTTTTCTTTTCTGCTTCTTCTTCCTTGCCAGCCTTGGCTGCTTGTCTGTTTAGTTGTTTAGATGTGAATTTAAGTTGGAAAAGCGAATCTGTAAGCGGCGTTAGTAAAGCATGTCAATTGGATTTTATACTGTAAAAAATATACTTACTTTCAAGTCCTGACATGGCTGGTGTTTTGTCTTTTTACAAAATGAAAAACGCCTTCCTAAGGGACTAACTACACTCATATTCAAAATAGATAAAAGATACCGCTCTTTTGATTGATTTTTGATTTTCTCAAGTGAAGCTTTTTGGCAACATTATTACGTAATGACATTATTTTACGTGAACTTGACAACTTTGTCGTAATCTTGAAATATATTCCCTAACACGTACAGTCTGATCTATAATCTGCTTCACCATGATTATTTCAAATATAATATTCTTGAAAATTATGTTTCTTTTTTGTAATTGGTAATGAGATTTATTTTTAATCGGTTGAAGAAAATGAATTCTTTAATTGTTGGGAGCTTAATTATTTTGTGTATTATGCATTACACAGCGGTTTAAATCAATTTTTTGAGTAATTTTATTTTATTTAGACAGATACAAAATTTTAATTCTATAATATAGGTGTAAATATCTATTATTTGCTTTTAAGATCTTCAATTCTCTTCACCTCTTCATCAAAATTGGGCAAATTTTTGTATGTTGCCTTACCATTATGAATAGTAACAACCCCTAAATTATCACCTGTTTGTGGTTGTGGTTTACTCCATTCTTTTTCTTGTCTAACATTTTTTTCTAATTCTTCAATATTGTCCTTATTCGTCAACAATTGATTTGCTCTAACAACAAAATTATCTTTACCGCTTCCCGTTTCAATCAAAACTGTACGTGGACCTTTTATGACAATATAATGACCACTACCTATAACATAATCCAATAGTTGAGATTTTCCCGATTGAAAAATATTGTTTAAATTTTTTGTATATTCCCAAATAGTTGACAAGGTATCATCAACAATTTTATTATTAAACAATTTAATTGATTTTGGCTCGATCTTGTTTTTGGTGTTCATTGTGAATGTTTTCTTCTCATGAAATAATCCATCAACAGAATTCCAAGTTTCAGATTTCATGCAGCTTGCATTATTCAATTCCGTTAATTCTTTTACACTAACTGCCAGTATTCTACTTCTTTCTACTCTAATTTCTTCCCCAACACCTAAACCAACTTTGAAAATGCTGCCTTTACCAACGACACTTACTAAACCACGACCATTCAACCATGCATAACCTCTTCTTTTATAACCATAATGTAACTCTTTCGGTAAGCTTTTAATTTTAACAGTTAGAGAAGTTCCTGTATAACATTGCAGTGAATTTGGTTCAAACAATAGCCAATCAATACTACCATCCAATGTCAGATTTACAAACGTCTTGGTACCATAACTTTTCAAGTTATCAAATTTGTCATAGGCACTAATCAATAATTGTAATGGCACTGTACCTATAATACTTTGATAACTTGGCATTTCTCCTGATAACCATAAACGACGCAAAGGTTGTATAAATTCCCATTTACTTTTAATAAGATTATTAGTGCTTTTTGCAAGTGAATAAATACTCATAATTGATCCTTTTTTGACATGAACTGGAATTGATGGTGGAACTGTAACAGATAATGATGATGCTGGAATACCGATTGTTTTAAAAGTAGGCGATGAAATAGATTCAATCATATTTGAATCAATGATTGGTAGTTTTGATATATCATCATTGTTTAATTGACTTTGACGGGTTTCTAATGAAACAGGTTCTGTAATAATTGTATTAGCAGGTTGGATGGTTATGTGTCGTACCAAAATTTTTGACGCATTCCCCAATGTAACCTTTCTTTTAGTATGTTTTAACATTATTTTGTTAGTTGTTACAAAGAAGTCAACATAGTAAAGAAACCAAAAATCAGAAATCAGCCAGTAAGAATTCACTCGCTTTCTTTACGAGTGCACATCTCAATTAGAAAATCTTCAGTTATCACAGACTCAACTGCATTTTTCTTCTGAATCTCCTTAGATGCGTCAGTATTAGGGACAATTATATAGTCAGCTTGTTCAACAACATTTATTATGTCACCACCTAGAATATCAATGTAAAATTCAATAATATCACGTTGATAACCAACGTAATCCTCATATCCTAAAAGGAACATTTTTTTATTATAATAAAGAAACAGTAATTTATCACATTGTTCATCATTTAATTTAATACGGGTGTCAACTTCTTTTTGTTGGTATTTTTCTGAATTTTCCCATAGTTGACGTTCATTATACTCCACAGTATAATTAAGACCAAATTTATCAATATTTAAACTTGCTTGGTTTTTCACTTCATCATCTACAATTAAACAATGTGATGAATCTAAATTGACTATTTTTCCGGATTTAATACATTCATAACACCACTTAAATTTGAAGATATTAAATTTTTTGGATAGTTGGGATACAGCCAATGTATATTTGTCAGCAATTATTACTAATTTTTCACCTCTATATTGGGAAGGATTTGCAATTAATTTTCCACCATGAGATTCTAAAATTCCATTAATCTCATCAATTCCTTTCAGGTCATAATCGTATAAGCAATCAGATTTTACACAAAAGGTAAAACCTTTAAACAAATCATCCTTTTTTACAAAAGTTTTGGTAAAATTTGAATTGATATTTTTCAATTGTTGATCTCTTTTAGTTGTCATTATCCTTCTTATTTTTCTTTTTTTATTAGAAAAATCATCAGAAAATCTTGTATGTTGTAAAATTTTATTTTCATAATCTGAAACTGTATCACATTCAAAGTAGGATTTATCATACCTAATTCCAATACATATTGGATGCCTTAATGTGGTGTTCAAGATAAACTTTGTTGGCGCTTGATCACTAGAAGTAAGGAATGATGCCGCTTTAACTGTAATTACGATACTGTTTTCGGGGTGTATCCAATAATTTGGTTTTAAGGTACCAAACTTAACACTATATTCTTCAAGCTCTATTTCAGATTTATTCCTAACATAAGGTATCCAAAAACCGTTTGTTTTTTCATTAATTACATTCTTTGATTTTGTATCAAACCCAAACCTAACAAGGCAAAAACTCACATACCAATCTTTATGCTTACTTTTATCATCACCATATAATGCGCAAATATAGTTTCCACCTTCTTTACCAATAATAAGAATATCTATTTGATCAATGAAATCGTGAATATAATGAGGTTTTTGTTTAATCCAATTTGATGAAGTTGTACCAACATAGTAAAGGGAATCCCAATCTTTTAAAATTAAGCCTTCGCCATTTCTATTTTCAACATTTCTCATGGCAATTTTCATATCTTCTGCATTATAGCCAATGTTCCATTCATGTATTTCAAAAAATTTGCATTCAATAAAATTGAAATTCTTTAATAATTGAACTAATTTATTTTTACGTTCTTTTAATTTAACCAGTTGTAAACTTTCATTATTGTAGTACAAAATATCATAGATCAGAAACTTATTGAATATTAATTCATTTCTGAGATCTTTGCCATTGTTTAATTTTGATTGGAGTAATTCACAGCATCTTTTAACATCCTGAAATCCTAACGACATCCCTTTATTTTCATCATACGTAATCATTTCACCATCTAAAATTAAATTTTCAACATCTTTAAAATATTCAGGTTTCAAATATTTTGAAATAATACCGTTTGCATCACCAACATATGATCCGTACCAAGGTTGAAAAATTCTATTTCTACTATAAAACTTCATTCTTAATTTTTCATTATTATTTGGATCTCTCCAAATATGTAGTATTGATCTCTCACCATCTAATTTTTCTTCAATACAAAATCCTTTTGGTTCTGATTCATTATCTTGAATCTGGGAAACTTGCTTAACTATGGCATCATAATCATCGACAATCTTACCACATCTCATAACTGCACATGGTATACCAGGTATAATCTTGAAAATTAATTGATCTGACAGTTTATTTTTATTCTTTATCTTCATCCTTCCATTGCGTTCATTTCTTCTTGAGTTTAAAATAATACTCCAAGTATTCAAATCTTTGATTTTCAAATATTCAATATTATAGATAACATCCCAAATAGAAGATCTTGATTTGTAAATTGATGATGCTAAACCCCTCGGATGGATGCATAATGAATTAAACACAACATCTTCGCTATACTGGCATTTATTCAATATACAAGAAAGAATTAGATAGATTGAAAATTTATTGATTTCTAATTCGACATTTTGAGAATCATAGATATTGAATAACATATCAAATATGGCTTCTACATAAGGAAAATTATTTTCAATTGCTGCAGATTCTAAATTTTGCAATTTTAAGTTATCTAAAGCAAGACTTATATTTTCTAAAGTTATATGGTTATCATTTAAAACGGCGATATTCTTAGATCTCTTGAAATCGGAATTATTAAGCAATTTATTTTCATCCCAAAAGTTCATTAACACGTCAATAATTGAGTATACAAATTCGTCTCTAACAGATTCTGTTGCTTTACCAACTTTAATATTATCAATTAAATTTCTAATATTTCCGGATTTAATAAATTCTGTATGTGTATACTTCTTTAAATGTTTTATAATTTGGTGTTTTGATAGCAAATACCACCTTGATTTTGTGGGTAGAATCAAACCAACTAAATTGTATTTCTCAATAGGCGAAGATAATGATTCAAAAATGTCAAATAAGATATTTTTTTTGAGGTTACTATTAGTTACTTTATTCAGTTTAATTTTTAATTTATTTGAAATTGCAGATAATGACAATGATTTTGAGGATAGTGAAAATAACCACGAATATTTTGCATCATTCCTGTTTGCTAAAACAGTTTCCAATAATGGTGCTGGTGGTAATGAGATAAGGAGATCATTACCATATGTGGCAACTGTACTTTCAGTATTCATCATGATTTTCCATGATAAAGAAGTGAATAAGATTAGTAATTTGATAAGAAAACCGGTTTTCTTTCAAATTTAACGAAGGGCTCGTTTTTTTTTTTTTTTTTATTCTTTTTTTTTAAATTTACGTATTTATTATTTACAGAAAAAAACATTAAACAAAACTTGAAATTATTCCCTTTGAATAGGTTAATAAATTAGGATATTCAGATAGAATATTTTCAAAAAGTGAGATATTTGTTGACATATGATCAATACAATACACGTAACTCGCAATTTGAAAATCTAAAACATCAGCATTTTCAGAATCCTCATTCCAAAATGATTGGAATTCAAATACATTATTTAGGTCATTCAAAATATCTTTTCCGTTTTGAAGGATCTTTATAGAATCTTGTTCATATGCAAGTTTATTTGATTTGGTAGTAATTGTGTTTGTAAAATATGAATAAATACTTGGATTTCTTTGATGAAACTCATTACGTTTTAGTAAATGAACCCTTATCTTTAACGCCATCAATTTAGATACTGGAAGAATTGGATTCAATGTAAATGTGTAATTGAAAAGAGAATAGTATTTTAATATTTCACAATCGTTCAAATTCAAAATTGATAAAGTGTAGAAATCAAATAATTTTTCATTAACTGAAATAAATACTAGACGATCGGTAGCAGTTAATTTCGAAGTATTTAAAACATTTATAACTTTGGAATGATGGATGTTCCTAATGATCGATTTAGTGGATTTGTTTTTATGATCTTCAATTAAAATAGGTAATTGATCATCCACTGCTGCATGATATGAAAGAATAGATATTGTCGATTTAGTGCATGGTGTCAGAACAGTAGTAACTTCATCATCAACAGTTGGAAAATGACCATTCTCTTTCTTCAAAATAGATAGCAGTGTGAGCAAGCAAAGAGGGTCAATAGGAATGAGGGAATTATCAACATTGATAAGATTGTATACACCTAAGTTAAAAGTAGAGCTGGTGTTTTCCTCTGTATTGAATGCATCTGCTAGTACGTATTGTCGGCCCGCATACACTTCTGCATATGCTTCAGTCGCGTATGAAATTCGTGGAAAAGTGTTGTGATAGGATGATATAGAAACAGAAGACATGGGTGCTGCTTGTGTAGGAAAAGAAACATTGATACCGGGGCAGGTTGCTGTTGGAAGATTCTTCAACTGAGATTCATGTTGCAAACACGACAAATGTAGGTGTCGTGGGAGCGGAAAAGAAAAAACAAAAGAAAAAAATAAAAAAATAAAAAAAAATAAAAAAAATGTGCTGGTTTTCTATTGTTCTATTTTGGGAATAGCAAGATCGATGGCGGGGTTCTGGTTCTGGTGTGATCTGTGAGTGGTACACGGTAGCAACAGGGTGAAGATGAGTGGGCAGGAGAGAAAGAGTTGAGGAAGATGTAAGGTGATTATAGAAGCATTGTAGGGTGATAGTAGAGTGCTTGAATGGTATCTATGTAGCAATGTTGACTGTAGTACAGTTGTTTTACGATAGTCCCAATCGCTGTCAATTGTAGATAACGGACTCACAGGGATAAACTATAACCGGTTTCCTCTTTTTTTACTTCCCTCCAAACTTCCTTGACAACAACCTTTTTCTCTTTGTTTTTTGTCAATTATTCACTTGTTCTTCTTTCTAATAATCATCAACTCGATCCATTCAATTCAACCAATGATGGACAACCCCCCTTGTTACTCCGATTCTTTGTCCTCGCTTGATCCCCCAGAATATACCCCATCAGTTCATCACATATCCCTAGTCTATTACGCTGATGAAACTAACTTTTACCTGAACAACAGTTCCAACGCAAATCCGTTATCATATAGACCCTTGGTCATGGAAATCAATTCAACTCAGGTTAATTTCTACAATGTTAAATCAGAATATGCTAGGATAGTTGCATACTTATTTAATGAATTAAGTACAAATTTTGTTGATCCAAATTTGAATATTAAATCTAAAAGTTCTTCAAAATTTAGTTATATTGGTCAAGGTGTTGGTTCTTCAACTAATTTATTCAACAATTTCTCATTCAATAGTTCATCTTCGATTAATAGTTCAATTACTCCAATTCAGCCTAAACCTTTACTGACCTCAAATTCCAGTCTTAATTCAATGTTTTCAACTAACTCTTTACCATTATCAACATCATCCTCAGTTTCAAGTACTTGCTCATCTTCAATTTCAAATCCTTTTTCAAAATTTTTTGATAAATTATCATTATCTAAAAGACAGCCTACAAATTGTGAGCAATCTTATAACCATATTGTATTGTCTGATTTAGAAAGAAAATCACAGGATTTACTTTACATTCATAAACTATTGAATCATAAACCTGATATTAATTCAATTTTGGATGTTGATTATACACCACAGGAAGCACAACTATTGAATTTTAAATCAGATTTATTTAAATCCATATCTTTACAGCAGTTAGTTAAATTTGGTAATGCATCAGATTTTCAGTTGAAACCTTACACTTTACGATTAATTTTATCAAATGAGCAGTTTTTGTTGGTCTCCTATAATGCAAATTCTTTTGCTTCAATTTTTTATAAATTAAATATTGGTAGGGAACTAAGTTTTGATATTGATTCAAGAGTTTCGTTACCATTAGATTATTGTGTCCCACGTAGATCGCGTGGTAATAGAAATAGATTGAGAACTAGAAGTAGATCAAATACTGTAAGAAGTAATAAATCTACAAGATCAAGAAGTAACTCTCTGTTGAATGATGATGCTGATGATGATGATGAATTTGATAATACATTTGATATTGAAAATGATACAACAATTGATTATCAAGTTCGACCTTCTATTCAACCACAAATTATATTAGAAGATGAAATACTGAATGAAATAATCCAATTAGAACCAGCCCAGCAAATTATTTCTTCAAGATCAACAGCTTCTGCATCGATATTTTCATCTGTTGAAAGATATTGCTCACAAGTTACAAATTTAACTCTATCTTCATTATCTCCAATTTCTTCGGAAAATGAATCTTCACATATACAGAATTCAATTGATGTGGAATTACCAAGAATGGAAAAAATTCCAATTGAACAAACTCCTCAATCAAGTTATAAAGAATTGGTATTTGCTGTTAAATGTATTAAATCGTGTAAGAATAAAACTATTCCATGGTTTGGTTGATAAATTTTACCTTTTTATCTCATACATATTTTCTTTTCTAAACATAGTTGTTGATTGTTCCATTTTTATTTTTATCTTTTAGTCTATTTTATTTTATACATCTTTTATTGTTTTCATTTATGTTGGCTAGGTGATAAGTGGAGTAGCTTTTGATTTTGTGGTTATTATAAATTCTTGTTATTTCTTGTTTTACTTTATCATATATTCTTTTGATTTTCTGATTATATTCACATTTTTTTATATTATTTTGTTTCCATTTGTTGCTAAAAGTTTGTCACTTGAATCAATTTATTACATTCACCTACCATGATTTTTTTTTCTTTGTATTTTATATAATGTATTTTATAAATGAACAAAAAAAAAATTCCTGAATAATTCACAATCTGCAATTATTATATACATTCCAGTTATCTAATAGTTTATCTTCAGTAACATTTAAAAATTCCAATTTCTTAATTACTGTTTTGATATGGTTCAAATGTTCCACACTCAACCTATCAATTCCTAAATCAGTCTCCACTAATATTTTATCAGTAACTTCATGAACTAAAGATACTAATTTAGGATTATTAACGTTAGAAGTCTCCTCATTCTCGTTACATTTATTTAAATTAACGATATCACTTAAACCAAACCAAATACTTACATTATTTAAGTTCAATAAAGACTTTGCATGCTCCAAACTACCACTGTATGAATGCATGACACCTTTGATCACATTTTCATTGTTACCTTTTAAATCTTTTAAAATTTGGAATATTTGACCATGTGCAGATACACAATGAATTGAAAATTTTTTATCAAACTTTACCCCTAGATTTAAAAACAATTTAAATATTTTAATTTGATGTTCCAAGTTAACTTTGTAGTTTGAAAGTCCAGTCTTTAAGGATTGAATGTTTCCTAAGTATCCTGTATTCGGTATCCTTGCTAGTTTATCGAGTCCAATTTCCCCAATATTCAATCTTTTACCAATAAAATCATTCTTCAAAATGCTTTCAAACCTTTCAAATTTCTTGGATAAGTTTATAGGCATGGGAAATTCATTAAGCAAATCATCAATTGGATGATCGTACCTTTCATTATTTGAATACTTGACTAGTATATCTTCGTAATGTCTTTTCTTAAATTCAGAATCAGACTCATGATTCAATCTGTCTAAAAATGTATATATGTGACTATACCATGGATGTATTCCTATGTTAATCATTATATGTTCATTATTTATTACGTCTTTCTCGTCTAATAATGATAGAATTAACTCTTCATCAATGTGGTTTGTCATCATTAAATTTATAGCGTAATTTAAATTGTTCAACATCGGTATAACTTCATTTTTAAATTTTGTGTATGTTATATTTGGTGATAAATGACAATGTGAGTCATAGTACTTCATGATTATTTAATTTACTTGACTAGTGTTACCTTATAAATTTGCCTGCACCGTTTCACAGAATTCATTAAAAAGGACCAGAAGAGATAAGGTCTGGTCGTCGGGCAAACTATAAACGCACGTGACATTAGCGGCTCAGGGTCATATTATTTGTATACTGTCTGGTATGTTGTAAAGTGGGGTATAAACTTGATAAGTCATTTGTTCTCCGATTAAATTAATATATCTGTGCATATCTCTCTTTTCCTTTTATTAGATATCAATCTTACATTTGTTTCTTTGATACTGTGGCTAGCTACTGCTCACCTATTGGCGTAAGCCTTCTTCTTTCACGCTTAACGTTCTCACTAATTTGAGTTCTAAAAACAGTTTTTTTATAGGTGTAGCAAGCAACTCCTGCTTCCTGTCATCCAAGCTTTGATATATTCGACAATGGCTAACATCAAAGCCTATTGAGCTGAAAGCAAGATCTTTCTCTGTTGGCATGCCATTCAAGTTTTTAATATTCACATTATTTTTTTCATGCTTTATCGACGATGTTGATATCCAAGTAGTTGTTATTTTGTTTTGTGATCTCTGGATTTTGTTTTAATTCATTATTACAAATTTTATATACGTCACAGCTTAATATTAGCATATGTAACGTCTTTGAAACAATATAAATTACACATAGTGAATCTGACATGCTATGTATCATATGATTCAGTGAACGGATATATATCAAGTGGTCTGTATTTAAAGATATTAACAAATTTCTGTGTTTCATTGAACAAACTATGTCCTAAATACATTACTTTGATTTCAATAGGTAAATAAATTTCAGATGAAGCTTTAACATAAGTTCTGTTAAAGTTAGTGTTAATATGGACGCCATCGTATATAAAAGAACTGATATATTTATTAACTCCAGTTTGAGTTATTTCAAGAAAATTCTCCTATTTTTTGGGATAAACAAATACTATTGTATTCATTTTTTGGTAACTCAATTGCATATTTAATTTTGATCATTTTTTTCAATCAATTTTATATTTAAGCCACTAGGATAAAACGAATATTTTGGTTCATCATTTTGAATATTTGAAATATTTTCAATTTTTATCAAAACCATTTATATGATTTTCAAATGCCCCAGTTTTAAATACGTAATTTTATCTTTCAAATTTAAAATCCATTTCGAGACACTACTGTTTATTATAAAGTTACACAAATGACCAAAACATTCAATTAGTTTGGCTCAACCTTCTTCAAATCGATAAGTCGTATCAATAAGATGAAATTTTGTTCCTTCTGAACATTGCTCTAATAATACTATAATTTTTGAATACATTCATAATTTTCAACTATGTCAATTTTATCTAGCCTATAAATAAATATTCTATCAAAATATAAAAGGTCTAGTTTTTCTGTTCCAAATATAAAAGATGATAAAAAGCTTTATGTTCTGAGAATTGAGTTCACATGACTATCAAACCTTGCATTTCCACAAAACGAAACATGTTCACGACACATGTTTTGAACCTTTGAGTAATTTCATTCCACGACCCATACAATGAACATTGAATATGAATACAACTTTTACACCACCCTCAAAATTATTGAATTTATTGAATTTATTGAATTGAACAATAACTGAAAGAATAAATTATTCCTAATCAAATATGTTTTTCCTGACTGTTCTAATATTCACTCTTTTGTAATTTGGGTCATCATAAATTTAGAAGTGGATGACTAATATATCTGTTTATTTAACTCTTTATAATTATCACTATGTGCATGAGATATGAAACAGTATTTTATTTCAAAATTTGTAGAATTTTCAATATTGTTAAGAATTTAAAAGTTAACTATCGGTATATGGGGTATTAACAAAACTTTACCATCAAATTTTGATGCAGTATTCTTTAGATTCTCCTCTGATTTTGTGAGTGATGGTTATAATACTGTGGATGTTTTATGGTTTCAACATACAACAAAATCTTGGCACGCGTTCGTATATTTTACTTGAGTTTCTCTTTTTACAACTAATAATTTTTTAGAAAGGTGCTATAGTCCTTGAAAGCAACAAAAATTTCAATATGTAGATATTACTAATATTACTAATGTATAAATATAATTACAGGATTATAAATATGTTAATTTAAAATTCTTTTAAACTTTCAGTAAGATTGTTTTTGAATTTGGAAATAAATAATGTAGCTCTTTCTTTTGCATCGTAACATTTTTCATTTAATGTAAGTATGAGATCAAGAGATGAGATTTCAGTTTCATCAGAAGTCAACTTATATGAAATGGTAAATCTTTCCGCATTTCTTGCAGGTGCAATAATATCATCAAATAATGGATCATCTAAGTCCGATACAGGATTGAGGTTATATGCGTAAACTTCCTGTTCGGTTAGTGAGATTGCATGCGCAATTCTATTTTTGAATAATTGTAATTGAGGATAACTAACTTCTATATCTAATGGATATGATTCATTGACGGTAATTGGTTCTCTAACTTTCGGTTTTGAAGATTTTAATTCTTTTTCAGTTGTTGATGATGATTCTCTTAATTCAATTTTGGAAAAATCTAAATGTGACTTTTTTTCAAGATAGTCTGCAATTTCTGTATTTTCAGAAGATGATATTTTGCCTAAATATGCGAGGACATCACCTTTAAGCATTCTACCGTGTGGCCCAGTAACGGGAATTTTAGAAAATGCTTCATCTTTTGAGATCTTGTTTTCATATAATAAAAGTTCAACAGATGGAAATAACAGTTGATTTGGATTTGCAAATTGTGTTGATGTGGAGGTGGAGTTTGACGCTGGTGTTGGGGCTGGTGTTGGGGCTGGTGTTGGTGCTGGTGCTGGTGTTGGTGTTGGTGTTGGTGTTGGTGCTGATTTTGAAGCAGCTGCCGTAGCTGGAATTGATTCGGTAGGAATTGGTGGATATTCTAAAGTTGCTAAGTTATCACCTTCTTCGGCTATATAAGCAATTGGTGTACCAACTTTAATATCCTTTGTACCATCAGGAAGTAAAATCTTGGCTAAAATGCCGTCATCTATGGCATCCACAGAAATAGTTGCTTTATCGGTTTCAATATCTAATAATGCATCACCAGAATTATACTTTTCTCCTGGTCTAACTTTCCATTCAATAATTGCACCTGATTCCATAGTCGGAGACATTGCAGGCATATCAAAAATCTTAGCAGCAAGTAAAGTAGATGCAGCATGGAAATGTCTAGCATTTAATGCTTGATTAAAAGAGCGTTTCGCAGCTATTCTGAGCATAATCGGATATGGTATTATGTAGTGGAGATATTTACAAACTGGCAACAGACCCAAGGAAAACGCAAGCAAAACTAAGGAGACTTAGTTTTATTGTATTATTAGCAGAATCATGCTCTCGCCTCAGATGTTCGGCCTGAAAAAAACCGGTTATAAAGCTGCAAAATGGGTGGGATTTCTTTAATTCTTTTTTTGTTTTTTTTTTTGTTTTTTTTTTTTTTCATTTTCTGTTTTATTTTTATTACACTGCCTTGAAAATTTTTGTTTGAATTTTAGAATATTTTATTTTATCATGAAATTTTTCACTTTATTAAAGAGAAAGAGTCAAAAAATTTGTCACAACTATATAGAGAACCATGGGTAAAAGAAAAGTCAAGAGATCATCTGAGTTGAGAAACATTAAAAGAAGGAAGGAAGAAGACAGCAAGCTTTCTTCATCCGTTTTTTCTAGAATTGATAGTGAAAATGACATTTCTGATGTAGAATTCAATAATGATAATGATGTTGACCAACATGAATTAATGATGAGAGTTCCTATTAATCAAGACGAAAAAATTGAGGAAGAGTTAGAAGATTATGAAATAAAACCAAGAGCTTTCAATGATCCTGATGCTGGTGCTGAAGAAGGTTTACCTATCCGTACTTCAGATGGTACTCTACAAAGACGTATAATAAGAAAAGTTCCAAAAGCCGTGAAATCAGATGATGAAACAGACAAAGAAAGCGAAACTTCAGATAATGAATCTAAATCTGATCATGGAGATGATAATGATAATGAAAAGAAATCAGAGGCTGAAGAAGACTTGTTTGATGAAGAAAAGGATGAATCTTATAAAGATTTGACCCCTGAAGAAAAAGTTATTAAAACAAAAGAAGATATAGCTGAAATGGCAGAAGAATTAATTCAGAACCCTGAGGAAAATATTTTACAATTATCCAGACTCAGAAAAATGGCCAACTCTAAGAATCCCCTTACTTCAAAATTGGCAATTTTAGCAATGGTCCCGGTTTTCAAAAGTATAGCCCCATCATATCATATTAGACCGCTAACTGAAGTTGAAAAGAAAGAAAAGGTTACAAAAGAAGTTGCAAAATTAAGATTTTTTGAACAACATCTAGTTTTAAACTACAAACATTATATTAATTTACTATTACAAAAGGCATCGAAATTCTCAACTCAACCGAAAGTTTCATCAACTGATGCAGAAATGGGTATAATTGCAACAAATGCTGCTTGTGAATTGGGAAGTGCACTCAGATTTTTCAATTTTAGAAAAGAGATTTTTAAACTTATTACAAAAAGAGTTATGAAAAGACCACAAAATGAATTTGAATTAAAAATTTATAAAAAATGTATTACTACATTAGATGATTTATTAATTGAAGATGCTTCTAATGGAGACATTTCTAAAGAATTGGTTATTCTGTTATCTAAGAGTATAAGAAGAAGAGATTTCAATGTCGATGAAAGTGTACTTAATATTTTCTTATCATTAACAATTCTAAATGATTATTCACCAAATTCAAGAGAGCAAGATGATGATACACCAAAATTAAAAAAGAAAGATAGAGTTCATTTGAGTAAAAAAGAAAGAAAGAATTTAAAAGAACGTAAGTTGATCGATAAAGAAATGAGAGATGCAGAACAAGCGGTTACAGCTGAACAAAGAGAAAAGAATCAAGCTCAAATCTTAAAAATGCTTCTAACCTTTTATCTCGAAATCTTGAAGGCAAGACCAGCAAAATTAATGGCAGCAGTTTTAGAAAGTTTATCAAAATTCGGACATATGGTAAATATCGATTTAATGGGAGATTTTCTACAAGTTTTAAGAGAAATTACAGAAGAGTTACTACAAAATAAAGATTTGAATAGTAATGAAGTTAGACAAGTTTTATTATGTATTATAACATCATTCTCATTGGTTGCAAATTTACCATCCAAAAAAGTTGGTGTTGATTTAAATAAATTTGTGGATTATCTATATTCTTTATTGCCAAATTTAGCGTTAGATACAGAGATTGAATTTTCTCATAAAACTTTAAGATTGGTTGATCCTCTGTCAACAATTGAATTAAATTTAAAACCATCAGTCAATGTTTCAACAAAAGCTGAATTATTATTAAGATGTTTAAATGCAATTTTCTTCAATAGTAAAAGTGGATCTTCTAAACGTGCATTGGCATTTACAAAAAGACTATATCTAGCATCCCTGCATTTACCTGAAAAATCAACACTTGCTGTTGAAAAATTTTTAGATAAATTGGTAGGTAGGTATGATGATATAAAAAGTTTATTCTCAACAGAAGATAGAGTTCAAAATGGTGTTTATCATGCGGAAATTGATGAAACTGAAAGAGCAAATACTGAAGTTGCAGTTTTGTGGGAAAATGTTATTCTTGATAAACATTATTGTAATAATGTTGCAATGGGTGCAAGACATTTATTCAAAAATGCTAAATAAATAAACAGTAAATAGGTCTTATGTGTATGTATAATTTTTCCTACGATTAATTCTTTAATAAAATCCAATTATAATATATTGTTATTTATCTAACTACAAATTTATGTTTTTTAAAAAAATACTTCAAAAAAAAAATTAAAAGCTTACTTCTCTTCGATATCAAATAGATCATCTGAATGTTGTGCGTCTGAAGTATCAAAATCGTTATTTGATAGAAGTTCATGTGGATTAACCATTCTAGAAGATGAGTTGAAAAACGACGACGATTTAGTAGGAGCAGAGCATGAAATCTGTGACACATAATTTTCATTAAAGCGATCATTAAAATGATTGTTTATATTGTTTGTCATAATATTCATATTCATATTCACTTTTGGTTTATGCATTGCATCTGCACCGTGTGAGCTTCTTCTATGATGTGGAGGGACATACTTTTTATATCCACCACTTTTTGGTGAAACATTCAAATTTGACCCAATACTTGAATAGTAGTTATTTGAGACAGTAGTTGCTAATGAAGCATCTCTTGAGTTGTTATTTTTCTCGTCAAATATTTTGGTATCTGAAAATTGTTTTGATAAAATGTTGATTGCATTTGATTGAATTTGCTGAAACATTCTGCCATCTGATAATTTTCTCCTATTGTCAGAAAGTGATGGCTGTTCTAATTCAAAAGAAAAGGTATCATCTTCATACTCATCTTCTTCTGTATCACCACTGTCAAAAACATCTTCATCATCTTCATCATCATGGTTAAGTTTATTTTGATCATTTTCTAGTTCGTATTCATCATCAGAATAAACTGCGGATCCCATCAGCTGTGCCGCACTTAAACGTACATTTGGAGGAACATATTTACCATCAATCGAGGATCTCATTGAACTTGATAAACGAACAAGATTTGAAATATTTGATGACAGCCTTCTTTTACTTGAAGAGCTTCGGCCATCGGTTCTATTATTCCTTGATTTTACATTGTTTGTTCTATAACTTCCCTTATTTTTATTATTATTAAAATTGAAATTGTTGTTGTTGTTACCCGTGATATAACTTGGTCTTCTTTTTCTCTTCTGCCATGCTCTTCTGTCACCATAGTTAGAATTATAATAATTATTATTATAGTTATTATAGTTATTATAATACTTATGAGTACCATTATGATTAGAAGATAAGGAAGTTTCAAAGTCTTTGAATTTTCTATAATATACACTTCTTTGTTGTTGTAATTGTTGCTTACTTCTATTTGCTTTTTCCATGTAACTTGAGAAAACTGACTTTGGCGTAAAAAAATCTTTTCTATGGAAATCAAAAGTTTCTTCCTTAAATGATGTGTTCTTGAAATCTTGCAAGTTATAATTAGCAATTCTCAATGGTTTACGATGCGCTGGGTTCCAGCGTCTCGGTCTATGATTATTGTTATTGTTGTAATTGTTTCTGTTATTATTGTTATTGTTATTGCTTGGCGTATTAGTATATCTTCTAGATGTTTTCTTAAATTCATTCATGTATTTACTTAATGAATTATTGGATAACAATCTATGTGGAGGTTCGTATTTTTCTCCTATTGAAATTGGTTTTGAAACTGAATGTTTTACCATTGTTGGATTGGAATCTGATTCCTCAATTAGCGTATCAATTGAATTAACGGGCTCCATATTTCTGTTGAGGAATAATTTTGAAGTTGATTTATTAAGTGGTTTATTAGCATTCTTGGAACTAATACTTTCTTTACCATCAGTATCCACGGTTATATCAGTATTCCTATTATTGTGATATTCTATGTTATTTTCTATGTTTTCTATGTGGATTGCAGGTTTACTAATAATTGGGTCTTTATTTATAATATTCTCTTTATTTTCTTCACTTTCTTCACTTTGTTTATCACTACTATTACGCTTCTCTTGCTTTTTGTTTTCTTCTTCTTTTTCATTAATTTCATCTTCTTCAATTTCTTCAACTAATGGTTTATCTTTAATATCATCAATTTCTTCTTCAAATTCATAATCATAAGTTAAAACATCAATACTCATTAAAGTTCTTTTAATCATCTCTAAATCTCTATTTGCGGGATCAATGGTCAACGAATGGATCATAACAGAAAATAAATCGTAACTCATAAATGGGAAAATATCAAATAAAGTTTCTCTATTTGCAGCAAAATGTAAAAACATTTTATCCTTTGAACTTGCTGATCTAAATGGAGATTTACCAAAAACAATATTAAGTAAGCAAATACCTAAAGCCCATATATCAACCTTATCTGCCGCATAACCGTCAATATCTGAATGTTCTAATAATTCTGGTGCCATGTAACGTTCGCTACCAACATCAAAATCGTTACAAATTAAGTGATCGGTTGCTAATCCAAAATCTGTCAATTTAATTGACCAGTCCTCTGCAATTAAAATATTCTCAGGCTTAATATCCCTATGATAAACACCACTTTTATGACAGAATTCAACTGCACTGATTAATTGCATGAAGACATCAATAACATCTCGTGTGGCAACTGGTGCAATACCCAATTGGATTGCATCATGTAAATCACCTCTTGGTGCATACTCTAAAATCATAAACGTATCAAATGAATCAATTAACTTAGTAATATTTGGATGTGAATCAACCTTTCTCAGCATTAAAACTTCTTGTTTTGTTTCCCTCAATACAATTGATTTACTAACATCTTTTTCTGAATTTTGAGTGTTTGATGAAAATGTTGAATTCGTTCTAATGACTGATTTTGTTTTTGAGTTTAAACTAATTGATTTAATATCAATACCTTTTGATTGCTGATCTTGCGTTTTTTGATGTGATTGATAAGCTTCAAAATCACACAATCTTCCGGTATTATATTTAACTGCAACTAATTTATCGTTGTTTTTAATATCCTTTGCAATTGAAACAATACCAAATGAACCTTCATTAAGACCTTTAACTCTTTCATATCTATCATGCAAAAGTCCACCGTGTAAATATGTGTAATATTCAGATTCAATAATTGTCATTATAAATATTTATGCTTGAGTGTCTGTCTATGAAAAAATAAATAATAGACAAGTATAATCGTTTGAAATGAAATAAAATGAAATAAATAGAATAAATAAATGGTTTTGTATTAAATAAGAATCGAATTAAAACAGTGTTATATATTTGATGCAGGTTTGACTTATTTTTCGATTTATTTGCTTAGTTATGTAATGGGGATTTTTTTTGTAAGTAGTACTTAAGGGTTAGCTTGTTGTTATATCATAAAATTGAGAGAATTTAAGAAGCTTGTAGTAAATTGATAAATGAAAGGAGGGTTAATGTTGTATAAATATATATTTTTTTTAGATTTTTTTAATATAAGAAGTATCAAAGTTTAATACTAAAGATAGTTATTGATTCTTTTTTTTTTTTTTTGACTTATTTTCAAATGAATAAATCCAACAATAACTAGATCAAATCAGACAATCTAATTAAAAAGGCGAAATTAACTGATAACTGGAAAAATGACCTAAAGGGTGGGACGTTATATGGGACGTTAATTGGGAGTAAAAACCTTAAAGCTGGATATATAGAAGTATGTATGAGCTTTCGTCTCTATAAATTGTTGGTTTTAATGCAATTGTTCTTGTTAAACTGGAAATGGGATAGCACTATATATTCTCCCATTTGCCACAATTCAAGGTGTGATTCATATTATTGAGAAATCCAATTTTGTCACTTTTTTGCGATTGCCTATTTCGCGACGGCCGTCGCAGAAGGTTCTGGAGGCTTCGGAGATGAAGATTGAACAATCAAACAGATTATTATGTTCTTCGTCGAAAAGCTTTATTTGAGAGTTGAGCTTGAGAAATATAGCATCTAAATGGACAGAAATACAGGAACAGGGTTACCTCCGCCACTGTTAACTGTGTCAGTTTCTCCAGCCATATCGATTGATTCATCTTTTAGTGATGTAGACGATATTAGACCACTTTTATCACCTATAGTTTCAGATCCAGATGAACCTGACACTGATCCAACTACGATGGATAGAATGATGTTAACACCTGGAGAAGATGATGATGACTTTTTACTGAGATCTTTGAAATCGGCATCTTTTTTGAAATCTAGACAATCATTGATATCAACAAATTCTAATTCTTACTCCAAAAATAATACCAGTTCAAAAGTTAATTTGAAAAGATATAAAGATAATCCAACATCATCTACTTCTGATGAATCACAACCATTTATATTTCATCCAAATAATTCTAAATTATTAAATTCATATGTTTCAATTAATAATAATAATAATAATATTAATAATACTAGTGAAAGTTTAAGTAGACGACGGGCTAGTTTAACTGAATCAATAGTTTCAGAAGTGATACACTTGAAAGAATTAACAATAGCACAATTGAAGAGACGGAGGTTTTTTGTTGTTTGCTTGTTTAGTTTAGTATGCATGTTTATTTTCAACCTAATTTTCCTTCCACGGACTACATTAAATAGAGATTTGAAAAGATTATATGGAGGATTTTTAACAACTGATGATATATCACGAATATTCATATCACAATTAAACTATAATTCAAATATGGATGAACTATTTAAATTGTACCAATTAGAGAATTATAAACCTGGTAGCAGTAATTATAGAAATATTGAAATGATGCTTCGTAAATTTAACCATTTAAGTACTGATACTGAATATTATGATGTTTATATGGGTGTGCCCATTGATGTAAGTTTAAAATTAATGGATAAATCCAATTCTGTCATTTATGAGCCTGAGTTAAAAGAGCCAGACACCAATGAGTTTTCTTACGTTCCATATAGTTCAAACAATAAAATTTCAAATTCTCAGTTTATATTTGTGAATTATGGTTCAGCTTCTGATTACGAATCATTAAAGAATATGAATTTAAATGATAAAATCTTTATAATTAGAAAATCTCCATCGATACATTCAAGCACAGTTGTAAAACTAGCACAAGAAAAAGGTGCAAACTCAATATTGTTTTTCAATGATCCGTGTGATGATTATAAGTTTACTGAGTTGAATGATTATAAACCATTTCCAGATGGACCATCAAGAAATCATCATGCCATCGATTTAGAAACAAGTAGTTTCATTTATGAACAACCAGGAGATCCAACAACTCCAGGCTGGTCACCATTTTTATTTGATGATTTTCAAAGAATTGAAAATCCTAAAACCATACCTAAAATTCCAATTCTTTCAATAAATTTCAAACAAATAGAACCAATTTTATCCAAATTGAATAAAAAAGGTGGAAACTTCGGTTGGACTGGAAATTTGAATGATTTTGATTATTCGACTGGACCTAATGAAGATCTTAAAATATTTATAAATAATAATATAAATTATGAAATTAAACCAATTTATAATATTATAACAACAATTGAAGGTATAATATCAGATGAAGAAATTATTATTGGATCATCAAGAGATTCAATTACCGGATTTGGTGGCACTAGTAAATCAACAATTAGTTTAATTGAAATTGCTAGAGGTTTTAACGAATTAGTCAAAAGAGGATGGAAACCATTACGTACGATCAAATTAATATCGTGGGATGCAACAAGTTTAGGTATGATTGGATCTATTGAACATGGTGAATATTATGAACAAAAATTAATCAATAATTGTATTGTATATATTAATTTGGATGATGTTAAAGGTACACAGTTACACATTGAATCAAATCCATTATTTGATAAGGTTATCAACCATGTAATGGATTCTATTATGATTAATGAAACTGATACTTTATATCATCACTTTAAAAATAATAATCAATCAATTGATTTAATTAGTAATGAAGTTAAAGATTACACGATGTTTCAAAATCATTTAGGTATACCCTCCATAAATGTCGGATTTAAAGAAAATGTTGAGAGAAATCCAATATCTTATTATAATTCTAAATACGATAATATTGAATTACTGAAATTATTTGATCCAGATTTAAAAATTCATAATTTATTAAGTCAGTTTATTGGTATGCTTACAATTCAATTTAGTGAACATGAAATTTTAGAAATATCAACCAATAATTATTTAAGAATAATAAATAATAAATTTATTGAATTAAGCAAAGATATTCCAGACTCCTGGAAAACTGAAAACATGACATATCCTTTTGAATTTAAGACAATTGATGAAGAGCTTATTGAATTAAGTAATGTGTTTGAATCGATATTAGATTCATCAATTAAGTTCGATAATAGATTGAAAGATATACAATATGAAATATTACAAGATTATCCATGGTTTAAACTATACAAGAAGGTAAAATTAGCAATAAATATAAAACTAGTAAACATGAAGATCAAATCAATTGATAAACTATTTTTATCAAACACTAAAAAATCATGGTTTAGACATATAATTTTGGCACCTGATTTAGATAAGAATAAACCCACAATTGTACTCCCTGGATTAAAGGAAAGTATAAACCGTGGAGACTTTAAGCATTTTGAACTAAATTTAATATCTTTGCATATTGCATTACAAAATATAATACATGTGTTAAATTAAAAACTTATGATATGATATTATTCAACTAACACTAAAACTAGACAGTAGTCTATTGAAACTAAGGGGATTTATTATCATATATAGCTTTTGTATATTAATTATAAATAGTACATGAAACCATCACAAATCTAAAGAATAAAGGGGAGGATCAAGTGATTAGCTCCGATTATATGAAATTCTGAGATTTTACAAAATATAACAACCGCATATAGTATAAATGAAATTGGATTTCAAATGTTTTACTCAGTTTGATGTAGAAAGAATTAACTATAAACTGCTCATGATGACCACAAACGGATGGGTACTTGATGTTTTTCGAAAAATATTCTTATCCAGAACTGGTGTGATCTCATGTAAACTGAATAACAACAATTCATGATGACTTCATAAAAATACGCTTTGTAGTTTGTAGAATCGACGCGTCGTCAAAGCATGTCAAGATTCCCGCGATATTTCCATGAAGTAGCTGGGCAACAAGCATGTGTTGGACATGAATTTGGATTACATGACACCTATAGATATTCTGTTCAGGAACAAATTGATTACAATTAGTAAGTACACATATAAAATGTTCAGCCTAAGAAGACAATTTTCTACAACCTCAGCCAAATTATCCAAAGTTTACTTTGATTTAGCAATTAATGGTACAAAACAACCAAGAATTACTTTTGAATTATTTGATAAAGAAGTTCCAAAAACTGCCGAAAATTTCAGAGCTTTATGTACCGGTGAAAAGGGTTTTGGTTATAAAGATTCTATCTTCCACAGGGTCATTCCAGGTTTTATGGCTCAAGGTGGTGATATCACTCATTTTAATGGTTATGGTGGTAAATCAATTTATGGTAATAAATTTGAAGATGAAAATTTCAATATTAAACATACTAAACCAGGTCAATTATCAATGGCTAATGCAGGACCAAATACTAATGGATCCCAATTTTTTATTACTACTGTTCCATGTCCATGGTTAGATAATCATCATGTTGTTTTTGGTGAAATTATTGATGGTTTAGATACCCTAAAGGTTGTTGAAAGTTACGGATCTCCATCTGGTCAACCAAAGGGTGAAATCAAAGTTATTGAATCTGGTGAGTTAAAGGACTAAATTGATCAAGAAGCTAATTAGTTAGTTTTATACACTTGTATATATTTATTAGTATATAAGATAATATAATATAATATAATACAAATATTATCATTATAATTAAATGTTATAGTTATCAATAATTTACATAGGAAAGAACCGCCATTTTGGTTGCATTTTGGGTATAAATTGAATTGTATTAGAATAATTTTCATTTGCTATTATTATTATTATCATTAAGTTCTTCTTTTTGTTGATTTAAAGTCTGAAACACATTATGAGAACTACTTAGGAATGTTGATTGTTGAATACCAAAATTTTTAATCATGCTAAATTGATTATTTGAAGTCTTTAATAATTTGTTAAATGAAGTAATTTGATTATTTAATTTAGCTAGTTCTATATTTATAAGATCTAATTTTTCTTCTTTGTTCAATGACATTGGTTATGGCTGATGACAAAAAAAAACTTCAGAGATACGCAAAAATAGATTAATGATGATAACAAATTAGATTAATGCATTCTGAAATTTCAGAATTAAAAATTAGAAATTGAGTTTGAGGCTGTAGTATCTAAAAAATTCGCTTATTGTAAAGTGATACATCTATTTCATGGTAGGGTGACATGTAAGTGTTTTAAAGGGGTTTTTCATTAAAACTTGCAGTCTAATATATATTGATTGATTCAGTCAATCAATAGATTTCGACATCTATTTTATAATGAATCATTAGAATTATTTTTTTTTGCCAGTTCTCTTTAAAACTTCGATGTTCAAAACGTACAAAAAACTGAGCATTGCGAAGAGACAACCATAACCTATACATCATAATAGTCTAAAATAACCTATACATCATAATAGTCTAAACACTATCAATGCAGTAAAATGGGAGAAGTTCCATGTACAAAAAGTTTGTCCATTTTCATGTGGTAAATTATAACCTCGTTTCATGCAGCTGAAGGCGCAGTGTTACGATCTAAAATCTGGAGTCTAAAATCTAAACTGATCTAAAGTCTGAAAGATGACAGTTTAATTTCAGATCTGAGATCTAATATTGGGTTTACTGCTGTTTTTGTTTCACAATTCCTGCACTTGGATTCTTTTTTTTTTCTTTTGGCCGCTAGCCACGAGCAGCTAGCTAGTTGATTTTTGAAAGGTTGCGTATACATTATAAGAAACACGGACTATTACTATTGTCGTCCACTTTTGAAATACACTAATAGCCATATTGGTAAATAATAGACGACATATTAAAAGGTGTAGATGATTGGGGACGTAATGTTTAAAAAGTTCACTGCTTCAATGAACATCATAATGAAAACACCACCGTTAAATAACAAGATTGTTGTGGCATTATCAGGGGGTGTTGATTCAATAGTACTATTGGATTTACTTGTTAGATATAAAAGAGAATATATGAAATTGTTAGAGGTACATGCAATAACTGTCGACCATGGTTTGCGTAAAGAAAGTTCATGGGAAGCTAAAGAAGTAGGTAAAAGTTTAGATAAAAAGAGGGTCGTACATTCAGTCTTGCGTATCTCACAAAAAATAGATCGAGGACGCATGGAGGAACATGCCCGAGAGTTGAGATATACTTTGATGGGAAATTATTATAGGGAAATTGGGGCGGGGGCCATTTTTATGGGCCATCATAAAAATGATCAATCGGAGACCTTTTTGATGAGGTTGCTCGCGGGCTCAACTTTGTGGGGGCTTTGTGGTATGCAATCGGTGAGCAATGGATTCATGGGAATGAATATTTGCCGGCCGTTGTTGGACATGAGCAAGGGGGAAATCTATGAATACGCGAGGGAGAGGGGGTTGCGATGGTTTGAGGATGCGAGTAATGGAGATACGGATTTGACCGTGCGAAACTGGCTGCGTGCATTGCTGGCTTGCAACGCGCAACTGAGGGAAACTGCGGAAAATCTTCATGGGGAAGTTGTAGGTGTAATTGATGGTATGGTGAGAAAAAGAATGAAAGCAGATTCATGGGAAGCTAGTGCGGAGTTGGATCCGGTGTTGATGAGAATGGCCTTAAGAATCCCCATTGGTGGGCCGAATGATATTGTAGGAACAATGGCAGTGGATAGATGGATTTATGAGCAGCTCTGGAGAATCAGTCCCAGTGGAAAGTATTTACATAGATTCACTAGATTTGATGGGAAGAATTGTGTTGTTGTAATGGAGAAGAGGGGGACAAGTTTATGGGAAGAAATGACTGCCAGTGGACGTGGGAAGAAAACTCTTTGTGGGTGTGTTTTGCAGTGGGAAAAAGTGAGTGGGCGAGATGAAATGGTAGTTGATGCATGGAGAGAAAGTCCGCATCATGGGAGAGATGTCAAGTTGGAGATGAGTCGGATGATGAAAGGGGGTCGTGTCTTGTATGACGAAAGGGTTTACATGGAATCGGCAGGGGGGGATCTGAGCGGCCTGGAAATGAGATTGCTTCACAGGGGGAACATGGAGCTCTTGTGGGTGGGGCCAGATTTGCTACAAGATCTGATACTCCTATTGGGAATTCTTGGCATTGGTCGGGCGTATTTGTGGGAAAGTAATTTGCCCGTTATTGTTGTGCAAGCGACGGGGGAAATTGTGGGGATTCCCACGATGGAGTTGGGAAAAGTCACTGTCCGAGCTAGTCCGAAGGGACAGATGCCATGAGACATCGGACTCCTAGTTTAATAGAATATTTTTGTTCGGTGGACTGATGCATGCCAGGGAAGATCCGGGCATAAGCTCCAATAAATGTAGAATGATTTAGGTAGATCATTTACGTGAATAACCTTGAATATGCAACGCTAGTGTAGTTTAATAGAGTAAAAAAATATAATTATAAATTATAAATTATACGCAAAATGAAATAGACTCAAAAAAAAGTTCAAAATTAACTTGTAAAAAAATTGCAGATGTAGAATATTGAAAAAGAGCAAAGATATGATAGAAACTAATAGACACAATAACAAAAAATGAAGTTATTGCTAAAAATGAGAAAAAGACGACAGAAAAAATAAAAAAAATACATGAAATCCCTAAAAGTCTCAACCTGAGTACATGTTGTTTGTACGATTTAATTTGACATCGTAAGCGTCATTATCGGACTTGATGTCTTTTTCGGTATTGTTTTGATTGCCATTATTATTTAGCGTTTGACGTTGATTTTGGTTTTGATTCTGATTCTGATAGAATAAATGATTATTATTGCAAGCAATAATATCATACAATCTACCATAATTGTAATTAACATTAGGATTGTAGTTTAAATTATAATCATAATTGCTATTGTAATTGTGATTGTAATTGTAATTGTGATTGTAATTATAATTGTTTGGGTATATAGTGAGATTTTGACGGGCATTATTGACATTGAACATTTGATGATCGCTACCAGTAACGTTACCATTAATATTACCATTAATATTATCAATTCCAGGCATAATATAACCATTGTTACTACCGTTACCAAAACATAATTGAGGACCAGCAATTGAAGTGTCTGTAATTGGTACATTGACAATATTTCTATTAGTAGCAATGATGGGAGCAATAGCATTGGCAACAGCAGTTTCATCAACAGGTTTTTTCTTTTTTTCACCAAGACTTTTAATCTTAATTTTTTTCAAATATCTGAGTCTTCTTCTTAATTCAACAAATTCTTCGGGTTTGCGCTTTTCACCATGATTATGCATTGAAATATGAGTGTTGAGATGATTTAATGTACCATAACCTTTTGTACATGTTCCAAAATTACATTTGTAATGTCTTTCAACATTTGCAAATTTAGTTCTAAATCTTTTTTTTGTAGTTGTTGATATGGTAGATGCAGAGTGTGGGATTTTCTTTGGGTTGGTTTTCAAAGTGATGGTTGATGCTAATGGTTTAATTGGATATAAATGAATACCAGTAGTGGTGTTGATATTGATATTTGTATTGGTGGTGAAATCGGAATCGGAATTGGTGTGATTACTGTTAGTAACAGTGTTTAATAAAACAGATGTTGTTTTAGATCTTTGGATACCAGTCGATAAAGGAGATGATTTCAAAGTTAAGAATGAAGTGTTAAAATGGTTGTACTGATTATGAATAGTTGGCAATGATGATAATGATAATGTTGATAATGATTTTACGGTATCAATAGCAGCAGCGGTAGAATCAATAACGTTATTGTTGAGGTTGGTGGTGCTATTATTGGAGCTGTCGTTCCTAATAATATTGTTAATGTTATATTGGGAAGTTGGTGTGCTTATTGGAGTTGTAATGGTAGGGGTGGTAGCTGAAGACGTAGCAGTGGAGTCACTAACTAATGATGGTGCTGGACTATTAACCGCATGGAGAGGGAAAATGCCATTGTTACTATTATAATCCTTTAAATTTATCACATAGTTGGATAAATTTAAATCATTATAGTGGTTGTAGGGGTAATGAGAAGAGTTTTCCATTAAGTCTAAAATTAACCTAAAATAAAAATGAAACTTTTTGTTAAGCTAAAAATATATAAAACTATATTTTCTAAGAGAAGCTTTAGCCAAGAACAAACGAGACAGTGTGTTGCTTTGAGAAAAGATGAAACAAAAAATCAAAAAACTATAAACCATAGCAGTCGCCAAGCCATGACGATGAAACAAAGGAGAATGTTTTACCTTTATATACTAGACTCTTATCAAGAAACTGGGTTTCACAAATCAGCTTTGAATCATTTTTTTTTAGCTAAATCTCCGGATCTGGCCAAAAGAGCATATTAGATCGCACAACGCCAAACCGTAATTAGCAGCCAGATTTCCCCATCGCAAATCTCGCATGAATCTCGCATGAACTAGACATGAGCCCACTCCTGCAGCAGTCACCACCATTCACCCGTTCATTCGCACTTCACAGGTCCACCGTCTCCGGCGGAACTCTTCCCCACCTACCCCTGCTCCTGCATCAACCCCTGGTTCATCATATTCCCACCGCCCAGCAACTCTCCAATTTCCAACAAACGCCCATCCCTTCGGAGCCTCCACCAGATCAACCCTTTCCACCATCTCCGGCTTTTTTCTCGCCAACCGTAAACTGTCCCCCCTAAGATATTTCCCACTGCAAAACCCAAACCCACGATACGCTCTACCGCCCCCTACCACATCCAGCACTTCAAGCTCCCACACTACAACTGTTCTCACAAATACCGCCTCATCCACGATAATCCCTGGAAATTCAACCCCCATACTCGAATCCCCATCATCTTTTTTTGCTCCCACGGTTATCGACTCCAATGCAGCAGTTCTTACTAATTCTGCCCATAAAGGATGGTTTCCCACCGACACCACCCAGCCAATTCCAATAAATAACGCCCGCCATGGAACCCAAGGACCCAATAACACACCAACAAACACGACGCCTATCAGTTCTCCATACAACAAAGTACTCCGTTTCTCATCAGCAAATCCACAGCTATCTTGTATTGATTTTTCTGTGAATTCTAGGGAGTTAAGAACTGCCCCCGTTTGATTTTGGATTTCCCACAACAACGCTTTCCCCATAAAACCATTCTCGTCCGCTTCCCCTTTTGTATCTTCTTCGTCCCTGGCCTCTTCACAATTATCTCCCGCGAGCAACAACTGTTCTTCCGCGTGAACTTTATCTCCGTTATCACTTTCATCCTCACAATCAAAATTGCCCATAAACCCAAACAAGCCTCCAATTTTCTCGCTATAGGTATCTCTTATCTCCCCAGGTTCTGGTTTTCCCACAGGGTGTCTTTTCAAATACTGATCTCCTATCATCCACAACATAACAATCACGGGATATAACAAAAAGAAATGTGGTCTTATGCATCCCCATGTATACAACAACAACACAGCAACCGTCCAATCAGCTCTTTCCCAATTCACAACAGCCACCAGTACCCCCGCCCATGAACCAATTGTCCGGACACGCTGGGAAATTCCTTGCAGATTCGCAGCAATTGTTCGCACAGAAACCTGCATCGCAACATTATTACCTCCCTCGGATTTGCATTTGCATTTGGATTTTACTCGGCAGGCGCCAACTCTCGTTTTCTTCCCATTGGGCGCCAACACCCGATCAAGAAAATGATGTTTCCTGGGAATTTTGGTATTTATCATAATCCCTTCCTCAATATAACCGTCAATAGCAGCTTCCTGCATCAAAAGAGATATGGCGAATCGATACATGTTTTGCAACATCTTTCGTTAATCTGTTGTTACTTGTAATGTGGTATTGTAACAAAAATGTTCAAAAGAAAACTGTGAAAGGTAATATACTAGCAATTCACTAAGTAGTGTTGGATTTTGTTACACAAAAAAACTGAGCTTTCACCCCGCAAAAAAAATGGGAGCTCTCTGATTTTCCTAATTTGGAAACTTATCTTATATTCTTTCTGGTATTTGCGCAGATGAACGTTTTATTGTTGCAAGATAAATTAAAAGGAAAGATTCATCCTGTATTAACTAGTGCCTAAAAGTTTAAATTTTACTTATTATTCATCCGTAATCATTCCCTCAAATAATTTTCCAAAACATTTATTCATTGGGTTATTAAAATGTTCATAGGGATCACTTTTGTTTAACCTTTCACTGCAAATATTACAAAAAAAAACATTACATTTTAAACATGTCATTTTATTACACCCTTCAGCCTTTTGAATAAATGTATAACATTGTGGGCATTTGACAATATTTGCATCCCCAGATTTAATTAATTCTTCAAACTGTAAATCTGATAAGAATTCATTAACTGATAATTCGACAATTTTCCTACCAAATTTAAAAGAGATATTCGAACAAATATCTCTTTGTTCTATAGTTTGAATTTTTGAATTATTACCATTATTTTCAATCCATGATTTGATTACTTCAATTGGTATCTTCCTCATATAAATTGAGCACGGATTTATCTCACCGTGCCAAGAATGGAAACAATCTGAACAAAATGCAAATTTACAATTTGGACAGATTGCAAGTTTAGAATCTGGATTTTCCTTCAAAAACATAGTTGAACATAGTGTTCTTGAACATTCGGCAACTCTATTTGGGAAATATCTTCTATATTTTAGAATTGTTTCCCTATAGAGTAATGTTTGATATCTTTCAATTAACTTCCGATCTTTTAAAAATCGTTTCAAGGTATTTATTGGAATTGGTAACTCGAAAAATTCACGGTTGAATTTCCTAAAATCTTTTATATCCCCATTTTCAGCATGATTATAAAGTTTATTCAAAAACTTCAGTCTACCATTTGTACATTGAATTGATGGACAATGAAAATTTTCAACTTCTCCACGTGTAATTATATGTGAGAAATAATCACTTAAACATTGATTACAAAAAATATGATCACAATTGATGAATTTTGTTGAATTTACACCCTTTTCTTCATTTTGACAAATTTCACATAATATTGTTAATTCATTAAATATCAGATCATTTGCAGTTTCATTTTCTTTTCTAAAATAATCAAATATTTCTCCATTATCTTCATCTTTTATTTCAAATATATCATTTTTGAACATATTGAACCCAAGCTCACTATTTGTTTTAATATAATCAATATATGAATAAATCACAACATCTTTGAAATTTTCCCAAATTCGTAATAATTCATTATATATTTCATTTAATTTATCATCATCAATCCATCTAAAAACATTTCTCAGTTCTATTATAGGTGCTGAATCATATGGGTATCCATCCGGTATGGATATATGTAATTCTATAGGTGGTAAATTATCTACGGTTAGTGATCTATTCTTTTTGTTATCTTTTAAAGTTAAATTATTAACTAATTTAACCGGTAGATTCAGTGATATTGTATTTGTTTTTAAATTGAATTTCAGTTCAGGGTATATAAATTTAAGTGACTCTATTTCTTCTTTCACTGTATCTATCATGGGTGGCAAAATAAAGTTTCTTCCTATATTTGGATAGTTCTCCGTGAATAAGATAACCTAAAACTGTAAGTCAAAGAATTGTCGACGCGTCGATGGAAACTTTTGATCTTTTTTTAACGTAGAAAAAAAAAACTGAAAAATCGGAAAAACGCAAAATAAAAAAATGGCTGGTTCCTTCTTTGTTTACTTTTCTAGTTAAAGCGTGTTTTGATCTCAGACATTTTTGTGTTTGGTAGCATGTATTTTGAACTGTAGTTAATCACAGCCACCCAAACAAACACTGCATACTATTTGGTGCTTTGCTTGTTGTTTCTTTTTTCATTAGATTGTCTTCATGGCAGTCAACCAGAATAAGTTGTTTTTGTCTCTCAATTTGTTTCCTTACTTCTTACTTTGTTAACTAAACTTTAAGAAAGCTTTTCAACATCTTTCAAGCAATGTTATTAAATTTTAATAATTCAAAAAGGTTTATCCTTTCATTATTATCATTTTCGAACACAATTAAAGCAAATGTTGGATTATTAAATGAAGATTTTATTATATTAGGGGATTTTAATGCAATTTCACTCTATAGCAATAATTCTAATTCTTTAACAAACAACTCGGATTCCTTAAATTTATACGAATTATCAATGTCTAATGATTCAATTTCTTTGTTAGGTAGTTTCCCAAATTATACATCTATTCCTTCGTTATGGTATCCTTTAGATGATGAAAATACAATTATGATCATTGATAATCAACCATACATTTATGGTTTAGATAGTCGTGAGTTGAGTGAATTGGAAAATTGGGATTTTGCTAGTAACAGTGATAATATTAATACCATTGATTCGGTTTATTATGATGCTGAAAATTCAATGATTTACTTCGGTGGTGATTTACAATTCAATCAAACTTTTGGTGTTGTTCAATATGACTATCTTGAAGAACGATTATTATCACTACCATTTGGTGGATTTAATGAAGATTCTATTGTTAATTCCATTATTAAATATAATGATACAAATTCAATTATTTTCGGTGGTTCATTCAGTTCAATTGGTTATGATGATTTACTTAATGTTACATATAATGAAACCTTCACCAACTATACAATTATTAAAAATAAAACATCAGATGGTATTGTTGATATATCACAAAAAATTCCAATTCAGTCAAATAGAGTTTCATCAACTGCAGGTGAAAATTATAAAAATATAATTTGTCCAACAAATGAAGAAAATGGTTGGAAATTACCAAATAATCAAATTGGTTCTTGGTCCGCCTCACTCGATAGCAGTGTTATTCCTTCTAAAATTCGTCTTTACAACTCCTTATCAAATTTAAATGGTGTTAAATCTTTTAGAGTCATAACTTATCCTGCAAATGGTATTATGAATATGAGTTATATTGATCCAACAGATTTAACAATTAAAAACTGTGATGCATTTTGTCCATTATACTTACCATCAACCATTTATTCATCTTTTTCGGATAACAATGTAACTGATAGTGAATATTATACATTTACAAATAACAATCAAACAGTTTTACAACTATCCGATTCATTTCAAGATTTTGCATTTGTTAATTCAGTGAACGTTAATTCTTTTACAATTCAAATTTTAGATTATTATGGTGATTATTCTGAACTTTTAGGTATTGAATTATCAAGTATTGGTATTACTGCATATGCTAATAATAATTTAAATCAGCTAGATTCATGTGATACATCAACCCAAGATTATGATATTGAAGTTAGTTCATCAACTCTTGGTGATCTTAACTGGCAAATTGATTCAAATAATAATCTGTACTCAAATGTTTCGAAAGATGATATTTCAAATGAGAAAGGTATTCGTTATGAAGTTGGTATTCCTGTTTCTGGTCAATATTCAATTCTGATGTATACAAATGGTTGTTTACAAGATGATTCTTGTAAAAATAGAGGTATTGTTAATGCTACAGTTACTGGAAGTGATGGAGAGGTGTTATCGAATTCTATTATTTATCAAACAAACCAATATGACAAATATGATGTTTTATATACAGGTAGCTTAAAATTGAATCCAAATAATCCAATAACTATTGATATGACACTATTGGAATCTATTAACGATGAAAATTTTTACGTTGTTGCACAATCAATTCAGTTACAATATATTCAATTAGAACTTGATGAAATCACTGGTAATATTACACATACCAATAACGTAGAACGCTCCGATATGATTGAAATTAATGGATTATTCGAATATTCATTAACTAATTTTTCGAATCATAAAATTGAGTATCCAATTGGTAATACAAGTATTAATTTAATTGGATCAAAAACTTTAAGTGATGATGCATACATAAACAGTATGATTATTAATGAAACATCCTTAATTATTGGTGGAAACTTCAACTCAATTTATGGTGATGGTATTTTAGGTCTGGATATTGCCAAATCTAAAAATTATTTAAATCAAATTAAACTGAATAAATTGTTTTCAGTTGAAGGCGGTTTATCTAGTGGTGAGATTAGTCATATTTATGGACCAGCTGATGAATATTTAGTCTTTGGAACATTTGACAAATTTAATAATGATTCTGAGTTGTTCAATAATGGAGTTGCCATTTTCCACACTAGCCAGAACGATATTGAAAAAGTCAATAATATTTCAAACTCAAATACTATTAAATATCTGTCTGGGTTTACTTTCAATGAATCTGAATATTTAGTTATTAATTATAATGATTCTAATACAGCAGAATTATTTGATTTTACAGATAATCTAGAATTTGAAAATTCAACAACATTTTCTATGAATATTGTATCATCACTTGATGATTCAAATAACAATTGGATGTTGGGCTCGGATTTTAGTAACTCTTATGTTATTGGATCAATTATTAAATTTGATTTAAATACAAATAATCTTGTCAAAGTCAATAATGATAATACATTGAGCCCCCTTAGGAACAGCGACGAGAATCAATTTGTTTCTGGTATTTACATAAATAATGAAACAATTGCAATTGCAGGCTCAAACATTTATTTATTAACAAACAATTCAACATCTTTATTATCATCTGATTTATCATTTAGTGAAAGCAATCAGATCAATTCATTATTATACTACAAATCAAACTTAATTTTCACCATTACTAATAATTCAAATGCTAAATTCAAGTTAAATTCAATTAATAATGGTTTAGCATTTTATGACATGGATTCGTCTTCACTGATAACATTGAATGAAACATTTGATGGTTCAATTCTGGATATGATTATTGATCCAGAATTTGATACGATCATTGCTGTTGGTTCATTTTCAGTCGGTGATTGTAAAACAATCTGCACATTTGGAAATACTTCTGATGTTATAAACGTTAATAGAAGCGTTTCTGACATTGATGGTTTAATTTCGAGTGCAAATTACTACAATGATTATAAAGTTTTGATTGGAGGTAATTTTTCCACAGGTAATAAAAATGGTTATCTAGGTATTTATGACACTTATAATAATTCAATCTCAATTTTGGACGAGTTGGATTCTCAACTTTCTAATCCAATATCAAAAATTCTTTTTGGTGATGAAAGAAAAAACAACAAAACGTTAGATGATTTAATCATTATAATGGGTGATGATTATATTGGATATTTCAATCAATCGAATTGGACCTCGATTTCATCTGGTTTGGATTTGAAAGATGCACACTTAACTGATATTTCACTTATTGACACGTCATCTTCAGATTCATTCCATAATTCACAGATTTTATTGTTAACTGGTATTTTCCGAGTTGATAACTTTGGTACTGTTTCAAGTGCGATTTGGAATGGTCAAGAATGGACTCCATATAGTGTAACGGCAAAGAATTTACAAATTAATGAAGCCAAGGCACAATCTGTTGTTCGTATGACATCAATGTTCCTCCATCAAGGTACATTTACTTCTACCATATCTTCCTCGATATCTTCTTTGACTTCAACCTCGTCTTCTTTTTCAACCACAACTGGTTCTGTTAATAAACAATCAAATGCTGAATTTACAAATGGTGAAGTTGCCGGTGTTGGATGTGCATTGGCTATTGGTACACTAATGCTATTAACTGGTATTGGATTCCTATATGCTACATTTGCAAGTTCAGAAGAAGAAACACTGGAAGGTTTAAAACTCACGGGTGAAGATAGGATGTTTCATGGTCAAAAGATGATTGATGCTGTCGTACCAGTCAATGTTTCTGCTCCAACTGCATCATAAAAAAGTTGGTCAACTAAACTGAAATTATACAAGGCCCCTAAAAACACTAAAATACAAGTTCTTTAAACTAATTATACCTCTAAACCAATTTTTTTTCAATTTTTGCTCTTTTTTTTATATTTAATCTCTTTCCACTACGTTTTACTATTATTGTAACTATATAACTTTGTATATTAAACTAAATCGATATCACTATCTAAAGCATCTAATTTATGTTACGCAAGGATATTTACCGCGTTACGAAGATACACTTTGAATTTTGGCTTTCATCAATCTTAGCTATTTTGATGGAGATTGGCCTCCATTTTTTTTGCAATCTTTTTTGTGTATTGAATAGTCATTCATACCGAATATGGAGTTGCCAATCTCCTCTATATATGGATCTATACTGAATGATGGAACGCGAGATGTTATTGGATGTACATCTCGAGTTGTTCAACAACTATTGTTAACTGCATATTCACCTAAAATATCAGTCATTAGTTCAAATAATGCAGATAAAATTGCAAATAAGTTAAATGGTAACTTACAAAGTATTCATCACTTATTTACATATTTTGAAAATTTATTTTCATTTGGGAATGAATTTAACAAACCTATAACAAATAAACAAAATAAGGGATGCGTTAGATTTGTTAACGATGTTTTAAAATTTGATATTGAGATTAATAATAACCAAGAACTATTCAATTTGGAATTTTTTAATAAAGAATTAAATGATTATGTGAAAATTGTAGACGATAAAATAAGATTATTAAGCGATGAAAGTTTGAATTACGATACTTATCATAAAGATTATGACTCAATTGTGAAGTTACAAAATAGTATATATCTAAAATTAATTTCCTTGCTGCATTTATCAGATTCATTATCATCATTTGAATGTTTCAATCATCCAATCATGCAGTTAATTGTTGTTACTGGTAATGATGATTTAGAAGATATTGAAAATTTAATATCAACTCTAAAGAAAAGAAATTTTCCAAAATGGTTTGATTTAAATTCAATCCTACAACATACAATGATATTAGTTAACAATGATGATTCAGAAATGCTCCAAAAAGGTTTAAAGATACAGGAGCATTTAAAAATTGTTCTAGGTAAACAAAGTACTATTGTTCCTATCAATTTTGAGCCATCAATGGATAGTAATGATGATCGAGACCAAGAAGTTATTAATCTTTATCCCTCAATTTTTAGTAGAATAGAAGAATTAGATGATAGATCAATCAATGAAAATTTAAATATATTGAAATTAAATAGGAATATCATCAGCTCTTGGAAGAAACCGTTACAAGAGTTGATATCTAAAGATATGATTGTATTTATGAGTAATAAAATTAATCAATGGAATGAAGAAGTTGTTGGACCACGTACAAGTTTGACCGGTAGAATATTTGGTGGTAGAAAATGGGGTGGTGGTAACAAGAATAATTTCTTTTCTTTTGGTGGTAGTACTGGTAATAGACAATTAAACGATAAGAATAAAGATGCAAAGGAAGAAGCATATAATACAAGGGGTGGTTATTATTTAGCTGAATCTGTTGAAATGACATTACGGAAATTAGGTGACTGGTATTTTATGCTAGGTGATTATAAAAATGCACATTCTACCTATGAGTTGATTAAAAAAGACCTGGTCAATGATAAAGCATATTCACATTTAGCTTCATTACAAGAATTTACAGTATTGTCACTATTACTGGGTGCTGCAAATAAAACGGGTGCAAATACACAACCCATAACTTCAAAGATGATATCAACAGTAATAAATCCAGTGTTAGAATCATCATTTTATTCTTATCTTTCACGATGTAATCTAAAAACCTATACAATAAGATCTACAATATTAGCTGCCGAAGCTTACTTTTTAATTGGACAAAATAGTATTGTAAATTTAGAACAAGGAATACCCATAAGCTCAATTGAAATGTTTTTCAATGAATCCATGACTTTATTCAAGAAAATAATTGATTCAAAATTATTAAAACCTTTATCAAATGCATTTCTCATGCAAAGAGTTGCTTATTCTTATAAATCATATGATGAAATACCCGCAAGTATAACAAAAAACTTGCCGTTTAATCAACCATTTGACTCATACTATGAATCTGTGAATGAATGCAAAGCAAGAGTAGTGAATCCAAATATCAATCAATTTGGATTGGTAAGGAATAGAAAAATGCTTTTATGGTTACTTCTATCGGCAAAAGATCTCGATCCAGAATTGCAGCCTATCCAAACACAGATAATCGTCTGGAGAATACAAGATCAATTAGGTCCAGCAGAAAAAATATGGTTAGAACGACAAGATGGCCTTTTATATAGAATTAAAAGCAAACTTCCCCTGTAATTATTATATGTAACTTGTATGAATATTTCAGTTTAGTAGTCATTAACTTACCCGAAAAGAAAACCCCTGGACGGTGTCAGAGTTGGATTCAAAATTCAAATTGCTTCAAATAGGGATCAACAACTTCCACGTTTCGCTGACAGACTTCTGTCCACTACATCGAAACTGTGATCCACATTTCTTTAATGTAGATCCTTTTGTCTTTTCATATCACACCAATTGACAATTAAACCTTAGCGGAAATAAGAATGGTTCAAGTTTTCTTTGCTAAAGTCAAGAGTGTTCTTTCAGCTGACACACTTATCCTTACATCACCTACTGGTACTCAAGAACGTTCTTTAACCTTAGCTTATTTACAGTCACCAAGATTACAATCTAATGAAAAGTATGCTTTTGAAGCTAGGGAACTTTTAAGAACATTATTAGTTGGCAAACAAGTTAAATTTTGGGTTTTATACAAAAATAATGCAAACAGAGAATTTGGGGATGTCTCAACACCAATTTTTCAATCATTAATTGAATACGTTTTATCAAAAGGTGCTGCAAAATTAAGAGATAATCTTAATGCCTTTGACGAAGATGAAGATTTAGAAAAATATAGAAAAATTCAAAAGGAAGCAGAGACTTCCAAGCTAGGTATCTGGAATCCAAGTTACAAAAAAATTGAAATTGTATCAAGACCCGAAGCACTTGATACTACACCAATTGACGCAATTGTTGAAAAGGTTTTAAGTGGTGATAGACTCCTGGTCAGATTATTATTAACACCAACAAAACATTGTGTTATTCCTGTCCTTGTTGCTGGTATTAAGACTCCGAGAAGTTCAAGTAACGATGAGCCAGCTGAAGTGTTTGGTGATGAAGCAAAGGCTTATGTTGAAACTAGATTATTAATGAGATCAGTCAAAGTTGAATTACTTGGTGAATCATTATCTGGTGTTTTAGTTGGTAATTTTATTCATCCAAATGGTAACATTGCTGAAAAACTTCTTCAAGATGGTTTAGCCGAAGTCAGTGATTGGCAATCTTCTTTACTTGGTGCAAAGGCAATGACAACTCTCCGTAAATTTGAAAAAGAAGCACGCAATTCTGGCAAAAAGATCTGGAAGAAACAAGTTGTTGCATCTACACAACCTTCAAGTAATGATTCTGAAATTTCAATTGGTAGAAGAATTGATGCAACTGTTGCTAGAGTCATTTCATCTGATACAATTGTGATTAGGTTGAAGGATAATACAGAATCTACAGTTCAATTAATTTCTCTAAGAGCACCAAGATTATCCGATCCATCAACCTCTGCGTATGTTGCAGCAGCTAAAGAATATGTTAGACATAAACTTATAGGCAAGCATGTTGATGTTTCAGTGGAAAGCATTAGGGAGGGTAATGAACAATTTGATGAAAGACCTTTGGTAACGGTCAGAACTTCTGATGGTAAAAACATCAATGAAGATATTGTTCTTAATGGTTATGCAAGTGTTATTAGACACAGAAAGGGTGAAGTAAAACCAGACTATTGGGATGGCCTTATTGAAACTGAATTAATGGCAGTTAAAGCAAAAAAAGGTATTCATGGTAAAGCGCCAGCTGCTGAAAACCTTGTTGATGCTTCAGAAAATGCAATGAGAGCCAAACCATATTTATTCTCATTCCAAAACAGAAATAAAATAGCAGGTATTGTTGATCATGTTATTTCTGGTAATAGATTCAGAATCAATCTTCCAAAAGAAGGTGTAAAGCTTACATTAGTTTTAGGTGGTTTATCCAATTTTTCAAATAGAGAAGAGGAATTTGCTAAAAAAGCTTTCGAACTTGCAACTAAAAAATTCTATCAAAGAGATGTTAATATTGAAATCTATAACGTTGATAAACTTGGTAGTTTTATTGGTAGCATTTTTTTATCAGGGTCCAATGTTCCACTTCAGGTTACTCTTTTAAAGGATGGTTTATCTGAAATCCATGAAAGATCAATTAATGAAACTAAATATGGCGCACAATTAACTGCCGCTCAAAATGAAGCGAAAGAAAAGAAAGTAGGTATTTGGTTAAATTATGATCCATCACAAGATGAAGCCAATAACGAGCTTGCAAATCAAGTTGAAAATTTGAAGATTGAAAAGAAATATTTAGATGCTCAAGTCTGTGAAGTTCTCGATGACGGTTTAATTGCATTTCATATTCTTGATTCTGAAAAGGCAAAATTAAAGGCTTTTATGGCTAAATTTCATGCGTCATCACCATCATTTAAACCAGTGTCTTCATTAAAGAAAAATGATATTGTTGCAGCTAAATTATCTGATAATGGTAAATTCTATAGAGCAAAGATTTTGGAAGTCAATAGAGATGAAAGAAAAGCTACTGTTCAACACCTAGATTATGGTACTATTGAAACTATTAAAATTTCTGAAATCCGTACATTACCTAATGAGTTTTCAATTTCTTCTTATAAACCACAAGCTCATATTGCCCAATTATCATTGATCAATATGCCACCAAAAAGCCAAGAAGATTATTTTAAGGAAGCACTTTATTATCTAGAAGATACTGTATTAGATAAACAAATTATTGCATGTGTTACATACGGTAATCCTGCACCAGGGGTTGAATTTGATGTTGAACTTTATGATCCAAACGTCATTTCACTAAATCCAACTAAATCAATCAACAAAGATATGGTTTCTGAAGGTTGGGGTTTGGTTAAGAAGAAAAATTTGAAACCATTTGAAAAATTATTAACCAAAGAACGTGATGAATTACTTGAATTAGAAAATGATGCCAAATCATTACATATCGGTTGTTGGGAATTCGGTGATGTCGAAGGTGATGAAGACTTTTAAATTAAAATAATCATCCTTTTGAAAATAGACGTTTTATAGATTAACAAACATACTAAAATTTTAATTTTCATGTTTTTAAATAGATATACTTTAAGATTGTAAATAAATAAATAAATAATAAGCTATAAACAAGGAATATACAAAAAAAAAATACAGGTGAACTAAAATCTAGATTTATTTCTTAGAGTTCTTCTTCTTATTCTTCTTTTTCTTTTTACCATCAGAACCTGTACCACTAATGAATGCAACAATGTCATCAATACTCTTATTAGCAATTTCTGGATTTGGAGTAACTTGTTTTGCCTTTTGAGCGTGTTTTGTCTTGGTACGATGTTCTTGTTCTAATTTTCTAGCCTCTTGTTCTTGTTCTTGTAAATTCTTGGCTTGGCTTTTTAAGTGAGTCACATATCTTTTCAAACCATGATATAATTTTCTGGACTCAATAGTTGTTCTGTCCTTCAAACCAAGAATTGACTTGTAAATTTCAAAGGCTTTTTCAACTTGTGCAATTGCATCATTGTATTTCTTTTCAGTCAAATAAAGTTGAGATAATTGATATCTAAAGAACGCAGACTGTTGGTTAATTTCACCGTATGATTGATCACATAACTCAGTTGCCTTTGAAAAAACCTTGATTGCCTCAGATGTCATTTGTAATCTCATAAGAAGAACAGCCAGATGGGTTAAAATACCGATGACGTTTGGATGGTATTCATTAAATGCAAGAATCCAATAATTTATTAATCTCTTATAAATCTTAACACTATTCAAAATTTGACTATTTGAAACATAAGCATTTGCTAATTGGTTTAATGCAAGTGAAGCTTGGTAAGAATCCACACCTGAGCATCTTTCAAAGACTTGGAATGATCTCTTTAAGAAAGAAATTGCATCAACATAATCATTAGAAGAAGCATAAAGGCTACCTAACTTAGAAGTGTAAGATGCAGTGATATTATGAACAGAGCCATAAAGTCTTTCAGCAAATTGGATAGCTTGATTAGCAAAAAGTGAACCTTCTTGAAGTTGTTCAGTTTGACCGGATGATAATTTAAGCATACCAGCTTCCCAAGTATCTGCAATAACAGATGAATCAAGAATAGAGTCTTTAACAAGTGGAGCAATACAAACGATATCTTCAGGTGTGAAAGTAGTCGAGCATATTGAGATTTCTATAGTTTCTTGCTTTGGAGCAGGTGATGATTTTCTACCCTTCTTCTTGCCGTATTTTTCTTCCTTCAATGAACCATTGGATGATTCAATATTTTGAGATTGTTGGGCAATTTGTGCATCTAATTGCTCTCTGGTGAAAGCATAGTCTCTGCTCTTCCATTGAATACCAAACTTAAGTGCAATGGATTTTAATAATTGAATTGGTTTGACCAAATCAACCCAATCTTTTGGTAAAATGAATCTAAACCTGATAAAAACCTCCTTTGCAATTGAATCAACAATATATTTAGAATCCTTTTCTAAGATAGTTAAATCAACATCTTTATAAACGGATGTTAGTAATGCATTTAATTTTGGTGCTTCTGGAGTTGGATTTGCCTTAGAAGAAAGTAAACAATTATGAACATGAGAGATAACAAATGATGCAAGTGGTAATGGAATGGATGCAAGTTGTTTTCTTAAGAAGTGTTTAGTTGCTCTAGCAATCATTTCGCTGACAGAAATTTCATATAATGAATCTAATAATGCAGGAGTTGGAATGGTATTAAGCTTAGTTGGTAATTTAGCTTCTTCTTTTTCCTTTGCTTCTTCAGCTGCTTTTTCTGCTTCAAGTTCTTTGGTAAAATCTGGAACTTCTTCACCCTTTTCAAGTGCTTCATTTCTAAGCTTGAGTTTTTCTTCAAATTTAGCCTTCTTCTCAGCAATTTCCTTTGCTTCTTGTTCTTCAATTTCTTTGTTTAAAACCGCAACATTTGCTAAACTTTCTTCTCTTTCCTTTAAGTATTCATTTTTTCTTTCAAGAGCTAGAGTTGCAACTTTACCTAGGTATCTTATGTTGATACCAACAGAATGAAGAACTTGGGATAAGTGAGCACCGTCAATTGCATTGTAAACTTCTGAATATTCCATTTCTTTAACAAATTCAGGAACTAAAATTTGACTAACAAATTTAGAGACTTCTCTAACTTTTTCTTCATCTCTCTTTAATTCATCAGCTAATTCTTTGGTTGGAGCTGAACTTAATGAGAATGCATCAGGATTTAATAAGAAAAGTGAATCATCAACACCAATGGTTGGTTTTGATTCAGTGTCAAATTTACCTTCCTTTTCTAATCTTTCAGTTTCTTTCTTAACAGCAACTGCAGTTTCTCTCTTAATCCATTCATTAATTGCTTCATGTCTTAATAAAACTTCTCTGTGTGGATAAGAATCATCCTTTGATTCATCATAATTTTCATCAATAAATTCAATATCTAAAGGAGTTGATCTAAACATATCAATAATATAACTTCTACCGTCAGTTCCTTTGGTACCCTTAGTGTAACCAGATGTAACAACATCAACAACTTTTGAACCATCGGTATTCCAAATTTTATGAGGCTTTAAGTGGAATGCGTCACCAACATTCTTAAAAGTTTCAATAAAGGATTCATCACTGACAACATCAGAATGATCATCAATAAAACCATATTTAACAGTTTGTTCAATTTGTTGTTGTTCTTCTTCTCCATTTTCTTCTGGAGCAGTATCATCATCTGAGAAAATACCGGGAACTGGAGCTTGACAAATAATTCTGTGACCTAAATAATCAACAACTGTGGTTAACAGTGAATGGACGTTATCAATATCATATTTATTTAAGTATTTTAATGCACCAACATCTTTAGCGGCACTTGATCTAGCAGCTTCAATACCACCAGTTGATTTAAATTGGCCAATTGAATCAACAGCTTTAGAGTAAAAGATACCGTTTCTAAGATAAACGAAATAATCTGGATTTTCTTCTGGATTTACTGGTTCGATTTCCCCTCTAATTACTGCTAAAGCGCCTTTGATTGAAGCAATTGTAAAATCAGAACTTTTAGAAACTAATGATTGATCTCTATTAATTCTTTCCGGTAAATTAGATTTTGATAGACCTTTCAATGATTGATAATCTTTATTCCAATCGACTTTTAGATCTAAACCATCAATTCCACCATGTAATAAATTATATTGAGATTTACCTAAATCAGCAGTTGGATTTTCTAATTCTTTAATTAACCATGGAGATCTAATATTAGTTGAATCTGGAACAATATAAGTTTCAAATGCAAATTTTGATAAAAGTTCATCATTTTTCTGAAGTTGAACTTCAAATAATGGTGACAAATTTCTTAATAAACAAATTAAGGAATAATTAAATAATGATTTACCATTTTTAGATTTATGAATTGAACCATCAAAATGACTATTTGATGAATTATTAACAAAGAAGCCAGAGACATGCGAAGTAATTTGGAAAATTTCGCCTTCTAAAGTTTGAACTTGTAAATAAAATAAATCACCTGCTAATTTTCTTGAAATATCAGATGGTGACCATTGTGAAATGAATAACGATTTTACTGCAGGTAAAGCCTTTATGTTTTTCTTTGCAGCAACAACATCTAAATCAGATTTAAAATTAAGGATATCTTCAACTAGTGATTTAACCTCGGATTTTTCAGTATCGTTAATTTTAATTAATGATTCATCCTCATCTTTCTTTTCGGATTCTGTCTTTTCAGATTCTGTCTTTTCTTCAACCTCCTTGTCAGTTAAACCTAATTCAGTATATGATGATTGGCCATAACCAACACCTAAAACATCATTAAATGAATCTGATTTTGACTCTAAACTTGCAAATTCTCTAACTACAATGATATGTTTTCTTGCAGTCACTTCATTATAAGCTAAGGGAATTAATTTAATAAAAACGGAATCTTCATTATCTTTAACTAAATCAGAAATTAAAGATTCATTAGAAAGTTTAATGTTATCATTTGATCTTAATTCATATGAAGTAAATTCACGAGTTGATGGTAAAACTTTTAAAGTTTCAACTATGTCATATAAGTAATCATCAACTGAACATGGAATTTCTAACTGTTCAGTAGTTTCTGGAAGTTGAATCTTCAAACTAACGATTTTTTCCTCAACAGCTGAATGTTCTTGTTCTTGTTGGTTATGTTCGTCAGACATATTGTACAACTATAATAAAACAAAAATTCATAAGAAACGAATCCTTATATGCTTACTACTAGAACATCCGTAATGTCATGAAAAAGCACCACCTCGACGTCGAAGAAATTTGCACCGCCTGAAAAATTAGCCGTGCTCCGAAGACGGAATACCGGATTGAGATTTAAGTTATAGTTGTATTTTACAAGCATCTTTTCTTCTAATTTTGTTTTTTTTACTATTAATATATCAGTTTATAACTAACTTAATTATACATACCTAATCGACTTTAATTTGTCCATACATGTGTAAAGTTAAATATAATGTAGAAAGGAAACCTATAGTACCGCACATGATACCAATTAATGTAGCAATAACAAAGGAATAACCAACATATAAAACAACTGAAGTTAAACCACCTAAATTCAATTTTGATAAAATGATTGCATGTAAGAAAACATAAATTGAAATACCACCACTAACAAAAAATGATTTCCATTGCCAATTATAGTTTTCATTGCATAATGAAAAGTAAATTAGTAATAATGTCACTAACATACAAGTAACTAACATTAAAATAAAGCAAAAGAATAAAAATCCAAACATATAATAAATTTTATTGAACCATAATGAATTATAAATAAAATACATTTCAATCGCAATTGCACCAAATGGGAAAATACCAGCAATCAATGATAAATATAAAGTTTTCATATATTTTGGTTGTGGAGGAATTTGTCTTTGTATTTGATTAGTTTTAACAGGTAAATCAATTGGTTTTTTTCTTAAACCTAATAAAGTACCAATAAATGATAATGGAATATTAACTGTAAACCAAATTAAGAAAATTGCTAACATTGTACCTGCAGGTACAGCACCTGATGAATGAGCAAAAATTAAAAAGAAATTGATAAAAGTGAAAATAACAAAAATTGAACCGGGGATTAAAATTGGTGTTAAAATCATATTAATTTTCCAATCTTCACCTTTGAAAAATTTATAAATAAAAGCAGAATAATATGAACCAATTGAACCAAAAATTGAATATAATACAAACATAACAGTTGCTAATGAACCTCTATTTGAAGGTGATAATAAACCAAATGCAGCTAAACCACAGGTTGTAATTGACATTAACAAAATTTGAATACCTGAACCAATTAAAACTGACAATAACATTGGATTTTTAGGAGTTCTAAACACATCACCATAAATCAATTTCCAACCCATTTCATTAATTACATCGTCATCCAAATTAACTTCATTATATCTTTCAATATCATTTCTTAAGTTCTTGAATAATATATGACTTATAATAATGGTTAATATTATAACAATTAAAGAAAAATTAATTAATGCAAACCATTGAATTTTTGGATCATAAACATGTAAATATTGATCCCATCTAGTTGCCCAAACAGTTTCAGATGGAATCCAATAAACAGAATAAGAAAATATAACATCTTTCGAGTTTTCTTCATTTAATTGAATTGGTTTAACAATTTCATCATTACAAGAATTTAAATCATCCTCTGATTCATAATCAATTGATCTTGGATTAACAATTGCACCAACAATTCTATAATTACCATCAGACCTTAAATGATATTCAATATAAAAATCATAGTGATTATATAAATGAGGTAAGTTATTTTCAATATCATCAAATCCAATATTAAAACCTGAACTATAAAAATTTTCATTAGTTTTTGAATCAATTAAAGGTCTTGCAACTGGTAATCCGTCAATCATCATGTTAAATTGAAAACCAGCTTTAATATTATCATTAACAAATTTTGAATCCTCCTTTGGATAATTTGAAGAACATAATAAATTACAAGTTGAATTTTCTAATAATTTAAATTCAAATGGAGAATTAAAAATTCTATCTCCAAACAAAATTGAACCTAAACTTTCACTTTGTTTTTCTTTACCATTTTTTGGTTCACAGAAATGAAATCTTTCAAAATAATAATCATATGAATATAAATACGTTTTACTATTTGAATCTTGTTTTCTTAATGATGGTGTAATGTGATTAACAAATAATTCAACTTTATCACCTTCATTATAAGAAGACGGTGCAACACCGGGTAAATAAAAACTTTCAGATAGTGATGTTAATGTAATTAACGATGTCAATATAGATTTGAATCCCACCATTATTAACAACTATGGAAAGCAGAAGAGTATAGGAGGGAAAAAACAAAGCAAATGGAGAGAAAAATTCAGTAAATCAAATGATACTTAGACAAGAAAACAAATCAGTGTTGTTTGTTTGCTTCTCAAATTTTTAACACCAAAATATCAAATCTTTTTGAAAAAAAAGATAGCATCGGTTGGTTTCGATCCAACGACATCAGGGTTATGAGCCCTGCGCGCTTCCACTGCGCCACGATGCTTTTTATTGATTTTTTTTAAGAATTACATTTCTTATTTTTGTGTCAATAAAGCTATAAATTTGGATTAATAAAAGTTATTTAAAGTTTAATAATTAAGTAGTTGCAAAATAGTGAATAAAGGAGTATTAATACTGCCGGAAATTTTAGAGGTAAATTTAAAAACATCTACGGATTCTTCTGCAAGCTTATTATTCCCTGTCATAATTTCAATGTTATGGTTTCTTGTTTCTTGTTTCTTGTTTCTTGTTCCTCTTTTTCAGAAGAAGTCTACTATAATAAAACAGGAAGCTTTTCCTGTACACATAATATCTTGTTTCCCACCAGCGTGGAATGTTCAAGGAGCGTCGAAAAAAGACACATGATATTATGTTGGCCGTAATTACATCTGGCGCTGATTGAAGGAATTTGAAGATTCAAATTTAGTCGAAACTACTTCAAGTGCTAAAACGTGTTTACCATGTTTTAATACCGAATATAAATCTCGAAATCATTTATTTGGTTATACGAGTTGGGTTTTCAACAAACAAAGTAAGAAAGTTTGGTATTATGCAGATTTCTCTGCTTTAAGATCACATGTAGTTTTTTCTCACTGTGATCACTGTGCATGACTTTCATGAGATCATACTATTTTTAGGTCTACGTTTACTTGAAAGCTCCTTGTTTAACAACATGTAAGTTTATGCACACTTTAAGTTTATGTTCAGACTTACACTATTTGTGTACCCTAATGAACGATGTCCAATTTAACGAATTGCTCAAATTGCACAAGTCCCGTTTCAGCCTAATCAATCTTGTGCATTTCATACCAGTATTATTTTTATTTTAACTAGATTCAAACTTTTTTTTCTTGCCGGCGGAAAAACCTTTCACCATATTAGGATCAAAACGTAGTTTAACGAGATTTTTTCCAGAAATTGTCTTTACCACAGTAACTTCCAACCCTATATTTGGAATCCGTAGCAAGCTTTTTATGGAAGTAAGTTCTCTGCTAACTTTCAATCAAGACTTTTTAAAACCAAATCAAAACAATAATAAACGTCTCAATTAAATCAACCCAGTTTTTCCTTCTAAAGATAGAGCCTTTATTGCTTTTTTTTCTTTGCAGAAATCTTTTATTAAATTACTTATAACAACACTACCTTGATTTTTTTTTATGGTTCATTGCTGAAATAGAAAGTATGTGTTAATAACAAGTTTTAAGGGTTCTTGCTATGAAGAGCTTTCATGAACTATAAAGACACTATCATTAAAAGAGTTACAAAATTTAGATAACTGAAGTATATTCCAATCTTAGAAACAAAACTTTTAGATTTATGACGACCAAAATCAATTAATAAAAAAGATTTTGTATTTACTTCCAAAAATCACTCAATTTTTAGTTTTTTAAGTATGTTTTGTCCAAAAAGCAACTCTGATATAGCTAGTTTGAAATTTTTGTCAAGAAGTAGAGGAAACTTTTTGTAAAAAAAAGATGAGAATACTATATCTAAACCCTAGATACAGAAATTACATACATGATCGCCTGAAGAGTTAGTCTTTCAAATATGACTCCTACGTTATATGATGTAAGAACATTATACAATCAAAACAGCATTGGTGGGGGAGATCAAATAAACTGAAGTACTTTGGCATTATTGTTTTGAGGTAATCTAATAAAAGGCTAACCATGGTTGGTTAGTAAGTGGGTAGAAAAAAAAAATTGGCAATAGTTATTGAATTAATTTAACTGAATATTTTCATGTCAAAGAGCAATATGATTATAAATTTACCTTTGTTTATTTTTTTTACTCTTGTTAAACCATTGTTTATACAAGGATAAGTATCCGTAAAATAATAATAGTTAAAACACGAAAAAAGTCACCGGTGATGAAAATAGTGGCATTTTTCTCTAAAAATTATTGCAATAATTGAATCACTTGCGCTTATTATGGTTGTATTGATGATTTCACCATAAATTATTTTGGAATAATGATCAATATATTACTAGGTTCCAATAAGATCTAAATGTGCCGGATGTAATTAATTGATACTTCAGTTAATGAAACTCTAACGGATTTGAATGATATTCTAGGTTTGTATAAGTCACGTGACCAGCCTTATTTAAATGAAATGAAGGAACTATTCTTATTTTGGAATTTAATTGAAACAATAATCAAAATAACGGTTCCGAATTTAAATTGTTTTTTTTTGTGTTGCTATTTAAAAGGAAACAAAGCAAGATCAGTCGGTGATGGCTCAACTAACAAAATCAAGACATAAGAAAATCATTGATTACGAATTTTCACATTTTTCACATTTTTCACATTTTTCACATTTTTCACATTTTCTTATACATACATTATTATTATTCGCTACAACTTTTCACATTATACTAACAATAAACTACGTGTAAGAAGTAACTAGTTTGAAGATTGAATAGGTGTTTAGATGGTAATAGCTATGCGATTGTTAAGGATTACGCTTTTTATTTTAACATTTGGACTCACATTAGGATGTTTATCAGGACCTATGTTAGAAGAAGTTAATTCTAAATTTAAGAATAAAGAAATTTCCATTAGTTTACTAAATGATTTTGAGAATATAATTAATAGATTGAAAACGGAAGAGGGGGGAAACAAGAAAGATATACAGCTAATCAATTCATTATTATTTAAACATGGATTAATCAATTTAATGATTAATAAAAAACGTGAAAAATTTGGATTTTTCGATTTTCAAGAATGTTTAGAAAATAGTATTGAACATAAAGAAAAACTGAATATTGGGTGTTTGAATAAATTTTATGAGCTTGGAAAAAAATATGGAGAATGGAGAGTAATGAAGGATATTTTTGAACGAATAGGAGGCGTTGAAGTTGAGGAATTAATGAAGGAAGTTAATGAATATGAAGGGAAAGTCAGATATATCGAAGAATTGATTAATGATAAAGCGTGGGGGAAATGTTATGAAGAGTGTGAAGATCTTTTGAAAGTAAGTAAACATGATGATGATATCATTAGGTATAAAATTGGGTGTTTGAAGGAATTGAAGGATGATATGGATATTGAAGAAAACATGAGGGGTCTTAAAGAAGAATATTTTAAATTGGTTAATTATGAAATTAAAGAAATACAAATTGAAGATTTTAGTAAGTTCGTTGAATTAGAACTATTTACAGGCGATAAGGGGGATATAGTTATCAGAAATTGTTTGAAAATAGACAATGAATTCAAAGAATGTAAAGATCTGAATCGGATACAGTTTAAAATTGGGAGAATATTGAAGCTTATACAAGAAATTGAAATTTATTATTCATTTATATATAGTAAAAGTGAAGAAAATGTTGATGTCGGCAGATTTCAAGATATTGAAATGGGTATTAAAGATAAATGGAAGGATATTATAGGATTACTGTTCAATAAAGATATGAAAATTAAGAATAAGAATGAATTAGATAAGAAGGCGTTTAAGAAGTATGGCATTGAAGTTGAAGTAATGGATAATAACTTTGAGATTTTGATAGAACTGTATGTAAGGGTGTTAAAAGGATGGGGGTACAAGGATAAGGATATTATTGAAACAAGATTCGTACGAGATTTATTCAAGATAGCTAAACAGGGTTATTATGAGATTGGAGAATATCGGCGATGGAAGAATGGGGTTATGAAGCATAAATATTACAACCACAACCAGGGCCAGGACAAGGATCTCGTTGACGTTGTTAGAGAATTAGACAATTACATCAAGAAGAAGAAGGTAGGCTCAGCACAAAAGATGTTGGGGAAGCTAGGTAAGGGGATGAAGATGAGTGAAGAAGTACGCCAAAGAGAAGAGGAGGTGAAGAGGATGCTACAGCAGCAGCAGCAGCAGCAGCAGCAGCAGCACCAACAACAGCACCAACAGCAGCACCAGTTCCACTTCAACTTCAACAACCAACAACAACACCAACAACACGCAAATCCACCGTCGCCGCCGTCGGTCGACCACTACAAAGTGCTAGGGGTCCGCAGCGACGCGCCGACCGACGCCATCCGTCGTGCGTACCGGTCGCTGGTCAAGGAGAACCACCCGGACAAGGCCCAGCGCGTGGGGAAAAGTGTTGCTGCGCTGGAGGAGAAGGTGGCGGCCCTCAACAACGCGTGGGAGGTTTTGTCCGACGACCAACAGCGGGCGGCCTACGATGCGCAGAGGCGGGGGGCCGACGCTGGACGTTCGCACGGTTTCCCCCACGGTTTCCCCCACGGTTTCCCCCACGGTTTCCGTTTTGGCGGGCTGTGAAACTCCGCATGGCGCATCTCCGCGCCGTGTTTATGACAGATTTTTCATAGTGGGGTCATTTTTTGCATTCTGATACATATATGTATGTATGTATGCAAGTGTGTGAGTGAAGTGTGTGAGTGGAGTGTGTGAGTACTGTACCTGCAACACTCTTATTCTGGGTTATACGCATCGTTCCCCTGATCACTCCGTCGAACAGCTCTTCTCCATGCTCAGAACATCCCTCTCGTCTCTAAAACAGTCCCAGCGGGTCTCAAAGGCCATTCCAAATCAACATACCGCAAGGCTGTACACCCAACAATCCAACAGTGATAACAATAGTAATCAACTACTCCAGCAGCAACAACAACAACAACAACAACAGCAACAGCAGCAGCAGCATCACCACCATCATAATCATGTTCAATCTATACCCACCTCAAATCAACATCTCTCCCCTAACACCTCCACCACTATCCAATATCATCAATTCATCAATAACTCAGATTATGCCACGCAACTTAGAATATTCGATGAATGTCTTGCTCAAAACTCAACGTATGATTTAGCTACTGGTAAAATCAATGGCGGTGTAAACCAGTTTTGGTTGGCCGTGAAAAAAATCATCCCCATTTATAAATCTCTTATATTTTCCGGTTACTTGAATGAGAAAAGAATGACCGATTTTGTGTCTTTACTAAGAAATGGTCTAAGAATCCATCGTTTAGAATTATCGAAATTGAAGAAAAACTTAGATAAAGATTCTAACAACCCAATCAAAAACATTCATTATTTATTAACTTGTGCAATCAGAGAAGTTTCTTATAATCTATTAGATGGCTTAGTTTATTTGAATCCTCATGGGTTAACTCATTTATTCAAAGCCTACAAAGATTTGGGTTTTACTTATGAAGCTGTTCATATTTGGGAAGTTGGTAAATCCATTCCAAATTTATCAAACTTGTTCACTTCCGAACCTGTTCTAGGTTCGATTTTCCCTTTCTTAATTGAATCTGGTGATTTCAATTTTTCCGAAATTTGGCAAATGTACCAGAATATTAAATCTCTAAAATCGAAAAGCAATGAAAAATTACATAATGAATTACAAGTTGGTATGATCAAGGTTTGTCTTTTTAAAGGTAAAAATGTTGATGCTTTAAACATATTCCAAAATTTAACCAATGATGTTTACTTTAATAAAACTGATGATCCTCCAATTAATATAAAATCATATATGACAATGGCTCATTTATCCTTTATTGGCTTTTGCAAAGATATTCAAATTGCTGACCAGTTCTTTAATGATGCCGTTAATGAATCAATGCCTTATCTAACTCCTTTACAATTAAATTTCATTAAGAAATACCTTAATAATACCTGGGAAATTACTAATGATTTTAATAAAGTTTTAAATATTTGGCTTATAACTTGGAATAATTATGAATTAAAAAATTCTTCAAATTCTTCAGTTTCTTCTTCTTTAAATGATACCTTTTTATCAATTTTTTTCAAAAATTATCCAAATTTTAATGATGAATCCTTTAATAAATTAAAACAGATTATTTATCAATATTCAAAAATTCGTCAAATTGATGAACCTTTCATTAACGTTTTATTATCAAAATCCACTATTTGGCATAGTTCTGATACTTTAGAATTCATTTTAAATACTGCAAATTCAATTCAGTTTACTAAAACTAATGTCTTTTATAGATGTTGTATTAAAGCTTGTGGTTATATTGATATTGATTCAAATAGTATTTTAAATCTATTTAGACAATTATTGTCAAATAATCTATCAAATGGTATGAAATTTATTGCTCATGCTGATTGGATCGCTCTAAGAGATGCAACAATTAATTCCCCCCATTTACTAAATTTTAGTTCAAATTCAATTAATGATAGAATTGATCTTTATTTTAAATTATGGAAAATTTGTTCATCTTGTTTTATAAGCTTGGAGAATTTTAAATCTTATATTTTGAAAGATATCAAATTAAATTCAAATTATTTAAAAATTTTCAATCAAATGGAAAATATAAAATCAAATGATTTAGTATTACCCGAAATTAATTATTTCCAAAATAATAAATTAATTCAAAATTATAAACTCATTGGTGCTAATAATGGTTACGCCATTTAATATTATTATCTTATCCTATCTTATCTTATCTTACCTCACCTTACCTTATTTTATTTTATTTTATCTTTTATTTATCCTATCATTACTACTGCTCTTTTTTAATGTCTCATGTCCTCGATCAATTATTCTTTCTTTATTCCATTATATATTTATCATTCTACGTATATATTCCTTTTATTATATTCATATTACAATAAATAAACTATTTAAAAAACAAATCCTTATCTTCTTTATTCATGTATTGTTATTGTACAAATTTCATCAGTTGAATTTAATGTTTCAAATATTAAATTTTCACAACAATCAAAGTTTGATAACCCCCAATGATTTAAATCATCATTATTTGCCGTAACACCGTCATCACTATCATCATCTTTATTAACATCAACAATTTCAAAACTCCGATCAATTTCCTTGAATTTATTCTTATCTTTATTCCTCAATTTTATTTCAAAATCTTCTTGTATATTATACTCCTTTTTGTCTAAAAATATAGGCAATCCGGTTAGTTCTAAATTTGAAATTTTAATTAAATCCTCAACTTTATTAATTGGTAAAAATTTATCATCTCCATCATTATCATCTTTGTAAAACATAACCAATTTTTCATATTTCAAGAATTCCGTCGACTCAATACAATTTTCATGAATTATTAATCTACTTATTAAATTACTACCATTTTCACAAACATTTAAATCATAAATTAAATCAAATCCAAATTTAAAATAATTATGAATTTTAATTATTTCTTGATTCAAATATGTTAATGATATTGGATTAATAAATTTCAAATTGGCAAATTTATTTATTTTAGAACTTGGTAAATATTCTCTATTTGTTGAAAAACTTATATCACCCCCTTCTCCATCATCTTCATTAGTGAATTTTTTCATTTGAATTGAATTTAATCTAGATTTCCGTTTCAATATAGAATTTTCAGGAAACCCAAATATTTTTAACATATCTTGCATTGTTGTCTTACCAAATATCAACTCAAATGATGTTATGTTTAATGGATGTTTCAAAAATTTAAATTCAATGGAATTTGAAAATTTCGAATATATCACATAATTTATCTTCATTTTATAATCACCTTCATTTATTGGGTTAATTAATTGATAATTTTCAACATATTCAATTGATGGTTCGTTTTTCAATAATTTACTCACGTTGTTAATATATGTATCCCATAAAAATTTATTGGAATTTTTCTCTGTTGTATTCTGTTGATATATAAAAATCGATGAACAATTAAAATTTAAATTAATCGTATTCAAAAACTCGTTTAAATTCACATCTCCATCTTCTAACTTGTTTTCAATATTTTCAAATTTAAAAGTTATCCCAAAATATGATAAAAAATACGTTTTTTCAGATAAATGATAAAATCCCTTATATGTTGGCCCAAAATATTTATTGTAAATTAATTTAAAATTGAATTTTTTAATGATTTCATTCTTGTATTCATAATTTAAATTACATGCACATCCAGTATTTTCATCAAGTTCAATTTCGATCAAAAACAATCGTTGTAAATATTTATCAAAAATTAATTTAATACCTTCATTAATTATGCAAACAATAACAATTTTTAGTTCTTTATTAAATTTAAACTCGATCTCTTCCCCTGTTTCTTCGATATTTATGATTCTTAAAACTTCATAAATACTTTGCCCCAATTTAATCCCACCTAGTCCACTATTCGGATATATGTTTGTGTCCATAATGATAATGTGATTATTTAATGGTTCCTTATCCAAAAGGAAACAACAATGCTCAGCATACGTCTTATCTCTCTAATCGCACGCCTTCCATCTATTATTTTAAAGTTGGCTGTGTATAATATAATAATATACACAGCTGTTGCCATCATCTGAAAATCAAAATTCTTTAAACTTTCTTATTTTTTGCTATTACGGCCCCCAGCCATTATTATATAACGTACATCAGAATATACATACCCACTCTCCTCTATGAATTCATCACAACCTACACTATTAACTACAAAACCTAAACGTAAAGTGGATTATAAAATTGTATTATTAGGCGAATCATCAGTTGGGAAATCTTCCATTCTTGAAAGATTACAGAATAATTCGTTCAACGATAATAAATCTTCAACTATAGGTGCTGCATTTGTATCTAAAAAGATAATAACAACTTCAAATGATTTGATTAATTTACAAATTTGGGATACTGCTGGTCAAGAGAGATTTCATAATTTAACCCCTTTATATTATAGAAATTCAAACATTTCTATTATAGTGTTTGATTTAGATAATCTAGAAAGTTTTAAAAAGGCCGAATACTGGATTATTGAATTAACAAATTATATAAATGATGAAATAGATGTTCAAAATATGGAAATTATATTGGTTGGTAATAAATTAGATTTACTAAAAAATGAGAAATGTGAATTTGATGATGAAGTGATTAAATTTATTCAAAAAAATCCCAAAATTATAAAATATTTTAAAACTAGTGCAAAAGAAAATATTCAAATATTTGAATTATTTGATTTTATTATAAATAATATAAATGATGATTCATTTATCGATATAGAGGATGATAACAGTAATAATTCAAAAGGTTTAATAGATCTAAATTTCAAAAGCAATTCTTTAAATTCTTCGAATTGTCAATGTTAAATAGACACATTATTCATATGCTATATAAATAAACCATGTAAATTAATGTAAGTAAAAATATAACAATTTCTAAAATAATAAATACCGGTGAAATATTGTTTTTTTTACCAAATAATAGTCCGATAATCAAAAATTGTATATTTATTCCAATCATTAGATAATTGCTATCTTCAATATAAAAGTTCTTATCAATCATATAGAACATCGTAATGGTACTCGAAATGATAATTATCATATATACTATACAAAGTTGATTCTTATCTTCATCATGTCGTATTCTCTTATCTTCATTAATAACAAATTCGGTAATACTCTTATCATCACGCTCACCACTATTATAATTCTCATCATCATCGGTATTATCACTGGTATTATTTTTGTTATTTAACGCAATTTCTAAATTATTTTGGTCATCTTTCTCAAATTTTTCAAATATCAAATTTAAACAACTTAAAATATTTTTGGTATTTGGTCTTGAATTTGGGTCTTTGGAGACTAAATTTTCAATTAATTCAATCCAATCAATTAATAATTCATTATCATCTTTTATATCCTCTATATTTGATATTAATGGTCGTAGATTATATAAATCATCAAATAAGTTCATGCTTAATATTTCATTACTTAAATCAACTGAATCTAGATTAGCATTAGAAAATGGTAATTTGCTAAAGCATAAATAATATAAAATTATACCCAATGAATAAATATCACTTGAATAGCTAAAACCACCAAAATGTTCATGATTAATCCCTTTTCTATTACTAACAATTTCAGGTGCAACAAACTCTAATGTACCAGTATTACCAGTTGAGCTAATTTCATCACTATCAATCGAGTTAACCATAATTGATTCACCGAAATCAGAAACTAGTAAATTTGGAATTTTGTTTAAATCTTTCAAGTTTTTAACTGGGTTGGATTTATATTGTTTATTAAACTTAGTTTTAAATAAGCAATTTGATGGTTTCAAGTCTCTATGCAATATCTTTAAATCATGTAAGTAATCTAATCCAAGTGTAATATCTTTAAAAATTTTGAAAATTTCAAAATTATTTAAATGTCTTGGACTAATTTTCATAATTGGCCTTGATTTTGATTTTGATTTTCTCCAAAATTTTTCTTCTTGCATATCTAGTTTTGGGTCAATTAAACTATCAACCCAATCTTCAAGTGTACCACCAGCACAATATTCAAATAGTAAAAAAACAACTGGAACTTTAGGACTAAATCTTGAAACTTGATCAATTTCAACCCAAACATGATTATATTTAACAACATTATTATTGTTTTGTAATAAATTAGAACTTAAATCATATAAAAACTTAACTTCATTCAAGATTTTTTTCAAATTATTAATATCATCACCAATCGCAATTTTTTTCAATGCAAAAATACCTAAATTCAATCCTAATAAATCATGTTCAACTTTATAAACTGATCCAAAAGATCCTGTACCTAATTTTGATAAAACTTTGAAAAATTTATTAAAATACCCTTGATTTATCATATTTTCTGGTATAGTATGAAATTCGTATCCTTTACCATCCGTTAATAAAGTATCATTTCCTTTATACATGGAATTGTTTAAAAGTTTGAAGTAATCATTGCTTATATAATCCCCTGAACTTGTTTCTGTAAAATTGTAAGGATACTGGAAATTTCCATATTCATAATTATTCAGGCTAACCAATTTATTATCGTTGATAATTGAATTTCGAGGAGAAACAGATTGTGAATTGGATAATTGCGATATTGTAGATGAAGATTGTGAAGGTGTCGGTACTGGCCCAGAAGTTGGTGTCGATAATGGTGATGATGATAACGTGTTAAATGCTCCACAAGTTGAACATATAAACGTTCTACCATGAGAGCTTGATCTTCTACGTTTATGATTTGAATCATTCATTTCATCATCATGAGATGGATAACTCCTTTTATTTTTATCAATTGATTCAGCTAATCTAACAAGTTGAAAATCGTTTGAAATTGAATCATAGAGTACAATTTCATTTGAGTTTTTGTTCTTGTAAACAACTGTCAAACTCTTATTATGATTATGATTATTGTTTCTTCTTTCATTTTCATCATCATCCTCATCATTTTTAATTGGTTTCAAGTCGATCAGTTCCGAGGATCGTGTATTGTATCTGACCAACGACATTGTCCTAAGATAAACACCAAGAATATTGCATTGAAAGATCGTACCATGTCATCTTATTTCACATCTATATATAAACTCCGAAATTCCCCTTTAGGCCAAAAGGAGAAGCGAAGAACGTGAAATTCTGGAGTCGATAGACGCGTTTTTTTTGTTGTTCAAACTTCAAACAAATAGTTATCAATATCATCTGCCTCGTCATTTAATACGTTATTGTAGATCCCAACACCAGTATTATGTATAGTCAATTGGTTTATGTCTAGATTCAACAGCTGTTGGGTATTTAAATTTATTTCTGTATCAAAATTTGAGGTTGTTGATGTCGATCTACTTATTAAATTTTTAGTCAATTCGAAATCCACATCCAAAACATCACTTTCATCAATATCATCATCATCATCATTAACATTTACAGTATTTGATGGTTGTTGCTGTTCTGCTTGAATTTGCTGTGTATACGATTTTTGCATATCAATGATGATTTTTTCTAGTTGTTCAATTCTTTTATTATTTTGATGGTTTAAACTTTCCAAGTTTTTACATTTTGTATTTAAATCCTTAATCATTTCAACTTTCTCTAGATTTGCCTTACTTAAAATAACAATCTTTTTATTCTTTGAATCAATTGTATTTTCCAAATCTTGTATTTTTTTAGTCAACTTGACGTTATCATTGGTTTTCATTATCGGTTTGATGGTATTTGTAGTTGGTGTGAAGGATGTCGGTAGAAATTTGACATTTTTGGAATTTTGTGGACTAGTACTCGAAGATTGGGTATGCAACAGTGTATGTAGTTTCTTTCGATATTCGGCCAATCCACCTTGGTTAGACATAACTATGTTTTCTTGGAGAAGAATAAGCGTTTCAGTGCATGTTTTGGAACTTTTTGATGTTTTAGTTTCCTTTTTGAGGGAAAACTCTACAAAAATAAAACGCGTAGCTATTATTTAGAATGTTCAGTTGAATCTAGATTGACAGGAATCGTATAGTTATCACATAGGATTGAAAACACACGAACATAAAGTTGATATATGTCAGATAATAAATAAAGATTGGTACATTCAATGCTGTTAAATGGGATAACAATTAGCAATTGTAGGATTTGCTTTATTGCTGTTGATATGTGTTCATTTTGAACATGGGAGGCGTCCGAATGTATCTAAACTCTCCAATCTGGTTACATTTTGAGGTCTGTGTAATGAAAGATAGACAAATCCAGTTACGTTTATATTTTGAATTGTGCCCGCTACTCTAACATCGAACTCTTCCCAGCTTGTAGGTCCTTGTTCAAGATCTTGCAAAATGTTACATTCCAAGTTGGTTCAATAATACCCAAGTTCTAAAAGCTTCTTCGAGAGGTGATGATTTCCATTTACAGATTTAATATAGGTCTTAAAGTTTTTATTGAAGAGTCATGATCTTCAACGACAAAGCTAATTTATATTTAAGAAATGTATAATATGTAGCAAATGATAATATAGCATCATGTGCTTTAAAAATTCATCCAACAAAGCAAAAAAAAACCCGGAATCAAGTTGCAAATTGATCACTCATCTTATACACTATACAACTTTTCAGTGTAGCATTGTTTTAGATTTTAGATTTTAGAATAGTCGAATTCATTGATATCACATTAAACAGATCGAAAATATAAAAATTAAGGTAGAAAGATAGAAAAAGAAATAAAATAGGAATAGATTAAAGTAAGTTAAATTAAGGTAAATTAAGTTGAATTAGAATAATTAAAATTAGTCGTTTCACAAGGAAGAAGATAAAAAAAACAAGGAATATAATTAAATGTCTTTCTCTTTTGTTTTTTTTTTGTAATGTTTTGCTTTGTTTTATTTTTAAATGTTCGTAAATGTAAAAAAAGAAATTAAGCAGATTCACCCTTTTCCTCAACAGAAGAAGAATTTTGTGGTAATGGCACTGCATTAATTTCTTCAGTAGTTGCAGGTTGAGTAACAGATTTTGATCTTGTTGGTTCAGGAATGTACATATTTGATTCTTGGTAAGTGAATTCACCAATTTGTGTGGCATCAGTACCTAAGTCTTCTTCTTCTTCACTTAATCTAATCTTTAAATAAGGAATTCTATTCATAATATTCAAAATAATTGAAGTTAAAACAAAAGACCAAAGGTCAATGGAACAGCAAGCAGCTAATTGTAAACCTAACTGTCTATAATTATGATTTAACCAACCACCTGCAATTTCAACACCATAATCAGAAGCGGCAACATAATCAGCAGCAAATAAACCAGTTAAAACTGAACCAATAAAACCACCAATACCATGTAATGCGAAAACATCCATACCATCATCAATGTGTAAAATATCCTTTAAATCAACACCATAGTTACAACAAACTGCTGTAATACAACCAATTGGAACAGCAAAATAAACAGGAACAAAACCTGCACCCGGAGTAATACCAACTAAACCCGCAACAGCACCTGAACACATACCAATAGTTGTCCATTTATGACCACATCTAAACCAATCAAGGAACATCCATGTTAAACCACCACAAGCAGCAGCTAAATTAGTATTAACATTTGCGTAAAAACCTCTTAATGATGCATCACCAGATGAACCACCATTAAATCCAAACCAACCAAACCACAAAAAGACAGTTCCTAAAACAACAGAAGTAACCGAATGAGGTCTATATTTTGGAATACCTTTATTAGTGATTGGGTCTCTTCTTTTACCACACCATAAAGCATAAGCTAAAGCACCAACACCGGAAGCTTGATGGACAGGTCCACCACCAGCAAAATCATATGCACCTAAAACATTTAACCAACCATCACCATTCCAAGTCCACATTGCAACAGGACAGTAAACGACGGTCATCCAGATGAAAAGGAAAACCATCATTGGACCTAATCTTGCTCTTTCACAAGCACCACCTAACATAATGCATCCTGTAATCATTGCAAACATACCTTGAAAGAAACAAAATACAATATCCGGTAAAGTTGAAGCACCACCATTTAAACCAAGAACTCCCATTAAACAAAAATGTTCTAAAGAACCTAAAAATTTTGAATGTGCAGTACCAAAAGTAAGTGAATAACCCCAAAAGAACCATTGGAAAGAAATCAAACAAATGGCCATTAATGAAGCCCAAAGTAAAGATAAAGCATGTTTCTTTCTTGACATACCTGAATATAACAAACCAACACCAGGAATCATGATCCAGACTAAAGCACCTGACACCATAACCCAAACCATCGAGGCACCGTCATATTGTGCGGATAAATCTGTGGTCCAAACGTCATTGGACATTTCAGTGACGTTGTCAGACATAATAATAGATTCTTTTCAATTTATGTAAATATTAATTAGATGTAAAATTGAGATTGTAGATAAAACCAAGATTAAACGAAGATGAAAGAAGAAAATCAACAAGAAACAGATTAACAATAGTTCAGAAAGTAATAATGAAAGTTTAAAAGACTACAAAAGAAAACTTTTCAAACCCTGAGAAAAAAGTGGAATACGGACAGTATTTAAAGCAATGAATAGTGAGAGCAAAGAGTCATGTTGCAAGCAAACATTATGACCATTAATTACGATTGTCTTGCTGATAGTGGAAAAAATCAAAAATGATGGAAAAAAAGACAACAAAACGTCCCAAAACGGCAACCGCGCACCGATAAGCACAGCCGGGGTTCTAACCAATCAAAAAGCTTCAATCCCTCCTATCGCATCGTATCACATCTCCCCATCTCTTCTATTTTGCAACTCCCCAAAGCATGGCCCGTTTTCATGCTCTGCCCTCCTCATTAATCAAGAATAGGAGCAGAGAAAAGGCCAATGACATTGAGTTCGTTTGCAATGCGTGTGTGTTCGTGTTAGAAGAGAGCGAGGGAAAACTAGCAGTGGGAATATCAATTTTGGTCGGATTGGGATAAACAGAAAATGTTCAACGTTTAATGCCTTAGTAATAATGAAAATGGGATGAGAATTAGATACTACATAGAGTATATAAATGCTAATCCAAATTCATGCATTTACACAGTCAGTTTTGGGTTTTCGTGAATAAACGGACAGATCCCAGATTGTGATTTGCGCATTGTGTGGTATTTTAGTCTGTGTGGTAATTTTCTTTCGTGTAATCGGAATTGTCCGGTTTTTCTTCTTTTGACGACGCGTCGATTCGGGACTTACGTCGATCGGCGCGACAGGATTTACTGCTTTACTTTTTTTTTTTTTTTTCAGAAGGTTTTCAGTTTTCCGTTTCCAGTTTTCAGTTTTTGCAGCGTCGACGACGCCTCCCCACTGGTCAAGTCTTGTTTTATTTACCTTTGTTTTTTCTATCTATTTCACTTTCCATCATAATCCACATATCCATCCATCCTACCATGTCGGTGTCTGCTCAACCTGCGTCCTCTGTTACTCTGACAGACCAGCATCTTTCTCCAACTTCAAATACCAGAGATAGTAACGATGTTACTAATCGATTGATTCAAAACTCTACAAACAATAACGTTAATAACAGTGCCATTAATACTGATAATAACAATACCAACAATACTGATTCCAATTCTAATACCAATGAGCATAATGATAACCGTCATGATACTATTGATGGTAAAAATGTTAATAATGATGATAAAATTGATCCAAGTCTAATGAATGATTCCATGATTGATGATCAAAATCATGATAAATCAATCATCAATGAAGATAAAGACTCTAAATCTACAATTTCAAATAACGTTGATAATGACAATAACAATGACAATGATAATGACAATGTCAACGACAATAGCAGTCATAACGATAATGACAATGTCAACGACAAATTACCAATTGATGAAAATAAAAAATTCTTTTTCAAAAATTTAAAAGATTTAACTGATAATATTAGTTTGTCATTATCTGAGATTCATTCGATTTTGCCAAAAATTTATGAAAGAAATCATTTATTTAAAAGTTATTCTAATACTTTATCAAATTCCGATCATTTTCAATCTTTTGATGATTTCATAAACAACAATAACAACAACAACAACAACCCCACCAACAACAACCATAGTAACGAAAATTCTTCTGATCCTGATTCAAATAATAATGACAGCAGCAATAACAACAATAACAACTCCAATGATAATTCATATAATGATTATTTCAATTTACCTCCAATACCTCTATTGCCTGGTACATCAATTCCTGATATTGATTTAAATTCTCAAGCTAAAACTGTTCAAGATATTTGGTTTGAGTGGACAATGGGTCATAAAAATAAACCTCCATTACAAGAATTAGAGAAAAAATATGGCACTCGTTGGCGTCGTGGTAGAATTGCAAAATCTGCTCAAAGGCGTAAGAAAGTTATAGAATTTATTGAAAGCGAATTTAAGAAGCATAGTTTAGTTTTAAAGAATATCATTAATGTTGTTAATGATTTAGAAAATTATAGATTATATAAAGGCAAAGGTTTGTTTTGGTTATATGGTTCATTACCCGATAGATTATATGATGATGCTGGTAATTCAATTTATAAAGGTGTTTCGAAACCTTTAAAAAATTCAGTAAATAATAGTCAGCATGCTTTAGTTTCATCTTCCAAAATTTCAAAATCTTCAAATAATAGTACTAATATTAGTAATACTAAATCTTCAAAAACAAAATCTAAGAAATTATCCAAAATTTTAGAAGAAAATTTAAAAGATGTCAATAATAATAATAGTAATAATAGTAATAATAATAATAATAATAATAATAATAATAATAATAATAATAAAAAAGATGAAAATGTTGATAATATTAATGATGAAATGATTGATAATAGAGAACCTGTAACTGCAGCAACAGCAGCTGCAGTTGCTGCAGCTGCTGCATCAACTACTAATGCAATCTCTGATGAAATGGATATTGATCAGAAGAATGTACAATCACAATCTCATCAACATCAACAACAAGAAGATATGGATTTGGTTAATGAAATTGATGAAAATATGGGTGTTGATGAAGAAGAAGAAGAAGAAGAAGAGGATGATGATGATGATGATGACGATGATGTCAATATGGCATCGGTTGTTGATGTTGCAGCAATGGCATCAATGTCCGTGGAAGGTGAAGATGATGAACATGCATTAGTTAATTCTGCTGCTTTAGCAGTTGCTGCTCAACATGTTGCTGATCAGCAAAGAATAAGGGATCAAAAAACTAAAAATTATAATCAACATCATCATCACCAACAACAACAACATCACCTTCATCATCACGGTGTTATGAATCATAATCCTAATATTAATAGTGTTTCTGAAAATAATCAGATTCAACTTCAAATTCAAAATGAAAATGAAAATGATAATGATAACGATGGTGTGACTGATCCAGCATTATCAAAATTATAAGCTTGGAAGAATTTTTAACTACTACTTATTAGATTAAATTTAAGAGAAAGAAAAGAAGATATAACCTTCCCTCCCGTTTTTCTTTGTGTTTTTGTGTTTATTTTAACTTTTGTATATTTTGTTTATTACTTTGTTTATTATTTTGTTTATTAAAATTGTTTTTTCCTATTTCATCTGTCAGTTTACTATATATCTTGTAGTTTTTATAAAATAATTACTTATATGGATAACCACTTTTTGTTAAGACTTCTAAATGTTTTTCTTTTTTCTAAATACATATAATAGCATACACAATAAAACGTTTTTTTCTCAAAATAATAAATAAATAAATAAATAAACGAATAAATAAATAAATAAATAGATGAATAAATAAGTAAATGAACAAACAAACAAGCAAATAAATTATTAAATAAATGTTATCCGTTCACTCCCTAAAATCCAAATGGATTGTCAGCAGTCGCATTTGCTAAATTTGCTTGCCTACCACTATTTCCACTATTTCCAAATCCAAATCCTGTAGGTTGTGCTTGTAATTCAACATTATTAGTGTTTCCAAATGAAGTTGGTGGCAAAGTACCCGTTAATGTTGGATTTAGATACATATTATTATTATTATTATTATTATTGTTATTGCTAATGTTATTATTCATCATACCACCTGTAAGTGCAGGGTTACCGAATGATGTTAGTGGCATATTATTCATACCTAAACCACCAGTTAATGCAGGATTCATATTCATGTTCACATTATTCATACCATTATTCATCATGTTCATGTTCATGTTATTCATATTCATGTTGTTATTTATACCACCTGTTAATGCAGGGTTACCAAATGATGTAACAGGCATATTCATACCTAACCTACCAGTTAATGCGGGATTCATAGCCATACCGCCGGTTAATGCAGGTACACCAAACGATGTTTGCGGAAAGCCACCGGTCATTGCAGGGTTCATACCCATTCCACCAGTTAATGCAGGATTGAAAAATGAAGTAACTGGTTGTGGTTGTGGTTGTTGTTGGAATCCACCGGTTATTGCATTATTTAATTGCATGCCAAATGTTGATTGTGGTATAAATCCACCACCCGTTTTCATAGTTGGTTGCATTGGTGGAATTGATGACCCATTAGTTTGAAATAATCCATTACCGGTTTTCTGTAATTTTACACCAGTTGGTTGTAATTTAACCATATTACCAACATTTCCCGCACCACCAAATGTCGTTGTTGGCATGGAACCCGTTGTTAATGGTAAAATAAATCCATTATTACTACCTGTCTTTTGTTGAATTGGTTGTTGTGCTAATGAATTAACGCCAAATGTTGTAGTTGGCATTGTTAAACCTCCTGTCGTTAAAGAATTCATCATATTCAAACCACCTGTCAACCCTGTTGTTAAACCACCTGTACGAATTGTACCAGTTGGCATACCTGTAATCATACCTGTCATCATTGGAACCATTGTAATTGGCATAAAACCAGTTGGCATTGCAACCATTGGCATTGGATTCATTCCTGTAATTGATGGTAAGATTGTACCTGTCTTCTGTGTTGAAACTGGAGCTGGTGTTATACTTTGCGTTGGAGTTGCTGTACCGATTGTATTAATTGTTTTAACTGGTGTGATGCCTGTCTTTGTTGGTTCCATTGGTTTAATATCTAACAGATCTTTAATTGAACCAGTAATTTGAGGTGTTAAAGTTTTAACAGGTGTAGCGGCCGGTGCTGGGGTTGAAGTTGAAGTTGGTGTTGGAGTTGATGCTGTAATTTGATTAATCGATTGTGCAGCTGGTTTAGTTGTCCATTCATCATCAGACATTGAAGTTGTCGGTGGATTTGGTAATGGATCTGCTGGATTTTTTCCTAGTATGTTATTGTTACTGTTGTTATTATTACCTAACAATGAATCGATTTTCTTTTTGATTTTAAGTATATCACCTTCTCTAACACCTAAAGTACGCATTAGAGCAGGTGAAATAGCATCTAAAACAGATTCATCAACTTGTTCTTGAGCAAAATTTCTTGCATATCTATCACAAACGGAAGCATCAACACCAGATTCAACACATAAATTAAACCAATAATCAATTAAATCTGCACGTAACGGAATTGCATTCGTACGTTGATGAGCAACTGCTGATGATGTTTCACGTGATGGTAAAGTTGGAGTGGATTCACGAGATTTGGAAGATTTTGAAGACTTTGAAGATTCGATATTTGATGAAGATATTGTTGAAGATGGTATTTGTTTGGCATTTTCTTTATAACTTTCTAATGATGTACCAGTTAAACGTTCAACATACTCTAAATCTTCGTTTGATAATTTTGAAGCAGCAACAGCAATTTTAACGCCATTCGATTTATGTAAATGAATTTTACCTTGTTGAACTCCTAAAAATTCAGCCTCAACCTTAAAGGAGCCAGATCTGTCAATCCATGTACGTATACGGCGAGGATTTGGAGTATTGAAATCTTTTGAATTATTTGAAGAAGATCCATTACTATTTGCACTACCATTGGATTTAGTTTTTTCACGAATACGACGTTCACGCAATCTTTCATCAGCACGACGAATTTTATCACGTTGTTCTTTATCACGTAAAATTAATTCCTTTTCTTTCATTTCCATACGTTGACGTTGTTTTGATAACTCTTCACGTTCCATTTTTAATCTTGCCTTTTCACGCAATTCAAGCTCTTCACGATCTTTATCTTTTGAATTTTTAGAACTTTTCTTTTTTGAAGGGTGTGGGCCAAGTAAAGTTTTGATAAAACCTTGAGATTCTTTTGAATTATTATTTTTCTTTGATTTTGATAATGATTTATCAGAAACAATTTTAACATAATTTGCAGGAACTACACCTCTTTTACCACGAACATTTTCAACCATCCACCATTCTTTTGATTTTGTATCATTGATAATTTTAACAGAATCACCTTCACTACAAGTTAATTCGTCATTATCAGCACCATCAAAATCATATAATAAAACACCATTTTTATAATTTGAAGAAAGTGCAGCTTCATAACCTTCTCTTTGAGCATTTTTAACATCAGACAATGCAGATTGAGATTGTAAACCTTTCATATCACCCAAGATAGAAATGATTGCTTGGGCAGAATCTTTTGAATCAACTCTTAATTCAAAAGAATCCGAAGGAGATCTAAAATCCAAGAACACATGTTTCTTTTCAGCATTATAATTGAGTAAATTTGAAATTGGCCAAGAATCATTTAATTTTTTTTCAATATCAATATAGATTTTACCATTACCAATTTCTAAAACACCAGACCGTTTTTTCTTACCTTCAATTTCAAAAACTTTCCAAGCAAAATCTCCCTTCATTGGCTTAATTTCTTCATCTTTTGACGAAGGATTTAAGAAATTCGAAATTGATTTTCTACGAGATGAAGCAGTGTTTGACCTTGAGCGATTTTTTTTAGATGGTGATGAAAAAAACGATTTTGATTCAGATTTTGTATTATTCTTATTATCTTCTCTATCACTATAATCATTATTATTATTATCATCATCATCATCATCATCGTAGTTAGAGTAAGATTTTTTTCTTGTTGAAGATGAATTACCATTTGGCCTTGAAGGCATTGGAGGTACCGATTCTTCATCATCATAATCATCGTTAACGTCATTTTGATATTGTTTACTGGATGATGGTGGTCTAATTCTATCATTTCTTTGAGGTGGAGCAGGGAAAGATTGAGTAATAGGCATTGAAGGCGCACTTGTCGTAGTTGCTGCTCTTGTTGCAGGTTGAGGGAATGGTGTTAAACCCATAGTTGGAGGGATGGTTGTAATTGCGGGAGTTGGGTTATTTGTTTGAATTTCAATATAGTTACCAGGGACAAAACCAAATTGCTTATTATCTATATCTACCAAAGTCCAATTTGGATCAGAGTTATCATAAACATTTAAAGTTGTACCTTCAGCAAAAGATAACTCTTCAACGGTTTGACTAGTATAATCATACAAAGCAATTGCTTTCGAACTTGGAGTTGCAGGAGATATATAAGTTTTTGGAACCAAACCTTGAGGTTCCTCAATATTTTCATCTAGTACTCTCTTTTTCACACACCACCAATCATCAAAATCTGATTTTTGAAGCAAATAAAGTATATCATTTTCAGCAATTGATAATTCTTCATCATTTTGCGCTTGATAATCATAGATTGCCGTGTAAATACCAAGAAAGGGCTGGGACATAGTTGGCAAACAAGAAACAGAAGAAAAAAAAAAAAGGAGATGAGATTAAGAAGGTTGTATAAACTGTATAAACTGTACAAACAGTTTGGGTTTTCTTTTACGAATAAAACATACACAGCTATTAATGAGATGTAGATTCCCGATTTTAGAGATATGTAAAATACACATATTGAGAAGGTGGCTGGATGCGGAAAGAAAAAGAGGGAAAAAGCACAAAAAGGTCGATCGGCGCTGAGACCAAAACATGTCACGGCGATCGACGCAACGCGGGGCTTGCAGACGATCGACGCGATGCCGGTCCCTGCAGATACGAAGAAACGTCTTGAATGCGCAAATTTGGAAAAAAGCCTGCAAACTGTAAGGTGTGTTGTTGCTACGAAAGACCCAGTTCCAGACCGGCCTTCCCTTTTGGGCAGTACGGCAGTTGCGGCTCAGTTTTTTGTTGACTCCGGTTCTTGTTTTCACACTGTGAAGATTGTTAATGGATTTCAAGTTGGTTGTGATCTGAGCAAATCTGAGGTAATCTGAGGTAATCACACACAATTCACATTTCTTTTTGTGTGTGGAAACGTCCATTCCTTCTTTTCTGCCTCTTTGATTCCATTGTCTTCCGTTTCTAACTCCTTTCACCAATTGTTCCAACTCAGTCCGTTGGCCCTTTCATCTATTTGTTTCCATCTTCCTCCCCCCTTCCCTTTTTCACTCCCCACTATTTGGAATTCTTTATCTAATCAATCTTTATTTAAACCCTCCTTGATCCATGGTTTCCGTCCACCGTAATCCCAACATCCCACAAGATTCTTCTTTCCCTTTACCTTCTCCTTCCTCTTTACCTTCTCCTTTCTCTTTACCTTGTTCTGCAACTTCCAACCCATCTACACTGCCAATCATTATGGACGTCAACCATACTTTTAATCCAGATTACTCTCCAACATCCAACTCCTTACATTCCTACCATTCATCAAATGCTTCTTCCTTCATTTATGATACTCCTGATACCCCTCAAACTCCTTACAATCCAAGATATTTGAGTACTTGCACCCCATCCTCTTTGTCTCCGACCTGTTTCCTTAATTTATCAGAATCAACTATAGATAATGAAATCTTTGCAAACACTCCCCAATCTAGTAATACTTCTTCGCCTTTTAATAATATAAGAACAAGTTCATTACCAACTACTTGCAATTTTAATTTCAAGTTACCAAGTGTCCCAAATTCAGCATCTTCATCAAATTCCATCAATTATTTAACTTATCCTTCAAATGATCAATTATCAACCAATAGATTTTCTTTCTCATCTATTGACACCGATAAATTAAATGGTATTAGTAATTATAATTATAATTATAATATCAACCACAATCCCATTACCACTAATAATTATTCCATTGAACATCAATTAAATAATTTATCTCTTGATGTTACCCCTTCGACAACAATTGTCACTGGTCCTGTAACTAATAATAATATTGCAACAAAACGTAATATCTTATATTCAAATAATTCAAATTCATCAATCCCTTCTTCACATTCAGTTGTTTCATGTTCAACTAATCCATCCAAACAATCACGGAAAACTAATAATTTGTCAGCAATTCATCAAAATAATTCAAATTTAACTAAATTACAACCATTAACAGAAAATTCAATTTCTTTGTCTTCTTCTTCATCTTCACCTTCATCTTCACCTTTATCATTTGAGCCTGAAAACTTAAATCTTGATATATCATTACTTTCAGCAAATGAAATCATTTTATTATCAAAAGATCAAAATGGCTGTCGTATGTTACAACAATTAATTGATGATGATGTTAATAAAAATTTACCCCTAATTTTTAATGCAACTTATAAAAATTCAACGGCTCTTATGTTGGATCCCTTTGGTAATTATTTAATTCAAAAATTAATGGTTTTTTCGACGGTGTCTCAAATTTCTTTAATTATAATTGATATTTCTTCTAATATTGGTAAAATTGCAACTAATTTACATGGTACTAGAGCATTACAGAAGTTAATTTCATGTTTAACAACTCCAAACCATCATGATTTAATTGCTTTAGCGATTGCTCCAGTAATTGTTAAATTAATTCATGATTTAAATGGTAATCATGTAATTCAAAAATTAATTTCCCATTTTTTTGGAACTGATTTGGAATTTTTAATTGATTTGATTATAATCAATCTATATGAAATTGCAACTCATAAACATGGTTGTTGTGTTTTACAAAAATTATTAACTAAATGTTCAAATTTACAAATCCTTAAAATTAGTAATGAAATTTTAAGAAAGAGTGTTGATTTAATGCAAGATCAATATGGTAATTATGTTATTCAATATTTAATATCTTTAAAAATTGATATCATTAATTACGAATTATTAAATTTAGTTGCAAACGAATTAATTTCTTTAAGTTGTGGAAAATTTTCTTCAAATGTTGTTGAAAAATGTCTAAAATTAAATCCGAAAGGTTGTGCAAAGAATGGTAATATTCATCCTTTATTAGCTGCAATGATTAATATTCAATCTTTACTTGCTTTAATAAAGGATCAATATGGTAATTATGTTGTTCAAACTGCTTTAGAAATTGCCGATTATCCAATCAAATGTGTTATGGCTGAAATGATTAGACCCGTTTTAGGTAATATTAAAAATACCAACTATGGCAAAAGAATCCATATTAAAATTTTACAAATTTTAACTGAAATGGAAGCTAATAATGATACAAATACCCTTCTTATTAATCCTCCACTTACTCATGCCTTATTACCTGGTATTAATTTTTCAGCTGATCATTGAATTGAAAAAAAAAAATACCAAAAAATACCTAAAGAATTACAAAATTCTTGTTATCTTGTTATCATAATATCTTATTTCGATAAATAATAAAAATATCCAACTTCACTCTATATATTCCTCATTACTTTCTATTTTACATACATTTTTTATTTTTCTATTTTCTTCTATTACTGGGTGTTTCTTTGTCTTTGTATTTGTGTTTATGTACTTTCTTTTGTGTTTACTATGTGTTTCGGTTTTAATATACTATTTACTACTATTATAAAATCACTTACAAAATTACATACAGAATTTCCTGTAAATAAACTAGTGTTTTCCGTAAAATGTTATCAAGATTCAGGCTGTGCAGAGAGTGCTGCTTTTATCTGGCGTATCTCATTTACTTTTTGCCCTGCTCTTTTGAATTTAAAATGACAGCTTTGGAAGGAATGGTTTGTTCTTTTTTTATTTCTGCTTTACAATTCTATAAGAGTAAGACAATTAATACACATTATTTGGCCTTTATTCTTTTCATCTTGCTACAACACTACAAACACGCACACCTTTACATTCGTTAAGAAAAGTACAGTTATTCTGAAATTTTGAGTCTCTTTTCTATCTAATCTTTTTGTTTTTGATAATGAAGCTTAACTTGTTTGCTAATACACTAATTTTAGCAAATTTAGCAAATGCAATTGTGTTACCACAAGCTGCACTTACTATTGAAAATGAAATTGAATCGTTAGAAATATCCAAAAAAATTGAGAATATTTTAGATAGTTCATCATTCTCTACTTCAGATTTTGAATCCTTACCAGTCGTCAACTCAAATGAACTACAAAATTTAATTACTGAAGATGCATTATATTCAAGAGCTGAAAAATTACTTGAAATTGCAGGTTATTCAAATAAAAGTTTTGGACATCCAACTAGAGTAATTGGCTCAAAAGGTCATTGGGGAACAATTGCATATATTAAACATGAATTAAAAAAACTGAATGGATACTATAATGTTACAATTCAACCTTTTAAAGCTTTTATGTCTGAAATTTATCAAGTTAATGCAACTATTAATGATGAAATTCCAAAAAGTTTATCACCAATGGATATGTCACCTTCCACCCCTGGTAAAAGACCAATCTATGGTGATTTATCATTGGTTTCAAATTCTGGTTGTAACGATGCTGATTATATTGATGTTGGTGGTAAAATTGCATTAATTAAAAGAGGTGAATGTGCATTTGGTGATAAATCTCAATTAGCTGCAAAGCATGGCGCTTTGGCTGCTATTATTTATAATAATGAACCAGGTGAAATTAGAGGTACTTTAGGCGTACCACCTGAAGGAGTTTCAGTTTCTCCAACCGTCGGACTTAATCAAGAAGAAGGTAATAAATTTGTTGAATTATTATTAAAGGGTGAACATTTAAATGCTATGGTTTTAGTTGATTCATTTGTTGGTCCAATTACAACTGTTAATGTTATTGCAGAAACTGTTCATGGTGATCCAGAAAATATTGTTATGTTAGGGGCTCATAGTGATTCAGTTACTGCTGGTCCTGGTATCAATGATGATGGTTCAGGTACAATCTCATTAATTGAAGTTGCAACTCAATTAACTAAATATAGTGTTAAAAATAAGGTTAGATTTGCTTGGTGGGCAGCTGAAGAAGAGGGTTTATTGGGCTCAAATTACTATGCTGAAACTTTAACACCTGAAGAAAATTTGAAAATTAGATTATTTATGGATTATGATATGATGGCATCGCCAAATTATGAATATGAAGTTTATGATGCAAATAATGTTGATAATCCAAAAGGTAGTGAAGAATTGAAGAATCTCTATATCGACTATTATGATTCTAAAGGTCTTAATCATACATTAATTCCATTTGATGGTCGTAGTGATTATGTTGGATTTATTGAAAATGGTATTCCAGGTGGTGGAATTGCAGCAGGTGCAGAAAAGAAAAATGCAGAAAATGGTGAAGTTTTAGATAAATGTTATCATCAATTATGTGATGATTTAACAAATATTGCATGGGATGCATTTTTGGTTAATACTCAATTAATTGCTCATTCTGTTGCAAGTTATGGTTCAGATTTATCAGGTTTCCCAACTAGAGAAAATAAAACTACTGCTGAAGGACAAACAATCTCTAAATTTTCATTTAGAGGTAATAAATTAATCATTTAATTGATTTAAATGGTTATTATACATTTATTTATTACTATTTTTGATACATTACTTTTTTTACATTTTTTTGCCTACATACTTTTGACTAGTCACTTATTTCTTTTTACCATTGAATTGTTTTTTAAAAATTTATAGTATTTGTTTAAAATTACATTAAAATTACAATAATTTACATAAAAAAATCTACATTTTTGATACTTTAACAATCGCAATTCATAACTTCAAAATTTAAAGTTTGTCAAGATAATCGTCCATCGTATACAATCTATAATTATTACCCAATTCAACATCGTCAACATCATCATTAGTATTATTATTATTAGTATTATTATTAGGATTATTAGTAGTCTTATTAGGATTATTAGTATTATTATTATTATTATTATTATCATTATTACTATCTCTGTGATTAACCTCTTTATTTATGTTATGCTTAAATGTTTTAAAATTTATTAATTCACTATGTTTTAAGCCTATTGATCTAATCGAACCATTTTTGGATCTTAAGCTATTACCAACTGTTCTATTATTGGCATTGGATTGAAGTTCAGGTAATGTATGAATGGATAACCTGTTTGAATCATTAGATAATAAAGATCTTGGTGGTGGTTTTAGTAATGATAATGATGGTGGTAAGGGGTCAATTGGTGAAGATTGTGTCGATTTAGATTTCAGTTTATGTTCGTTCATTGAATTTGTGTTTAAAGATTCTAAATTATTCAATATATTTGGATAACCAGTTGGCGAACTTTCTTCTTCTTCGTAATTATGATGATGATCATGTCTTTCATCTTGTTGCTGTCCTTGTGTTGATAATTTTGTATCTATTGCTAGTTTATTTTTAGGCATTGGGGGATTAGGTAATGAAGTTGATGATAACATTTGGTTATTTCCTGGAATAGGTGATTTTGTTTTCATTTTTGAATTAATTAAATTGGTATCTCTCCATTGGGATGAGATAACATCTTTTGGTGACATAAAAATCGGTAATTGAAATTTGAATTGTTGTGTTGATTTACCTTTATCTGTTGATTTTGAAGTTCGTTTTGTAAATATGGATGTTAATACATAGTCCTCATCTTCATCGGTATCATTTTGTGGTTCTGATAAATCAGATATTAATAGATCCATAGACTTAGATTTATGTAACTTAATAGGTTTTGAAGATTTTGAAGATTTTGAAGATTTGAATTTCAAAGATGAAGATAAAGATTTTGACGTTAGTAATGCAGATGATGAAAGATTTAATTCTTTTAAAATTGAATGAACATTCCATCTTTTATATGGTGATTTGATTAACAAGTTATCAATAATTTTGATTATTGGGAATTCTGGATCAATTTTAAATGACAATTCTGAAATTTTGGGAGTATTTGGTTCAACTGTTGCTATTTTATGTAATAATGTAAATTCATTATCTGCATAAAATGGATAAATCGAATAAAACAAATAATGTAAAGTAATTCCAAGTGACCATAAATCTAACATATAAGGGTTATAATTTAAAGATTTAGATTTAGTATCAAAGATTTTCAATTTTTTGGAAAAATTATTAAATTTTGAAGGCAAAGAAGTATTATTAATTTTATCTACTGGCTTTTGATGGGTTAATAATTCAGGTGGCAAGAAAAGCGGAGTACCTATTAGTTTTGAATATAATTGATGTTTATCCTCTACTGGATCATTTGTCAAAGTATAACAAGTGTCAAAATCAGTTAATTTCACAATACCGTTATCAAAAATCAAAAAATTTGATGGTTTAATATCTCTATGAATTATATCTAATGAGTGTAAAAACTGAATTGATGATAACATATTTAATAATCTTGACAAGATAACAGTTTCTATTGATTGATTTGATAAATTAGTTATTGGATATTTGAAATTTGATGGGTTTAATTCACCATAAATTGATAATTCTTGAATGATGTAAATTGAAGAATCTGATTGGAATATGTTTAAATAATTAACTACATTTGGATGTTGGTAAGTTGAAATATTTTCAATGACTTTGATTTCATTATCATAATTTGTTGAAGATGAAGAAATCGGTAAAATTTTATTAATTTTAGTAATAGTATCTGATTTTGTAATTATTTTAATTGCTACGTAATTTGAGTTTAATTTATCGTAGGCCTTGATAACTGTTGAAAACTTGCCATGTCCTAGAACCGACTGGGGTTTATAATCTTCCAGAGATTCGGGAATTGGTGGCATTCTGAAGTATATGATGTCCAAAGATACAGTATCGATACCAACTATACCAGACAATTAAATCCTTTAAAAGACATATTGATTTCACGGATCTGCTAATCTCGTTTCCAAGTGACGTATTTACTGCTTCTCCTATCTGAAAAGTATAAAAGGTGAGCGATTTCTCAATTTCGACTAAAAATTTTACATATTCTTTTTCTTCTCTCTTTCGACACGCCAGGGGATCGCCCGCTACGAACATGGCTCTTGCCTTTTACCAGAGCCATCCGGCGGGCGTCTCTTTTAATGGCATTGTCAATTTTTGGGACTCTTGTTACTACTTCTATGTATGGTTCTTCATTGCTGCACTTGTTAAAGGCGGCAGATGTGGATTTTTAATCTCGGCAGTTTCTTTCTTAAAAAAGTATTAAACCTAAATTTAATTTAATTAAATTTAATTAAATAAACAATTAAATACCAAATTTTCTTTTTTCTTTTTTTCCTTTTTTCTCTTTTTTCTCTTTTGGCAAGTTCTAGAACGTTTCGTTTCATTTCTATTCGTTGCGTTTCATTTCGCGTTTTTTTTTTCGCGTTTTTCTTGTTTGTTTGTGATTGTTCTGCAACGCGAATGAAAATTCGAAACTGATTCTTCCTGTTCGGGAAAAAGGTGAAACGGTAAGAAAGTGGAACAAGTAAAAAAATGAAGAAAATGAACAATTGAAGATTGTTTTTGATCTGTATATATGATGTTTATGGCTCCATTTGTTGGCCCAATCCTTATATACGTTTTTTTAACTTATTTTTTATCTTTCTGTTTTTTTCTTAGTAACGATCTTGCTTTCATTACCTTTCATACTCTCGTTTAGCTTCCGCATATACACCAGACAACATGGCAAAGGAAAAATGTACTAATCCAAATGGTTGCACATATAATACTTCTATAAGTACACTAGCTATTTGTTTAGCTGTTATTATACCTGTTGTTGTTGTCATTTTTGTCGTTGTATTTTTTATTTTCAAAGCTTATAAAAGAAATAAAAAGGAAAAATTAGACGATAATGATCCTGATTTCAACGGTGATAATATTGTATTACCAGATTATAGTCATGAAAACTATAATCCTCATTATCAACGTCAATTTATTAATGGAAGTACTGATTCTTTTGGTAATCCTTTTGATGAAAAATCTCGTAATATGAATTTTAATAAATTAAACCATCCTTCTCAAGTTCAACTGAATCCAAAACATGGAGCAAACCAAAACCAAAACCAAAATCAAAATCAAAATCAAAATAATTTCCAACCCTATTCAAATAATATGAGTGAATTTGCTTTGCCTTTTGGTAATTCAAAGGAAGATTTAGATAGATATTCTAAAAATTTAGGTTTAGATTTCCATGAATTTAGTTATCCTATTAATAAGATGAACTCTCCACCAGTTTCTAGATCTGGAAGTCCGTCAAATTCAAGACGTAATTCAGTGGGTGATCAACATTCTAGAAATTTAAAGCATCCATCACTTGTTAAATTGCCAAGCAGTTTAAGTTTCAATACTGCTAATGCTGATGAACTGCATAAATCTAAAGATGAAGAAAATTCTCAAGCTTCTCAGAAACATAAAAGTAGTAGTAATGATGATAGACAAGAATCTAATAATCAAACATTACATGTTGTCGGTGACTCTGATGACGATGAACCTGATATTAGAGATAGTCAAGTTCAAACTCCAATTAATTACTCAAATAAAAACCCGTTCGAAACGGATCATATAAACCATAAAGATACTGTCGAATCAAGCATATCTCCAGCATCAGAAAATGATAGCAGTAGTAAATACATTCATATTAATTCATCAAATACAACAATGGAAGATACTGATAATTATAATAATCTAAAAAACCCATTAAACCTTGAAATTGAACCTGTTCAACAGGGTGAAATACCTGAACTTGAAACTGAAAGTCAACCATTATCACCAGAAGAAGAAGAGCAACTGAACAGAATGAAATCAGTTTATCAAGTTTATTTTTCACGTAATGCTAGTAAGAGGATCCCAAGAAATGACAATGAACTAGGAGAAGAAGACACTAATGCTGATAATATGGAACCTTTACCGTCGAACATTAAGATATCAGACTATCCAAACTCCAGTGTACCACCATTAAATACCGAAGAAAATAAAAATGTATTAGAAGTCCCAGAAGTTACTGAAAATGATGATAATTTTAGGGCAAGTGTTTCATCTAGTGTTTATTTACCTGTCAATGAAAACAATATGAATAGATCAAATACAAGTGCCGGTCAATTTGCACATCAACAGCAACTTGGTAATGTAATCCCAAATAATCAACAACAGCAACAACAACATCAATACTACCAACATCCACAAGTATACTATCCCCCACAAGGATACCCACAGCAAGAATATGCACAAGGCCCTCAACAAGGTTATCAATATCAATCTCAACAACAACAAGGATATCCAGCTTATCCAGCATATTCACAATATGATCAACAATATCCACAAATGTATCAACAACAAGGATATGCAGCTAATCAACGTTTACAAACATACGGTGGTAATTTACCAAAAAGGTTACCACAATTAGAAAAATTACCATTACCACATCAACTTAATAAACGTACATCAACACTAGAATCATTTACGAATTTTTCATCAGAATCACATAAAAACCCCGTTACTTTGCCAGCCATGCCAATTGATCAAAATTTTGATCCAATAGATCATGTTAATTGGGGTGGTAATAAGCATAATAATGAAGCTGAATCAGCACCAAGTCCCTCACAAATTAGAAATTCAATTGTAATGTTCAATCCAGTTGGTTTAAGTAATAACAAAACATTTGTCTCTAAAGGTACGGCAAAGGAAAAAGTTAGAGAATTAAATAAAATAAATACCAATTTGCCAAGTGATGCACGTATACCAAATAGTCCAACATTAAACGGACCACTATATGGATTTTATGAAAATGTTGTCGAAAGACCACATGGTGCCGAAAATTTAATTCCAAGACATGGATCACAGGCTGATTTAAGAAAACAAATGGAAAATGCAAATGTTTGAACATTATGGTAAGTTTTGTAACTAGTCAAACAAAAGAAAACTAAGTATAGAGATATGTATAATTTACTAAAAAAAATAGAGTAAAAACAGCATGCCAAATACTGCGGTCTAATTGAACGCGGGCGAGAACATAGTACGGCGGATTTCTGATATCTGGAGACTTCAGGAACAGTTAAAATTGCACTGCATTAAATGCTTAATAAAATTATGTCTCAAACCCGATGACTGTAAAGATGATAATGCTAAGAGAGTAAGGAAGAAATTGATGACCACGATTATGACGATGGTGCAGCCCGTAAGAAGTTCTGGTTTAAACCAGAAAGATTATTCTGATTAAGGTATTATCTGGAAGAAAGCTCTAAAAAGTATCAAAAAGAAAAGAAGCTATTAGCTATTAGCTATTGCATTTATTGACAAGCCGCCAGAGAGTATGCCGTGCTGGATCAATTTTCTTAAAGATACCAAAAAGTTGAGTGAAGAAAATACCAAGGTGATAGTGCGTGGTTACAGGATGGCCACAGATGGTTCGTTGGATGAGCTATAGAGGAACTTGGTGGTATTTGTTGTGGTTGGTTACAAGGATGCACACTTTGCAGTTGGACTCGAAGTTCCAACAAACTACAACGTCAATGAATATAGGTCTAAGTATGAATGATAAGCTGTTAGTTTACCTCCCGCTAACAATTTTAATCATTAGCTAATGGCATGGCAATATAAGAATCCTGGGGAATGGATAAGCTGTTTTCATGCAGTCATGTATTCCATATTTGATGAGATGAGGAATGATTTATGGGTGCTTAATTTATTTCATTTCTTTTGTTTTCTTTTATTTTACTCTATTTTGTCAAATTTTATTCAATTACAGACTTAGTTATAGCTTTTCGTATGTATATTTCTGTTGAAACTTTCAAAAGGTGCAAATTTTGACTTTGATATGCTTTTACATTCAGTTTAACTGTTACAAACTGCTGCTTGAAAGAAACAAAAAGTATCAATCTCTTTAGTAGTTACAGTATTTGAATAATTTAAATATACATATAATAATTAATAAGCAACAAACAAAACCTTTAGTAGATAACAAATTTGAAAATCTAGCATCAAAACATTATTACAGAGAAAAGAGTTATTTCTTTTTTTATTCATTCCATTCGATTAATGAGTGTATTAGTGAACAATACAGACACTCTCACAAATTTCGCAATGTCATTTTTCACTACTCTGATACTATCAATTGGAATTTTATTGAATTTTTATAAAAAGATAAGGGTCTGGATTTGAATCAAAGAGGCTAAAGGGTGTAATTTCGCAATCTCTAGCGGAACAACGATATCATATAGTGATGGAATCACCATCAATGTTTGATTAAACAAACAAATTCTAAGGTTCTCCTGTCTAATTTCATCAGCAGACATAGTAATTTTCTTGCTTGTCTTGATTGCAATACTATAAGTTCCTGGGATAATGCAAGGAGGCGTGAAATATGATTAAAACACGTAGTTAACAAAGTTTGAAATAACGCCAGTTCAGCATTAATTTCCGCTATTGTGTTTTGAATTCCAGTGTTCAAGTTTCCCGTTTTATAAAAAGCTTTCTTGGGTTTGTCAAAAGAAGCAAGCAGTTGTAGAACAAAAAGATAAGAACGGAGCTCAACATTATATTATTATATAAAATGAGCCTTAAAACTCCTGCAACTGCTAAGTGTGCGACAATTAGCTTTATTAGGAAAAGTAATGTAATAGCAAGTTATTACTGTAGAAAGCACTATTTTACTGGGCAAAGCTTTGACAACTTAATTCACATGGATATCTAAAAATGTCATGATAACTCAGTCCAATATGTGGTACCACATATATAGCTCAATTACTGTAATTTCTGTAATTTAATTTGTTTTTTGCAGTGGCAGAAACTACATAAAAATCAAGCAACTCTAGAAGAAGAGCTATTATTTTTTACTTTCACTAAAACGTCATCATTTGCACTCCCACAAAAACAAAAGCTTCATTATTGATTCCGAATATACATATTAGGGTACATCTGATAAAATATGTCGTTTGGAGTGCTCAAAATATTTGATAAGAATGAACCATCACCATCGATTTAGTGAGCGAACCAAAATCCGGTGTATTCGGGAGATGAGAAGAGTGGGATTTTAGATTTCAGACATGTGGTGCTGATTTAGTTAGTTTTGCACTTATTCGTCTTTTTGTGATAAATACCGAAAAAAATACATACAGATTCTAACATGTCAATGAATGGATTGAAACAATTCATCAGTAATGTTCAAGCATCAAAAAATTCATACGACGAAAAATTAAAGATAAGTAACGAATTGGGTATTATTCTAATGCAATTCAGGGGTTCTGACGAAGATGATGATGACGATGATTACTACTATAATTTAAGAAAATGTGTTTGTGAATTAATATATATTCATGATCATGGAATTGATTTAATTGAGTTTCAAAATGAAATTAAAGACATCAACGAATTTAATAACTTAGGTATTCAAATATGTTTGAGGTTAATTAAGAATCCAAAAGTTGAAAATAAAGAAATTGGATGGTTAGGTATCAAAAAATTATATTTCCCGTATCTTACAAATCATGAATTTGAAGAAATCGTAAAATTAGTTATAAATGATTTTAAAATTACTAATAATGAAACTAATATCAAATTAAATATGCAAGGTTTGAATGACTTAATTCTTGTAAATCCACTGATAATATTGGATTATAATTTTGATGGATTTATTACATTGATTATTAATTTAATTAGCAAAGAAAATACAAATTTAGATGTTAAAGTTAGAAGTATTATGTTTCTAAAAGTTTTGATGAATACAAATTGTGAAATCGAAAGTGATGGTATGTTGCTGAAAATGTTTGGAAATCTAATAGCTCAAACAAGTTTAAACGATTGTAAAGTGATTAATGCTCTGTGCTTACTGTTTAAGACTTGGATAAAATACGATTATGATGGTATTTATTCATTAAATGGGATATTTTTAACTAAAGTCAATGAAATTGTCGAGGTTATAGAAAGTATTAGAATTAGTAATGATAATAATGATTTTGATTGGTTGAATAACTACGGTCTAACGATTATAAATTTATTTGAATTATTAAATGAATTGGGATTACCAGGTAATGACGATGGTGGGAAACTTTTAAACATTGTTCATAGGATAATGATTAATTGTGTTAATAATAGGAAAGTTGTTTATGATAGAAAGCAAAAGGAGAAAGAAAAGGGAAAGGATCTTAGTTCATCCAATAGATTAATTAATTCAAATATTTTATTGACATGTCTTAAATTATGTAATGATGATGATGAATTAAAAATTCAAAGTATTCTTAAGTTTCTTAAATATAATGATGATATTAATATTAGGGTTGTTTTTATTAAGGAAATACTAGAAATTGCTCAAAATTCTGGTGATAATAGCATTAAAGACATTATATTAAAGGAGTTTAATTTATGGAAAAAAATAATTCATGAAAAGGATATGAAGTTAAATTTAGTAGTTTGTGATATATTAATTAATTGTGTTTATTCAAATATTAAATTTACATCAATTAGAGATATTGTAATCATATTATTATATAATTTACAAAATGGTACCAATGTTGAAACTAAAAGCTATTTATTCAATGAAATTTTGAAAATTTTTGAAAATTTTAAAGATTCAGGTATAGTTGAAGAAGGATCACGTAAAATTATTAAAAATTTCATTACAATTGGAAATTGTTTAGATAATGGATGGGAAAGAATTTTCAAATTATTTAAATACACAGGTGGTAATAATTTAGAAACAATTGAATTTATTATAAAAGGACAGAGTGTCGGATGTTGTGATAACTTTATTAAATTAGGCACATTAATATTGAACTATAATATTGAAAATTCACGTTTAGGAGATTTAAGCTTACAATTAAAAATATTACTTGAAAAGTATCAAACTTCATTATCAAATTTAAGCAAACTTTTAATCCTTGATTGTATTTATCAATATTATTATAAATTGTCAAATGAGAAACTGAAAAGTTTAATTAAAAATGTTTTCAGACAAGAATGCTCAAATATTAATGTTGATATAAAGCAAAGATCATTTGAATATCTACAAATTATTGAATTAGAATTAGAAGCTATTGGACCTTTTGATATTAATAAACTTGATCAATTACCAGAGATAAAAATTAATAGATTAACAGACGGTTGGGAAGAAGGATATGCTAGAAGTGTTAAATTTGATCAAGGTATTTTATTCAAGGATACAGAAAAGAATATTAGAGTTACATTTCGAATTAATAGAGAACATTATAAACAAGCTCAAAGTAATGTTGAGATTACTTATAAAATGGATGATTGCAATGAAGATATTGCATGTGATGTCAAAAGTGCCGGTACAGGATATGACATATCAAACATCGAACAAAAAGCTGGTATTCTTACATTCCGACATACATTACATCAGCTATATTCTGAAGAAGAGGAGCCTATTATTCAAATAGGGGATATTTCACTTAAGCTGTGTCTTGCATTAAAAACCCTTTACGGTGGATCATCCATGTCACAGACAACTTTCCAACATCGGTGGGCCCAACTGGTTCAAGCCGAACCGTTGTGGGAAGCCCCCATGGGAAATTTTGTGGGCGCAGCACGAACGCTGGGCAGAATGCACTTCGATATGGTCGGCGAGGGGGAAGTTGGTGGGCAAATTACTGGGAAATTTGCTGGGCTTTTGCGGACATCGGGCGGCGTTGTGGGGGTTCTGGGTGTTTTTCATGGGAAAATGGAGATTGTTGTTTCCAAGGGAAACGCGGATTTTGTCGGGGGGAGAATTTTTTTAAGCTTTGCATGATTTCCTTCGTTTTGTTAGATGATATTTGTTGTACGTTAGATTTTTAAGCATTAAAGTTAATGTCCAGAGCTTTCAGCAGTGCCCAGTTGTTGTGCAAACAGTATATTCCTTCCATGTCATTGGCTTACACTTCAGAAAGAGCAGCAGAATTAATCTCCAAGGCAAATGCCATCAAAGAAACCGTGGCAACCAAGAGTCACGGTACTACCCAGCTTATCTGTGTTTCCAAGTTAAAGCCTGCAAGTGATGTGCAGGCTTTATACGATGTTGGATACCGTCATTTTGGTGAAAATTATGTCCAGGAATTAGTTGAAAAGGCCAAGGTCTTACCTAAAGATATTCAATGGCATTTCATTGGTGGTTTACAAACCAACAAATGTAAAGATCTTGCAAAAAATATTTCCAACTTAAGCGTTGTTGAAACCATCGATACCGTTAAGAAAGCTAAAAAATTAAACGATACAAGAAAACAAACAGATTTCCCAAAAATTGGTGTTTATATTCAAGTCAATACTTCAGGTGAAGAACAAAAGAGTGGTTGTCAACCAGGTAATGAACTTGATGAGTTGGTTCGTACCATCATTGAAGACTGCGATTGTATTGAATTCAAAGGATTAATGACTATTGGAAGTTTTGCAGTTAGTCATGGTGAAGGTGTTAATCCAGAATTTGCCGTATTAGCAGATTGTAAAAGACATTTACAAGAAAAGTTTGGTCTTAACGACCTTCAAATGAGCATGGGTATGAGTGGTGACTATGAACAAGCAATTGAACAAGGAAGTACTGCTGTCAGAATCGGTACCGGTATTTTTGGTTCAAGACCTCCTAATAATGGACATTAGATATGTTTAGAAATTTTGTATACCATGTGTAATCTGAAAAGTGCACATTTATGTTTCGTGGGAAAATTGTTAAATCCCACCAAATTTACTAAAAGAAAATAACCGGAAAAAGAAATTTTCCCACGAACCAAATTTTGATGAAATGCCGTGAGAGTTTTGATAATCATTGATAGTTGATAGTTGATACGATGAAATAGGTGAAGATTGTCTTCAGATATCACTTTCTTTTTTTATTCATTCTTTTCTGGTTTATTCATTTTTTATTCACATGCCTCCTAAAAAATCTAAGAAATCCAACCCAAATACGGTCACACATCGTGCTGTTAAAAACACCACTTCAACTCTTGATTATGAAATTGATTCAGCTTACAAACCCAACCCAGTAGTTGAAGAATCTAATGAGTCTGAAAAACCATCACCAACAATTGATGAAATACCTGTTAAAAACGGTGTTTTTTCATATTATATGGCATTATTGGATATCAATATCAATACAAGACATGTATTTCAAATATTTACCCTGATTTTCATCATTAATTTACTTTATTTAGCATTTAAAGAAAATTCAGTAAATTTAGACCCATTATTTACTTCAGGTTGTGTTTTGGTGGCGACCTTATTACAAGCATTTGCGGTTTTAAATTCAAGATTTCGTCAATTTGAATCTGGTAAAACCATCGTTGAACCAACATTATTAGACTTTAATTATATTTACACTGTTACTTTCCCTATTCTGGTTATATTACTAAAAGCTCCTCAACAAATTATTATTATTTCATGTTGTATTGTTCAATTAGGGTATATGAATGTTTTTGTTAGAGTTTTGATTTCTTATGTTATTCTAATTCAATTTGGTAGTGATATTACTTTTACCGGCCAAATTTTAACAATTCCAATTTCTTCTTGTTTTTTTTATGAAATGATTAATAAGTTTGTTGATGATAGTATACCAATTTATGAAAAATCTTTCCTTTCAATTTTAATTACCTCATTATCATATTTTATTAACTTCAATCAATCGAATATCACTTTATTCATTTTCAAAAATCTATTCTTATCATTCATTGTTGGCTTCATTTTTTCATCTCCATTCATTGAATTTTTCAAAAACCAAAATGAAAAATCTCTTAAATATTCAATATTAACAATTGCGTATCTAATTTTCTTTGCATCTGGTTTAATTATAAGTGATAAATTATTATTAAATTCATTAAAAAAATTCCCACTTAATTGGTTGATTGATTTTATTAATGAATCTTCAACTCGTTTATCAATTTTCAAAATTTGGTTCATCTCTGCATTTACTTTAATCCCATTAATTTTTATTACATTTAATAAACTAAACATCAATTTATCCTTAAAGAGAAAAGTTTGGCATTTTATTTCTTTTGGATTTTTAATTAAGCCAATGATAATCGAACCTGAATTAACATCAATTGCATTGTTTGGTATTTTGGGAATTTTAATTCTTATTGAAATCATTAGAGCTAATGAATTACCACCATTTGGTTCTTCGATTAAAAGATTGTTTGCTAAATATGAAGATGATAAAGATTCCAAAGGTAAATTTATTTTGAGTTATATTTACTTAATTATTGGAATTTCATTACCATTTTGGGCAAATAATGTTGATAATCATCTTCAATCAAGTTATATTGGATTAATTGCTCTGGGATTAGGTGATTCAATTGCTTCAATTGTTGGTCATAAATTTGGTAAAACTAAATGGCCAAATTCTGAAAAATCAATTGAAGGTACAATTGCTATGACATTCGGAATCCTTTTAGGTTATGTTATTCTTGATTATCTTTTCATTGAAAGTGAACCATTATATGTTCTTAATTGGATGAATAGATTCTTATGTGCAGTTTTATGTGCAATTTTTGAAGGTATTGTTGATACTAATGATAATCTTTTTGTACCGGTTTTTGGATTTATAATCGAGGAATTACTATCATATTTCAATAAATGAGATTAAAGTATTGTTTTTCTTCTTCTTTTCTCTCTGTAATAAATCAACAGTCTTAAACAGTATTTTTATATATATATATATATATATAACATGAACTCAGTAACTGAATGCAGCTTACTAGATTTATTGAGAATCGATAATTTACCAAATGATTATGAATTAATTAAATCATCAATTTCAGACTTCAATGACACCACTAATATGATGGCGTTAGATGGTGAATTACATGTATTTGACTCTACAAGGGGGGTACTTCTACGCTATACAAGTACAAAGGACTGGATCAGATATGTTAAATATATGGTTAATAGATATTCTAATGCTGGAAAAATCATAATTGTTGATTGTGGATATCAATTTACCAGACTGTTCAAAACTGATGATCGTGTTATTGTTATTGAGTATGAAGATATGATCAAAGATCAGTCAGAAGGACATTCTGTTTTTAACTTAAACGAACATGTTACTCTTACTATTTGGAGTAATGTTGGATTGGTGGATGGTTATAGTGAACATTTGCAAAGGATTTTAGTGAACAAATTGATACTAGGGATATTTGTTGTTGGAATGTTTGTTGTTCGTGCAGAGTGAAAAATTTTTGCTTTATTTTGTACTGTGAAATATTATTTCTTCCAAAAATTTTCCTTTACTTTCTTAAGAAAGAGTTATTTAGTGCACCACCATGTCTGACGAACAAACACAACAAGCCATTCTTAACCAAGTTGAATTTTACTTCTCTGAATCGAATCTTCTTAATGATAGATTTCTTTTCACTACACAAAATGCAAATGATGGTTGGGTTCCAATCCAAACTATTTCACAATTTGAAAGAATGAAAAAGTATAGACCAATTGAGAATATTATTGAAGCTTTAAGAAAATCAACAGAGCTTCTAGAAGTCTCTGAAAATGGTGAAATGGTTAGAAGAAAAATCCCATTACCAAAAAATTATAACGAAATTCAAATTAATATTAATAAAAGATCAATTCACGTTGATAAATTACCAACTGAATCTACATTAGATGATTTATTAACGTTCTTTAGAACTATTGCACCTGTTAATCAAGTTAGAATGAAAAAGAACAAGGAAAGGGCATTTACTGGTTCCTGTATTGTTGAATTCAAGAATGCTGAAGATGCAGAAAAAATTTTAAATGATCAAAATGATAATAAACTACAATTCGGCGATGTTGAATTAGATATTGTTAGTAAGGCTGCTTACGATGAAAGTAAAGCACAGAAATTTGGTGAAAGAAGAGGTGGTAAAGGTAAGAAAAATAATAATAAGAGAGGAAGAAAAGATTCAAAGGATGAATCAAAGGATGATGATAAAAAGAGAGATGCATCTCCTGTTAGAACTGATGAACCTGCAAAGGAAAGAGAAGATTAGTGCTCTTCTGTTTTGCTAATAGTATTAGCTTCAATAACTATTAATTATTAATTTTTTATTATCTTCATAATAATACACAATACTCTCTATATTACCTTTTTTAAAACTACATAATGAACAGTAATATATTCTGTAACGTTCTGCTAAGATTATAATCAGTATCTTACTACATTCCATTATATGACTAACAGCTACTGAACTTCTACTTGACATATTAATCAAGTTTCAATAATTCCCAAATTTTTTCGACTTAACGCGTAAACTTCAACTTTAGTTGATTTATTCTTTACGTGTGTTACAACATCAACATTATCTTTCTCAAACTCAACCATTAAGTCATGACCGATGCACAATTTATAGGGATGTTTGGCCAATATGCAAATGATCCTCAAATTTTAGAAAAATGTCATCATCTGTGTTCATTATTTGGATTATCAGGGCAGGAATTATTTGCAAATTGGGAAGCCTTTGCATTTACTGAACAACATAATTCAAACTTGAAAGTTTCTGTTGAAAATCTGGATTCCTTACAAAAATATATTCAGGATAAATTAACTTTGGAGAATAAACTTAAACTCACACCTAATAATAACCTCAAGTTAAGTCAAAGGCATTCACATAATAAGCAATTTGATCAATCATCAGTTAAAAAAAGGAAGCTTAATTTTTCATCATCACCGATCAAAGAAGCTTATAAAACTATTGAATCTAATCAATTATTAGAAACATTTAATTCTGAAATTAAAGACAAAGAAACAACAATTATAAATAAAAACATTAAATTAGCTGCTAATTTTTTAAAAGATAAATATAAATATAGAACAATGAATCTGAAGTTATTGGAAGTTGCAGATTATTTGGATGAGAGAATTGATAATTTTGCCAAAATTGTTGCTGACTCTTATAAATTAGAAGATTCACAATTTGCCGATCCAACTCGTCAATCACAATCCGAGATTTATACAGTTGGTAGAATTGTACCAGATTCTCCAACAGCCTCAACGTCTGAACTAAATTTGGATTCATTATTTTTGGAAACTTCAAGACTAATTGGTTTTGGTTGTAGAGTTCCAATTGATGTTTCTGATATTAAGAATTTCTCCTTTTTTCCAGGACAAATTGTTGCTTTTCGTGGGATAAATGCAAATGGTAATAGTTTTAAAGTTCTAGAAAATTTGAAATTACCTTATCTCGGGTCATCGTTATATTCTGAAGATGAAATCTTGAAGTTTGCCAATATTATTGGTGATGATAATTTAAAAGTTGTTATCACTTCGGGCCCCTATCATCCCAAAGACTCATTAAATTTTACACATTTAGAAAATTTCATAAAACACATGAATAATAATGTAAAACCTGATATAATGATAATGTTGGGCCCATTCATTGATATAAATGCAATTCCCAATATTTTGACAAATTCATTTTTTAACACAGATGATGATATCAGTGATCTTAAGAATTTAGATGATTTATTTAATTCATTCCTTTCGCCAATTTTAAATGAAATCAAATGTCAACGTACTATTATAATTCCACATACCTTTGACATCTCAAATCCCCACGTACCATATCCACAACCCTCATTTAATAGAAAAATCCTTGGTTTGAATAAAAATTTTAAATGTTTTCCAAACCCTTCGTGCTTTAACATAAACGAACTATCTTTTGGGATTTCAAATACTGATATTTTCAGAGATTTAAAGGATATACCTACACCAGAATCAAATACTAATAGAATTGAAAGGATTTTTGAACACATACTTTATCAAAGACAATTCTATCCTGTCAATCCATCACCCGTTTCATTAAATAAAATTGCATTGCCAATTGATACTTCATACCTTGGTTTAACTGAATTTGATGATGAGCTACCAGAAATTTTTATTTTACCTTCAGTCATTAAGCCCTTTGCAAAAATTGTTAAAAACACTTTAGTCATAAATCCTGGTTCATTTTTACGTTCAGATGGTAATAAAGGTACTTATGCTTTAATGCAGGTTAAAAGTCCGGATACTAATGACATGGAAAAAATTTATAAATCTAGTGACGATGATAATGACAACGATGATGAAGAAGTTGTTGAATCTTATTTATCATCTGTGTGGAAACGTGCTAAAGTTGATATTTATACTGTATAAAAAAAATACTTTGTATTAAAGATAAATAATAATTAGATAAAAAGTAAATTATGACATTCGGGACCGATCAACTGACTCAAAACTTGGATTGGATTGCAATCGCATCTTCTAAAACGTGTTCAACGTTAATATTCGATTCATCTTCCCTTTTTGAATATTTAGACATAATGGTGGTAGCTTCAAGTTCTTTGGAAAGAACTTTTGAATCAGTGGTGTCATATAAGTGATCAATAATAGTTTCAAAGCAGTAAACCATAAATTGCATACTAATACCTGAAATTAATGAACCAGCAACAATAATAAACCATGAATTTTCAACACTTGTTTGACCAACATAACTTAAGATTTCATCACTTTTTGAGTTGAGACCATTGTTATACATTAAAGTAATTGCAATAGAAATAAAGGATCCAATAATTAATAAGTAACGCATAAATAACACCCACGGTTGTGAGGATTCACTACGTGCACTAACAACGGGTTTAGCTAATTTGATATACTTCATATAATCACCTTCTTGTTGAATTAAACCAAAAATAAGACAACTTAATGCACCTAATGTCCATACTGGTCCAAAAAACATTAAAAATCCGTACTGTAAAACATGTTGTCTGTAATCATCATCAATACTAGCTGCAGGTTTAGAGAATTCTGAACGAACAAGTTCCAAAAATTCATGTTCTTCTTCATCATCAAGTATTTTAAAATTTAATTTTTTGGATGATGGTGGAGTACCCAAAACACTTGCAATCTTACTAACACTCAAAATTTTAGATAAAATAATTGGAACAGCAAATTCAACAAATGTTCCAACAACTTGATTAATAACCATGAAATAGAAAATTTGGGATGACATTCTTAAATTATTAACTTTATATTGTGATTCTAATGTTGGAATATTTGGAACATATGTATAAACAGTTGTTGCGTTAGACAGAATTGCTTTAATAGTTTGAAGGTATGGGTCCAAACAATAACCAACTGGTAAGTAAATAAATGAAGTGATCAACAATGGAGAATATGCTGCAAGACAATTGAACAAAAACATTTTAATTGTAAGTGATGTATTTTCACTTTCTTCAGTTGGATTTTTTTCAAACGCCAAATACTTTTTTGCAACAATACCATAAATAATGGTGACAACTGGAACTAAGACTACAACAAGAATAGTTGGTGCCAATGAAAAGATTGATTTAAATGGACCTTGATAAATTTCAGTAATAAAAATTTCTAAAAGGAAGCAAATAAATTGAGTTGTAAATAGTGCTGTTGCACTACTTAAAGTGACTGGGATGAAACAAAATTGACGGACTAAAATTTTCCATTTTGGAATTAAATCTTTTTCATCAACTTTAATAATTTCAGTTTTCGAAATGTTATTTAAATTCCAGTCATTTTTTAACTTCTTTTCACTTGCATAAATGCATAAATAACAAGTCATACCAATAAAGAGGTTAATAATTGCGTAAGTCAATGAAAAGTTACCTAAGAAAAACCATGCAATAATGCCAAAAACACTAATACAACCAACTGATGAGACGTAAGCCTGGACAAAACTATAATAAAGTGCATATTTCGAACCAAAATTTTCCTTTAAAAATAAGGAATTTTGACTACGAATTGATTTTCTAAAAAGTTTACCCATATTTTTCATATTTGCTTTTGATTCTTTATCCAAATTAAAGATATGTTTAACTGGAACAATATTCTTAACATTGTTTCTACCGATGCTGATGTCACAACCACCCTTAGACTTTGGTAATGTCAATTTCAAATTAATTAATCTTAACCTTTCAGCAATTGAAATTTTTTCATTGCTTGTTGCATTTGGTTTGATGTTAAATAAACTGTCGATTTCATTTGATAATTCAACCAATTTTTCAAAGGCAGAATTTTTTAATGTAACTAATACAATTAATAAATTAGTATTTGTATCCGGACGTACCTCAATTATGAAGCCATGTAATTTTAAAATGCTGGTTAATACTTTCAAATTAGCTTCTGATTCTAGGTCAGTCTTCTTTGTCTTTTCGTCGTATTTGTATAAAACTTGAATAGCGTAATCGGGAAGGTTTGAAAGTAAACTATTTTCAGAAATTTCTTCCGAGTTCGAAGATTCTGACTGCTTTTCAAAAGTTGCATTGGCCCTTTGCTTCAATTCTTGTGACATTTTCTGTTGATTTAAGACAACAATGGCAAAAAAATAATTACAATTACAATAAAACAACAGCAATGCATAAAAAAAAACAAGTCCATGAATGTAAAAAACCTTCCTTATAGCGAAGAACCTCGAATTTCAATTTCTATTAACATAAAAGAGAAGTCGTTTAGTATTATTAGGTCTAGCTTGTATTCTACAAATTAGGAATTAAATAGAGTTCATTATATAGCAAAGCAGTATAGACTGGATGTATCTTTATGGATTAAGAAATTGGGCAATCTCTTTGGGAAGTGACTGCACATCAATGTGTTTCGGCTGCACCTTGTACCTGCTTCTTCTTTTGTCGTTCCTTATCTTTTCCATATTCACCGGTTGAATATTTATTAAAAGATTTTCAAAGGCTTTAATGTTCTCATTAATGTCTGCGGGTCTACTAGCAATGCGTCTATCCCTACACATCCTTCTCATAAGGCTTTTAGCTGTAAATTTCATTTGTTTAGTAGGTGTCTTTGACTTCTGTCTTATGGTAAGCGGTGAAGATGGTGGCGTAGTTACCGCTCGGCGTAATTGCAATTGAAGCTGATTTCGAGATGAGAAACTTGCATGGGAGTTGACAATATCTGCAACATTCATACTACGACTTGTGTTATCTTTTTCAGTTAATTCCGGTTTTCCCTGTAAGTATTTTTCAGCTTCAATTTTTAGAACATTATTATCCATTGCGGCAAGCTGATTTAATATAGAAGAAGTTTTAATTGGTAATGGTGTAATATTTTTAGTGTACCATTCTAAACTTGCAGTTGGTTGAAAAGATATTTTTGTACCCTGTTCAATAACTATATCATCTTCAATTTTAGAAGGGTTGTTTATTTCCAATATTCTTTCAAATTCTATTAAAGGTTTCACGTCGCCTGAATTAGATAAAGACTTGTTATTTTTATTGGTATAATTTTGAATATCAACTTGTGAAGAAGTTGATTTTTCTGAATCTGATGATCCACTTCTTGTGTTATTAGCATTAGTAAATTTGGCACTAGTATTCTTCGAACTAGATGAATTAGAGTTACTTGAACCATCACTATCGGGATCTTTCTTTTTGTCATTGGAAAATGTCTTATCATTTACTGCACTATCGTTCTCACTTTGACTTTTTTTTTTATCATTATCATCTTCATCCTCATTCTCATCTTTTTCGTTATCTTTTTTATTGTTAACTGCTTGATCAATCGATTGACCATTTAGCCTTTCATTCGAATTAAAATAATCATTAACAACAGACACCGCTTTTTGAGCAACAGATATGAAAGAATTATCATTTTCATGAGTAGTATCATTACGTAAAGTCACATCATCTATATCATCAAGAGTATTTATATCAATTGATGAATCAATTAAATAATCAGGATTACCTTGGTTCGGTTTAATAATTCTACCAATTGGATTATCTAAATGAATTAAAGGTATGGAATAATCAGTAAATCGTGTACCTGGTTCTCTCCATAAGCATAAGTAAGAGCTTTTCAAACAAGTTATGCAAACAGGTTTAGAACGTGAGCATTTTTTGTGTCTCTGTCTGCAGGTCAAACAACCAGCTGGATTGGAAGGTTTACCATCTTTTGAATCTTCTGATGTCTTTGGTGTTTTAGGCGTTTTAAGCGCTCTAGGCGTTTTTGATGCTTTTTCTACTTTTATTGCTTTTGCAACCTTTGGTGTCTTTGGTGGTTTTATTGCCTTTGTAGCTTTGGTAACCTTTAATGAGTTTGTTGACTCGGAATCCAAATCGTGACATAGCTGCTCTTCAACCTTCGCATTGTCTTGCTTTTTTGAAAATTCCTGTTTCTTCACAGCAGCTTGAAACGTTTCTCTAGGAGCGGCGGTCATTATACTCCAAGTATAGTCCAAACAAGAACCAAGAACCTACTTCCCTATCCTTGCAATAGGGAATTCATGTACTGCAAAACGGCAAAAACAATGAAAGGTCGATCGGCTTAAGAGCGTACTCCCGTGCACCGTGGTTTTTTGCGCTCCCCTCTCTTTTTCGTCTCTTTCATTTAATAACTTCAAGTATTGTTAGTTACTACTTGGACTGTAAAAGATTCTATAGACAAGAAACATACACTAATCATGCCTGCACCAGTGCCTTTTTCTGCTCAAAACGCTAAGAACGTTGCACAACTTTATAGACAAGCTTTGAGAACCGCTAGAAATTGGATAAACCAAAACTCATTCTACAGAGAAAAGGCTGCTGAAATCAGACTGAGATTCGAACAAAATAAAGACATTTCCGACCCACTTGAATTAGAAAAGGTTCTCACTAAGACTGAAGAATTATTAGCTAAGTTCCAACATCCTGATCCAATTATTCCACCAAAGAGACCAGGTGGTATTATGTATGATAGAAATGCTCCTCCAAGATACACTGAAGGTCCAATGAACTTTAAGAACACTGTTTAATTGCAATATTTTCATTAATTTCCACGTGAGATTAATAGTACAACGCAATCGAAAAAAACAAAAACAAAAAAAAACCATTAAACTTACAACACCCGTTTCATTTCTTCAATTGTCATGTTAGCTTGTTAATTCGTTTTCTATGTCAGTTCAATTTACTAATAGAATTTTTTATCTATTTAACTTTTATTAAACATTTCATGTTATCATAATAATGAAGAGTGAAATAATAAACTAAATTTACAGATATTTTTTTAAACAATTTAATGAATTGATTTCCAGATAACAGAGTTATAGAAAAAATCTTATCTAAAAACCAATATCCAATTTTTAAATAAATATTTCAACTTCATCTATTCATTTTATATATTTCTCTAAAATATTTATATCCCTACTCCGTATATAAACTATTTATACTTATGTCTTTTTAACTTATTTATTCAGTAAAATACAAAATACAAACATGAAAATAATAGTAAGCTCGCGAATTTCCGTTTTTGTCTTCATTCTTTCAAAATGGCTGACTAGTTTATCCTTGATTTCGTTCACCATCTTTCTTCTTCACAAAAAAGCGTAAACAACTATAAGCATTCATGTCTAGGTTCTTTGAAGAGCTAATTAGTGGAATTATGCCCACATGCAATAATAGTATTTGAATACTTGCTTTTCTAAGTTTTGAAACTTGATTATCCAGCAAACTTGATTTTCAATTTACTAACACGGCTCAGCATTTTTTTTTGTTTGATTACAGATTCACCAAAGGAAAATTACGCAGAATCAAACCTGCCTAGCTTAAATGAATTTCCAGATAAAATACAAGAAGATATATTGGATCTATTTTCATACTATGTAGACAATATATGTGACGAAAAGATCAAAGACTTAAATGTTCAAGTCAAATTTTATGGTTTTATTGCATGCGTTATAACAATCTCTTTTATATGTTCTTATTTGCTTTTATTTAGTGTTTGGATTATTTCATTAAATGAAGATAGTTTTTCAAAAACTAAAAGTAGAAAAGAATCTTTCAGAATTATGGATATTATAAGTGATAGTGATGGTGATGGTGATGGTGAAATCAGTTTGGGCGATAATTATGACGATTCCTTTTTTTGGAATTTTAATTTGGAACATTCATTTACTGCTGATTTTACAGGAAATAAACAAGAATTAGAAAATGAACGAATAAAGAACTTGGAAAATATCCAAACTCAAAAATGGGAGTTACCGAAAAAAGTTACCGAAAAGGCGTTGTTCTGGAAAAATAAACAATCAAGTATGCAAAATGAATATTCTGGTTATGAAAGCATTATTGACATTTACTCAAATGAAATATTAGATAATGAGATTATGAGTAATAACGACAAGACAACGAGCAATAATAGTAATTCTTTTCAAAATGGAAGTCTTAGTTTCACTGATCTTCATTTCAAAAGAGTACGTGATTTTTCAGAAACTGATATATTGTCAGGTAATTCGGAAATTTATAACCTATCTAAACACCCAGTATCAAGAGCTTATTCACAATCAAGTATCCAAAAAATTCCTGTTTCAAAGGCATATTCAATCAATGAGACAGAAGATTATGAATCCGAAGTAGATACATCAGACTTAGATTTCAATTTAGAAATATATTCAAGTTCACATTCCAAAATAGTAAATGATGAACACATATCATTACTTCTAGAAAATGATTCAGAGGATTTTTATAATACTAGTAGCTGTAGTAGTTCCAAAGAAAAGGCCGTTTCAATTCGTGCAAGTAAATCTGAAGATAATATTATTGCTAGTAATAATAAAAGGTCGAGTAGTGATGAAAATAGTAAAGAAGAAACCATGATTATGAGTAAATTTGGACCAACTTATCTATATATATATATGAATATTGTTTATGGAAGTTGGAATGAATTTAAGAGTAGAAGCTTTTTAACTGATGGAAATTCCAATAATAAAACTGGTATGAAGAATATTTTCAGATGTTTAAAATATTTTAATAGAAGACAAATTCGTGACTTTAAATGGCCTAAAATTACTGACAAATTGAAAACTATTAGAGGTGCATTTATTATCAAAAAGTATCATGATGTTATATTAAAAAGAATAATTAAAAATGTTGATTTTTTAGCTAATATTCTGATTCATGAAGACATAGAGAATAGAGTTAAACTAGAGATTTACTATTTATTTTTTTATTCATTTAGTTATGAAAGTGAAATTCAAATAAATTTTCAATTTTTAAATCTAACTATCAAAGCTATGATTAAGTCATTAAGTTTAATTGAGTATGAGACGAATGAAGCGAATGAAACAATTGAAAGAAATAAAGAAAATATTGAAAGAAATAAAGAAAATTCAATGATTTTCAGTGATGGTATTAGATGTTTGTATAGCATATTAGGATACTCAACTATTGAAGATTTTATTAATAAAATATTTGAAGAAAACTTTGAAAAAATAAATGAGTTAAGCTTTAAAGAACAAAATATAACTTGGGAGTTATTGAAATTAGTTATTTGTGAATGGATGCTTGAAGCTGAAACAGCTGAGAAGGTTAGTAAAATTTATTATAAATTGAATCCGAAATTTGAAAATTTAATAGCTAATTATGTTGAAAAAGATAATTCAAAATTTCAGGAATTTTTAATTATTTGGAGAATGCTTATCAGTACAGTGAATGTGACTGCCAGTGATAACAATGAAAATAATATAAATGAAATTAAATCAAATAAAATTGCTAAAAAATTAGGAAATGGTGATACACTTCAAAGAAAATTATCAATAAGGAATCTAAGAAATGTAAATAATATTGTGTAAGATCATTGCAATAAAGTATATAATCAATAGGTATGGATGTAATTAAACTAATTAAGTTTTTGTATTAAACGACGAAAGACATATAAGGAGTAATTAACTATAAACAAAAAAAATAAATTTATATCAAATCAAGCTGTATTAAAAAGGTGTCATAAATAGACATATGAGTAAAACAAAAGAATTAAAAATCAATGAATGTTGAGAACTTATGTAAAAAGAAACAAAAAAAAACTTAGATTTGTTCCTTTGCGGCAACTTTGTCTTGTTGTGATTGTTCGTGAATTTGATTTTTTGCTTGTTCAAATAATGCTTCTTCTTCTTCAACGGTTAATTCATTTTTCTTCTTACCCTTAATGTGATACATTGGGTTCATGTGTCTGAAACCGAACTTGACAAATGGTAAATGTCCCTTCTTTTCTTCAAATAACATTAAACCTAATAAGACAATCAAAGATAACCAGTAAATATTGTAAGAAATAACAGAACCATAAGTTGCAGAGTTTTGCCATCCTAGTAAAGCATTGAAAACATCCCAACCGTTATCTGTTTCAGGGTTACAACAATTAACGTGCCAAACAGATTGAGAAATATCATATGAACCTGGACCTGCACCAGATTCGGATGCATCACCACCAGTTTTCTTGTTGAATTCATTGGTTTGTAAATACCAAATACCTCTTGAGAATAAACCAGCTGCAATTAAGTATAAAATTGCAGTAGAGAAACAAAGGAAAATTTGTAAAGAAATTGCAGAACCACCATAGTAAAGGAAAGCACCAACTGCAACACCCGCAATAATACCACAAACAACAGGTAATGGGAAAGCTCTTGCAGAAGCTTCAGAAATACCAACACCACCAACGAAAACGACAGCTTCTAAACCTTCTCTTAAAGTAGTAATGAAAGGTAAAATAAACATAGAATACTTCTTAATTAAATAACCAAACTTGAATCTATCAGATTTCTTAGCAGGTGGAGTTAAGATTGCCCTTGCAATCTTAACTCTCCATTTTCTTTGTAATTTATTAATTCTGACCATGGCAATACCCATAACAGAGATAAGAACAGTTGCAACAATACAGAAAATACCTTCCCATAAATCTTCAGCACCACCCCAAATATCTCTTCCTAAAGAATAGTAAGCACCAATGAAACCACCACCAATTGCTAAACAAATAATAATACCAGCAATAGAACCAGCCCAAATTTGGATGGTTAATTTTTTAGCTAAAGCTTTGTTACCTTCACCAATGGATTGTTTAACAAAGGCCAAAAGAACAGAAATAACAATAACAGCTTCAAGAGCTTCTCTGAAGACAATGAAGAAAATTTGAACGTTGAAAACGTCAGTCATGATGTTCTGTTAGTTGATGATGTTCTAAAAGAGGGGGGAACAAAAAAAAAAAAGAAATACTTTCCCAATAATTAGGATTCATCGTTATAACCTTAATCTGGCACAACAGCAAAGTGCAACCATTATATAGGCCATCGAGTGTAAAAAAAGAAATCAAACGGTAATCCATACAGAGAACTAGAATTTCCACACCGCTAACACCTACGGACTTTTCGCACATAAGCAAATCTCCGCCAATCACTCTAATCTCAATCTAAGGTTTTCACCAATTTTCATGGATTTTCACCAATTTTCAATTTTCACCCTCACTTTCTTCTTCATCTGCTGCTTCCAAATCACATACAGCCTTACAGTTCGGACACAAAAATTGCGGATATGTCTTTACCAAAAGCGGTCTGATACACCGGTAATGCCATGAATGTGAGCAGCTGCTTACAAACACAGCTTGACAGGCCTTAATATCGTCCAAGCAAATTACACAGGGACTCAATTGGGAGCTGACATTATTCTCGTTACCATGACCGTTATCTTCATTGTTGGTGTCAACGTGCGTGGTGGAAGTCAGCGTTTTCAACTTCTCATGTGCTTCCCTATTAAACTTAGCAGTCCGTTTCTTCCAAGAATGATTTAGCTCGATTTTCACCTTCACGCATCGATAGATTTCCTCTGATCCCCCCCTATAATCAACCCCTAGTTGTAAAATATCTGAATCCTTAATCATAACTTTCTCACTTTCCTTATTGGGCACCGAGAGTCTAACATGATTCAAAAATGTACCACTACTACTACTAACATCCTTAATAAACCATTTACCATCTCTATCAACTGTTAGTTCTCCATGTTCCCTAGAAACAACTTTACTTTTAAATACTATAGGTGCACTTGAACCTGATGCTGCAATTGCTGCCTTTTTGTTCTTCTCTGTATATCTACCAATTGATAATTTCATACCTGGTTTAATTTTTCTAATGATTGGTCCAAAAAACATATATGGATGTGTACTCGAATGATCAATTGAAGGTGTTAATCTAATTGAAAAATTACCATTAGAATCACAATACTTATCTGTGTCTTGATTGTTATTATCATTGGCAGTATTGGTAGTGCCACTGTTACTTACTTCATTATCAACCATCATGGCATCTGCATCTTCATTTTCAACTACTCTATCGTTTAATATAATATCTTCAGTCACGTCATCAATTGTAATCGGATTATTAAGTGTAGTACCAACTGTTTGGTTGTTATCATTGTTCATACCAACAGATCCAAAATTATCATTTCTTAATGTATTTCCTCTGGTTCTAATATCTCGATTATTAGTATTAATATTAGTCTCATCCTCGTTCTCATTGATTGTATTAAAATTATTTAATGGATTGGTGATTCTTATCATATCATTTACATTAACATCATCTGTGAATTCTCTAAAATTCCCAATCGTTTGACTGTTAGATAAGTTGTAATTATATGAATTTGGATTAAATGTATTATGTGCTGAATTATCTTCATTGGTTATAACCACACTACTATTCATATTACTATTATTTCCAATATTATCAAAACTTGTAAAAATATGTGGTGATGGTGATACTCTAGATCCATTATTACCGATTACACTTGATTCCATTTGTTGATTGTTTGTTGGGTTATTGAATGGATCGAGACGACTGCTTGTTGTACTTTGTAAATCTGAATTGAAATTAGTTGGAAATCCTAAACTTGAAAATTGGTTATTGTTAAGATTATGATCAATATTATTAGTCGTGCTATCATTAGTTGCATTGTCACTACTCCGTATTGTATCTAATTGAACACTTTCAAAAGGATGCTGTTGCTGATACCGACTATGTTGAGTATTGTTAACGTTTTCTGGAGTTCCACTACCTGTACGAATGAAGGATCTAATCATTTCTTCACTTAAAGAAATATCAAAAGGATTTGTGGATACGAAATTATCATTTCTTCCATTAGATATGTCATTTAAACTATTATTGTAATTATTGTTATTAAACGTGGTATTATTATTATTGCTCATAACATTACTATTTGAGCCTTGCTTTGATAATGATACAGATGCAGATCTTAAGCTTGGTTGAGATGATTGGGATCCTCTTCTCAAACCTTGACGTGGTAAGGATGTATGCTGTGATGACGTATTTGGTCTCATTGAATTGACTAAACTAAAAATTGCATTCCCGATAGATTTCTTTCTTCGTAATTGCGAACTACCTTGTTGAAGTAAAGGAGAGTTATTACCGCTACTATTTGATGAATTGTTTGTCACAGGGTATTCGCTACCTGGAACGTTTGAACTAGGTGCATGTAGATTGGTTGTTGAGTTAGAATTTGAGCCTGGACGAGAGTTTGCATTTGAGTTTGAACTTGTCTGTGTTTGGGTTTGTGATTGTGATTGTGAATGTGATCTTGATCTTGAACTCGATCCAGGTCTTGAATTTGATAAACCGTCTTGTTCAACAGAGACATTTGATGTTGAGGACTTATAATTTGCCGTATTAAATGGAATAAATGGCATCTTCTAAAACTTATCTAGTTTTATAATATTCTAAATTCTACTTATATATGTTTCAATCTTCTGCTAGCGATATTCAATATCAATAATTAGTTGCCAGCAATTTAATATATATATAAATATACCACTCCTTTGTAGAATGCTCACTTGTAAAAATAGAATATTTCAAAATAAAAATGGCCCCGTTCTCTGATTATAAAGTAATCCCTTTAAAAGAATCAACAAGATAGAAAAATGTTAAATGAATATAACAATGTATAAGATATTTATAAATGTAGAAATATAAATTAAAGCTGGTGAGAACCTTTCAATAACGTGAGTTTTTGCTGTAACCGCTGGATGAAACAATAGTGATGCCTCCACTTCAATTCCAAATTCCAAGCAGATCTCAGAATCAGGGCAAGTTTCATTTTTTTTTCTCTCGATTTCCTTTTTTGCCCGCAGTAGACCCACAGCATGATTTTCCGAAATTCATTCCCAATAAGGCAGTTAAATTACTGATGTACAAAAAATATATAAGGCATAACAGCATACTACAATCCAAAATCTTCGTTCAAAACATTCTCAAACGCTTCCATGCAGTATTTCAACTCTTTTCTTTTGACTCCTTCAGGTTCCCAGCTTTTAAATTCTTCAAAGAGTTGTTCAATAATTTGTTCAACATCAAAGTGTTTTTGTAATTTACTTAATTCTTGAAGAAATCCACGTAAACACCATGGAATATGATAACTATTGGTATTGTTTTCTCTCAGATTTCTTGAGTCTTCTGTCATCGTTTTTTGATATAGTAAATCACTTGTATTCAGCATATTGTTGATACCAATTCTGTATCCATATTTATTAGTTAAGACTTTACTGTGCCCACCATCACCGATTTGACTTGAAAAAAAACTACTTAACTCAACCAATAATCCATGATCAGTATAGTTTAAATTTCTAACTGTTAAGATTAAATTAAACAAGCTAATAAGAAAATCGGGTTGATTATCTTTACCATCAACATATAATGCACGATAAATATTTGGATGGAGTAAATGTAATCCTAAACTAGAATATAATGGTGCAAAACAATCATTCAAAGACCCAATAAAGGTGACTTTAAAATTTTTCTTAATTAATATTCTCATATTCCTAATTATTTCTTTACTTTGTAACGAATCTGGATCTTCTAAGTCAAACATTTCACTAATTATATCGTTATCTTGTCCAACACTCCCACGAGTGTTAATCTTGCTTTCAACTTCTGGGAATGGTCCCATTAAAATACCGGAAAATCCAATTAGTCCTAGTTTTTCGACACTATCAAATACATTTGATGTAATCAATCTTGCAAGGACATGAATTGCTAGTGGTACACTGATTGAATTTGCAACTGATAAAATGTAATCACTCTCACTCAATATGTCTACCCAGTTCTCTAAAATTGATAAACATCCATTAACTCTTTCAAAAAGTTTACCATGACCTTCAAGATTTATTATATTTATATTCAATTCAACATTATTTATTGTTGCCCATCTCTGTAATTCAGTTATCGCCATGCTGTTCATCTGTTCGGCAGTTCCTGTTGGTTCACCAATTACATTTTTAACTATTTTTTGTGGGAAAAATCCATGAAAACTTATAACAACCACCTTTTTAACTGGTTTCTTCAAAGTTTTGTTTTTTGTTCTTAATTTATTATCTGCATATAAATGAACTTGTGGTGTGAAAAATAATTCTAATATTGGTAGCCTAGACAATGTAATTCTACAACTTGTTTTCCATGTTAAATCTCTATAGTTCCAGGAAAGATCTGGTAAAACAATTGATTCATGTGCAGTTAAATCATTTAGTTCAGGATCCGTCTTTTTAATCAGCCCACTTTCATTTATTTCAAACATTGATTGTGGTAGCTTTTTTAGAATAACTGGCTTTTTATAACTATTACCTGTAATCAATACATTCTCAAAACTATCATGTAAAGAATACATACTACCCCAGGTAATAGCTTTAGGTATTCCATAGGACTGAACTTTAATTTGATTTGAAACCTCTTTTCTTTGAAGTTTTAATAATTCATCTTCCATAATTCCACTTCCTAAGTCACTCGCTGATTCAGCTGGATTTGGTTTACTCGTTGCATTGAAATTCCATCTCCAAGGTGTCCACCATGATTCTGAACTTATTTGCGCACTTTTACCTTTATCGTTTTCCGATAAAACTGACTTCACATTATTTGACTCAACACTATCTCGACTCATAGCAATAACTTCAGAACATCTGTTTGAAGTACAATCATTTTCTATCAGTGATGCTTGCCTCTGTTGTAAAAATGGTAATGCAGATGGAAGCGTTGATACTCTTCTCGTTATATTCCAAATGAAATTTGTATCGTCGTTTACATTTAACGGCGTATCATCATCAATTATTGCTATATTTGTATCTGATTTGTTCACAGTTTCTTCCGCTAATAATGTCGTTGAATTTGGAGCCCATACTTTATTTGCAAAAACTATTTTATTGCTTGTATAGCCACTACATTGACTTCTTGGAGGTAACAATTCTAGAGCTTGTTGTGGATCTTCGCTTTGAGGTTGGGTAATAACTACATCCGCATTTTCAACTTCATCAGGTTTTTCTTCTTCACTTACTTCTGAAGCACGTTGCCAGAAGGTTAGAGTTTTCCAAAATAATGTTTTTGTTTCTTCCTTTGTAGGTTCATAATTATCAATAATTTCATTATCTGAATGAGTAGTAGCTTTATTTGAATCTTTAAAGATCGGTAAATCCTTTGTAACAGTGGGTTCGGAGATATGTTCGTTCTTTGTTGATGCTAAAATTATTGGAGAAACTATACTATTGGTGGAATTTCCAAGCTTTTGCATAGAAGTTGGTGAATTTCTGTTGGTTTTGATTATAGAATTATTTGAACTGACAATATCTGGGCTGTTCCTCCTACCCATGTTTGGGGGATTCTTCAATTGTTCTTGTTGCATATCTTTCGTATACACAGTATAATTTTATATAGCTTATTGTTGTGGGTTTTGGCGCCAATATTACGGAGCTGCAATAAACACGCAGATACTATTACCAGCAGATATTTACAACCACATGTCGGAGAAGGAAAGTTTGAATAGGGCCCGCGGTGGGTGGCAATTTCTAATTTGTTTCCATTTTTTTTGTTAGTGTGTCAACACCAGTGGAGATTTTTGATGTCGATCATAATTAAAAACATTTTTTGTTAGAAAAGTGGTGTTTTTGGTAGACTATGTCTGGGTGGGAAGACCTTATTTTACAGAGATTGCAGGAAAGAGACGAAAAGCAAAATCAAAATGGTTGTTTTGAAACATGTAAGTACATTTGCTACGATAAATTGATAAGGTAATTGTGCTGTAGCACATACAATAAGTTGTTCTTATATTATGGTTGAAACATAAATACTAACTTGTTTATTATTTTTATTATATAGTGAAGTTTATGAACGAAGAAATTGAAAAATATCGATTGAGATGTGAACAACTTAAAGTTAATGATTCTGTCAATTCCCTTGACAAGGCATTGACAGAAATCGAAAGGTTGACCAAAATGCTTGATTTGAATGAAAAAGTTATCCAGCAAAAAGAACTGGTAAACAATGAGCTAATTGTTGCATATGGGTCTGCAAAACAAGATAAGGAAGCCATCAGGGAACACTATATAAAATTAGAGAAGAAAAATGTGCAATTGCAAGAAGAAATGGCAATGAATAAGAAAACTATAGATCTTATTAATGATCATATACTTGAACTCCAGTTTGAAAATAACATGTTACAACAAAAACTTAAAAATTAACATTGATAATGGACCACAGGGAAAACTAAACCTTGCTGTTTCCATTTTAGGAAATCAGGTAGTTTTTTGTTTTTCTCTTTTTTATTTTTTTTTTTTTTTTGTCAAGTAAATTCATCGAGTTGACTCTATAGATGTTTATCGTTGGTACCATCAGACAATAAAAAACCAACATGACATCTTCTTTGGCTTTGGTATTGCAGCATCTTGCTTCAACGCAACAGGAAAATCTTATTACGGATATTATTGAGCATTTGAAAACCGATAACCAATATGAAAACCACTCTGTATACGTTGATACCTTTTGCGAATTAATAGATCACTCTAAGGTTGTAACTCCTAGTTTAGAAGAATTTGCTTACAATTATTCAATTACTCTTTTACAAAAAAATGACGCCTCAGTTTATTTTAATTCAATTTTAAACCTTTGTCTAACTATTAATAATCTTTCTGAAAAAGTACTTTCTTATATAATCAAAAATTTAACAATCTATCTCACCTATAATCCAAGACATTTTAACCAGCAATTTTTTGATCTTATTAAAACTGAATCTAAGCAAGACACTCATGAGTTATCTTCTTCTTTTATTTTAAATCTTCTCGAATTCACTGAATGGTTCTTTATTAACAATAATGAATTTGCAGCAAATTATTCCCATTCAGGTTTTGATAAGTTATGCCTAGTTTACCTCACAAATGAAGAATCTGAGATGGCCACTGCATCATCAAGAATTCTTAAATGGAGAATGAAGTCACTTTGTCAATCCGAAGAAAGCAATTCATTTTTATGGAAAGTTATTTTCTTACTTCAACAATCAACTAATGGCACTGAAAAATCCTATGGATACACATTATGGCTAAGGTTTTTTGCCCATTTTAAACCTCAAAGTTTAAAATATGATGACCAGTTCCAACAAATTCTTTCAAATGAAATGTATTGGTATTTCTTAAGAGATGGCTTGATTAGTATTACGCATGAACATAAAAAGTTTGCTTTAACTTTGATTCAAATGTCTGTTCAGTCATTATCAATTAATTTATCACTACCAATAATTAGATGGAACTGTGAAAAACAAGAAGACTATATTGAAAGTTGGAAAAGATTTTGCACGCTGTACGAAATTTTAGGTATTGATGCCGCTATGAACCAAGCACAAGCTGCAACTAATGATTTGTTGAGAATTTTTGCACCAGATTCTGATATACCTGTTCCATTTGCATTAACTTTACTCTCTGTTGGTTTCAGAGCTTCAATGGATTGTATTAAAAAATTTTCTTTGAAGTTAGCTTTTAGTTTACCAAAAGAAAGTTTGAGTTTATTCAAATATGATTTTAAATTTATTTCACAAGTGTTTTTACCATTTACTATGAAATCTTCACATTTTAGTGTTCAAGAATTAGGGGATCGTAAATTCACATCACAATTTGGCAATCAACTTCGTGATTTTATTTGTAACTGTGTCGATTCATTAGATTCAATAGCAGACATTTCAAACTTAGTTAATGCAATTTTTGGTTCTATAAGTGAAAATCGTCTAGTCTTTGGTGTCGCACGTATTTATATTACCTTGGGTGTTTTACAAGGTTTAGAAAAGAAAAGGTTTAAACCACTGAATCCATCCATTTTAAGAACTTTAATGTCACTTTTTGAAACTACTGCTGAGGGCGAAATTTGTAAGACAACTTTACAAACTATTCATTTGAGAACAATGTTACAAATTGATCCAGCCGTAGTTACCTTAAAATCATTTATTCAAGCCGTTGTTTATTTTATTCAAATTAATGGCTACAAGTTATATGTTGATAATCAAGAATTCTTTCTAGACTATTTCAGTACTTATTTTCGAAAAGAAGATTTCATTACATTGTTAGCTGATAAAAATGTGACAATTCCTGCTGAAGAATTTGTAATTGTTTCATCTTATTTAATTTCTGAAAAAATGGAAGCAGCAACAATAACACCTTATATTTTATCACATTCCCAATCTGCAAATCTTTTAGCTCAAATGTCAGCTAGTGGATTAGGTTTTAAACCTATCTGGGGTGAAAATCTAATTGTCTCACGGATCGAACATTTTGTTAATGAAATGGTTGATGGCTCAAAATCTTTAGATATTTCAGTTTATTCAGATTGTGAAAAATTATTTAAGAATAGTATTCTATTTTCAAATGAATTTTGGGTAAGCATGAGATTGGATCCATTATTTGAAATGGTTTTCAAGTGCTTGACTGAAGTTGATAATTCTGAAGAAGCTAAATACTATGTTGCTCAATTTAAGTTTATTTCATTAAGTTTTCCGCAATGTGTCTTCAACGAAGACTTCAATATATCATTTGAATCTCTCAATAACTTATTGGTTCATTCGCTTGAAAAAGTTACAAAGGGAACCGATAAAACATTTTATAAGGTTAAGGATGAACTCAATTCATATATTTTAAACTGTATTAACTCACTCTTTAAAATCAGTCTATTTGATTCTGTTTTTAGAGATAATATTTTGAATCTCGTTAATGATTTTGTATCGGTAGCTGGATATTATTCACAGTTATCAATTGTTCAATTAGTTGATTCATTCCTTAGTAATTGCACTGAAAAGGCACCATTATCTAAGAAGGAAGCTCTTTCAATCGTAGCTAGTTTACAAATTATGTGGAAGGACCTTATAGCAGATCGCTTAGTTTTGAATGAACGTCATTTACATCAATCATTTATTAAGCTACTTTTAAACCCAAAATTATTGATCGCTTCAATTGATAATAAAGAACTAGCTACTTCATTATACGAAATTTTAGAAGAAATAATAACACAATCGTCAGGTAGAAAAGGTTTACTTCCATATTTATTCAAAGCGATCTCGGATTATCAGGTTTGTCATACAGATCAGTTTGAAGAAACGTTTTGGTTGGCTAAATTGCTTGTCAAAGGCACTTTCCTTTACCAAAGTGAAATTAACATTTTTCAACTTGACTGTATTCTTTCTGAAGAATTTGATAGAAGTTTAAATATTTCGGGTGAAGCTTTATATGAATCGGTCTATGGTGCACCGGAACTTAATTATCGTGTCACGATTTTTGCTATTGTTGGTGCTCTCAAAACATCTGCATTCGCAAATAAAATTTGGGATTTTATTTTCAACAACCCATCAGTTTTCCATTTTCTTGATCCAAAAAAACGTACTGATCATAAAGAGCAATGGAAGAGGATTCAATTTTTATCCTTATTGGTTGCCACAACTGACATTTTAGAGTCCTCGGATCTCGTTTACTATATCGAAAAATTCCTGTTACAAAGATTATTCAAAGAGGCGTCGCCTCTTTGTCGTGTCTATATTGAATGGATTGTCGCCCTTGCAATTCTACGTGTTCCGTATTTTAAAGATGTTGTTTTCGCTGTGTTAAAAGAAGGTGTTGAAGCCCAACAACCCTTGGTCGTTGTAACTTTTGAGCGTATTTTTATGTTGCTTACATTACAACTAGATGATAAAGAAAAGATTAACTGTTTAACAAAATTTGTTGTTGATATTGTACTTCCTATAGCTTCTTCAAATCGTGCCCTTAACAGACATTTTTCGACTAGTATGGCATGTGTTATTTATAATGAGGTTGTTAGGAAACAATTGGACTTTCCACCTTTGTTGAAGGAAACTTTAAGGAAAATTTATCACTTTGCACATGGTTCTGGTGATTATGATAATTACCGTGTTGGTGATGCGTTGTTGTGGAATATCAAAAAAGATCTTAATTTAGTTGCAATTACAGGTGGATTGTTATTAAAGGTTTCGGATAGAGAAATTGATGCAATATATGAAAAAGATTATAAAACCTTATTAACTGACAAGCAAAAATCTATATTGAGAATTCCGGTTGGTATTGATGAAGTAGATGCTTGGATTGTAGGCAAGAGAGGACATGAACTTAAGTTAGAAACTTATTATGTTGATGTAAATGAAGTAAGTGAAGAATCTTCAGTTTTACAAACAAAAAGTGGTGTTTGGTCTACAGTTATGGAACTTGATGAAAACGTCAGAGCAGCTGCACAGGTTAAAAGATCAAAATTAATTGTTGTTTCATCACTTGTCGATAAACCTCCAAATCTAGGTGGTATTTGTAGGCTATGTGATTGTTTGGGTGCTGGGTGGATGACAGTGGATGAAATTTCAGTTAAGAATGATCCAGAATTCAAAAGTGTTGCAGTTACCGCTGATAGATGGATGCCCTTAATTGAAGTCAAAGTTGGAGAAATTGCGGAATTCATGAGGTTAAAAAAGAAAGAAGGTTATACTTTGATTGGTTTAGAACAAACTGATAAGTCGGTTGATTTAAACAGTGAACTGAAATTCCCAGAGAAATCATTAATTTTATTAGGTAAAGAAAGAGAAGGTATTCCAGGTGAATTATTAGCAGAATTGGATATGTGTGTTATCATCAAGCAAGTCGGTATTGTTAGATCAATGAATATCCAAACTGCAACTGCCGTTATCGTTCATGCGTACTCATCACAACATTGTTAAACGGAAGTAATTAGTACACACACACTTTTTTATAAAATTTATAAATTGCTTAACTTGTAAATGGCTAAAAAACACCGTCAAATTCGTCCACATCTTGCTCAGCAATAGTATTCAATGCACTAACTACAGTATCGGCAACCTGTGTAATTAATTCCATAGACTTAACAATTAATGCTGGTTTCAAACCCTTAGTATTTGTACTTGATAGTGTCAACGATTGAATTGGGGTTGTTATTTTAGAGTTTGACCAGGTAATGCATATACCATGTTCCAATATTTGTTCTTCTTCCAAAGATGGGTCTATTATAACTGTATTTCCAGCAATACCAACAATGAAAACTAAACCAGGTTGAAATGATTTTTCTGAATCTCTTGGTATTAAGTATTTCGATGTTTCCCAATCATCTGAAAAAGTTGGCTCTTCTTCGACATCAAAATCATCCTTATCAGAAATTAATAGAGGTAGCCTGGTGGACTTTAATGCAAGATAAACACCCATCGATATTAATGATAGTAGTGAATAAAGTGTATATGAGGAATAGCTAAAATCTTCTGGAAGATACAAAATTGAAATATCAACAAATAATTGAAAGTAATATTTATCAGTTAATTTGAGGACAGAGAAATCAAAACTATCATTCAATGATTGATTGATTAAAGTTGTTAAATGCTGACATAAGGTTGTATTATCCTTTTCGCCAAAAATATCAATTTCAACTTTAATTAAGTCTGAAATATTACTTGATCTAATAACTTTAGCCTTGACACTTGATATACATTCAGTACCATCGGCATTATATATACGTGATGAGCCATTTGAATTCGGTAAAAACCCACAATTTGCTTTCAACGGTCTGTATTGATTCGGTTTTCTTGCATCTGGTCTTTTTGGAGTTGATGAAACAAGAGAATCATAAATATACGCACTTTCAGCAATAGACAAAACCATTTGAACTGTTTCAAAAAATATTTTTCCTTGCTTTTTGAGGAAGAGAAGTAATAAACTTCGTTTACTGTATAGTATGGAATTTTGATATAAAAAAATCTTTTTCATGTTTATAGTTTTCAAACTTAGTTGTTAAAGCGTTAAAAATTTTAAAAAAATCTCCGAGACGGGGAATTGAACCCCGGTCTCCCGCGTGACAAGCGGAAATTCTAGCCACTAAACTATCTCGGATTTACAAATTTTAAAAACTTGGTGAAGCTTATCTATGAGTATTAATATGTCATGTTACTTAACCTATCCTTTAAATATTGTTTTTATACCACTAATATTATGGAAGACACACTATTGGCCCAGATCTTTATTGAAATATTTAATGTATTAATTATTCAAACATTAAATTATATCGAATTTTGTTTACTTCAATTATTATATTAGAAATTTTCATTCATTGTATTGACTTGTGGATGTGACAAAAAAAATGGCTGTCCATTCATTATCTTTAATTAAATTCTTTTTGTTTTTGAAAATCAGTCATAGATTTAGCGATCATACCACCTAAATCAGTATAGATAGATAAGTATAAAGATGGTTTAATTACCACAAGTAATATTAATAGATAGAAAGACAATATATTCAAGAGTATCATTGTTAGCAAAATTTCCAGTGAAGCTTCTTGTACTTTTAATAAACAGTAATAAACAAAGAATATCACAAAAATATATGTGCCTATAAAAGGAAATAGTTACACTTGTTTTGATAATTATGTGATATATATTTTTACTACTATATCTTTCCATTTTCGGTTTTAATATAATTCCATGTGCAGCTAATCAAAAATTAGCAATATTGTACCGAATAAACAGAACGGATCAGTCACATTCACATGACATTGGTTCTAGAACACTGCTTAAAACAATTGTTGTTTTTAAAACATTGTTCTTATTCATAAAGCAACTATGTCACTTTGAAAAAACAACATTGATTTAGCATACAATTTATAATGACTATGATTGTTAAAAGTATAGTTTTACGAACAGGTGTTTTATTATTTTTATTTTTGAAATAATCATTCCAAAACGGTACTTTAAACAGAACACTACCATTACAAGTAGGTTATTAAGCTAGCCTTTAAACTTTCCATGCTATTAGAAAACTATTAAATGAAAGGTTTCGCATCACCGCTATGGCATAAATGACAGTCATTTAATAAAAGTTGTTATGCTTAAACCACAAACTGCTGAAGTGAAGCTAGTATTATATGGATATGCATAAGCAAGTGTCAATTAATTATGTATACCATTACAAGAATAGTTACACGTCAACATCAAACTGGAAATACAATTAGTATCATGAAAAACAAGGTGTGCAATTGAATTATAGCCTAGTAAACTGCTACAACAATTGCAAAAACGGCAACACAAAGAGATATAACTAATGAAAGCAGAGTAAAAACCCCCAATCGACTTCCTGGAAATTCGTCAGCAGTTAATAATTGTTGAATAACAAAAAATCGTATAGTTCCAATCAATACACAAATAATTGCACTTAACATAAAAGTCAAACCCAAACCTTTGCTCATTCTTAATACCATATGCGAGTCCTCATGTCCAGCACTTAATTTCAACAATTGAGCAACACCAACACCAACTGAAGCCAAGCTTAATGAGGTTCTTAACCAAGCTAAAAATGTACGCTCTGATGCCAGATGGTCACGAGCAACAGAGTTTTTATTTTCTAACAACAATGATCCAAAATTTAACCATGACTTTGGACGTTTGACGCTTATTGGTGCCAGTAGACTCACATTATCATCCATCAAATCACTAGTGTTGTTGTTTTCAGATGTTTCTTGATTGGTTATAATTGAGTTTGGAACAAATGCTGCAATATCTAAATCTTCCATCTCAAAAGCTAAATTGTTGTATGCTGTCTACTATAAGGCTTGCATTTGTAAGAAGTCTATAAAAAAAAGAATGGCAAAAAAACTAGATAAATGTTTAATCACACATCTACGTAAATTGTGAAGAAGTAGAAATTTAATGAATATGTCGCTTATAATAAGTAATAAAGCTCTCTTTGGGCTAAAAAACTTCAAACAATAGATTGTAAAACAAATTAATGTTTTGTTAGTTTCAAAATTTTATAATTATGGTTTGTCTCGGAAATTCAAAAATTAGACTTTCGATAAGTGATGGGTATATATATATAAATAAAGCATATAGAATCTCTTAGAAACGCAAACTTATAAAAAATACAGTTTATTTCTTTCCTTCAAGAACTTTGTAAAAAATGTTTTCTTATCTTTTACACCTAGATTTTGCAGTACAAGCCGAGGTTTAACGCCATTGCTACTAGAGATCTTTGAGCGACCTTTTATTGTAACATACTAGGCAGCATTCCTATTTCTTCTTCCAGTATTACCACGAATCTTTCTTTTATATTCATTCAATTCCTTGAATTGCTCTTTGTTTGATGCATCATGCTTGAGCTGCTTTCGACTTTTTCTTACTTTTTTATTCATATTTTTCTGCCTGAACTCTTCTCTAAACTTTTCCACTGATGGTCGTTCCGATTTTACCTTTTCTTTACCCGTCTGTTTACTAACAGAATAATCAGATTCTCGATTTTTTTCAATAATACCCACTTGCATAACACCATCTTCAGATACCAAACCGAACTGTTGGAGCTTCAGAGACGGATCCAACTTATAAGGCATATCTGATTTTCTCATGGAAAACAACATTAAGAATACTCCAAGTGCCAAGACGAGCACAGTGAAAACTAACCTGGTATATTTTCTAAGCGTGATTCCAACTCGAGGCATAATTCTATCAAACTGCAGTTGAGAGATAACAAAAAAAAACACAAAATAGATACAATGCAACGATATCTATCAGACAATCAGACAGATGATTAACGGATTTTCAGTTTTTAATGCTGAACAATTGAAAATTAGAGCACCTCCCTGACAACATCTCGCGCAGCCTCCTGGAAAAGTATAAAAGGCAATGGTCTTCCATTTTTTTTTCACTCATCTGTATAGTATTTTTGTTTCTTTTGAACTTTTTCCTTTCTTAAGATCTCTTTGCCTTTTGGCTTAGATCAAGTGTAGTATCTGTTCTTTTCAGTGTAACAACTGAAACTGGAGTCCGTTTTGCGGTCTTCATTATTGTTACTCCTATTTTTGATGAGATTTTTGCCTCCTGTCTGCTGTTCAGATTTATCTGGCACAGACGCCTGGCGCTGGTGTCGCTACCCTTACACTTCTGGTTTCTGACGCCTAATTTCCACATTTGACACACAAAGGTTTGTGTGCATTTAGTGGGCATGACATTATTGTTAGTTTTTGTTGTCAACTAATTAAATTATGTAGAAAGTAGGGGAGCGCTGAATTTCAGACTCAAAATTTTTTTTTGTTATTAAATTTTTCCAGTTCGCATTATTGTTTTGTTTGTGTTTACACTTTTCAATCTCTAAACGTATTTCTTACCGTGTTTTTTATGTAGTTCTCTGAGATACACAAATTGTAATAACGATTATCATAACATATACGTCGGAGGAACACGTAATTATATTTTTCAACATTTGGCATTATTTATTGTTCTAAGCTCATTCATTTAATCTATAAAAAATGGCTCCAGGGTGGAATTTAAAAGATCAAATTGAATGGATTCAGAGTTCAAAACCTTATATACCCAAAATAAATCTAGATATAACTGTTTTAACACCCGAAGAAGAATCTCAATATAATAATTTTAAAGTATTTCCAAACCCCACTAATATTCAAAGATCGAATACCATGAACCATGAACTACGAAATTTAAATTTTGCCACTCAAAACAATCTAGTTAAAAGAAGTAACACAGCTTCGAATATCAATATGGCTGATGAAACCCAACCTAATTACGCAAATGGGTCATTTACGCAAAAAACTTTACCACTGAGAAATAGTGCACAAATGAACACGTATGATAGACCGGCAAGTAACTCAACACCCGTACCAGCAATAAACATAAAGAAGAGTCAATCAAGTCATGCACAAATTAAAATTACCGATTTAATGCAGAGAAATAATAAACCTAAGAGTGCTGATTCTTCAATTGAACCAATTATAGATTTAACTCAAGATGAAATGGTAAATGATGCCCCAAAAAAGAGGAGGTTAGCAGCTAATGATAATTTTGGTTATGATGATACTGATGTTTTCTCAGATGATGATGACGTAGTTAACGAAATTTTAGCAAAAAGTGATTTGGTTGAAAGTTTGAAAATTTCACAACCTAAAATAACGGAAAAAACAGAATCTACAGAAACAAATGTTCTATCACAGCATTCTAATATAAATTTATTTCCGAATTCTATTGAAGAATTAATTACTTTATGTGAAAAACAATCCCAATTAATCAAAAGTTTATCAGCATTAAATGAGTTCCTAGAGGATGGTTTGAAAACTGAGACTTCAACATCAGTCTCGGAAGATTATAAGAGAAAGGAAAGAGAAAAGTTTAATCCAAAATTGAGTGTTTTGAAAGATGAATGTAATAAGTTAAAAGCTGTTTTGCCTGCCATTGCTTTATCAAAAATTGGCGTGTTTTTTAACGGCAACAATATCAATGTCGATAATTGTAAATCAACCGTAACTGAAATTTCCACACCATTATCAGCACATACTCCCACAGCAACAACGACAACAGTTACTTCTGCAACTAGTGCAGTTAACATAGTAATACCCACATTAATAAATGCAGCAGTAACTGCATCGACAACGACAGCAATGAGTACATCAGCATCTATGGCAACAAATTCTGGAACAACAAAAACAACACAGGGATCGAACAGTGTACAATCAACTACAATACATAAGGGCAATAGTTTTTCGCAATTTGGCACCAACTTAGATGACACAATTAATATACCAACTGATGTTGGTTTTGAGGACAAAAAAATTGACAAAACCAAAAATTCCGATTCAGAGTCAAATGATGGCGATGACCCTGATATTATCATCCAGAATGGTAATCCAGAAATTACAAAACAATCAGAGAATAATATTAGTTCTGAAATTTTTTCATCGCCAATATATGATGTATCAACGAATCATGATCAACTAACTTTTGAAAAAAGAAAAAGAATCAGAAAACAAACAGCACAACTACCAATTTGGGAAAGTCAAGGCGATGAGATTGAAGATTCATTCAATTGTGAAAGTCAAAATGAACCTGCTACCGAATCTCAGATAAGAGCTGAAATGAATAGTTTTGTGATTGATAACACCAAAGATGAAGAATCAGATAGCTCTTACAGAGATGATGATGAAAATGATGATATTGAAGATGATATTGAAGACATTGAACATTCGGATAACATTAGATTAAACGATACTGTAAATGAAGATATTGAAGAGGTCGAAGACTCACTACGTTTTTCAAAATCAAATGCAGTGGAGGAGATATACGACAGTGACATTGATATTGATAAATCAAATACAAAAATGCCAATATGTCTATCTGATTTTGATGAAATTGTTGATGACAATGACAACGCAAATATAGATGTGATGGCTAATGATGTTATTAATAATGTTAATAGTTATGCTAATAACTATGCTAATGATGCTGTTGGTGGTATTAGTAAAAATATTGGAAATAACAACATCAATGTTTTTGCTAAAGACATGGGCACTAAACAACACAATGTAACTAGAGGTGTTCCATTTGATGCCCAATGGTCAAATGATGAAGAATTTCCTGTTCATTCACCATCAAGTAATGAATTAAATAACAATGATGCTATTATTGAAGACGTTGAAGAGGATGGCGATGCTGATGAAAATTACGATAGAGAAAATGGTGATGAAGATATTATGGTTATTGAAAATAAAGATGACTATTTTACACAATTTAATGAAGAAAGGGATGTTGATAATAAAGAAAATTTAGATGATGATTTGGGATGGGACGATGATTTTGATGAATCAATCTTTATAACCCAAGTTCATAACAAACCTAAACCAAGAACTGAAAACGTTGATGATATAACTGAATTAACCAATCCAGTTAAAGAAAATTTTAAGCAATATCACGGTAAGCATGAATGGACAAGTGAAATTTACAAAGTTTTAAAGAACACATTCAAACTACAATCGTTTAGGGAGAATCAGTTAAACGCAATTAATGCAACGTTATCTGGTGATGATGTATTTGTTTTGATGCCAACTGGTGGTGGTAAATCTTTATGCTATCAATTACCTGCAATTATTGATTCAGGCGTCACATCAGGCGTTACTGTTGTTATATCACCGTTGATTTCATTGATGGAGGATCAAATATCTCATCTAAACAATAGGGGCATTCATGCATCTATGCTGAACTCTAAAATGTCAGCAGATGAAAGAAAACATGCTTTTAACCTGTTTATTGAAGGCATGTTAAGCTTAATGTATTTATCTCCTGAAATGATCAGTAAAAGTGTTCAATGTAAAAGGGCAATTTCAAAACTTTATAGAGATAATAAATTAGCAAGAATTGTTATTGATGAGGCTCATTGTGTTTCGTCCTGGGGTCATGATTTTAGACCTGATTATAAAGAATTGAAATTTTTCAAAGAAGAATATCCTGATATACCAATGATGGCATTAACTGCAACAGCGAATGAAATTGTTAGAAATGATATTATTGAACATTTAGGATTGAGGGATCCTAAATTTTTTAAACAAAGTTTCAATAGAACTAACTTATTTTACGAAGTTCTGCCAAAAGATAGAGCAGTTATGGAAAATATTGCAAGTTTAATTAATAGTAAGTATAAACAGTCAACAGGTATTATTTATTGTCACTCAAAGAATTTATGTGAAACAACAGCAAAAAGGTTAAGCGAATGTGGTATCTCATGTCAGTTCTACCATGCTGGTATGGAGACAAAGGATAGATCAAGCGTTCAACAAAATTGGCAGGAGGGTAAAACTAAAGTCATTGCAGCGACCATTGCATTTGGTATGGGTATTGATAAAGGTGATGTAAGATTTGTTATACATCTAACAATACCAAGAAATTTAGAAGGTTATTATCAAGAAACCGGTAGAGCTGGTAGAGATGGCAGTCACTCAGACTGTATAATGTATTATTCGATGAAAGATGTTAGAACCATTCAATCGTTAATTAAGAAGGACACAGGTATTGACAGACATAGTAAAGATCACCATCTGGATAAATTACAGCAAGTTATTCAATATTGTGAAAATAAAAGTGAATGTAGAAGACAAATTGTTTTGCAATATTTTAATGAACAATTTAATAGAAAAGATTGTCATAAACAATGCGATAACTGTGTTAATTATTCAAACACTGAAATTCAACTGAAAGATAGGACAGATGTTGCTAAAAAATGTGTTCAGTTAGTTAAATCAATTCAAAGCACTAAGGTTACATGTAGTTTATGTCAAGATATCATTAAAGGATCAAAGTATGCCAAAATTCTTAAACTGGGATTTGATAAGTTAGATGAGCATGGCACAGGGACTGGATTAAAAAAAGTTGATATTGAAAGAGTTTTTTTTCATTTGATTAAGGAAAATTATTTACAAGAAAAACCAACTAGGACTCGTGGTGGCTTTTCGACAAATTATATTTATGTTGGTTTAAATGCAAACAAACTTTTGAATGGTAACGCTAAAGTTGTTTTAGAAGAAGTTAAAATTAATAAAGTTCATAAAGATGTCCCAGTTCCATTAACAAAACAGACGTCCTTTAGACCAAGTTCAGAATTATGGAATGGGGGAGTAGTTGATTATACAACAACATCAAGAGTATTCAATGGTAGTGGTACCAATACGAATATCATAAGTAAAGGCGTTACAACACGTATATTAGATTTAAATGATCCTGCAAAAAAACAACATCTGGATAACTGTTATTTAACTCTAAGGAAATTAAGAGGCAAAATTTGCACAGATTTAAGTTTGAGTAAGGAAGTTACATTAGGGTCCGATACAATGTTCAAAAACATGTCATTAGTATTACCAATTACGTTAAAAGATTATCAAACATTAGAAGATTTTAAACCTGATCAAGCTAAATACTTCCCTAGATTTAAGAGGAAAATTGAAGAGTTAAGAAACCAAAGAATGATGCTATTCAATACACTGTCGTTAACTAAAGCACAGGACCGAATTACTGGTAAACAAGATAGTGTTATGGATATCACAGAGGATTCTATGTCAGTCATATCAAACAACATCAACAATTCAAGTTCCAGCTATTTTACAAACAAGGGTTCTAAAAGTAACAAGAGAAAATCAGCTTGTAAAGAAAGCAGCCAGGGCCATAGGAAACGTGCCAAAAATAGCAATAGTAACCGAAATATTAATATTTCAAAACAAACTTCATATGCTGCTGCAATGAAGTTTTGATGGTGGGTTTAATAGTATGTAGAGTATAGATAGTGTAAATTATTAAAGATAAACTAGAATTTCATGTTAGCCCGAGTCAAAATGCAAAACCTCGCGATGACTTGACCTAATTAGAAATACTTAATTGAAAAATTTTATTATTTTTTTTGATTCAAATATTCCATTTACTAAACGGAGTTTTCTTCTTATTGAAGGTAAATGTTGTTTAGTTTTTGCTCTTTCCTGTAGTCAAGCCCCTCATCAACGCAAAACAAATAACCCTTAAATGTCTTCTAAAATTAACGTCTTGGTCATCGGTAACGGTGGTCGTGAACATGCTTTAGTTTGGAAACTTGCACAATCTCCATTAGCTGGTAAAATTTATGTTGCACCAGGTAATGGTGGTACTGCAACAATGTCTGAAAACGTTGAAACTGTTCCGATTGGTTCATCATCAGCAGATTTCTCAAAACTTGTTGAATTTGCAACCACGAAAAACATTGGCTTAGTGGTCCCAGGTCCCGAACAACCATTAGTTGATGGTATTGCCGATGCTTTCAAAGCAGTTGGTATTCCAGTCTTTGGTCCATCAGGTGCAGCTGCACGTATGGAGGGCTCAAAAGCTTTTTCAAAGGATTTCATGAAGGATTATAATATTCCAACTGCAAGTTACGAAAATTTTACTGATTATGAAAAGGCAAAAGAATATGTTTTAAATGCAACTACAAGATTAGTTATCAAAGCATCAGGTATTGCAGCTGGCAAAGGTGTTTTAATCCCAGAAACTACTGAAGAAGCTTTAGCTGCAATTAAAGAAATTATGGTTGATAGAGCTTTCGGTAACGCAGGTGATGAGGTTGTTATTGAAGAATACTTAGAGGGTGATGAATTATCAATTTTATGTGTTTCTGATGGCTATTCATACGTTTATTTTCCACCTGCTCAAGATCATAAAAGAATTGGTGATGGAGATGAAGGTTTAAATACTGGTGGTATGGGTGCGTATGCTCCAGCACCATTAGCTACCAAATCATTACTTTCTAAAATTGAAACCACAATTTTAAAGCCTTCAATTGATGGTATGAGAAAGGCAGGTTATCCAATGGTTGGTTGTTTATTTGTTGGTATTATGGTTTCTCCAACAGGTGAACCAAAAGTTTTAGAATATAATGTTAGATTTGGTGATCCAGAAACTCAAACTGTTTTACCATTATTGAAGAGTGATTTATTAGAACTTTTCGTTGCAACTACAGAACATAGATTAGATTCAGTAAACTTTGAAATTTATCCAAATAAATCTGCAACAACTGTTGTTATGGCAGCTGGTGGTTATCCTGAAGCTTATGCAAAGGGTGATGAAATCACGGTTAACAAAAGTGCATTACCTGAAGATACCTTCATTTTCCATGCGGGTACTAGGTTAACTGATGACAAAAAAGTTGTTACATCGGGCGGTAGAGTTATTGCATCAACTGCAATTGCCGATTCTTTAGAAGCTGCAGTTAAAAAGGCATATGTTGGGGTTGATGCAGTTTCATTCAAAGGCAAGTATAACAGAAAAGATATTGCGTACAGAGCATTTAGAGATCAAACAAAGAAAATAAGTATTACCTATGAAGATGCAGGTGTTAGTGTTGATGCAGGTAATAAATTAGTTGATAATATCAAAAAAATGGTTAAATCAACCGCAAGACCAGGTGCAGATTCTGAAATTGGTGGATTCGGTGGATTATTTGATTTAAAGAGAGCTGGATTTGATGATATAGATGAAACTATTTTAGTTGCCGCAACTGATGGTGTTGGTACAAAATTAAGAATTGCACAAATCATGAATATTCACAACACTGTTGGTATCGATTTAGTTGCAATGAATGTCAATGATTTGGTTGTTCAGGGTGCTGAGCCTTTAATGTTCTTAGATTACTTTGCCACAGGTCATTTAGATATTAATGTTGCAGAAAAATTTGTTGAGGGTGTTGCAAACGGTTGTAAGTTGGCAGGTTGTGCACTAGTTGGTGGTGAGACAAGTGAAATGCCAGGTATGTATGCACCAGGTCATTATGATACAAATGGTACAGCAGTTGGTGCAGTTTTAAAGAAAGAAATTTTACCAAAGTTCGATGAAATGAAGGTTGGTGATATCTTATTAGGTATCGGATCGGATGGTGTTCATTCAAATGGTTTTTCATTAGTTAGAAAAATTATTGATTCAACTGATTTTGAGTACACCGATGCAGCTCCATGGAAACCATCAAAGACAATTGGTGAAGAAGTTTTAATTCCAACCAGAATCTATGTTAAACAATTATTACCATCAATTAAACAAAGATTAATTTTAGGTTTATCACATATTACAGGTGGTGGTTTAGTTGAAAATGTTCCAAGAGCATTACCAAAAAATTTAGCAGCATCAATTGATATGAAGACATGGGAAGTTCCAGAAATTTTCAAATGGTTAGGTAAAATTGGTGGTGTTCCAATTAAAGACATCCTAAAGACTCTTAATTTAGGTATTGGTATGGTTGTTATTGTTAAAGCTGAAAATGTTGAACAAGTAACGAAAAACTTACAAGAAGCTGGTGAAGTTGTTTATAAAATCGGTGAATTAGTTGAACGTAAAGATGGCGAAGAAGGCTGTGTGGTTCATAATACTGAGAACATGTACTAAGCCAATTTATCATCTCTGGATTTAATTGATTAATTTAATTTAGTGTGTCCTATATAATATATAAAAACCTCGATAACACATATGATTTACAGTAAAATTCAAATTTAGCCTGACACGTGCAAAAGAGAACTTATGTAGTAATCTCGAAATCAAAACGAGAAGCTCAAGATAAAATTTTTTCGTTTCTTGAATTTAAGTAAGCATATGTGTTCTGCTGTAAATTTTCAATATATCAGTAGCTCACACATTTCCGAATACAATAGAAAAACACTATTAACATTCTTTTATTTCATATATGATATTTAAGAAGGAGCCACCCTGAATATTGTCTTCTTGAGCCAAACCAAAGTAAGTAACTATATTAAACTAATAACGAGTTTCTTAAAAGATAATCAAAAATGTCCGATTTAGAATCACATCCAAGAAGAATCTCAACAATTTCAACAACATCTACATCATCATCCGAATCTGCTATTTCTGTAAGCTCATCAAACGATGAAGTTTCAATGCATTCAACGATTAGTGGAGATTCACAATTAGATGATCATAGACACCAAAATTTAAGTTTACCAATACGTAATGAATCAACCAATATCACCACTACCAATACTATCACTTTTAATAATAACAACTCAAGTCAAGAAATAAGTTTGAAGGATAAAAGCACGAAACAGCAACAAAAAGAACAAAAAGAACAAAAAGAACAACAACAACAACAACAACAACAACAACAACAACAACCACAACCACAACAACAGCAGCAGCAACAGCAACAGCAACAGCAACATGAATTAATAACTCATGACTCACCCGTCTTATATAATAAACATCCAACAACAAGAAAGACTAAAAGAACAAATTCTCATGGTTCAATCAATTCAACTAGACCAATTTCCAAACCTTCTAAGATAATAAATATAAACAACAACTTAAATTCAAGAGATTTAATTAATAGAATGATCAATAATGAAAATGATGATGACGAATATGCTCTTAAATTTACTGATAACTATAATTACAATTCAAAGAATAAAAATACTGCTACTAATTTAAGTTTTGCCTCAAACTCGAATACTCCAATTCCATTAAATATTCCACAAGGTGCTAATATTAAGGCACAACAGTTGTTAGTAACAAATTCACAGCCACATACAAAAACGAGATCCATGTCATTCAGTGAACAAGTTAAATCTTTTATTAGACCAAAGGAAGACTCAGTTAGCAATGGGATTTTGTTGAGTAATACAAACAACACCAATAACAATGATGATTTAGAAAGTATTGATAGTAATAATTCGAGCAAACGTCTAAGGTTCCCAAATAACAGTGTAGCGCTTAATAAAGTCACATCAAGGACATCATCTAGGTCAATTAAAAAAAAATTGACCAACAATAGTGATAATAATAGTGATCTTGATTCACATGCCTCTAGAGAATCACAGGAAACTGAGGAAGATGTTTGTTTTCCAATGTTACCAGAACATATTAGAATCAGGGGTATTGATTTTGATGAAATTGAAGAATTTATAATTGAGCAGAATGAAGAAAATAGAAGGATTTCAATACGAGAAAAGGAATTGAAAATGGATTTAAATCAATCAATTACTACAAGTTCTGAAAAAATTAGTTCTGCTGCTTTGAAATATATACCAAAGCATATTAAAAATGACTTTAGTGGGGGCACATCATCAGAAAATTCCGAAAAGTATGATTTCAATATCAATACTGATAATAATAACAGTAATACTACCAATAATGAAAATGTTACATTCAATCCATCGGGAAATAAACAAGAGCCGGATGAAGAAGAAGATGATCAATTGCCTACACGATTTAGCTTTTTCTCATCAGAAAGAGAAGAAACAATACATGCAGCAGATATCCCATCATTGATTGAACCAGGACAACCATTCAAAGAGTTATTTGAACCAGCAGATTCTATTTGGTGGTTGGATTGTACATGTCCAACAGATTCAGAAATGAAAATGCTAGCGAAAGCATTTAGCATCCATCCATTAACAGCAGAAGATATTAGAATGCAAGAAACACGTGAAAAGGTTGAATTATTTAAAAGCTATTATTTTGTTTCATTTCATACCTTTGAAACAGATATTGAAAGTGAGGATTTCTTAGAACCGATCAATGTTTATATTGTTGTTTTTAATGCTGGTATTTTAACATTTCATTTTTCACCAATCATAAATCCAGCAAATGTTAGAAGAAGAGTAAGACAATTAAGGGATTATGTTAATGTATCAGCAGATTGGTTGTGTTATGCAATGATTGATGATATTACAGATGGTTTTGCACCAATTATCCAAACTATTGAATATGAAGCAGATTCAATTGAAGATTCTGTATTTCTGTCGAATGATAATGATTTTGGTAGCATGTTATTAAAAATTGGTGAATCAAGACGTAAAGTGATGACACTAATGAGATTATTACAAGGTAAGGCGGACGTTATTAAAATGTTTGCTAAAAGGTGTCAAGATGAAGAAGCAAGAAATAGAAATAAAGACAAAGAATTAGGTCAAGCACAACCAAGGGCAGACATTGCATTATATCTAGGTGATATTCAAGATCATATTATTACTATGTTTCAATCATTATTATCCTATGAAAAAATTTTTAGTAGATCACATTCCAATTATTTAGCTCAACTACAAGTCGAGTCATTTTATACAAACATTCAAGTAACCGATATGTTATCCAAAGTCACTATATTAGGTACAATATTAGTTCCAATGAATTTAATTACGGGGTTATTTGGTATGAATGTTAAAGTTCCAGGTGGTAATCAAAGTAATTATGGATGGTTTGGAGGTATCATTGGGGTTATATTTTTCATTATTTTTACAAGTCTTATCACGGCAAGTTATTATTTGAAATATGTTGAAAGTAAAGCAGGTAGACAATCATTAGCATCAGGTATAAGTATGAAAAATTTCCGGTTTAGTAGAAAAAAGAAAGAAATCGGCAATAATAATCGTCACGATGCAGTAAGTTTACCTACACGTTTTACCAAATACGGAGATTGGTAAACAAAGGAACATGTTGATAGGATAGAAAGATGTGTATTAAAATGTTGTAACTCATAATCTCTATTTTAAGTTCAAACTAAAATATCGAGGACCGGATTTGTACCAATTATAGATAGGTAATAAATTGTAGCTGAGGCTCTGCCCAATAAAGCAAAACCACAAGAAGACTATTTTTGTATTTTTCCTAAAGAGGAAAGTGGATGTAACGCGAAAAATGCGAGAGGCGGGCGCATCCGCTACGTGGAAATGAGTTTAATCACGGATTTCGGAATATCCGACTTGATGCAATTAACGAAAAAGGCGATATCAGCTCGTCAATTTTGGGCTCAGAAAAGACGGCATCTTTACTCTGGTGATGTCTTGTAGATCAATCCAGCAAATGTGAGCTGATTGGGTTGTGCCGTAGCAGAAGATAAATATATCTTTGTAAGCAATTACTAGCATACCTACTACATTGTCTTTCCCTTTCCCTGCAGATATGACAGCCCCTCCAAAATAGACCAACTAGTATCGGGGACAAGCATCGTTGCCCAGCGAAAACTATTGCTCTGCATTGCTGCAATAGAGATTTCCCAATTTTGTAGTGGTTTGTTGTTGTTTTGTACAGCCGCGTTTTCCACTTGCCGGCATGTTTTGTTTTTATAATTGTTTTTTTTTTTTAGCTTTTCAATTTTGGCAATCTTTTTCGATTGCTATTTTTGCAAACTATTGTCTATTTGTTTGTTTACCTGATAGAATTATAACAAGTTGCCTGTTTTAGTTTGTTGTGGAATTGATGATGATAGCTGGTCTATAAAAGCAGCACATTTTCCTCCTTCTTTTATTTGCTTCTTATTGTCTCTTGCTCCCCCCTATATTTTTAATTTTTAGTTTCTTTTCCCATCTTCGTTCTTATTCTCTCGTTTATATTAAAAAAATGAAGTTTGCACAAATTTTAGCTTTAGCAGGTTCAGCAGTTGCTGCAACTTATTCAAACTCATCTTTCGTTCCTTACGGTTCTGGTTATTTCTTTGATGGTCAAATCTACCTTGACATTGTCTTACCAAACTCTGGTTTCTCTGGTTTCTCCATTGCTTCTGGTGCTAACAACGGTTTCACCTTTGTTCCAGAATCCTTCTCCGGTGTTTATGCACCATCTGGTACTCCATTTGAAGTTACTTCTGCTTCAACTGCTGCATCCATTGACATCTCTGCTGATGTTGATTTCTCCGTCGATGATAAGTCCGCTGATATCTCAATTTCTGGTCCAATTGAAACCGAATTAGAATCCTTTGTTGGTGAATTTGTTGTCAATTTAGAAGGTTTACCACAATTAATTGAAAAGAGAGCTGACCAAGAATTTACTATTACCATTACCGCAACTTCTTCAGTTCCAACCACTACTACTACCTCTTCATCCTCATCATCTAGTGATGATGTCATCACCACCTGTTCCTCTTCATCTTGTGTTACTTTAACTCCAATTCCATCTGGTTCATTATCTACTAAGACTGCAACTTCTATCACTATTGTTACCATCACTTCTTGTGAAGATGACAAATGTCATGAAACTACTGTCCCAACTGGTGTTACTTGTATTACTATTGACTCCACTGTCTACACTACTTACTGTCCAATCACTGTTACTGAATGTACTGAATGTACTTCAATCACTAAGACCAAGACTGTTGTTGAAACCGTTTGTTCTACCTCAGGTGATGTCACTATTACTGAAAAGAAGACTTACACTACTACTGTTTGTGATTACTACTCTACCGCTAAGCCAACCGGTAAGCCAACCACTGTTGCTCCAACTACCGTTGCTCCAACTACTAAGGCTCCAACCACTGTTGCTCCAACTACTGTTGCACCAACTACTAAGGCTCCAACCACTGTTGCTCCAACTACTGAAGCACCAGTTGTTCCAACCGTTTCTTCTGTTTCTACTGGCTCCATCGCTTCTGAAAGTCAACCAGTCTACGAAGGTTCTGCTGCAAAGATCGGCGGTTCTTTATTCGCAGGTTTAACTGTTTTATTATCCATGCTTTTATAAGCTATTGATTAGGTTTTATTTTCTATATGTTAGATTCAATTTAAATTTTTTGATTCCATTCAATTCATTCACTACTTTAATTTATCAATTTCGATAACATTATACTTATTAAAAATTGTGTTAATAAGTACAAGAAGTTTTCTGTATTATTAATAGTATATTTATCTTTTTAATTTTTAATTTTTATTTTTAGGTCATTTATCCAATACTTATAATCGGTTTGTAATATGTTTGGCTAGTAAATGTATGTCAGTGCGTATTAGAATTCTAGTAAAGTAAAAAGGAATTTAATAGGAATCCAGATTAAACTTAAATCCTCGGTAATAGGCCGGAAAATGCACGATGTTTGGCTGGTTTTTTATTTTTCCGTTTTGGGAATTTTTGTTGCATGGCTACAAATTTCTTAATTATTCATTGGATCGTTGTATTCACAACTTTTTACTGAAAATCCTATAAAATTATTATGTTAACTTTAGATGTACAAAGTTTTTTAAACAATATTGCAAAGCTGCTTACCTAAATATTTTTATCAAATTTAGTTTATGTTTATCGATAGTTGAACATGTACAATTCTATAACAGTTAGCATGTTACTGTAGTAACTCTAAAATGTTTGATCTATTTATAACCGTAAAATAGCCATGCATGCTTTAATTAAACCTCCTCATGCCAGTTACAAATATCAATTGATCCAACCAATAAAAGGATGGTATTGTCAATCGATGGAATATATTGTTTTAACCAGAAATTCAACTAAAATAAAAAATTTGCGCAATGCACAAAAGGGGAGGAAAAAAATAGTGGCTTTACTATATCGAATGTTTTGTGCATATGCACAGATGACATGTTCATGCACATATCTGTCGCTTAAAAAAGAAAAGAAAAATTTCTCGAATTCGGTTTTCCTCGAAATTGACCTTAAAATTGAATACTTATCACTTTCACATGAGTTCGTAGTTGAACCAGAAAAAATAACGCTAATTTTTTAGGCACTTGACTTATAATTTTAATTGATTCAGTTCATAGACGAGATTAGGTTGGCTAAATTGAACCTCAACCCTCAACTTTTATGCAGAATGCCTAATTTTTTATGCATGATTTTTTGTTTTAACGATTTAAAAACGGATTGCTGTTCCAATGTGAGACGTTTAATTAATCTCGTAGCTATTTTCTATTTTTTTATTTTCTTTTTTCTACTTTCTATTTTTAATTTTTTTTTTGATTTACTTGTTTTTTTTAAATAAAAAACAACTACCTCAAATAATTAATCCAACCCATAATGCTTGTCTCACTTGTCTCACAAAGCTTAAAAAAAAGTGGTTATAGAATTAGTTTACATAAAGGTGTAGAGTCAACTCACAATAATTTTGTAAATATTTTAGGATGACTTATACCTCAAGTTGAAATATTATTAAGCTCCAACATTACGTACTGATATTTGATGTTTCTTTTAGACAAAATAATATGTCAAGTAATTATTCTATTACAAACTTACAAACGGATTTTGTATCAAATCTGTATGAGACATTATTTCTTTCTACATATTTGAATAAATGTAAGACAGTACACACCAGCCAATTAAAGTTGCTAACTTAATAAGCTTAAAACTGATCTATAAAGTACTTTGCACCATAAGCTTAAAATGAATTATGGAATTACTAAGAAACACTATGTTCTATGTTCTCTGGTGACATAACAGTAGTAATTAAATTTTGAGCCACTCTCTCACCCCCTTTGACTGACTAATCTAATTTATTTATTATTATATGCGGCTTAAAAATTCCACCAAGTAATCAAAAGAGGATGAGATCATGACAAGAGCATGTTTCGGACTCCCCTTAAAACACCCAAAGGAATAGGATTCGTCAACCCAACGACTTTCAACTCGGAAAATATGAACAAGGTGATTTGTTTAAAGTTTTTATTGTTTACACTGTAAACTCGACATAACCCCTGATTTGATTATCCTTAATTTATTTTACGGAGATTGGTTGTACGCAGATCCGTTTACCCCTGGCTTGTAAGGTTTACTAACGTGATTGAAGTTACTGACATATCTCCATAGGTTTCAGTATGAATCATCACATGTGTCAACATTGTCTCAGCATTTTATGATGGAAAGTAAAGAAAAAAATCATACTTGATCATGAATTGATTAAGATTCCTATAAGTTTACAAAGATGTTATTTAGTTTTTATTCCAGTAACAAAATAATTTGAATTGCTTTGAATGTTTCTAAAAGATACTATTTATCCAATCAACGCGTGTATGACATTTTGGATGCAGCTGTTTGGCAAATTACAAATGAATCTTTTAACTAGAATGGATATTGCTATTAAGTTTTTTAAATGACGTATTTGAAACGTCTATGATGATCCCTTTTTAAGGAAAATTTCAAGGATTATAGCCATTCGATTGACAAATCTGTTTTGCAGTAAATTTAATTATGCACATTAAGCACAACTGTAAAACTTGCTTCTAAGATATCCTGATTATAATTAATATTAGACAGGATGCATAATTTAAAAGTTTCATTCTATATCAGATAAGAGTCACCAAACTCGTAGCAAAGTTTAACAATAGTACAATTAATCTGAACATGAACTAAACATATATATTATATGTCGCAAATAAATGGCGTGTTTTCCAAATAAATAGCAAACACAACGTAGATCACTGTGCTTACACAATGTTCTTGCAAATAAAGTAACCTTTTTTGTCAAATTGTTTATTACATTTCATCCATGTTATATTCATAGGCCGATTCATCAGAATCAGAATCATTTTCGGAGTTAAAATCCGAATCAAAATTACCATTTTCAATATCTGGTTTTAACTCTTGATCAGAAACTTGAAGTTCCTCGTCTCCTTCATTTTCAATTTCATCAGTAAATCGTAAGTATTCCCCAACTTCTTCTTGTAAGTCATCCATGCCATGACTATAGATTTTAGTAAATTTAACATCTTCATTGCACCTTAAACACTTCCAATATTCATCATCATTATTTAATTTTACTCTTTCCATTTCATTAAGTATACAAAAATAACAATAAATATGGTTACAATTTGTAATGTAAGCATTAGTCACTAAATTATCATCGATATTTCTATCTAAACTTAAATCATTCATATAACAAATTGCACAACATCTCTCTGGTAAAAATTTGAACATTGTTTTAGAATCATCAATTGTATCGATATTGTTTGATCTTTTCATACTATTTTTCCAAAACCTCCTAAGTGTTTTAGGTATTTGAATCTTAGATAAATTTGTTAAAAATTCAGTAATTGCATTCCAAACTAATTGTCTATCTTGAAATTCATAACTTAAAGTTTGTGGATTAGAGGCAAATGAAACACTTAAATCATTTAATTTTTCGTGTCTTATTTTGAATAATCTATTAAAGATTGATGTATAATCTCCAAACAATAAAAATGTGAAAGTGTTTGAAACTTCTAATAGTCCATAAAATTTTCTTAGTTTCGGAATCATGTTATTTAATCTATTTAATACATTAAAAAGTTCTGGATTTGTTGATTCCAATCCTTCGAATTCATCAGAATATAAAAATGATACCAACTTATCAATTAAATAATTGGATATAATTGAAATTAAAATAATTAGTTTACCTAATTTATTTAATGATTTTTGTCTACTATTGGACATTTTAAGATTTTGTAAAATCAACCCGTAAGAACTTGATTTATCCCATATGAATAGTTTAAAAAGTAATAACTTTAGAATCACTTTGATATCTGTGTTATATCTTGAACCAATACGTTGAATCCTTAAAGGCAATGATGAATCATTAAATGCATTGGTCAGTTTTTCTTCTAAGATAGATACAACCTGATCTTCCAAAATGTAACCATCTAATTGTAGTACTCTGTTTATGGGGTTTCCTATCGTCTGCATGGCTTCCCTCGTATATGTTCATAAACAAGTGGCAGTCTTATTTGAAAACACAGTTCCATTTTCAGTTTCAACTAAGCGCCCAATACCAATCAATACAGCGCTTAATTGCCCCGAAAAATAAAAAAATTATGGCATTTTAGTTATCTAAGAGTGAAAACGTCAGACGTTGAAATATCGAACGTTAATACGTCAACTCGATAAGTAGATTACTCTGGTTAAATATCAGGGTTTCCCTTTTTTTATAAGAAACAAAACCATTACTATATTGGTCAACAAAAGCAAACAAGCAAACAAGCAAACAAGCAAACAAACAAACAAGCAAACATGTCTCAACAACCAGTAGTTATCGTTGGTGGTGGTATTATCGGTATTTCCATTGCATATAGACTTGCAGAATTAAATCCTAATATTGATTTAACTATAATTTCTAAAGATTTTCCCGAATCAGGTTTATTAAGTCCACATTATACATCATCCAAAGCAGGTGCACATTTCCGTCCATTTCCATCGAAAAATGCATTTGAATTAAGAGATTCTAAATTTACTAAAGGTACTTATAATAAATTCAAAGAATTAGCAATCACTCACCCTGAAACTTCAATCAAATTTATTACCGGTGTTGATTATTTAGAATGCAATAATAAATTGTACGAAAATTTAAGTGTTGGATATACTGAAGTTGTTGATAAATTTGAAGTTATTCCAAAGAATAAATTACCAAAGGGTATTAAATTTGGTGCTAAATATAAAACATTCTCAGTTAACCCTCATAAATACATGGAGTTTATGTTAAATTCTTTGAATATGAAACAATCCATTAAATTAGTTCAACAACAAGTGTGTTCATTAAGACAGGTTTCTGAATTATACCCAAATTCAATAATCGTTAATTGTACAGGTAATGGTTTATTATTTAGCGGTGATCATGACGCTGACTGTTTCTCAATCCGTGGTCAAACTTTATTAGTTAGACCTCCACCACATCAATTAACCAAATTTGAAAACCAAACAGTTACCTATCAATTAGCAAACGGCGAATGGTGTTTCTGTATTCCAAGACCTTTAAATGGTGGTATAATTATTGGCGGTTCTAAAAACGAAAAGAATTTCAAGGATACACCAGATGATTATGAAACTTCAAAATTAATTTCTAATGCTTCTGAAAAATTCCCTGAATTATTTGAAACCAAGGATGGCAAACTTGATATTTTAAGAGTTAATGTTGGTTTCAGACCTGCTAGAAATGGTGGTGTTAGATTAGAAAGAGAGGTTGTGAATAAAGATGTTGTGATTGTTCATTGTTATGGATTTGGTGGTTGTGGTGTTGAAATGTCATGGGGTGCAGCTGAAAAAGCTGCTGAATTGATTATTTCTTCAAAAGCCAAGTTATAGATCAAGTCATTCTTACATATATAAGAGAAAAGACTTCAATTCATTTTCAATTTTTCTTTATAAATTTATTCAAGCAAGTAATCTTTTAATATTAATTCATGAACTTTAATACTGCACAACAAGAAAAGTGGGAATCTCAAGTATCAAAGCCAAATGACTGAATAACACAAGGGCAATCTATACTAACATATGTAAATAAAAATTAGTGCTGTATATAAGTAGGACTCTTGAACACATTTAAGTTATAAACCATAAATACTTCTGAAATACGGTTTTATAATAAAATTATAGTATTGTCTCAAAAGATTTAAAAGATCGCAAAATAAACTTGCGGTAACTTAAAAATACTAATTAATATACTTTTCTGCTTTATCTGCAGTAAATACAAATACCGTTGAAAGGTTGAATATACAAAATCATTGCCTGATAAAAGTGTGAGATTCTTTATTTTTTTTTAATCATTAATTTTTAACTTTCCGGTGAGTATTTTCCTCTGATATGGTTCGTCTGTTGATGTTACTAAAACTGTCGTTTATGCTATATCATGTCCGAAAGCAAGACCTTAACAAAAGGGAAGTATTCCAAATTGGGATGCACTGAATGCAAAAGAAGAAAGATTAAAGTACGTATCTACATTTATTCCTACCAATCTAGTTATAGTACTAACATAATAAATTTACAATTTCTATTATAGTGTGATGAAAAAAAACCGATTTGTTGGCATTGCGAAAGATTGCATAAAGAGTGCATATATGTATCCCCCAAATCTAAAGCTAAAATAAAAACGAAAACCGAATCTAAGATTAGCAAAACCAATAAATCAACTGTCAAATTTCTTTCCAATTTAATGGATGATTCGACAAAGCATTTGAGTAGTGTATCAAGTGATAAGATTGTACAAAATAATAAAATTGTATCAACTATAACAAACATAACCCCCAGAAATGCAATTTCAAATTTTACTAATGATTTAATATTACCGAATGATTTGAACGATAATACATTTAATTTAGCACATAGTTTAAATGCATTATTAACAACCCAATTGACTGATATGACTGATTTGAATAGTTTAAATATCCCAGAGATTTCACCGCTTTATAATTTTAATAGTATAAATAGTGAATTATCAACAACAACACCATCGATTCCAACACCTATAATGAACATACCAGAACCAGTTTCTGTACCGGGAACAGCATATTCAATTTCTTCAATTTTGCAAACACCAACGCCACTACCGACAACATCACCAATAACAGACCCAACGAAAAATAAACTATCAATTCCACATATTAAATTGGAAGATTTCGAATTAAGTTCAAATCATATGAAATATTTAAAGTATTTTTTTGATAATTATTCCAAAGTTATAATGCCATTTTGCCCAAATAGTGTAATCAATCCAGCAAGGGATATAATACTATATTATTCTAAAATTGAATCATATGTTCTCTCAGCAGTGTTGGCATGCGGTGCACTAATCTCATTTCAAATTTCGAAATCAATTATCGATGAAGAGAGATATTGTGGATATTTAAGTAATTGTATGTTACTATTAAGTAAATCATTAAATAATAATTCCAAAAATGAAGGTTTAATAATAACAACTTTATTATTAACTTCTTATAATGCTGCATCAAATGTTGTTAAATGGAGACCACACTTAGAAACTGCTGGTAAACTGTTAATTAATTCAATGAAGGGAGAAAAAGGTGATTTTGATGGAGATGATGATTTAATTAAGGACGAAACATTATCCTTTTGTAGGTCATGGTTTGTTAGTATAGAAATAATTGCAAATATGAGTTCTAATCTGGGTGGTACAATGAATGATGAAGAGTGGAATATAATTGAAAAATCTTTAGATAAAGATTCTAAGAATTTGAAAGATCTAAAAATCTTAATAAATTTAAATAATGGTAATGATATTACTGGTAATTACAATTTATTATTTGGATATACCAACGAGTTGGCGGTTTTATTAGGTAGACTTTGCTGTATTTTAAGACATCTCAGATTTGGTGAGAATATTAAACTAAGTGAAATTGCATGGATTTTATCAAAATTTGAAGATGAAAGTATTAGGGATTTTAAGACTTTGTCAAAAACGGGATATTTGACAAAAGATGAACTATTAAGTTTGGATTTAGTTATTGATTTGTCAAATGATTCCATCGAGTTATTTAATGACATTGATGATGATAATCGTGAAATTTATGTTTCTTGGTGGGATATTTGTTATCAAGCCAATAGATCATCAGCAATTATACAAATTTTGACAAAATTATTTTTCTTAGATAAGAATCATTTTCTAATGGTTAATATAATTAATGAAACAATTAAACTATTAAGGTTCTTGAGCACAAAACGTAAGATTAAATCATATGCATTGATGTTAATTCAATATTGTGTTTTTTTGGTTGGTAAATGGACAACATTTGAGAATCATAAAATACTTGTTATGAAATATTTTAATGATTTACATGATTTTGGTAATATTGCAGCTAAATATTCCATTGAAAAGTTAAAGAAAATTTGGAAAAATGAAGAAAGTAATGAAGACGAGGATATAATTAATTACTGAATTTTTGTTTTTTTTGATTAAATGAAAGGTTTTCATATATACTTTGTAATAATAGAATTTGTAGATTAAATTACCTGAATGGTTGATTTTATGAGGAATGTAATATTTATGGGGAAATTGTTCTTTCTAAGTAGGAAGTTTCAAAATTTCCCGTTGGAAACTGTTTTTCCTTGACGCGATTTCTCCCATCGCAAATAACGGCTGAATTTTGCAATTGAAATTGGGACTCCGGTAACAGATTTATTCTTGTTTGAAAGGTGGGTGATCTTTTTAAAACGTTTATTAGTATATACGATTAAAACACGCAATAAAACATGCAAATAGTGCGAAAACTTGAAGATAAAGACGATAGATTAATAAAGAAGATCAAATTATCAAATGAATCCATACTTGTTAGATTTCCGGATGATATTTTAGATATTATAATCAAAGAATTAAGTAGAGGAGATTTGAATAAATTAACTTTACTCGATAAAAAACATAGGTTATTAATATATAATGAAGCTTTTAAACATGTTAAAATGAAATGGAAAGATATAAAAGTATTTATTGATGGGTTCAAACATTTAGAGATTATTGAAAAGGTTCGAATTATTTGTGATTTAAAAAACGAAAAGGAAACAAATAATGGAGAATGGAATACATCATTCAAAGATTTATTTAGTAAATGTTCAAAATTAAAGCATCTAGATATTGGACTTATTTCAAGTGCAAGATGTTTAAAATATAAAGATGATTTTGATATTGATTTAAGTGATAAAATAAAGGATATATCATTAAAGAGTTACGATACATTTAACGCAGGAGATGTTAATGATAAGGCTATGTTTGAGTTAACACAGTTACAAAGATTCCATAATATTGAGAGACTAAAACTCATTGGCTTTAGTATTTCAAGGGATAATTATTTTTATCCAAAGATTAAAGAAGATTTTAGTGATTTTAATAAACGTAAATTTGATGGTAAATTGATCAAGTTGAAAGATATAAAATTAATTAATTGTGCATGGGAATATCCATTAAGTTTAAAGGAAGTATTCGCACCGGAGTATCCAATACCAGGTATAAATGGTGGTAATACAAACAACTGTAAACCAGAATCAATCGAGTTAGTTTATATGGGGTCATATACGAAATTTTTGAACAGTGAAAGATTTAAAAATTTCATTAATAATAAGAACAATGAAAAATTTATGTTTGAGCTTGAATTTTATAGCCTGTTAAAGGAACTGAAAATTCTGGTTATACCGGATAAAGATGATAAGATAATTCAATATTTCCCCTGGTTAGAGCAATTAGATTTACGAAGAGAATATGTGGTGTGTTTAGATGATACAGAGGTTATTAAAAGCAGTGTGATTGGGAAGTTAGAAAAAATTGTGCTTATTGGATGGAAAAGTTCCAGTGTTCACGACATTGATCGACTTTTAGAGAAGGCTAACAATGTGAAATATGTTGAATTGGGATTGATTGGAATCGGAGATGTGGAGGAGTATAAGATTAGAGTTGCGGAGTATGTTGGGGATTACAAGGTTTACAAGGTTGAATTGTAAGTGATACCATGCTGCTTTTGTGTATTAGATATCTGGTAGGTATCTGTTAGTTTTGTAAAACTGTTTGTATTGTATTTGTCTAGTAATACGATTTTTAGCGGTATTCAAGTGACTCACACACTGGGCCTACGACGTTTCGTTTTCCCCACGAGAAAATCAGTTTCCCCAGTAAGTTGCCTCCCCCGCAGTTTTCCCCCCTCGTCTGCCCCCAAAACTTCGCTCCGACTCGGCTGCGGCCGGATGAGGGGAAACACTTTGCCCATGCCGGTCACGCGTGTTTCGGCGGCCGCATATAAACAGAGCGTACTCTCCACTTAATGTCTTTGGTTTGATTTCCAGCTGAGCTTTCACTCCTCAAAACTATCAAGTGTTCCTAAATTTAAACAATTGACAATAAACAATGTCCGCTATCTTAAAACAAAGAGTTAGATACGCTCCATATCTTAAAAAGCTTAGAACTGCACAAGAATGTATCCCACTTTTCAAAGACGGCCAATATCTTGGTTGGTCAGGTTTCACTGGTGTTGGTGCTCCAAAAGTTATTCCAACTGCTTTGGCTGATCATGTCGAAGCTAACAATTTACAAGGTAAATTGGGTTTCAACCTTTTCGTTGGTGCTTCTGCTGGTCCTGAAGAATCAAGATGGGCGGAATTAAATATGATTCGTAGAAGAGCTCCTCATCAAGTTGGTAAACCAATCTCCAAAAACATTAATGATAATAAAACTAAATTCTTCGATAAGCATTTGTCAATGTTTCCACAAGATTTAACTTACGGTTATTATACCAAAACTAAAGAAAATGATTTATTAGATTACACAATCATTGAAGCAACTGCAATCACAGAAGATGGTTCAATTGTTCCAGGTCCCGCAGTTGGTGGTTCACCTGAAATGATTTCAGTTTCTGATAAAATTATTATTGAAGTTAATACTGCAACTCCATCATTTGAAGGTTTACATGATATCGATATGCCAATCAATCCTCCTCATAGACCTCCTTATCCTTATATGACAGTTGATCAAAAGAATGGTTTAACTGCTATTCCTGTTGATCCTTCTAAAGTTATTGCAATTGTCGAATCAACTGTTCCTGATAAAGTTCCAAATGCAAGTCCATCTGATGAAATGTCAAGAAAAATTGCTGGTCATTTAATTGAATTTTTCGAACAAGAAGTTAAGGCTGGTAGATTACCTGAAAATTTACATCCTTTACAATCTGGTATTGGTAATGTTGCAAATGCAATTATTGAAGGTTTAGAAAAATCTTCTTTCAAGAACTTAACTGTTTGGACTGAAGTTATGCAAGATTCTTTCTTACCTTATTTTGAATCCGGTAAAATTGATTATGCAACTTCAACTTCTATTAGATTATCACAAGATGGTTTCAAAAAATTCTTTGATAACTGGGATTTATTTTCTCAAAAAGTTTGCTTAAGATCTCAAGTTGTTTCTAATTCTCCTGAAATTATTAGAAGATTAGGTGTTATTGCAATGAATACCCCTGTTGAATTTGATATTTATGGTCATGCAAATTCAACTTGTGTTAATGGTTCAAGAATGCTTAATGGTTTAGGTGGTTCTGCTGATTTCTTAAGAAATGCTAAATTATCAATCATGCATACTCCAGCTGCTCGTAAGACAAAGACTGATCCAACTGGTATTTCTTGTGTTGTTCCATTCTCTTCTCATGTTGATCAAACTGAGCACGATTTAGATGTTTTCGTCACTGATTATGGTTTAGCAGATTTAAGAGGTTTATCTCCAAAAGAAAGGGTTCCATTAATTATTAACAATTGTGCACATCCTGATTACAAAGATCAATTGAATGAATATTATCAAAGAGCTTTATTCCATTGTACTAAGACTAAGGCATTACACGAACCACATTCTTTAGTGGATGCATTTAAGATGCACATTAATTTAGAACAAAATGGTACCATGAAATTAGATTCATGGGATGTTAAATTTTAGATAGTATAGTATAATTTAATGCCTGCCATAATATTACCTACTAATTAACTTCTACTTATTCCATTCTATTTATTATTTGTTTGTTTGTTTGTTTGTTTGTTTATTTATTTCTATTTATTCTATTCTCTATTTATTTTCACTTTTTATAATCTTTATACATTAACGACTCGAATATTTAACAAACACCGACGCGACTGCAGATCGCTCAACCCCACCGACAAATCCTCTCATCCGCAAAATGCACATTCTCCATTTTTCATTTTCAACAAAGCGGTTTCGTTGGATTTTGCTCAGCTTTTGCAGAGCATTACATCCAACTTTGCTCCACAATATCCTTTTTTTATTCCTTTTAGAACAACCTTAAAAGTATTTACAACATAACAATGGATCAACTCAAAGATCTCGTCAACAAACTTGAATCACGTGTTACTGAGCTTGAAGCAAAGGCAGGTTTAACCTCCGTTGAACTTCCAACTGCTTTACGTATGGTCCTTATTGGTCCACCAGGTGCAGGTAAAGGTACCCAAGCTCCAAACTTAAAGGAAAAATACTGTGCTTGTCATTTAGCTACTGGTGATATGCTTAGATCTCAAGTTTCTAAAGGAACTGAATTAGGTAAAGAAGCAAAGAAAATTATGGATCAAGGTGGTTTAGTCAGTGATGAAATCATGGTTAATATGATTAAATCTGAATTACAAAGTAATCCTGAATGTAAATCAGGTTTTATCTTAGATGGTTTCCCAAGAACTATTCCACAAGCTGAAAAATTAGATTCTATGTTAAATGATATGAAAAAACCATTAAAGAATGCAATTGAATTAAAGATTGATGATGAATTATTAGTCGCTAGAATTACTGGTAGATTAGTTCACCCAGCATCTGGTAGATCTTATCATAAATTATTCAATCCTCCAAAGAAGGATATGACTGATGATGTTACTGGTGAACCTTTAGTTCAAAGATCCGATGATAACGTTGATGCGCTCATGAAGAGATTAGTTACTTATCACAAACAAACTGAACCAATTGTTGATTATTATAAAAAATCAGGTATTTGGACCGGTGTTGATGCCTCTCAATCTCCAAAGGCTGTTTGGTCTGATATCTTAAAATCTTTAGGTAATTAAGTTAACTAACTTAACTGTTTTGAGAGAAAAAATTTGTTAGTTTTATAAGTTTTATAAATTTCATGTATTAACAATATTTATTTATTTATTTATTTATTTATTTATTTCACTTCATTTATTTTTATTGCATTTTCATCCAACCATTGATTCATTAATGCTACATCATTGCCAACAATTAAATTACTTTTACAGATCCATGCAATTTCCCATTCTCCGCCTTTAAAAATATCAATTAAATGTCGACGTAAATTCATGGATTCACTAACACAAAAGCTAAATTCCTTTCTGTTCATAACTTTATTTTTCACATAATTTACAATTTCAGCCATATTTGTATCATTATTTAATTCACAATTCATTGAATTACGACATATTCTATTCTCACAATTTTTAAATTCACATCCATTTTTCAATTGCAGTATATATTTACGTTCTATTCTCTGTTTTAGCTTCTTACCATCAGGATCATTGATTGTTGAATATAATGGACTAAAACAATCCGCACACAATTCCAGGTTATTCTCGCTACTTAAATTCACACATAATTCATTTGAACATTTACGTGGTGTCATTTGATTTAATCTATCTAAATCATGTAATTTCAAATGCATGTCTAGATCAAATAACTTGATTATTTTACCACATTTAAAGCATTCAGTCGTTTTCGATCCACATGACCATTCATGTGAACTAATCTCATAAAATTTGGATTCGTTCGTTGGTTCCCCTCTTCTCAAATTTAAATGACAATATTTACACTCATGAATCGAGTTAGGACATTCTCTTGATAAATGTAAACTTAATTCGTATTTATTTCCTTGAAATTGATTACAAAGTTCACAATTGGTAATTTCGCTATGTATGTATTCATCATGCAAATGCTTATTCCATTTTCCAGTTCCAAAAGTTTCACAACAATGCCAGTGATTTGATGGAATGTTTTTAAAGAATATTTCATTACATCGAAAGCATTTAATATTGTTTCTCTTACAAAAATTTTCATGTAATGTTTGTGATGTTTTAGAAATAATTTTACTGCAATATTCACATCTAATTGAATTTTCATCTATCTCATTATCATCATTATTACTAATTAGCTCATCATCATCTGATTTTGATACAGAAAAAGTTGAATCTTTTAAATCATTATCTATTTCTTTTCCTAATGCATAAATAAAAACTTCAATTTTGTCATTTGATTTATTAATCCAACTTTTTTTCGAACTGACCATTGATCCATACTCAAACCTATTTAATCCAATAAATTTATCAAATGCAAGTAAAAATTCACCATCACTTTTCAACATTTCAGCAGATGCCAAATTAAGCTTGAATTTTTTATTTATTTTAATTATACCGGATTTGTCATTAAATAAATCAATTATTTCATCATTCTCCTCCTGTTCTTGATCTCCGTTTATTAATTCAAAGGATTTAATTACAAGTTCAATATCTCTATCCACAACACAAACAGTTTTTAGATTATTCTTAGTTTTAACCGATATAACATCCAGAATGTAATCATTCTTATCAATACTGAAAGTTAACACATCGTTTTTAGAAATGGCTGTATAGTTAATAGATAATGTAGATTCTAAAAATGATTTCCAGTCTGTCACATTTGAATATTTCTGCCTCGGTGATATTTCAATTATCGCCTTATCATCTTTTTTATGTTCAATACTTGAGACGTTTAATGCAAGTTCAATTGACAATATCGATGAATTTTGATTATTTCCAATATTCAATCTTTCAATTACGTCTTGAGATAAATACAAACTATCTTCATTTATATCATGAAATTCCTTTACCCCAACGTATGTATTATTACTTGGGGTACTTAATTTAAATACTAGAGGATGTGGTAGCTTTGATAAATTATGAGCCTTTTGTAAATTTACTAGTATATTGAGAATTTTCTCGGGCAATATAATTTTATCCGTATGTTTAGGTACTTTTATGAATTCATCTCTTGGATCATATTTTAATTTTTCTAGTATCTGTAATTCTTGCGTCATTACAGAAATAAAATGCATTTCAAAGAAGGGTAAAATGTGTGCTTGATTAGAAATTTGATTTCGGAAATTTTTCTATCTTGTTTTTTTTTTTTTTTTTTTTTTTTTTTAATTTTCTTTGTTAATTTTTTCCATCGCTGTTTTTTTTTTTTTTTTTTTTTTTTTTTTTTAATCTGAGTTACTTCTTCTAATTGCATCTTCCACAAGTTGATCAAAATCAGCATTCAAAGAGCAATAACTTTGAACAAAACCAATTATAATCAAAGCGATTGTTGATCCAAACCATAAACCGTTCAATCCAGAAGGACTTTCTTTATTCGGCCAATTAAATGCTAAATATGCACCCAATGGTAAACCAACAACATAGTAAGAGAATAAATTAACATAGCCTCCAATTCGTTGTAAACCTTGACCTCTTAAACATCCTGCACTTGTTGTATTTAAGGCATCAAATATTTGCATGAATGCCAATAATGGGAAAACATCTTCAGCTAATTTAATAACATCTTGATCATTTGAAAACCAATTTGAAATTATTGATTTACCAAAGAACAGAATCGAGAAATTTAAAATTGCAATTATAATCGTAAAAAGAAATGATGATTTACAGGTTATGAGAGCATTATATGGTAATTGTGCACCTAAGAAATTTGCAATTCTAGTTGATGAAACAATGGAGACACCATAAGGAATCTGATAATTCAATGATGCCATTGTAGCTAAGATTGATTGTGCAGCTAAAGGAATAGTACCTAAATATGAAGCCAATAAAGTTAAGATCTCAAATGATAAAAATTCAGACATGATCATAATTAGATTTGGGATTGATAATCTAATTAATTCACCCCAATTTCTAAAAATTCTTTTCAATTCAAATTTTGTCCAACATTTTAAAGGATTAACTTCATTTTTAGTTGTAATGGTATAGACGAATAATCCAATTGCCATTAAAGTATAATTTATGCTAACAGCAATTGGTGCGCCAATATAACCAAAATTGAAAACCCAAACAAAAGTATAATTCATAATTGCATTTAATGGAGCACAAATAAATAAAACATAAGTTGAAGCATCAAATATACCTTGACTTTGTAAAAATCTTTTACCAGTTTCAAATAGAATATAACCAGGAATCCCAAATGAAGTAACTTTTAAATATTGAGCTGCATATATTGCCGACTGTTTGTCAGGTAAGAAATTAACTAGAATTTGTTCAGCCCAAATCCACCAAGATATACAAACGAAAAACATAATTGTAAAAATCAAGACACAACACCGTTGAAAAATTATACCAACTAGATGATATTTTTTGGCACCATACGCTTGTGGCAAGAAAGTATCCAAAGAAGAAGCTAATCCTGCAATAGTTGCAATTGCAGTTATATTTGACGTCATTGCACCTAAAGTAATTCCAGCTAACGCCTCAGAAGAAATATGGCCAACAGTGAAGATTGAGCAAACAGATAATGAATTTTGCAAAAGGAAAGTTATAACTAACGGAATTGAAGATCTGAAAATGGATTTAATCTCAAATGGTATTGTTGTTCTGATTTTATTATTTTTAACTGCATCATCCCAGGATTCCACAATTGCATCCGCATCATTAGGGTCATTCTCGAGAGAATTATAATTTACACATTCACTTGAATGTCTAATTGGGATATTATTTGCTTTTAAAAGACTTGCCTCCTCTGATAGAATTTCAGCTGCTGAAAGTTTTCTTGATATACTTATACTTGCAGGATTCAAGTGATTCTCGGCCAAGGGAGAAATTGGGGAATCCAACATACTTTCATTATTCATTTCGTCTTCTTGTAACTCATCGGATTCTAGACCGTCTTCCATGGATGTTAGTTTACTGCCTATATCCTTTTTATTGTACTGTATAAAATCTTGGGGCACGTATAAGCCCGCACGACCCAAGGATCCTACAATAGAAGTAGACGCACGTCTCTGAGAAGTTGTGTAATTGAATTGATGAGCCATGGTATCAGATAAAGATGAAACAAGGACGCCAGAAACACCAAACAGTCAGACATTCATTATCGATGATAGAAAATTTGCTGCAAAAAAAATTGTCGTAATCTTTCTTATAGAAACATGCTGCAACAAAAGAGAAGGGTTCTGTTTCGGCTGCACCTTCCGCATCGGGACGCGACGTGGACGAGAAAACCTGCTAAACCGGGTCTTTGATGGGACACTTGGAAGGACTGCACGGTATTGCAATGGCTCCTTGCAACATCGACACACCCACATCGGCCATGGTACACTAACCTCTTGCAGTGGCCCAAGAACACCCTCTAACAGCCAAGAAACGGGTCCAATCGGTGCAGTTGACCAGTGGGAAACCCTCAGGAGACTGCGCGGTGCACGGGTGGCGCCGGTTTTCCTCGAAAAACGCGGACGAAGCAATTTTTTCCATTTTGCCCCGTTGTTTAAAAAATGGGGACGTTTTTCTATCTTTTTTCCACTTTTCACACTTTTCACACTTAACCTCTGTTTTCTCCTTTGCAGAATAGAGTCAGATCTTCCACGTTTCTAAATGTTTTCTTCTCTTTTCCTTTTCTAGCGTCTGCTCATCATTCAATCCCGTCAATCCCGCTCCACCATGAGAAAGTGTAAGGTCTTTGTTGGTAATTCCCATCCTCAGCTCGGAAACTTAGTTTGTGAAAATTTAGGTATCGAACCAGCTCCAGCAACTCTTAAAAAATTTGCAAATGGTGAAACTTCCGTTCAAATTGGGGTCTCGGTTAGAGATGAAGATGTCTATATCATTCAAAGTGGCTCTCCCGATGTTAATGATCATATAATGGAGTTATTGATATTGATCTCTGCCTGTAAAGGTGGCTCTGCTTCCAAAATTACTGCTGTTATCCCACAGTTTCCTTATTCAAAACAATCAAAGATGAAAAAACATAGAGGTGCTATCACTGCTAGAATGTTGGCAAATTTATTGGTCATGGCAGGTGCCGATCATGTTGTTTCAATGGATTTACACGCATCTCAAATGCAAGGTTTTTTCTCCAAACCTGTTGATAATTTGTATGCTGGTCCAACTTTAGCGAAATGGATTAAAGAAAATATTCAAGATCATAAAAATGCTGTTGTTGTTTCTAAAAATCCAGGTGGTACTAAAAGAGTTACCGCGTTAGCTGATAAATTAAAAATTAATTTTGCTATGATTCACACTGATAGAAGAAGAACTATTGATGGTTTTAACGGTTTAAAGAAAAATCATATAAATAAAAATATCAAAGAATCACCAACTCCATCTGAAACTTCTTCTTCCGCTTCATCTAATGATATCAGTGATAATATTTCAGCTGATATTCAAACTGCAAGGATTTTTAAAGGTCATGTTATTGATGATAACACTACAACTTCAAGTTCCAATCCAATCAAACCAATTCTTCAACATAAAGAATCTGAATTAAATTTTGAAAATAATAATTCAGATGATGAAGATGAACCTGAATTCAATGCTCAAGAAAAATTAATTACTTTAGTTGGTAATGTTCAAAATCGTCCTGCAATTATTGTTGACGATATGATTGATAAACATACCTCATTTGTTGCAGCTGCTGAACATTTAAGAATGAATTGTGGTGCAAACAGTTGTTACATTGTTGCTACTCATGGTATTTTCAATCATGATTGCCTTGAAAGATTAAATGAATGTCCTTATATTGATGGCGTTATTGTTACAAACACGTATCCAATTTCTGAAGAATCCATGAAAAAATGTGGTAAACTAACAGTTATAGATGTTTCTCCAATTTTTGCCGAATGTATTAGAAGAGATCATTTTGGTGAATCAATCAGTGTTTTGTTTGATTCATTAGCTTCAATTGTATGATACATTATTTGCTATTATTACTAACAATAAAAACTTTATTTATTTCTTTATCCTCTTTATTCTTTTATTATTTATTAGTATTGTTATCTTTCCCTCCATTTCACAATTTTATAAAAATTCAATATATACCGCTGGTTTTTTTTAGTTCGCCACTTTCCGTGGCTTGAACATATTTCAATGACGCAGTCAGAGGGCTGCAGTGCTTTAATTCTTCATTGAATTAATTGTACTAACGGAGCATTGAAATATTAATCTTTTCGGATTTCCTAAATTAGTTTTTCTGGACAATGGATTTTGATTACTACCATTGGTTCGGATGGTTATTAGGTGAACAATTGTAATTGTAATTGTAATTGTAATTGTAATCGTAATTCTAATTGGAAACTAAATTTTCCTTGTTATTACTTTATTTTCCTTTTTGAATTTGCACTGTAATTTGTAATACTATTATTACTTTTAATAGTGTGCTCAATGATAATTACTACCTTACTCAAAAAAGCACGATTATTTCTATTATTAGGTGATGGATACATTTATTTCCTTGGTATTTCTTTTTTTTTCTTTTTTTTTTTAAAAAAATTATGACCAATAATTTTTATTTATTATAAAAATTATAAATTTAGTTATAAAAAAAGTTCTTCCCAAAATTATGGTTTACCTTCTGATAATGGACTAGAAATATTAACAGGTGTAAATTTCTTTGGTAATGAAACTCTTGTAAACCTGCTCTTCAGTTTTTGATGAACTAAATCCATATCTAAATGTCTTGTTAAATTAATTCTTCTAATACATGAAATGTAATGCTTTTCATCTAATTCAACATCCAATGGATCTTGTGTATGACATCCAGGACTTAATGATAATCTAATTGAATGTTTCTTTGCACCTGAAATACCTTCACTTTCATAAAGCTCAAAAACAATTTGTGACAAATAGTCTAATTCCGGTAATGCATTTCGTGCAATTTTCATTGGAACATTCGATTCATACAAAATATTCAGTAAAGTATAAATATGTGATTCTTTAGTAAAATAAACTCTTGTTGCTGCTTTATCAGTTTCTTTAATTTCTGTTATATCATTTAGTATTTGTCTCGCCAATGGTAATGATGTTAATAATCCAATATCTAACTTTTCATTGTCTTCAATACCATATTCTTGTGGACAAATGAAGTCAAATAACACTTTCGCTAATCTATACAGTTCTCGCAATAAATTGAATTTTGGATTATCAAATGGTGAATCCTTATTTTGCTGATGTGATTTAATTGATGGTTTATGAGAGGATGATAAAACCCATCCAATTGATCCTGCTGAAGGATTACTATTATTTGCTTCAATAGACGACGATGATGTAGCATCCAACGATGAGTCATTTACTTTAAAATTGTTCATTGCTAAAATATTAATCGGGTATTGTTTAACCAATGATCCTGATAATTCAGCTTCAACATTTAATGATTCTTCTTCTTCCACATTTCTAACAAAAATATTTTGTAAAAATTCACGGTTATGCAATGCATCATATTTCATTGTATCATATAATTCACTAATTTTAGATGGATGAACTTTCTCAACTGAAACAAATTCTTGAAATAATTTATCCCATCTTTCTTTAAACAAAAATGCATCTTCACCACAACACCAATATTTTTGAAATTTATTAACATCTTGAGTTTTGAAATTTTCATCCATGACTTTATGATGATAATTCATTAATTCAACAACTCTTTTAATAACAACAAAAGGTTCCGGCATTTTTGGAGGCCATGCAAACTGTGGTGGGGCCTCCTTACCTTGTCTTAACAAAGGTTTCAATTTCTTTTTAACTTTATCCATCAAATCTTTTGCAGCATTTGAATCATCTAATAAATCTTTTCTAACTTTTAAGAAATCATCGGGTAATTCATCCTCCTGCAAAAAAGATTTTGAAAACAATTGTGCTGATGCAACAACTCTTCTCTCGGATGATGTGAAAACTTTAACATCATCTAATGCCTTTTTATTTAAAAGTTGAATATCTTGACGGAATTGTTCACCAACATCGGTTGCTTGATATCTGGCGGAATGCGTCGGTTCACCACCCCATTTTAAAATCAATTGAACCTTTTCAATTTCATCAGTTTCCAGATTTAATGCAGGTTTTAATTGAATCTTGGTACCAGGAAAATTCATTTTTCTTTCTAATGCGTTTTCTAATTGTTTTAATTTTTTCAAATCTTCTAATTGTTTATCAATCGCAACCTTGATTGTTTGCAAGACAACATTCAAATCTCTAACTTCTCTGATAATAATTTCTTCTTTATAACCCTTTAATAAAGAAATAAAAATTGGGGATCTAAAGGAATATTTGAATTTTTGTTTTGGAGTTCTATCGGCATGCCTAATAACAGAAACAAAACCTTTAAAAACCCACTTTTGTTTCTTTTCATGAATTTGATTGGGAATTTGATTTTGGCTCCTTAAAATCTTTGCATTCAAGAACTTATCACGTAGAATCTTAGCAGTTGTATCATAGTAATCTTTATTATCTTTAACAAAAGAAAAGCCGTTAACGTCAATAACATAACTTTTACCGTTAGTTCTCAATAAATCAAAACCGCAAATTGTTTGTTGAAAGTATGTACAGACTTTTCTTGCCATTTCAACTTCTTCTGTCGATAATTCAGTTGGATATCTTACTTCTTTACCTTGTGTGTTTCTCCTCACAATACCATCCACAACAGGCGATTTTCTAGTTTCCGCATGGCAAAATTCTGTTCCGACGGTATAGGCTTTAACATCCTCAAAATTATCAGTATCAATAAATTCTTCATAAATGAAAGAACCATTAATTCTAATGCTAATCAAATCAGGGTCAAACTCACTTGATTTATTACCAATTTTTCTAAATAATCTTCGACCACCACCACCGTTTTTCGTTGAATAATAAATATTCACATTATGATCTTCACCATCAACAGGCTTTTCCACAAATGGTTTAGTAAGAATTTTACCATCAACCATCAAGGTATCATCATCTATCATTTTCCATTCAGGTTCAGAAACTTCATCACAATTGACACCAATTGCTTCTAATTTTTCCTTTAATTCTTTATCAACTTGTGGACCACCATCTCTTGAAATAACCAATCTATAAGGTGATGGTACATTAGCAGCCCTCAGAATTTCCAAACATAACCTTCTATCCCATAATGCTTTTTGCATGACTAAATCATTCAAACAATACGGTTTTCTCAATTTTTCATAAGCAATTGCCTTTTCAAGTGGGAATCCGGTACTAAAGAAAGAAATAAGAAAATCACAAGTAGGCCAGTTTTCAACAACTTCATCAAGAATAACTTTATCACCAAAAATAACAGTATCAAACTCATCTTGCGCAATCAATCTTTGTAAAATTTGTCTACAAGGTTTTGATAAAACTTTATTATCCATTGCACAAACACCAATTGTACCAATTTTTGGTAATTTAGGTCCCTTAGGTATATCACTAAGTGAAGAATTTGAAAATGATCTCTGTTTTAGAACTGATGTGTATGAATCAGATGATGAAAGCGGTCTTGAAATAGAATCGGTTGGTGATGGTGTATTTATAATTGGCGAGCGTATATTGGCATTTGAACTAGATGCAGTAGTGGGTGCTGAATTTGTATTTGACGAAGTATTGACATAATCTTCATTACTATTACCATTATTATTATTAGTATTATTATTATTATTATTATTGAAACTTTCCATAACAGTTTCTTCATTAATTGTATCACTTGACATATTGGGATGGATTGGAGTTGAAACATTTGATGACTCTTTATTACTATTTGAATCAATTGATTTTTTCCTTTCATGCTCAGCGTCATCATCATTAGCAGCAAAATTAAGGGTATTTGCAAGAGAGGAAGGTTGATGATGGTTAATACTCAAAGCGCTTACATTTGACACAGTTCTTGATAAAGCATCTTGAGTTGGAGATACGATTTCAGATTTAGACAAAACAGGAACGAAATCTTCAAGAATAGGAGCAATTGAAGCAATTGCTCTTTTGTGATGATCTAGACATTCTTGAGTTAATGGATTTGGGTCGTCATCGTATCTTTCTTGCTCTTCAAGAAGAGAATCGTGATCAGTTTGTGAATCAATTGACATGCTGGAATTGTTTGATAATGCTCTGACAGGTGTCTGGCGAACGTATTTTTGTGTTTCTTGTGATTCTGGCACCAGAGTGTCGGTATTATCTTGCATCATAGTAGAGAGGAAGCTGTTGCCACCAAGGAAATTGCAGAATATAAAGCAGCTGCCAGGAAAGCAATCAAATTGATTGTAGAATTGCTTATGCACGTTTCTGAAAAACAAAAATTAAAACTAAAACTGAAACTAAAAAATGAAAATGAAATTAAATTATTTTTTTTTTTTTTTGAATTTTTACATTTTTCAAATTTTTCAAATTTTTCACTTTTTTAACATGAATTTAAACTAAAAATTTTTATTTATCTACAACAAGGATCTGTTTTTTGTTGCAAAGATCAAATGGCACACACCGAATCAAAGAGACAAAAGACTGTTACGGAGAAAGAATCCGAAAAGGTTAGAAAGTCGAAAATTTTTAGTCCTTTCAGAACAATCGGTCATGTCTCAGATGGTATACCGTTCGCAATTGGTACATTAGGTTCAACGTTTTATATTGTCACGATTGTTGGTAGATCATTCCAAATTTATGATGCATCAACCTTACATTTACTTTTTGTGTCTAATAAACAAACATCTGATCCAATTTCTTGTGTTACTGCACGTTCTCATTATGTCTATTGTGCATATGGCAATAAAATTGGAATTTTTAGAAGAGGTAGATTGGAATTTGAAATTCAAGTTCCTAATACGACTAATAATTCAAACTTTAAAATTAATAAGTTGTTAGTTTTTAATGCTTACTTAATTGCTTGTACCGATGATAAAGTTTTTGTTTATGAAAATAAAGAATCAAGTGATAAGTTTCCTACTGAGTTTTACACATCATTTGAAATTAATTCATTATATGGTACGGTCGTTGATTTGATTCATATGCCAACTCATATGAATAAGATTGTTATTGCGACTTCAAAACATTTATTAGTTTATAACGTTAAGACTGGTAAAAATGTTTACATCACTGATGAATTCAATGAAACAATTACATCAATTACTTCTGCTCCTGTTATCAATTTCCTTGCGATTGGTACAAGTGAAGGTATATGTAAAATTTACAATATTAAAAAGGGAAAAACTCTAAAGAATATAAATACAGGTTCAAAATCATTAATTACTTCAATTTCTTTCAGAACTGATGGTAATCCACATATTGTTTGTTCACTTAAAACTGGTGATTTATTCTTTTACGATTTAAATAAAAATTCAAGAGTTCACCTTTTATCGAACGTTCATAAGGAAGAATTCGGCGGTGTTTCAAAAGTTCAATTTTTAAATGGAAATCCAGTTTTAGTCACAACAGGTGGTGATAATTCATTAAAAGAATTTGTTTTTGATCCGGTATTATCAGAAACAAATACATCAGTTATAACACCACCAAGACATTTGAGATCCCGTGGTGGTCACTCTGCTCCACCAAACTCTATTCTGTTCAGTGATGAAAGTGCTCATTTTATTGCATCTGGTTCATTAGATAGAACATTTTGGTTATTTTCATTGCGTAAAGATGCTCAATCGCAAGAAATGTCACAAAAGGAAAGCAAAGTTAAAAATGGTAAATTACAAGCAGGTGTTTCTAATAAATTTAAACTAAAATTTCCTCCTATTATTTCAATTGTTCAAGAAAACAGTAGAGAAGGTGAATGGGATAATATTTTAACAGCTCATCAAGATGAAAAATTTGCCAGAACTTGGGATTCCAGAAATAAAAAGATCGGTAAATATAAACTTGATACAATCGATGAAGGTATTGTGAAATCGATTACTATATCCCAATGTGGTAATTTTGGATTTGTTGGTAGTAGTAATGGAGGTATTGGAGTTTATAATTTACAAAGTGGAGTGTTAAGAAAAAAATATAAATTACATAAAAAGTCGGTAACTGGTATTGCATTAGATGGTATGAATAGAAAAATGGTTTCATGTGGTTTAGATGGTATTGTTGGATTTTATGATTTTTCAAAAAGTAAATATTTAGGCAAACTTGAGTTTGATTCACCTATTACTAAACTCTGTTATCATAGATCAAGTGATTTATTTGCACTCGCATTAGATGATTTGTCAATTGTTATAATTGATTCAGTTTCACAAAAAGTTGTAAGACAATTGTTTGGACATACTAATAGAATTACAGCGTTAGATTTTTCAAACGATGGTAGATGGTTAATTTCTTCATCGTTAGATTCAACAATTAGAACTTGGGACTTACCAACAGGTAATTGTATTGATGGTATTAAACTACCAAAAGTGGCCACATCACTAAAAATGTCACCAAATGGTGAATATTTAGCAACTGCTCACGTTAACGATGTTGGTATTTCATTATGGACAAATAAATCACAATTTAAGAAAATTTCAACTCAAAATATTGAAGATGAATCACAATTTGCTAATATGCTACTACCGAATGTAAGTGGTGAAGGTGGATCAAATATGATTGAAGGAGCATTTGAAAATGATGAATTGAATACTAATGAAGGTATTTATATATCACCTGAAATGTTGGATACCGAATTAATCACATTTTCTAACAATTCAAGAAATAAATTCAATTCAATAATATACCTCGAATCAATTAAGCAAAGAAACAAGACAAACGAAGCACCAAAAAAACAAGAAAATTTACCATTTTTCCTTGAATTAACAGGTTTGAAAGTTGGTAATTCAGCGATTGAAAATGAACTTGGTAAAGATGCAGTTTTAAAATTGAACCAACGTACCACCATCGAAGAGTCTGGATCTAAATTATTAGCATTAGATAAATCAAAAGAATATCAATTTGAAACTGAATTTACAAAATTGTTAAGACTAGGAAAATTTTCTGAATTTATTAATCTAATTGTTAATATGTCACCATCTGCAATTGATTTTGAAATTAAATCATTATCATTATCATCCCCTTATAATGAGATTATTTCATTTTTTAAAGCAATTAACTATGGTATTAAAAGTAAGAATAATATTGAGATTTTAATTGCAATCGTCTTCATATTCTTACAATCACATTCAGATGTTATTTTTGGTATTAAAAAGTTAGCAAAAGAAACAGCTGATGAAGATGCAACAAATGTTGTTAATTCATTAAATGAATTCCAAATTTCAAATCTTCAAGTTATTGAAAAAATGGATGAACTTTGTAAATATTGTTCAAGTGTTGTTAATTTTATCACAACTACTTGAATAAGTTTATTTATATTTATAGCATTTTATAGAATTTACTAGTATACAGAACAACATGTGCACGATTTTTTTAGGTATCAAATAAGCGATGGATAAGTTGATAATGCTTTTTTATGGTTGTAATGAAGAAGGTATTGATAAAGTTGAAGTAGGCGAATTTTTAGAACATTTATAATGTAAAATATTACCATTTGGCTGAAAACATAAAATTTCAGATTTGTTGAAAAATTTACCACATTTAATGCAAATACTATTTGAGGTTAACTTAACCATTTTTCTTTCAAGGTTCATTTTATTTAGCTTTATATTTATAACATTTGCCTTTAATAATTCATTCTTAATAATAAAATTGTGATTTATCGAGTTTAAATTTTTTAAATTCATGATTAAAAAGGATGACATTAAGTTAACTGACATTTCATGTGGTAACTTAATTAAAATTTCTTCAAAATTAATAAAGTCTAATTCTGAGTTATTTAAGATATAGTTAATTATACTTGAGTAATCTTTATTCTTCAAACATAAATCAAGAATTTTGAAAATCAAACCTCTACTTAAACTATCATTTTTAATCCTCTTTACCTCAAGGGTAAAATCAATTGACCCTTTGATATCATTCAAATCAAATACAAAAATATCTAGAATATCATCATATTTACCCAATCTCATCAAAGGTACGATCATCAATCTTTTAGACTGTTCAGAAATGGGTAGCGTTTTTAATTGTTTTAGTATTAAATTTGAATTGAGGTTTCCACTATACTTATACAAATCCTCAATTTTTGAATAATTTTTAGTAATATCACTAAAATATGAATTGAATAATTCTTGAGCTATCTCAGCAGTTGTGATTTTTAAATGAAATACAAGATACTCCAAATATTTTATGAATTCATTTTTATCATTAAAATTCTTTAAGTTCTCTATTATTTTATTGTAATCTACATGTGAGTAATTCAAATTATCATTGAGGAAAATTGATTTAAAACAGTGACTGTAATTTTTCAAATTTTTCAGATTTGAAAATATTAAATCAATAGGTGGATTTTCAATTTGTATTAATTTCTGAAAATATTTTACTAGATCATCATCATAATTTTTATCCTTTTCAGTTTTCTCGTCATCATGATTTTCATTCTTTTTTTCAATTAACAAATTAACAGATTTTTCAAAGTCACCTCTTGAATAATAAAAATTAACTAATTGATCAACCAGCTTCAAATCTTTTAATTTACTTTCAACCAGTGAAAAATCACAATAGTTTTGAATTCTAATAAATGGATTAATCATTTTAATATTGACCAATACATAACACTTGAACAAATAATCATCTAAAAGCTTCAAGTTATCAAGAATTGAAAATTCACTGTAATCATCTTGATATATAGATAATGAAATTTCCAAATTGTTATAGTTAAAAACAGTATATTTATTATCTAATAATTTTTGTAATTTTCTTCTTGAATCTGTTAAATATCTAATTAGCTGATTAATTTGAAACTTTTCCAAAGTTGGAAGATTATTTTCAGTGCTTTGCTCATCTTCATTCTGATTATCAGTTTCTATTATTTTTTTTAATTCAATCGGTAAATTCGATATGACATATTTGGGAGATGCTAAATATTCAGTTAACAAATCAATGGATTTTGCAAATTCAGTCATCGATTTAAAATTATTTAGTAAGCTTATTGCCTTTAATAATTTGAATTTTCTTAGCTTAATGAACTTTAACTGTTTTAGATTTTTATCATTGCGATGATCATCTGAATGATCATTATGATCATCGTTATCCATAAAATTTAATATGTTTAAATTTTCGAGTAACAATATTGCGTTATCATAATCTTTCAAAAGATACAAATTACTCAAGATTTCATTATAACTAATCATTTTCATGATTAAAACCTTATCTCTTGATAGAATAGATAGTACAAAATCATGGAAATTTAAATAAATTATTGAATTTATAGCAATAGTTTGAAATAGTGTGAAATTTGATACACTTCTTATTTCTAAACAAGTATCAAATAATAGAAATATGAAAGGGAATATAATTATTGAGGACTTAAAATTTGAATTGGTTATTCTTATGCTTAAATTTCTCTCATTTGTTACATAGTTTAAATTTATAAATTCATCATATTTTAACATTATCAATTGATTATTAAAATAATATATATTTGATAACTGATTTGAATTAGTGAATTTCATGTATGAAGTTTTCAGATTTAAAATTTTTGAGATATCATGATGGGAAATTTTTGAACTTTCTAAATTTATGTGAACTAAATCATTTGGTTTTGTATCTGACAGACAAACAAGTTCATTTATATTTATAAACTGTAGATGTTTTATATTTGGAATGTATAAGTTATATCGATCAATAAATTTTGAGTTATTATATTTTAAGATGATGATTTGAGATTTTGAAAGTATTGATAAATAGGTAATCAAACTTTCTGTCTGTGTATTATTTATTTCTTTAGTATCAACAACCGCCGTTGCAAGTGATAGCAAATCTGAATTTGAATCATTTGATATTAAATGGTTTGAATTTAAATTATTCCATATATTGATACGTATTGATTGCATACTCAAAACTTGAAATTGTTCACTGGATTCATTATTTATATCATTTAAGTTTCTCAATTCAATTCTATCATCAAATATAATAATTAAAATATGTATATCAGGTAATGAATGGATTTCTTTAATCCTGGAAGCAGTTATAAATACTTTAGTTAGGGAAGAATTAGTGGTATTGTTTATTGAATAAATACAGTTTTGTGTGGCAATGAAAACAGTATCATCAGCAGTAGTTATAGATACAGCCGATTCTTTTAATTGCAACGACTTTAAAGTTGTTTGAAAGAGGTCTAACATTATAAATGAGTGTCTGTTGATAGCCAATGGCAGAAAATGATGACTAAATAAGGAATGAAAACAAACATCAAAGAAAACTGAAAATCATGCTAACATGCAGGTCTAAAAATGTTAACTTTCGCATTGATTAGGAAAACACTAAAGCAGTGATTACAGATTATCGATGAACTCTATAATAGTACCATAAAGCAAAGATCAAATAATAAATATAAGACACTGGGCTGCATCATGGATAACCGAGTAAAGTCGATGATAGAACGAGAAGAAGCCAAGATACGAGCAAATAAAGAAGTATCAGAAAAATATCGACGAAAATTACGCAAAGACATTGATAATTTTGACCTTGATGGTAAACAGCATATAATATATGAAAATGAAGAGATGATTAATAAATTTGAAAATGAATTGAATGAAAATGTTTCTAGGATGAATAAACTGGCAACTGAATTGCAATCAAAACTAGATCATACCGAAAAGAAATTGAATAAATATGATGTAGGCGATATTCAAAAACGTGTTGAAGTGTTGAATCAGCAAATTCGAATACTTGAATCAACGATTCGGCATATTAAAGATTAGATACATATAAGTTTATAATATTATGTATATTTGTTTTTAAAAGAAATGCAATTTAAAAATCATGGAACACCACCATTGGCGACCCTTTCGAACATTTTAGTACTTTCCCAACCAGCATAAATAACTTTGAAACCATCCGTCATATTTAAACCTTTTTTAAGTGGTTTACCGTAAACCACCAAATTTTTATACACCCCGAGATAAACATCATCATTATTTGTCGATAATTGATGCAAAGTATTCATCGATTTACGTTTTGTAATATCAGAAACGGGGATAGTTGGTGTTAACCACTCAATTCTTTGCTGTTCCCAAAGTTCCGAGCCATCGGGATGTAATATTTTATTTGAAGAATTAGTATTACTATCAATTATATCAGAAGTTGCATCATTTCCGTCAGTTGTGGCAGATGTACTTTTCATGCTGCGTGTGAGTGTAACAGCAGTGGTTGTAGTTGCAGTTTCAGTCATTGGATTTGTCCTTATTTTACAATTAGTCATGTTTTTTGATTCCTTTTTTAAAGCAGTCACAAAATCCCTTGGTGATTCATTATCATCATTATCCGAATCAAACAACTCATCCACATCTTTATCTTCAACACCATGCATTAACACAGCGTTTGATATTTGTTTGAGAGAATGCATGGCAGTTGTACAATGGTCTTTGAGACGTTCACCAATCGATCGTTTATGTTTGAGTTGTTTGGGCATTGTCTGGTGTGCGGTAATGATCATCTGAGTGATGTCATGTACTTAATTACTAATAAAAGCTCATTGTTTTGTCACATCCTTCACAAATTGATAAAGAAAAAAAGAAAAATGCCTTTCGAGCAGGTTGCGGGTGCAATTGCACGGGATTTTCTGTGGGATGTGTGGGGAAGTGGTAGCTGAGGGACGGAAGGGTGTTTTTCGGATCACTGTTGCATGATTTCGAAACACAAGATGCCGTATTTCATACCGAAGAAAAGCAACAGACAACAGAACCAACACATGTAGAAAACCAAAGCCTTTCAGACTGAAGGGGAAATTTGATAATCTCAACATGTTTTTTTATTTTTTATTTTTTATTTTTTATTTTTTTTTTTTTGTTTTTTGTTTTTTGTTTTTTGCTAGAATTAAACAATAATCGAAGAACAATCCTTTTAATTTAACTGTTGTTGCTCCCTCTTTCTCTTGTCCGATTGCAATTGAATCGGCTATACCATAGAATATGTTACAGGCTGCACATACAAGGTTATTGAATAGTAACAATTTTGTTGTTTTAGGGGATGTTGATAAAGTTTATAATACTGAGCCATCCGGCTTAAAGTCACTAATTGATGGTTTAGACACTCGTCAAAGTAATCGACTAATTGATTATGTTACAATTGCCAATTATTGTAAATCATTAATACTTAATCCCAACATTACAAGTTTTGATTTAGACGTTGAGGATATTTTGAAGATCTGGGAAAATCGAATACTATGTTTATTCATAATTTCAATCACCGGGAAGCTTGGTTATGGTAAAGAGATAGTTAATGATAAAATGCTCAAGTTCGAAGCGAATAATATGCTAAAACAGGCGGCAATATTGGATAATCCCAAACCAATGAGTCCTAGCCGTAATATCCTGATTAAACAAAACACAGTCAAGGTGGATAAAATGACTATATTGTTGTTGATGTGGATCAAACATAGCGGACAAGGCACTCCGCTAGTAGAGTATCTTTATGAAGAAGTGTTTGTTGCAAGATATGAAAGGGATCAAGAGTATTTACAAAGATTAAAGTATGGGATAATTGCAGTATTGTTAAAGCGGGGGGAGCTGCTGAGTGTGCAGTCACTTTTAAAAGATGAGACCACCATTGCAGAGCTTATTGAGAAAGTAAGTATGATGAAAGTAGTGGGTCACTGTTTTGGGAAATGCATTAAAAGCAGCAGAGACGAAGACGACAAACAACAACAACAACAGGAAGAAGAAGAAGATGAAGAAGATGAAGAAGAAGATAACAATAGTTACTCTAATAGTAGAGATAAATTGGTCAAAGCCCTTATCGGCGTTCTTACCCGCTCCCCACACACGTGACCAGCACGTGACCGGCATTTCCCCTTGCCCCCCTCGCACCGCAGTCACATTTCCGTCATCGACGCAAACCTCTTTTCACTCGCTCAGAAACGGAAAATTTTCACGCAGCTCGCCCAATGCGGTAACCTCCCTGGTCCCCCCTCAGCGTCTCCCTTTCCATTCTGCTTCTCTCTGGAAAATTCACTCCTGGACTCTCTCACAATACCATTATTGGAGGTTGAAGACATCTTACACTTGGAATTTACTCTATACCTTTCCATATTTTTTTTTACTTTCTAGTTCTTCAGATATAATCTCTATTTCAAACACCAGCACACAATGGCTAAGGAATTAAAGGACGCAGTCACCAGAGAATACACCATCAACTTACACAAGAGACTTCACGGTGTTACCTTCAAGAAGAGAGCTCCAAAGGCTGTTAAAGAAATTAAGAAATTCGCAAAGTTACACATGGGTACTGATGATGTTAGATTAGATCCTAAGTTAAATGTTGAATTATGGAAGAGAGGTATCCAAGGTGTTCCATACAGATTAAGATTAAGAATCTCCAGAAAGAGAAACGAAGATGAAAATGCTAAATCAACCATGTTCTCTTACGTCGAATCCGTTAATGTTGCATCTGTTAAAGGTTTACATACCGTTGTTGTTGAAGATGAAGAATAAATTAGTTAATTATTGATATTAATTTTGCTAGAATAAATTCAATGGAATCTGATAATATAATTAAAAATATAAATAAACTAACTTTTTCAAGTCTATAATCTTGTATAACAACACCTTACTTTACTTTTTTACACTGTAATAAACAAATAAAATTTCAAAATTTTTTAAAAAAAAAAGAACGAAATATACACGATATTGTAAAAGAATGATATTCGATATCCTTAAGTTGTGGCTCCGAAGGAGGAGAGAGTAACTAATTTCAAGACGGCCAAAAAGACAAATCATTACATTACAATAAATTACACTACAATACAGTACAATAAATCAATACATAGAAGTCAGTGTAACTATGACAAATGTACCAATCATAACAACAAGTCCGTGTTAAATTAATTTCAAAACGAAACCAATAAAACGAAGTGGAAATATAGGGGCTACCCTATATCATGTTCAAAATTCGGTACGATTAAAAGAAAAGTATCATCATATTTCTAATGTATTGAAAGATAAAGAAAAAACTTGTTAATATCTATTAACCAATGTAGTTTCATTGTTAACCCGACCCGTCCACCTTGAAAGAAGAAGGCGGAAGTCTGGAAATCTGGCTCTTTTTACCTTTTTTTTTTATACTCGAATTTCTTTCTACTTTACATATGAAATTTGAATGAAAATGTGCGCTGTTTTCAGGGTTTCTTGTGGTTTCACTATGGTATATGAGTTTAGAATATTATATAATTTAGAATAGTATTTAGTTAGCTGATTTGTTCACTATAAATTAGCCATTTCACTACGATCTTCACGCACAGGAACCGTAACACCCAAGCCAAATCCAATTTCTCCAGGCCTTTTCAACTCATATCTATCATCAAACCATTCTAATAGTTGAATTAAATTAGTGCACTCATTAAGTTCAGTCAATTTCTTTCTTTCAATTAATCCCTCCATCATACAGGATAAATGATGTTGGGTTAATTTATATGGTAATCCATATTGTGTTGCGTAATCCCAAAATTTCTCAATTGCTCCCCACGGACATTTGTCAAAACCTGCAAATAACGCAGGATTATTTAAAATTCCACGTACTGCCATAACACCATCACAACCTGTAATATCCTTAATTTTATATGCATCATTCAATGTAAAACAATCTCCATTTGCAATAATTGGAACCTGAACATTTTCTTTAATTATTTTAATCTTGTCATAATTAGCAGGTTGACTACTTCTTGTATTTTTAGTTCTACCATGAACTGTAATAAAATCAACACCAGCTTTTTCAACCATTTTAACAAATTCAATGGTTTCATTGATATCGTCATGAACTCTAATTTTAGTTTCAATGCAAACTTCATCACCCCACCTTTTTTTAACTTCATAAACCATTTCACTAACTAATTCTTTATTACTCATCAATGCAGCGCCAATACCTTCCCTAACTTGTTCTTTAATCGGACATCCACAATTTATTCCAATTCCATCAACGTAGGGATGAATCATTTCAACACATCGTAATAAATCAGTTATATTGTTAACACCCAATTGAACAATTAACGGTCTATCATAATTATTAGTTGTGAAATCAGCAATTCTTGCATTTTCATTTCTAACAAATTCTCTAGCCAATATCATTGGACTATAAACAATATCACAACCATAATCACGTACTAATTTTCTGAATGGTAATTTAGAATATCGCACCATTGGTCCAGCTATGAAGACAGGTCTATTTTCTAATTGACATTTCTTGATTATGTTAATCGGTTTATCATTTGGATTTCTTGGTATACTTTTGGTTGAATTTGGAGTACACAAACAAGCCTCCTGATCTTTAACATCTTCGTGTAATGCTTGTTCTATTTTCACATTGACATTGTCATTATTACAAACTTTATTATCACACATGCTATTAATTGATCTAAATCTAATAGTATTCTGAATATTCCTGATATAAGGAAATCTACCAAAACGAAATAAAATCAACTTGTTAAAAAAAAAATAAAAGAAACAAGCAATACTTAATTAAACAAGAAAAAGGTAATTTTTGAAGGAAAAAGGACAGGTATAAAACTTTAAACTGATTAGATAAAAGATTTTAATTCATGTCAAACAAAATATTTCAGTGATTTTTTTAGTTTTTACCAAAATTTAAGATGAATCTCGCGTTTCGACCTTCCTGATTAGGAAGCCAAATCCATCTCCAAGGTGGAAGAGATTACCTGTTTAGGAAAGTCTGGCGCCATCTGTTTGGGGGTGATGAGGAGTGTATAAATACAATAATGAATATCCTTATTATTGGCTGTAATGTGTAGTGTGTTTGTGATTCATGGTTAGCAGCATGAAAGTGAAAGAGAAACTAGTTTTTTTTATGTGTTTGTGCCATTTCTCTGTGACATGAATTTTTCAGGTTTGTCAAAGTTTTCTCAATTTTGAACTTTAAGCTTGAAAAGAAATTTTTGAATTTTTCATTGATTTTCCAATACCGTAGACATTATTCAGTTTTTCTGTCCAACCTTCTACATATTTCCATGTCTCAAGAACCTATAAAAAGACCAGCACAAGATGTTGTTGATACAGCAATTGAATCTAAAAAGGCTAAACAAGATGATAAACCATTTGAATTACCTAAAGGTATAGCTGCAATTAAACCAGAATACATAGTTTCAATATCCAATGAAGATGTCGTTGATGATGATGCAGCAGAAGCATCTAAAGAAGAAGAAGGTGATGATAGAGATAATAACGATAGAAATGGTAAAAAGGGTAGAAAAAATCGTGGACAAAATAAAGCAAGAAAATTAATTCAAGTTAAATCAGACATGAAAGTTTGTCCTTCAATTATTGATCCAGAAGCTGGCAAACCATGTATTAAAGGATCCGAGTGTAATTGGGCTCACGATGTAAAGACTTATTTGGATCAAAAGGAACCTTGTATTGATGGTCTTTGTCCCGTTTGGAAAGAATTAGGATATTGTCCGATGGGTATCAAATGTAGATGGTTAAAATCACATTTTGATTATGATACCTTGAAATTGAAGTACAAAGATGGTTATGAAAGACAACTTAACATGGGCGAAGTTAATTTAGTTCCAATGGATGATAAACGTGCATTATATAAGAAAAAACTTGATTTTGGAATTAGTGAAGTTGCATTAAAATTAAGAGATGACAATCAAGTCTCTAAAATGGATATAGAAGAAAGAAAAAAACTGGAAGCTGAGTTCAAAGAATCTAAAATCAAAACAGGTGAAAAAAAGAAACTTGATTATAGAAGTAAAATGGTTGTTTCCCCATTAACAACAGTTGGTAACTTACCATATAGACGATTAATGAAAACTTTAGGTGCAGATATAACCTTTAGTGAAATGGCATTATCAAATTCATTAATTACAGGTCAAAATAGTGAATGGGCTTTATTAAAAGCTCATAAAAGTGAATATCCAGGATTTGGTGTACAAATTGCAGCATCAAAACCATGGCAAGCTGCAAAATCTGCGGAATTAATATATAAATATGCAAATAATTATACAAGTGAAATTAATTTGAACTGTGGATGCCCAATTGATTTATTATTCAAAAAGGGTGAAGGTTCAGCATTAATGTTAAGTTCAAATAGAATGAGAAATTTATTACAAGTAATGAATGATTGTAGTGGCGATTTACCAATAACTGTTAAGATGAGAATGGGAGTGGTTGATAAAAAACCAATTGCAACTGAAATCGTGGATAAGTTATTAAAAGCTGGTGATGTTGGTGCGATTACAATTCATGGTAGATCAAGACAACAAAGATATACAAAGGAAGCAAATTGGGATTATATTGAAGAAGTTGGTAAAATTGTTAAATCTTATAACGAAAACTATGAAGAATTAAAGGATGTTTCAGATAGACCTAATCCTGTTTATTTGATTGGTAATGGTGATTGTTATACACATGAAGATTATTATGAACATATTGGAAGAGAAGGTATTGATACTGTCATGATTGCAAGAGGTGCATTAATTAAACCATGGATTTTTGAAGAAATTCAAGCACAACAATATTTGGATAAATCATCAACTGAAAGATTAACAATTATTGAAGATTATGCTAAATATGCATTACAACATTGGGGTACAGATGAATTTGGTATTAATACTGCAAGAAGGTATTTATGTGAATTCTTATCATTCACTTATAGATATATCCCTGTTGGTATATTAGAGAAATTACCACCAAAATTAAATCAAAGACCACCAAAATGGAGAGGTAGAGATGAGATGGAAACTTTATTAGGTTCAAGTGATTATAAAGATTGGATTAAAATTACTGAACTTTACCTTGGTAAAGTCGATGAAAGTTTTAGTTTCATTCCAAAACATAAGAGTAATTCTTATGAAGTTCCAAAAAATTAATTAGATACAGATATATATATATATATATATATATAAATAATTTATAACTGATATAATTATTCATTATATTCATCACTTAAAGCTTTTGATTTTTTTAAAATAGTTTCTCTCTTATTTTTTAGTTCTTTAATTTTTTCAGTTTTATCAATTGAGTCAACATTCTTGTTATCTTGAGATTTTAATCTTGCTTCAGTTTCTTTAATTTCTAATAAATCGAAAACTAAATTATAAGTTCTATTTAAAACAAGCGATAAAAATAATGTGAAGCCACAAAGATACATGTTTCTTTGAGAATAAAATTTTCTTGATAAAGTCTCAGTTCTTGAAGTGCCACCATTAAACTCATTAATTGCTAACCCAGCCAACTCGCTATTAACCTTTTGAGATCTATAGACAGAGTCTATAAACATAATTGAAATGAAAACAAATATACATTTCATAATCATTTTAAATTGGTTTGAATGAAAGGGGATTGACAATGTTTTCAAAATTGGACGACGCATTTTCGATGGCAATGGCAATGAAATTAATGCAAATAAAATCATTTCTATAATTAAAAGGGAGAAGGTAAGTACGTATATAAACGCCATGTTGATGTATATTGGTTGATTGTTAAAGAGGAAACATTTTAAGGATAGGTAGAACGTAAAATGCTAGAAAAATCTACGCTTAATATTTTTAGTGAGGATAATGAAAATTAAGAATTGAAAATTAAACAAAGTAAAAAAGTAATTATGAAATGTCAAGTGTCAATTATAACTAAAATAAATAAAAAGAAAAACAAGTACGATAAGAGTATAAGCGATCTAAATTAGTGTGAAGTAATGGTAATGTAAAGTAATGTAATGTAATGTAAAGTAATGTAAAATATTGAAATGAAATAGGATGTATCGTTGGGAACTGTATCAACAGAATAATGCATGGATGATTTGAAAGACAAGAAAAAAAGCAAGCGTAAAAAATGTATATCATCATAATAATGTAGAAAAGAAATAGTGATAAAATTAGTAGAGAGAAACCATAATTTAGTGTGTTGTATGTCCTCTATGATATTTCAAACCATTTAAGTTTTTATAACGTTTACCACAAACTTCACATCTATAAGGTTTATCCTTTTCAAACCCCATACCATTAGGATATGGAGAATCAGAATCAGGATTTATAACAGATAATGAACCATCGGAATTTTCACGTAATGTTTGATTTTGATGGCCATGAATTCTATGATACTTTAAACCATTTTGATTTTTATAGGTTTTATCACATCCAATAACTGGACATTGAAATGGTCTTTCATCTTGTTGTTCAATTACATATAATCTTCTTGCTGGATCATCAATGTAAATTTCATTGTTGGATGTGTTATTGTGAGTAAGAGCATTAGTGTTATTATTATTACTATTATTATTATTATTATTGTTATTATTATTATTATTATTATTATTATTACTAGTATCATTATGTTGGTGATTTTCATCATCAACATCCATATCAAATTGTGTGTCAACATCCATATCAACATCCAAATTAATATTATTCAAGTTCAAATTGTTTAAACTATTTGCCATTTTATTATTAGAGGAAACGATATTTTTAGGATTATTTAAATTATTATGAATATGCTTTTCTTCATGTTGTTGAACTTGCTGATGAAACATTTTTGCTTGATCTTCTAAATCTTTAACTAAACCTTCATTATGAAATATATTACTTGCAGAATTTGGATTGAAATCAAATTGCATTGATTGATTGTTGGCATCAGTATTATTACTTTGATCAAAATTAAAATTTGACAGTGATTTATGAATAGGATTATTTGCAAGATTATGAGTTGTAGCTACATTAAAATTATTAGTATTATTATTGTTGTGGTTGGTAATGTTATTATTAGTTGATAAATTGAATTTTTTATTATTGTTGTTTAAGTTTTGCTTTGTATTCAAATGATTATTCAAAAACACTTCATTTGTAGAAACCGCACCTATTAAATTGGCAGTATTATGATTGTTAATATTTCTATGCATATTATTGTTTGAAGTGGCAGCATTGTTAGGTATATTGGATGCATTGGATGTATTAGAAGGCATAGCATTAGTACTATGTGCCATTTGAATTGAATTTAATTGATCATTCGATATATGCATTTCTTCATAATGTTTTAATAAATCATGCAAAGTAGGCAACAGTTGACCACAACACGAATAATCCTTACAATAATTTGCTTCCAAATCTGCCAAATAGGAAGAATTTGGAATTGGAGAATTACTAAAATTATTAATCAAAATTGAATCATTTCTTAAATCCATGGCATTATTGTTGGTGAAATTACCATTAAATAAATTGATTGATTGATGCCTATGAGGTTGTTGATGTTGATTACTATTATGATGGATCAAAACTTCATCTTTAAGCCAAGATCCAATACCAACAGACCCCCAAGATATGCCACCCATACCTTGAGAATGTGCTATGCTATCCCTTCTCAATTTTGGATTATGATAAATAGAGTTATTCCTTGAGAACGTAATGTTTATAGGTTGGGAAATGTCGTTTTGTTGTTGCTGAGTTTGTTGCTGCTGCTGCTGAATTGCCATTGCAGCAGATGTGTAGTTTTGGAAATTGTTATTCATTATACAAGTGGGGAATTAAGTGCAAGGGGAACAAATACCAGTCAGAAAACAGCAGAGGTGTCTCGAATGTATACCAAACAGGAGCTGGTTTGTTAATAGAGACAGAAAGAGAGAAAAGCACAGAAAACAGAAGCTTCAACAGCAGCAATTCTAACACTTTAATTTAATAATATCCTGTTGATACAGATATCAAAAACAAAAACGAATGAAATATCAGACAGTTGGAGAAAATGGGAATGTCTGCGTCGACCGACGCGCAATTTGACGGTTCGTTTTTTCCCGTTTGGATCCAACATGTTTATTTGCTTGTACAGGTAGGCTTGTACCTGTCCAAACCCCAAATTTGTTGCTTTGTTCTGCCAAATGAGGCTCTTTGCACAGAGCCCCTCAGCAAGGGATACTCCGGCCACCCCGCCACCACCAAGGGTTCATTCCCGATCATCTTCAATGCGTTCTCACGCAAGTTTTACAGCTTTATCTTTGAAGTCTTCCCCAAATACGTCAATATCTCCACTTATATTCTCTAAATCCACCCCAATTAACACCGATTATACCCGTCGTTTGGAAATTATCAAAAATATAGACCAGGCTCTGGTTAAATTCCAAAATAGCAACAATTCCAAATCAAATATATTGCGATTAAACCTTCTGCCTTATTTAAGATATCCAATCAATCCTTTTTGTGATATAAATGAACTTCTGTCAACATCACTAATTGATTTAAATATAGATCTATTATACCTTGAGGCAAAATCTTTACTTAATTGGTGGTCGGAATTATTGAATATTTTATTGATTGATTATCAATCAGTCTCAATTAATGATAGAAATTGTTATTATGAATCAATATCACGGTTGTTTTCATTGAATATTTGGCATTTATTTCAAATTAATATGACTTATTCCAATCAATTTAGTGATATTTACACAAACTATAAAAAATTCTTGTTAAAAACTTTCGAGTTATCAATTTTGAGATTGAATTCAAAATCAGTATCATTATCAATCACAATATTCATTGGTAAAGTATTTGCATACGCTTTTTTTAATTTACCTGATATATCAAAAGGTATTTTATTTCTATTAAATACAAAATTAGTTAATTTCAAGAAGATTCATAAAATTTCTCTTACAGGAGATGTATCAAGTACAATATCTGATTTATCATCACAGTTTCCAACTCATTTAAACGGGTTGATTTATTCAATAAGTAAACCAAGAAACGTAACTTATAAAATTGAATTGCAATTTTTGAATTCTGTGTTACCCCCAAGGGACAAGATCCAAGGTATTAATGATACCAAAGGTATATGGGTTAATAAATGGTCATCATTAGAAAATATTTCAATATTTTGCTCATTTTTTAGAAATTATTTGATTATCAGCTCAAATTATTTGAAAAGTTTCTCAATGTTAATGTTGAATGAAAACTATAATTATATTTATTTATTGCCCGGTTACTTGAATATACTAACACATGTTTATGAAATTTTTAATTTTCAAATCAATTCACTCATTATAAAATCAAGAAATAAGCCGAAATTCAAAAATACATCAACCTCTTTTAATGATAATCTATTATTTATTCATCCAAAAATTTCTAGCGAATCAAATATTGATAAACTATTTAACATTTTAAGGGATTTTTTAATCAATTCAAGATCTACTAATGAAAGTTTATTAAAAAATGGTATAATCAAAAGTTATGAAAATGTAATTAAATTGTTTATTATGAAAACTTCAATATTAGATAACATAATGATTAATATTTTGTTGGATTTCTTTATACAATTTTTAAAAAATATTGAAGAATCAACCAATAACTATTTGATAATTGATTGGAATTTTTGGTTAAATATTTTGATTAGTTTATTAGATTCAAACAATTTGAATAATCAAATCAAATCAATTTCAATATTATATGAAATTTGGGATTTAATTCCAATTAATATCGAACCTAAAAGTTTTCATTGGATTTCAAAACCTTTAGATAATTTAAAGTTAAACTTAGTTGAATATATCTTGAATGATTCTAATTGGTTTAAATTTTTTGGTGGTTATAATTCATTACTAAGAAACTTGTACATTAAATTAATTATTTGGAAGATTTTAGGTATTTATTCAATTTATTCAGATTGTTCATTTAATGAGTCAATTAATCAATTAAAGATTAAAAAATTATTGAATAAACAATTATCAAAGACTTTTGACTTAACTAATAATATTGTTTTCAAGCCTTTAGATCCAATCCTAAACAAACACTTTAAAATATTCAAGATCATGAAAAGAACTAATATTGATAAAAAACTGAGAATTTATCCATTTGAAATATTAGATGATTCAGTTTATTCAAGTAGTGGTGTAACACATATTTCAAAGTCCAAATCAAATGATTCATTAACTACCTCGAACAAAAATTCAAATAATTCCAATTGGATGAATAAAATTTTTAATAAATCAAATTCTTCTTCTTCATTATTATCATCATCACAATCTTCTTCTTTATCTTCATCCCAAAATAGCAGAAACAAGGTGTTTGGAAAATTATTAAAACTATCCTCCAATAAAGATGAAGAGGCCACCACAGTCACCACCACTCCAACAGCACCACCAACAGCAACATCAGTAATATCAACATCAACGACTACTTCTTCAGTTTCGTCCTTGTCTTCATCATTATCCTCATTAGAGTTAACAATTGAGTCAAAGTCAACAAATACTTTCAATCATAATTTGAATAAAGCAACTCCGCCAGAATGGAATCATAATTTCGAAATCATAAATCATGAACTATATGAGTTCAAATTAGTTAATAATAGATTCAAAATACAGTTTTTTCTAAACAACCTGAACTCTTTAAACAATAAGCAACGAAAATTCATTGACTATAATAATGATATTTTAATTCAAAATGATGAACCAAAGTTACCAGAACTTCATTTTAATCAAGAATTCTGCTCTAATTTTGAATCGGTTGAAGACTTACTCAATGATAATCTCAATATGGATTTAAGTATGGAGTTAAACGATATCGAACTAACAAATGATTTTTTGCATAATAGATATTTAACAGGTAAAAAATTAAAGAACGTTAAAGTCCCAACAAATATTAATTCAGAGTTAGTTTATTTAAGTAATGGTATTTTTGAATTTAATGAAGATGTGAAAATTTTTGAAAATTTTTTGATTGAAAATATTAAAGAATTAAAGATGAACAGTACAAATGAAAACGTTGATGATAATGATGATGGTTCAGATCAAGGGAAGGACCAAAACTCAATTAATAACTTAAGTTATTTAAATGATTCAATAAATGATTTAGATATATTAAGTGATACAACATATAAACCAAATTTCAATTTATCATCATCTTCGATAATTGATAAAATAAATGATTGCACTGTAACTCTTAATAACAAGAGTTTAAAATTATCGAAATCTGAATTTACAAATTTATTCAAAGTCATACCTAAGTTAGTATCTGATTTATCAGATGATAAGTTGAATGGATACTAATATGGGTAATCATATCAAAGTGTGTGTGTATATCATTAATTCAAAGATACAGAAATCATATCATAGTATTCCCAATACGATAATAGCAACACATCGTTGATAGTTTAACCTTTAAAGCATAGCATTAGACATATTATAGAACAAAAATAATACAACTATAATCCAACACGATTTATATCATTATATGACAATCAGTATTCAACCACAAATAAAAACTGAATCATAGATTAATACCTCGAACTCTATTATACAAAATATATTTACTAAGCATTATAATTAAATATCAAAGATATATCACGGAGTTCACATTTCAATAAAATTTACAATTTAACGCATATTTCAATACCGGTACAGATAGAATAGGACATAAGCAAATTAATCATAGCAACTAAACTTTTTTAAAAAAATAGAAATATTAACTGCTTATTTCTTGTATAATTTATATTATTGCTATATAGACATTAAGCATTACATTTTGATTTTGTGATAGCACTGTAAATTGTTATTTCTTCATCTTTTCTTTTGTTGGGAAAATGATCAGGGAAATCTGTTAATTTTGTTTGAAGTTTTTTTTTTTTTTCATATCATATCATATCATACATAGATGAACAAATCTTCACGCCTTCGTACAAATTCTTAAAAAGGATAACTAGATAATTATATTATCTATTCATTACATTAATAACACCATTCAGAGCTAGGTTTCACCAATACATATGATATTGAATGTTTCTTTTCCACTTTTAGCGTGTCGATATTGGACATACATACTTGTGACATTAATTACGGCGATATTTATATTATTTCCAAGTTCGATATTTATATATTTACATCTTTCAAACTCAATTATACCGAACAATACATCACCAATCGAATTAAAATTCCAGCATTTTGAGAACAGTGGACCATATTCATTTCTTAACATAACTAAAATTTCAAAAGATTTAATAAACCCCTGGAAAGACGCAAATACTAATACATTTACTAAAATTGAACAGAATTTGGATATTTGTTTAGATTATATTAGTTTGAATAATGTTAATAAATTAGGGGGGTTACGACTGACTGTATTCAAAGATTCGAAACAACCTATATTTGTCAAGAATAATTGGCCAAACAGTTGGCCATTTAAAGATATTTCAAATTTTAACGACCACGAGCTAAGTTTATTCAGAATTGATAGAACTTTTGATTCCTGGGATCAAATTGTTAATAAATCATATTCGAAAAATGTACTATTTTTAACGAATTACCAAAACAGTGATATTCCTTGTATTTTAGAGTATTTTTTACCATCATGGATAATTAGCTCGTTTATACCTGTTGGTATACGAAAACTTCTAAATGTCAATAATCTCAAAAGGTTGTTAGTTAGGAACGGTGGTATTAATAATAATACCCAAATATGTACAGAATTTATTACATTTGAAAATGAACTAAAGTTAGAGGACTTATTGGGTACAAATTTATTAATCGAATTAAATTTACGAGATATATTCATTAATAATGCAAATATTAAATTAAATTATAAATTAAAAGGTTTAAGATGGTGGATTTATTGGTGGCCTGGCGCTTGTTTTATTATTGGTGTCGGACTTATTTGGTTTATTGAAGTTCTTGCCTGTATTTCAGTTAGTTGGATTGGTTATTTTATACTTATGTTAGTTGGTAATAATAGTACTAAGAACAATAAAACAATTGAAAAAAACCTAGATGAAGTATTAAGCACTTAAACCACTTACAAATGTAACGGTTTTTTCATTGTATAAGTTGTTGTAAATGGCAAACAAACTACCAAGAATATATAATGAAAAATATAAATTAAAGCAAGATAATCCATTTGTAAATGCCTTTCATTATCGACTGGGGTATAAAAGGCAGTAATATATAGTAAACTTGTTGCTGGTGGTAAACAAAAATTAATATTTGAAATAAAATAAAGTATTGCTTCATTATAAAATAATCCATCTCTGTATAATTTGGAATTAAATGCACATCCAATAATTGGCATTAAAAATAATCTAACAAAAACGACCGCTATTGGAACTTTCCATACATGAACTGGAATTGAAAAAAGGTTCAATCTACCAATTGTACCACCCAATAGCAATAAACCAATTGGAACTTCAGCTGCTCCAATATATCCTGCAAAATCCATTATGAAAGATAATGGAGGATCACCATCAGGAGCGGGTGGTAAATGTGCTTGTGGTGTAACCACAAATAAGGCTTGAACCCAGGGAATCATTGCAATTGCTATCGATAAAATAATTGTAATTGAAATAATTTTCAATGTTGATGCAATCCATAACTGTATTGTTAATTTAATTAACTTGATTACATCAATTGACTTGATAAATTCGAAAAAATTAGCAATACGTGATTTTGCTTCATTTGTCGATTTTTTAACTTCATTAATTGGTTCAAGTAAATGGTATTTTGAATAGACCCTTATAATATCATTCATTCCTTCACGAGGCAAATCTATGTCGTCATTATTCAACATTGCATTCGGTACTGATAACGTTCTTGACAAGGGTTTTGTTAGCCTCTGTCTTGGCGGTGATAAAAGTTGAACGGGTTCAAGATTTTTAGGAGCTCTTGTTGATGTTGTTGATGCTAATGATACGGAAGATTCCAATGATAATTCACTATAATTGGGATGATCTGGTGTAATTCTGAGTTCAGGTACTGGGCTTTGTTCTACATTTCGTTCTTGTTCCGGTTCTTGCTCTTGTAAGTTATTTTCAGGCACTGGATATTGTTCTATATCCTTTTCTTTACTTTCTGATTGGACATTCTTAACATGAAAATCCATTTCAATTAATTTGAATGCTCCAAAATTAAATTGAACCAGCATTTGTAATGTTAAATAAATGATAACATAACTAACACCTTTATCGATATCATCAAAAATGGTTGAATTTTCCATTGTTTGTAAATAAGCAATTGGCAAATCTGAGATGTTTGGTAATAATCCACAACATAATAAGCCTCCATACCAAGTTCGTGGACACCCAGCTAATTTACCAAATCCAAAACATAACGTTGATCCAACCCCCATCATAAAGAATGAAATAATAACGATTGTTGATATTTGATGAATATCATTATTTGAAATATTTGTTACGATTTTTTGAAATGACAAACATGGTATAAGCACATTGATTGCCATAGAACTTAAATTTTTTGATGTTTCAACTGTAAGGACATTCTTTCTTGCAAGTATTATACCAACTCCAATAATCAAGTAGATTTTAAATATTGGTTTAACGGCCGTGTATACGACAAACCCAAACGACAGTGACATGTTCAATACATGGTGATAAAAATTCAAAAAACTGTAAGCTGAAGATTAACGATTAGTTATGTACATTGATTTACTATAAAATATCTTTATTTAGAGGCCAACCGTTGATTTTTGTTAACAGTGGGATGACTACTAGCAAATCGTGGGATTTTCCGAGTAGCAAATTTCTTTTTCTAAAAATGTTTCGATTTTGTTCATTTTGGGTCTACACATCCAACTATCTAATTGATGTTAGCAAAAGTAGCATCGGTGAGTTTTTTGGAGGACGGGAAAAGTAATGGGAGATATTGAGGAGACAAATGTTGGAAATGTGCATCGATGGTTTGCATAATAGCGTCAAATAAAAGACGACTACCAGTGCCGGACAAGTGGATACCATCATAAAGTAAATCAGCATAATCGGTGGAATGATTAGCATCCATCCATTCTGCCATTATATCAAATAACGGGACAACTGGAACATCAGTAATTGCATCCTTAATTGCATCTGCGTAAAGTTTATTGGTTTCATTATCTCTATAATCACCAGTAACTAAATCTTGTGGATCAACTTTATCCCAAAGTTCTTGACCGTGTAAACCTGGAGTAACAACGACGAGTGGGATATTTCTTGATTTGAATTCTTCAACAATAAGTTTCATGTTTGAAACGTATTTGTCCAAAGGAATCGATTCTCTATTATCAGAGGAGAGTCCTTTCTTACGTGCATCATTTGTACCGAAAAACACATAAGCTAATTTGATTTTCTTTGATTCTTCAACATCATCATGTTCGGCCTTAAGAATAGATCTACATAACGGAACACCATCTCTTGAGGTATAACCAGAGAAACCTCTTTGAACAACCTGTAATTTTCTAGCATATGCTTGTTGTAAACCGGCACCAAGACAAAATTGTGGGACAGTACAGTCTCCTGGAAATTGATTAAACGCATACTCAGTGATGGAGTCCCCAAACATGAGGAACTTGTTGTAGTCAGTGTATCCCATTGTCAAGTGATATGTTTGTTTGTGTATGGTACAGAAAACAGAGTTTTAGAGGTATTTACTGAACCAGTTGGTATTTTTTGGTGGGTGAGTTTTATTTCTCCCACGAAAAACAAACTTTTCCCACGAATTTCTGTTTTCCCCACCAAATTTCTCGGGTTTTCACAATTTTCCAATTTCTCAACGTTCAGACAGATTAGATCTTATTCATTTTTTTTTTCAACGTTCAGTTAAGGTCCATATTGTATTATTATACACAACTTTTTTTCTTTCTTTTTTCCCCCCCCTCTTTCAAAAAGTGTGCATCATGTGGACTCCTACCAATGATTTGTTGCAAGCGGAAGTGATAAAGACGTTTCTTCCCCAGAATGCACCGGCGGACGTGGCAAAACATCTCAAGCCTCTATATCCTGGTGATCAAGTTTACATTTTTGAAACTTTAATCGTTAATGAGGGTTTCACTTGGGCAAGAGGTTACTGTGTCATTGAACCTTTGCCTCAAGATTATATATCTGCTTCCATCGATGTGAAGAGATTACCGGATTCAACCATTTCTGTTTGTATTTTTCCATTACATCATGTTAAGATTTACAATAAGTTACCACTCAATAAACCAAACACATCATCAGCTCCACAGTATGATGAAAATGATAATCTTATTAAACCTGAAAAGCCACAATTACCTCTTAATACAAATTTATCGGAAGATTTATCTGATGAAATAAAGTTAACTCTGAAGACTATTTCTTCAACATTATTTGCAGTTTATTCTAAAAATAACTTTGAATTTTTTGAAAAATTATCCAAAATCTATTATCAATTACATGATTTACGTACATGTTTGAAAAATGATCTGTTAACTAAAAATGAAATCGATTTATCCAGACAAAAAGTGGTTCTTTTAATGAACAAATTCTCAAAATTACTAGCTTCTGGTGGTGGTATGATCAATAAGTCTTTACATTCAAAGTCAGATATAGATGGTAAAGAATCAATATTAGCTAGAGATGATAGATCAGGCGAATTATACTCTTTTGATCGAAATATCATAAATCCCGCAAAGATTGCACAAAATCAAGTCATAAGTGCATTATCTCCAACAAATCTCAATTCTTCAAGCATCACATTCATTCCTCCTAAAAACAACAAGTTTGTTGAAACATTCCCATCGAATATTATGGTTGATTTTAAACAAGTTATTGGTACATCGACTGTCGTTCCTAAAGGTTATGCGGGTATGAAAGCTTACATGTATTTAAGAAATGCGAAAAAGAGATTAACTGAACCTTTTTGTATTGATGTTAATGTACATCAAGAATTAGAATTAGATAACTTGTTTTCTGCATTATTTACCCAAATTCCATCGTCAGAAGTTGAAAATGGTAAAATTTATCTAGTTGCTTTATTAACTGAAACAATTGATATTGATGGTTCATTGAAGACAGTTCGTAAAGGTATTTGTGCCGGTGTTGCAGATATTTCAAGAATTTTCTCACATAAAAAGGGACATTTGATGTCTGGTCAATCTCATCGATTTGTGATCAAATTATTTTCTTCATTCTTAGATACTGAAAAACAAGAAGTTAAATTATTCACTGGTATGAATTCAATGATGGCAAAATCTCTAACAATGGTTAATAATGGTTGGGGTGAATTAGTGGACAGAATCATTAATGGTTCAAATAAGGGTGTTGCAATTAACCCAAGAGCTGAAAGATTAATTTTAAGTATTAAAGAAATAAAATCTTCTGACAGTAATGTACTAAATGATTTTGATAATGTTTCATGGAATTGCATACCAACATTAAATTCAAACAATGAACCAAATAGAGTTTATTTGAAATTAAATAAAATTATTACACCAAAATTAAATGATAATTCATTTTTAACAGTTCATGTTAGATGTTCATCGTCGTCAATTTCGTTTTCCAAGGGAAAAAATGAAAAAACTGTTACAACTTGGAAATTTTTATCAGTCTCTCCAAATGAATCGATAGAAGAATTGATCGTACTTAGGGGTTTAGATGATCATCCATCAAACACTTCCGATTATTTAATTTTTGATTTATTTGTAGACAAAAACTATATTGGAACATCGCAATATTTATTAAGAGATGGCTCAACAATTAGTGATACAGGAATGACTTCTAGAACTCCCGCAACATTAGAAATTTTAAATACAACTTTAGATGCAACTATTGAATTTGATCTAGAATATGTAGGTAAGAATTATAATATTGACGACACAACAATTTCGGTTCTAAACTGGAAATCTTTACTCAATAATGAAGAACAAATCATCGATAATTTGAATAAACTAAAAAGAATTAAATTACTCAATCTAATTAAAAATTTTTCTGAGTTTGGATATCAATTATTATGTATTTATGAATATGCAGTTAGGGAACAAAAAACACATCTTATCAATGCTGCATTTGACGCTTTAGTCCATCTTTTTGATGTTGTTATAGTTAGAAACAATGAAAATGTTTCATTGTTTAATTCATTAATTGAAAATTACGGCTCGAAAATTCCGAAAATTGGTAATCAACTACTAAACTCAATGGTTTTAACACTAGGTAATTTTAATAATGAATGGAATGCAAATGGTAGGGCATTGTGTAGATCCTCATATTTGATTTTAAAAATTAGTTCAATATCTGTAAACGATTTAGTCGATTATAAAAATAATTGTATTAAATTTGTCAATGTTATAAGTGAATTTTTAAATGCAAATGTTGATCTTGTCTTACCTGAACAATTAATTATAATTGAAACTTTAGAATTATATTTAGATATCTATGAACATTTTTTCAATAGTGAAGAATTAATTATGTTTTCCGTTGATTGGATTATGACCAATAAATTAAAAGGTTTAGGATCATTAGAGGACGTGGGATCAAGTGCTTTGATTAACAAGAATAAGAGTAGAAAACATAAGTTTTTAATTTTCAAACTGTTTTTCATTTTAAGAGTTTTGAATAATGATAGATTTATTAATTGTGAAAAAAATGGAATCTTAATTGACAATGCATTGGATATTGCTCTAAGTATTTTCAATAATGATATAGTTGATATAGAATGTATTAGGTTTTCAATGTCAATCTATTTATCAATTTTAAATTTTTCATTTGGTGTTCAAAGTCATTATAAGTCTAAGAAATTATACATTAGAATAATTAAATTAATCCCCTTTTTTGCATCAGCTTTCAATAAATACTATAGATATTCGTTAGATCATGGATTATTCAAAAGAAAAAGAACATATACTGAACTATTTCCTAATGAATATCCGATTGTTGAAAATACAATGGATTCAATCGTTACCGATGTTTCATTTGTTGAAATTTTAGTTGAGTTTTCAATACTTATCATATATACATCTAAAATCTATGAATCTTATAAGGATGAATTTAATAATTCGATAAATAAGAATGATGACAAATTATTGATTAAGTTTAATGTTTTAACTTTCAATGATTCAATTAACTCAATTTTGGAAATGATTAGTTTAATTGTCGATTCAAAATACTATCCATCAGAATCATGGTTATCTTTACATTCTATTTCATTACAGGCATCATATTTGTTACTGGATTTAATCAAAAAATTCATGCCAAAACCATCCAATGAATCAATTTTGAATTGGAATTTATATCTTAAATTGTTATTTAAAATTTCAACCTCAAAACCTGTGTCAATTGAGCATTTAGAATATACACCAATGAAAGGATGTTATCAATTAACAACAGATTTAAGGACTAAAATCACCAAGGTTGTTGATGTATGTTGGGCGGATTTAGGTTTTGAAACAACACCAGAGAATAATGCAAGATTCCAATTGTGTAAGTTTGGTGGTTTCCAAAAAGGTATTATTTCATTAAATTCTCATAATTTATTAAAATACGTTATATTATTTTCAATGCAAAGAAATGATAGTTGTCTTAAACTAGGTATTCAAATTTTATGGTCTATAATTTCTTTTGAATTGGTTGAACATGATTCGTTGTTTCAAATCGAAAGGGAAATTATTACGTCACTATATGACTTATTTGAAAATATACTTGTTTACTCACCAGAATTTAATGAAATCGAAAATTTTATTCATGAAATTGAAAAAATGTTAAGTAATTTAGATATTGAAGATGAATCGTATTTTGATATTTCAAAATTAATTAAAATTATTTCTAATTATTTGAAATCATTAGGTGAATTAAAACAAGTTCCAAATGGTGAAGAATTTGATGACGATAGAACATTCCATAAACTAAATATTTCAAGTTATTTAATGAATGTTGATAAACCGGAATTGTTTCAAAGTTTCATTTGTGATCTATATGACAATTATCTTGAAAAGAAAAACTATGTACAAGCTGCATTGAGTTTAGAATTGTTAGCGAATACCTGGGAATGGGATATTGAAACGTATTTACCTGAATGTTCAAAACCTAAATTACCACGTCAAACTTCATTCAAACGAAAAGTAGATTTATTTAAGATCATTGCACAAAATTTTACCAAGGGTAATAAATTAGAACAAGCAGTTGAAATTTATAATGAAATGTTGAATGCATATATTAAATATAATTTCGATTTATTAGGATTATCGTATTGTCATCTTGAATTGGGTAAGCTTTATGAAAAATTAGAACATATTGATAGATTAGAATCAACATTTTTCAAAATTTCATTTATTGGGTTAGGATTTCCAGAATCTATTAGATCAAAGGAATTTATTTATGAAGGTTTACCATATGAACATATTACCAGTGTTCATAATAGATTGAATAAATTATATCCTGGATCTAGAATTATTAATAATGAAGATGATGCAAATAGATTAATTATTGAAAATCCGATTGGTAAATTTTTATTTATTAAAACGATCATACCAAAGAAAGAACATTCAAATAATAAATTATCGGTTATGGCCAGACAGTACGTTGATAATAAAAACTTAAATACTTTTATAAATACAAGAAGGTTACCAGGTGCCTCAAAAATTACTAATTTATGGACTGAAGAAATTACTTACAAGACATATATGACATTCCCAACATTAATGAATAGATCAGAAATTAAGGAAACTTTGATTGTTAAAATTCCACCAATCAAAAATGCAATTAGATCATTAATTTTGAAGAACGATGAATTAACAAATCTTGAATTTTTAATAAATCAAAATTTGAAGGATAATATTCAGTTAACTTCAATTGCATCAAGTTCAATGTTCAATAACTTAACTAGAATTTTAAGTGGTACTGTTGATTCGCCTGTTAATGGCGGTGCAGGACAATTTAGAATCTTTTTCACAGATGATCCAAGTATTGATATTGGAGAAACTTCTGCAGAATATCAGTCGGATTGTATGAGATTAAAGGAATGCTTTGATGATTTAATTAAGTTATTAAATAAATTATTGAAATTACATGGTTTAATTGTACCAAAGACATTAAAGTTACAACATCAAACCTTGATTGAATTATTTTCAAAAAATTTTTCCAATGAAATTAAAGAATTGGGATTGGATGTTACAAGCGAATTAAATTATAATGAACTCATGAAATCCTTAACTAGTAAAAATGTTTATTCAAAACAAAGAAATGCAGCCAATGCTGCAACTACTGCAAGTAGTTATAGTTTACAATATTCACAATCTACTAAAGCCAAGCCAGCATCAATTCATAGTACGGGACATGGTAGTAACCATGGCAGTCACCATGGAAGCCACCATGGAAGCCACCATGGAAGTCATGCTGCTAGTTCGAGAAGATATGGATCCTTATTAGGTAGCGTCACTAGACATTCTCTTAGAGGTGGACCTGACGATGATGGAAACAGTAGTTATTTGAGCATTGGTGATGATTTGAGTGCACAAAGAACCAACACTTTGAGTGTCAAGAAGAATATCTTGAACTACAAGTAGATGTTTATTGTTATTTAGAGTATATAGATAGATTATTAAGTAATATTTCCGCATTAGGCAACTTACGCCAAAACCAAATTTTGTTTTTTTCAGCAAATTCATGAAGAGAAATCGAGTGATTGGATTGGTTACATGTTGACTTTGCAGTGGCAACTGCTTCTTCTTTTCTTCTTCAATAGCTACATTCAACCCTAATACGCTATGCAGACCTACAAGAGACAACAAAGGAACACCCTTCATAATGACACTGAATCCAACGATGCCACCACTGCCAGTTTACAAACCCTGGGAATGAGAATCAGACAAAGTGTATCCGATGGCTATAAACTACCACAACCCAAATTACAACAACAACCAATAGGCACTTTCCAAAGAGTTCCATTACCTGCGCATTTACAAGCAGATGGGCCTCCTGCTTTGGATTACAATGGTTCAACTGCATCTTCATTATCATGTTGGGAAGATGAAATTAATACTCGTAATTCGGTCAATGGTAACAACTTCACAAATTTAAACGATTTTTACAACGCCAGACAGGGTGGCTTTGGTACAAAGAGAGGAATTGATGAAATTGAAGGTAAAGAAATGCAAGTCAACGATTATGTTGCAAGATATGGCCCATTGAGCTTTAACGAAGAGTTTTAATCAAGAACTTTAATGAAGAGTATTAAAGATGGCACTTTTTCGTTTACATTGAGTCTTTTTTTTACTCCATTTCTAGCTTCTCTTTTTACCCTTTTATTTATTTGTTTGTTTGTTTCTGCTTTTCTTCTATTTTCTGTTCTGTGCTGTGTGTAAACTCCGATTAATCCAATACAATACCCACTAAACATACTAAATACAGCATCACAAATCACAAACTTCTCCTCAAGCGCGAGATGCTGAATGAAGAACAAAATCTTCGGTGAGGAGACACATCTACAAACAGCAAATTACCCGTCGTTCTGTCTGTTCCACTCTGGCAGCTTGTATAACGCATACGAGGGCTTTCATCGAAAGAAAATTACAGAAACAAGATACCCATTATTTTGGCATTAGTTGATACCAAAAGAATAAAGTTAAAATCAGAATACTATACATTTTATTGATTTTGGTTACACATGGGATCAGCTGAAGTTAAGACCAAATTAAAGACACATGTCTCCAAATTGGTAGATAAAAGAACAGATTTAAGTGATCAGAGCAAATTTTGGGACTTGTTATGGACTTTACCAACTTCCATGGATGATATTTCAGCAGTTTTCCTTCCTGCTGATATTAGATATTTAAGAGATAATCATGTAGAAATATTCACTAAATTAATAACTGTAATTACAAACAGATTAATATACTTATCTAAATTAAACGATGTTAAATTATCAAAATTTCCAAGCAATCAAATGATGAATTGTATACGACTATTAACTTTAATTATCCCATTTTTATATGAAAGAAAGCAGTTGAATTATATTGAAAATGAAATATTTTGGAATCGATTATATCAAACTCCTGTATATTATAAAGAATCCAATAATAATAACCAATTTTCAAATGCAACCACTGTTGGTGTTGATGATATAGAGTCCCCTTTATATTCAAACTCAGAAAATGATTCCACAATCGTTAATCATAATAAACTGTTAAATAATGAAAAACCAGTTGGTGCAGAAATAATATTTTCATTGCTTAATCTATGTTTTTGTTTGGATTTCACTGTTGAAAATGAAGGTAGTGTTGGTCTTAATCATCAAACTTTTGCAAATGATTTCCAATTTATTTCTTGGGAACCTGGATTTGATATTAAGGGGACATATAAAGAACCTTCACTAAACCTAGATTCAAATAGATTGGAAATTATACGCCTAATGATAGTACTATTCTCAAAAAATCTGTATACTGCCGTACCTGAGGTTGTTAATGCAGGCTCAAAGTTTTTAACAGTTTTAGTCTCATCAACTGATGGAAGAAAATTTTATTACTTTTGTCTCTCATTATTAAATTTGGTTCTTAGATCTTTACAATCAAATGATACAAGTGAAAAGCATAATGATCATATAAATTTAAATTCAAGTAATAATAATGGTTTAGAAATTTCAAACGATGATCATAGAAAAATTAGAATTTTGTTAGTCACAAACTCTTTCCAGCTATTGACTTTAATGGTTGTTTATGCAATTCCGAAAAGAGATACATCATTTTTATACAAAAGTAATATTTTATTAACTAATGAAATTCCCAGAAATAGAACTAGAATGTTTCTAAATAAAGTTTTAAATCCAAAAGATATTCATTTTATTATTAGAACTTTAACTTCACCGCTGTTTAAACCGATTATTGATAATGATGCAGGTGCATTTTCTTACTTAATGAAATCCTCAAAATTAATTGAAGATGATGAAATTCATATATGGAGCTCTGAATTGATTATTATAATATTGGAATTATATCAATGTAATTCCAAATTTAGATCGAATTTTGCAGAATTCATTGGCGCAGATTATTTTGTTCTACTAATCTATTATATTTTGAAATTTAAAGATAATAAAAAATATACAGATTTGGTGAGATTAATAATATACAATATTTTATTTTTATCCTCGGACTTGAGATTGACCACTAAATTATTATCTCCTTTTAATATGGAGCTATATCAATTGCTGCCACAAATTTTAAGAACTTCAACAACTCCTACTTCGTTCCGAGATTATTTGGTAATTCATATTTGTAATATAATTAGTTCAGATTGTTACTATGAATACTTACTACCAATAATTCAAATATTATATAATTTAATTTCATTGCATGTAATGTTATTAGAATACAATAAAAGGGAAAATCGTGAAGTTTTAAGTAAAAGAAGATTATCGATTAAAGATTTATCGAAAAGTCCACCAACTCAATTATCTTATGCGGCTTCAAATTCAATTATGCAAATTATCGTTAAACTCTCAAACATAAATTATTTATCGCAAAATTTGGAGAATGGCTCAGATTATCTCTCACTAGTTCTGAGGTCATGCTGTAATGCAATTTCAAGAGATCCATCAGATACTATTGTCTTGTTATATGTTTTTAGCAAAAACATTAATTTGTTTCTTAAATTAGAAGATTCTATTAACAAACTTTCTGAAACTTTGTATGCGGATTTGTTATTACAGGAAAAGAGAGAATATGAAGCTGGTATACATCATCAACAATTTCAATTACAACAGCAAATTCATCAATTACAGCAACAAGAAAATAATAATCAAACACATCAAGTTTTTGATTATGCTAATGAATCCAAGGAATCATTTGATTTATCTTTAAGTAGACAAAATACACAAACCACTTTAGAAAGCGTACAGTCAATCAGAAGTATGCCAGCTTTAACTAAACAAGTTTCTCAGATTTCCATTTCTAATGGTGAACCAAAAATAGTAAACACAATTATGGATGATTCAATTGATCCAATAAATTCAAGTAATGGAAATAAAAATAATAATATAACTAATGGAGAAAATAATAGGGAGTCTGATGACGATGATTCTAAGATTATTTCTTATGATGATGAAATTTTTAGAGCAGAATTACCAGTTGGTATGACAGAAAAAAGTAAAGGCAAACATCCATATTATGATAAATTTACTAATAAATGGGCAGGTAGTGAATCACTAATATTTTTAAAAGAATGCTTAAAGGTTATTAACAAAACAACTTTACTACAAAAAAGTAATAAAGAAACTTCAAATAGACCAAATGATGCCACTGAAATGATTCACAGATTACTAAGACTTGATCTTGAGAATATAATCAATAAAATTGAAAAACCTGATATATATCAATACGGAAAATGTATATATCAACCATTAAAACTAAAATGGACTAATACATCATTAGGTTGGTATGTTTCATTGGTTTGGATTGATATTTATCTCAATTATAATAGTTTTGCAACAAAAGGTATATTAGCAGACATAAGTTCCGGATTTTCAGCAATAAAAAAGGCAAGTTCAACTTGGGGATTTGGAGGCTGGAAATTAATGACAAATAATGATCCACCACCACAATCATCTCCATTATCATATAGTGGGTTTAACTTCAATAATAATAGTGATAATAATTTGACTATGGGAAATAATGGCTTGGATGTTTATTATGATAATTTATTAAAAAATAGTGTTTGGTTTGGTACACATATCCAATTGTTCAGAGTTAATCCAGTACTTATTAAAGAACACTATACATTACAACATGGTAAAAGTGAATTATTTACCAATAATTCTAATAATTCAAACATTATAAACCCATTATTCTCGGAAGTTTTTTGGAAAAGAAATAGTATTTCATCACCAATTCTAAGAAATAGTAGTGGTGTATTTGCAGAAGGATTTTGGAAAAGACAAGGGGGTAGACCGACTTCATTAGATCGTAGAGACAGCGATGGATCTTTGAAATCGCAACTTAGTAGAAGTGCAACTGCTAATGTAAATAGATGAAATAGATAATGTTTAATAATTAATTAATTCTGTAAAAGGTATGCGTCTGTTTAACTAATTTAAATTAATATCTAATGATAAAAAAAATAATGTACATAAAAAGATAAAAAATAAAGTTAACGTCTTCTGTTGTTATTAACAATAGTGAAGCCATCATCATCAATTTCAGGCTCTTGTCTTTGGCGACGTGGTTGCTCAACAATATCAATATCCATTTCAACATCCATATCTTGATTTTCTCCGTTTTCGTCTTCTTCTTCTTCATCTGATGAGATATCAGGATTCAATGGATCATTAACAATATTTGCAGCAATTTTATTAGTTTTGTTCTGTTGCTTAACTAACCATTTGTTATACATCATCTGTACATTTTCAAAATTACCTTCCTTACACTCTTTATAACATGTAATAATTTTAGTTGCAACATCAACAGTCGATTCATCTTCAATAACAGTATAAAATTCATCTTCCATGACACCAGATAATAATTCATGAATGTAAATAATATCAATTTCTTTGTTATTCAAAAATTCATCAACAACAACACCAGTTATCCAATCTCTCTTTTCCGCAGATTGTGGGCCACCCCAAAGATTATCTACTGCGGTAGTTAATGTGTACCAACCATAAATAATCATTGACGTACCTAATTCAAAATTAGCATCTTGTTTTTCGGTCGGAAATGGTAATAATGTCAAGCTTGGTGGTTCTGCTGTAAGTGTACCGGGATCATTCAAAATAATTTCACTCATTTTGTTGTGTTTTTATTATTTTACACGATTTAAAGATTGAAAAGTGGTTTAATTTACCTTTAATGTAAGAAAAAAATTTCAATGAAATTTCATTTTCCATTTCGAGATTTCTCACTTTCTTTCATCTCATGAGAGCAAATGCTTTTAGGTAATCAGGTCTTGTTATGGCTTGTCTGTTTCTTCGGTTGATTTGGGTTCTTTGAATTTTACTTAAACTTATGTTCTAGAATATAATATGAGTAAAGAAAGAACCGCCAAGGAAAAGCTAGAAGCTCACGAAAATACACTGAAGATTGAAAATGCTTTAAGGAAAATGAAAAATAGAGTGGATAATGATCTCGGAACAAAAGATCCAACGATTTATATTGATGACCACGGAAATGAATTCAAAACTACTGAAAGGATTATCAAGGATGTTGCTGCTCCAACTGATGTTATACCTAATGATGAGGACTTATTCGGGAATCCTGGTGGATTACCGAATTATAAATTATTAAGAGAACATTTCAGAAGGGAAGGTAAATTAAAACAAGAACAGGTTTTAAAAATCATTACAATGGCCACAAAAATATTCGAAGGTGAACCAAACTTATTAGAGGTCCCATCACCTGTTACTATATGTGGTGATATTCATGGACAGCTGTATGATTTATGTAAATTATTTGAAATCTGTGGGGATCCTGATAAAACATCATTTTTGTTTTTAGGTGACTATGTTGATAGAGGTTCCTATTCATTGGAAGTATTGTTATTATTGTATGCAATGAAAATTAACCATCCAAATACATTTACAATGTTAAGAGGTAATCATGAATCGAAACAAATGACCCAACACTTTACATTTAAAAGTGAATGTTTAGTTAAATATTCAATTGAAGTTTACCATTCATCCCTAAAATCATTCTGTGCATTACCAATTGCTGCAATTATGAATAAACAATTTTTTTGTGTTCATGGTGGTATTTCAAAAGATATCAAATATTTGTCGGATATTAATAACATTAATAGATTTCAAATTGATTTCCCATCACATGGTGCCTATTGCGATTTGATGTGGTCCGATCCATCAAATGATTATGACAATGAAAAGTACGGTTCAAGGAAGGCATCAGATTTCACGGAAAATTATGAAAGAGGTTGTTCTTATATGTTTTCGTATAACGCAGTTTGCCATTTCTTGGAAAGGAATAATTTATTGTGTGTTATACGTGCACATCAAGCACAAGATAAAGGTTATCGAATGTATAAAAAAACACCTGAACAACAGTTCCCATCAGTGATAACATTATTTTCAGCACCTAATTATTGTGGAACTTACGGTAATAAAGCAGCCGTTTTGAAATATGATGTTACAACAATGAATATTAGACAATTTAGTGCACAAACCGAGCCTTACCATTTACCAAACTTTATGAATGTTTTTACCTGGTCAATACCTTTTGTAGCCGAAAGAGTTTGCGAGGTTTTATTCAGCGTTTTAAATATTTGTACTGATGAAGAGCTTGAAATGGATACACCATTGTCAAAAGAATTAGTAAAATCTCTAATGAAAATTCAAAATGAGAATAGCAAAAAACAACTATTCAAATTATCAGAAATAAGCACAGCTTCCGAAAGAGATCAAAACACATCAACTGTCACAGAAAAAGTTTCGGACGAAATTAACGAAAAGAATAATTTAGTAAGTGACTCAAAGAAAACATTAGATAATGTTGCATTAAGAAATAAAATCTTGGCTATCGGTAGATTATCAAGAATGTTTAATTTACTAAGACAAGAATCTGAAAAGGTTGAACAACTAAGAGCATTTTCAGGTGGTTTAACATTACCTAAAGGTGTTTTAATTCATGGTAGTGATGAAATTGATAAACAGTTATCTCATTTCGAGAAAGTAAGACTGGCAGATTTATCAAATGAAGCGATGCCACCATCGTCTGAAGAACAAGCAAAGGAAGATGATGATAAATATAAGAGATTGTGGGAGCGTGCAACTCATATATAAACTGAAGCTTATAAAGTGGTTTTTTACAGTATAATGTGTACAATATGGTTCAGTAATAATAATTGCTTAATTTACAGACGCTGATTTGATTTAAGGCGGGGCGCGATTTTTTTTAGTTGTTGTATTTGTTAGTTTTAATTATGCTCAAGCTTAATTTGCTAACAGCCGGTGTTTGTATTTTGAGATTAGTATTGTAATTATTATATACCAGTTGCAGGATACAAGATGTCTCAAAGAAAAGAGGAGATTGGTATTAAGGTTGAGAATGCATTGAAGAAATTGAATGCACGAACTAGTGTTGATGCTACTGTTAATGATGACACAAAGATCATCAAAAAGGCTTCAACTTATGTTAATGATAAAGGCGAAGAAATGAACACCACAGAACGAATTGTTAAATCTGTAGTGCCGCCGGTGAACTATATTCCTACTGATGAAGAATTATTTAAAGATGGGGTTCCAGACTATAAATATTTACTAGAGCATTTTAAAAGAGAAGGTAAATTGAATGAAGATCAAACGATCAAAATAGTTAAATTAGCAACTAATATAATGAAAGACGAACCAAACATGTTAAACGTTGAAGTCCCGTGCAGTGTTGTTGGGGATATTCATGGACAGTTTTATGATTTACTTGGTATGTTTGAATTATGTGGAGATCCAAAAGATACACAATATTTATTTCTCGGTGATTATGTTGATAGAGGTGATAGATCAGTGGAAGTTTTATTATTATTATATGCAATGAAAATAAATTTTCCTAAAAAATTTTGGCTTTTAAGAGGTAATCATGAAACTCAAAGAATGACCTCCTATTTCACATATAAGAGAGAATGTATTCAAAGATACTCGGAAAGACTATATAATGAATCGCTAGAATCATTCAAATCATTGCCGTTGTGCGCTGTTTTGAATGAACAATTTTTTTGTGTTCATGCAGGTATATCAAGTAGTTTATGGGATCTAAAAGACATTGAGAAGATAAACAGGTTCAAACAAGATTTCCCAAGTAAAGGATTATTCTGTGATTTAATGTGGTCTGATCCATCCGATGAATACGATACAGAGGAAATTGATGAAAATGATATTGACAAATATTACAGATTCAATAATGAACGTCATTGTAGTGTTTTTTATTCATATAAAGCGGTTGAAACGTTTTTGAATCATAATAATTTATTGAGTGTGGTAAGAGGACATCAACCTCAGGATGCTGGCTATAGAATTTATAAAGTTAATGAAACAACAAACTTTCCAAGTCTAATTACAATATTTTCAGCACCAAACTATTGTGGTACTTATGATAATATGGCAGCTGTGTTAGTTTATAATGGGGAATCATTTAACATTAAACAATTTGATACCTCACCAGCACCATACTTCTTACCAGATCAAATGAATTTATTTGAATGGTCATTACCATTTGTTGCAGAAAAAATAGTGGAAATTTTATCAGCAGTTCTAAACATCTGCACAGAGGATGAACTTAGTACAGATGAAATCTCATTTGATAAAAAGAACCTTGAAATGATTAAGCATCAAAATGCTAAGAAAGTTGAAGAAACTGAACCATCCAGTGATGAAAATGAATTATTTTTTGATGCAAATGAAGCGTTAGACGAAAATGCAGAAATCAAGTCAGCTATTAGAGCAAATCTATTGAAATCATCATTGCTTACAGGAGATAGATTATTGAAAAACAAGATAAGAATGGTCGGACGTATGTCAAGATTACTTACATTACTAAGAGAAGAAGCTGAGAAAGTTGATGAGTTTAAGCTACTTAACAACGGACTTTTGCCAAAACAGATATTGTTGGATGGACGTGAAGAACTACACAAAAGATTGAAAGACTTTACCCAAGCCCGTGCTGTAGATATGGAAAATGAAGGGTTGCCGCCAAGTAGGCAAGAGCAAGAAGAGCGGGCGCAGCGCAAGAAGCGTGAAATAGCTGACCTCTTGGATCGGTTGGCATGATGCAAGCACCAACCTGGGTTGATCCAACGTGAAACACAGACACTCAAAGATAACAACCGACTATTGTGAAACAGAAGTGACACCAAGTTAAAAATAGCAACGCGTGAAACAGAAACGAGTTTCGTTTTTTGTTTTCTGTTTTTTCGTTTTTTTCGTTTTTTCAGGGGCTTCACTGCAGGCAGGCTGGTTTCTATGTATTTATCACGGGCAGATCTGTAGGTTTTTTACAGAGGACTAAGTGGATCTGTTAGGTGCCGTTTCCTCTTGCACACAACTTTCCAAGCACTATATATTCCATGTCTGATAGCAACCCATTTGCGTTCAGAGATGACTCCGACAACGACGATTCCTCTTATCATGCCAGTGTAGCAGACGAGTACAACAGAAATTCCTCAGAAATTCACAATGATACCGGTAATGACGACACAGCATTTGATAGCTTTAATAGACATTCACAATCGGATATTTATGGTACACCTTCAACTTTAAATAGGCTTGAACCACCTCAGAATGCAAGATATTCAACGTCCCCTAGACACCAATCAACATCTCATATGCGTGATAGCTCACAATCATTTGGTAGAACTGATCCTTTTAACGCATATATGGAAGATACAACTAGTGTTGAGGATCATGATGTTGATTTTCAACAGGATAGACATTCTGATTCTGCTTATGATTCTTATAATCGTTTGAACAATCAAAGTAATTCCCAATATAATTATGAAAATGCATCCATCTTTACCAGCAATAACTCTAATAGTAAAAATAATATCGAAGGTATAAACGTTTATGAACAATCAAGTGCAAATGATTCAAACTTATACAATACATCAACAACCAACTTTTTAACCACCCCTGGGGGGAACTTAAGTGCAGACCAGTTGCAGTTTAATGGCATGTATTCACCTTCTGACTCTTATCAGAATTTAAACTATTATAACAATTCACAACAGCAAGCACTATATAACAATAATGAAACCACCTCACCTATTTTCCAGAGTTTTGAAAGAGATGTTGATGAACCTGAACTAGATAACAATCAACTATTTCAAGATGATGAAGTTAATAATGAGTACAATAACTTACAAAGTACGAATTTTGCGGATATATGCGATAACAAAGTTGAACTAATCGACGGTAAATATTACAGTTTTGATTATCCTGTACCAAGTCAATTGTTAAACAAAGTGCCTTTTAATGGTGCAAAGCAATTAACAGAATTCACACACTTAAGATACCATGCCATCACTGCTGATCCAAAAGATTATTCCGATGATAATCCGATTGTAAGAGATTATATTGAAAAATACCCTTTAAGACAAAACATATATCCAATTAAAAGAGAAACCGAATTAATGATTGTTTGTACCATGTACAATGAAGATGAAATTCTATTAAGTAGAACTTTAAAGGGTATCTTCAAAAATATTAAAACAATGTATAATTTACCAGAAGATGATAATATTCATCCATTTGGTAAAAATACATGGAAGAAAGTTGTTGTTGTTATTGTTAGTGATGGTAAGAATAAAATTAATGAAAAGTCAAAATCTTTATTAACATTATTAGGTGCATTTCAGGAAGGTATAATGCAAGAATATGTTAATGATGATAAAGTTAATGCACATTTATTTGAATACACAACTACTTTTGGAATTGGTAAGTTTGATTATAATAGAGATAATAAATCTTATACTGTTCCATTAGTTACCGAACAAACGGTTCCAGTTCAATTAATGTTTTTGTTAAAGGAAGAAAATAAACAAAAAATTAATTCTCATAGATGGGCATTAAACTTTTTATGTCCAAACTTAAATCCAAAAGTTGTGGTATTGCTGGATGTCGGTACAGAGCCTGGACCTGATTCGATCTATAAATTATGGAAAGCTTTCAAAAATCCAAAAATTGGTGGTGCTTGTGGTGAAATTAGAGCAATGTTGGGTAATCATGCAAGTCCGAATGATGAAACTTCAATTTGGAGAAAAATGGGTAGGTTTGTTTACTTCAAATTATCTGATTTTACCACCTGTTTACTTAATCCATTGATTGCTGCTCAAAATTTTGAATATAAAATGTCAAATATTTTAGATAAACCAATGGAAAGTGCCTTTGGATTTGTTTCTGTTTTACCAGGTGCATTTAGTGCATATAGGTACGAAGCCTTAAAGGGTGATCCATTAAAAGCTTATTTTCATGGTGAAGATATGAAATCAAATAATGAAAAACCAGCTGGCATTTTGGAATCTAACATGTATCTAGCAGAAGATAGAATTTTATGTTTTGAATTAGTTGCAAAAGCTGGAAAATCATATTTACTTAAGTATGTTCATAACTCTTATGCTGTTACTGATGTTCCATCACAAATTAATGAATTCATCAATCAAAGAAGAAGGTGGTTAAATGGTTCATTTTTTGCGGCATTATATTCAAATTTACATTTTTATAGGATTTTAGTTTCTACTCATTCATTACCAAGAAAAATTGCATTGGTTCTTGAAATTGTTTATCAAACCGTTAATATTTTATTATCATGGTTTGCATTATCAATTTATTTCTTAGTTTTCCGAATTTTAACATTAGATGTTGGTGGTACATTTGTTGGTGAAAAGGCTGGTAATATTTTAGCAATTGTTTTCTTGTGGATATACATTGCCGCAATTGCATTAACGTTTATAATATCATTTGGTAATAAACCAAATGATGCCAAATATTTATATATGTTGGCATTTACATTATTTTCCACGATTGTTATTTATATGACATTTTGTGTTGTATGTTTAACAATTGACTCAATCAAATTAATTAAGGAAGATATTGGTTCATATACTACATTTACAGCGTCAATTGGGCTAAAATATTTAAAAAATAGCAAATTTAGAGATTTGACAGTTTCATTGGCATCAACTTATATTTTATATATTATTGCATCATTGATATTTTTCGACGTTTTTCATTTATTTGCATGTACATTGCAATATCTTTTATTATCTCCAGCATATATTAACGTTTTAGGTATTTTTGCTTTTTCTAATATTAATGACATTTCTTGGGGTACAAAGGGTGCATTAACTAATGAAGTTCCTAAAAAGAATGCTAGAAATAAAATGGATATTGAGAATACAAATGCTGATGATAATGATGAAGATGCCAATGAAAAGAATGTTTTATTGTTAAGTGAGAATTTGGAAGATCCTGATACGTTATATAATAATGCACAATCAAACTTGCAAGGTAATGAAAAGATGATTGAAAAGAAAGATTTAGAAAAAATAGAATTGGCAAAACTTGAAAAAGTTATTAAGGAATCGGAAAAGAATTACGCTTTAGGTAGAACATATACGGTTATTTTGTGGTTAGTTTGCAATTTTATTTTATTGGTTGTTATTTTACGTACCGGTGGATTGGAAGGTTATTCAGATTATGTCAATGGTGAATCAGATTCAACTACCACTTCAACTGCTACTTATTTAGTGAAAAGAAGTTATTGGAATGATATGAATGTTGCAAATCATTTCATGACAGCAATTTTATGGATTGTTGCGGCATTGGCATTTATCAGACTTTGTGGTTGCGTTTATTATAGAATTTCATTTTTCTTTAATGAAAGATTTCATAATCGTTTGGTTGTTATTTAAGTGGTTTGCATTTCTGAGATTTTTTTTAGTTTTTAATGGTTTTTTCCTACATATTCGATTTTTAATTTAGTAATTGATAATTTAGTAATTGATAATTTAGTAATTGATAATTTAGTAATTGATAATTTTTCTCTTTTGGTGCTGTACCTTTGTAAACTTCAAAAACCAAATCAATTTACGACGCGCTATTAACAGAAATAAAAAGTAAAACGAAAAAGGAAAAAAAATAAAAAAAATAAAAAATACCAGTTTCCAAGATTTTTTGATCTTGGTGGCTTGGCGAAAGCCCATCTACAAGGAGAGGAAACATAAGGCGATGTTTCATCCAGCTATTCTTTGAAAGGTCTTGAAATGCTTTCTGGTTTATGTTTCCGTAATTCACCAAGGTAGATAAAAAATATGAGGCAACTCAAAATGATTTCCCAGTGTACAATTGCTTAAATGAGCGACTCAACAAATATGACACATTAAAAGTAGAATGAAGTATTAATAATGTCATCTCGAAACAATTGTACATTAAAAGCAGAAATTTAAGTCAGTTTAAATTTCAAGTTTCGTTCTTTCAATTTATCAGCCATTCTTCCTTAAATCTATAGACCAAAATAGAAAACTGTAAGGAAGTTGATGGATATAATTCCTGATTTTAACAGGATAACAGGACGGATAAATCCGATTCATCACTTAGAATATCAATTCTAGAATAGAAGTTTCAAATTCAACATAATACAAGCTGATTTAGAAACAATTGAGTTTTTTTTTTTTCTGTATTCCGAGTTGAGGAATAAGTATACCACCCATACAGGTATTGTGTAAGCTGTCAAACTAGCTAGTAAATATCGCACCCCCTTTACTAGTACTTTTTTGACACATTACTGATAAACATATCTCGAAACAATAGAGATAAATCCGTAGTAGTATTGAATCACAGGCATTGTTATCAAAAGGTTCTATCAATAATACATGGGTAAGAGTGATGCTCATATAGAATTGTGATGATAAACCCCTATTATGAATGAAGTCATTGGAGAAAAAATTGAAAAAAAACAAAAAGGATCCTGATTTGGAGGGGAAAACTAAAGAGAAAAAAAAATCGGGCTAATTTAATTAGCTCAAAAAAATTAAAAGTCGTTATGTAATTTCAAATGCAGTCTGTTGGTTGCTTCATCGAATTAAATCTTCTGGAAGTTTGCCATACTTGACAAAAGTTCTTTAATCGTTTATAATCGCCCCATTGATGGCATGTCTAAATGTTAGATTTTGAATGTTAACTGTTAGAAGCGTTGTAAAAACAATAAAGGAAAGGAAAATGTAGGCGGCGGTTTTGAGTGATTTTATTTTTACACTACAGCTATGTAGGTCAAATCTTGAAATCCATCGTCAAAACAAACGAAGCAATGAGCTTCTCGATTAATTGAAAACCGTTTTATTTTCTTTTTTTTTTGTTTTTCCACACTAAATCACATATCTTAAATCAGATCACATTCGGTAAATAATATACCGCAAGTTAATATTACCCAAAAAGGTAATTTCGATCATGCAATAAACTGACCAAATTATGAATTCCATTTTCAATTAATTGCCTCAGGTGGAAGGAGTTTTCATATATGTCAAAAATATACAGCACTAGTATTTACTGGTATTATGAAAGTATTTTGTAATGAGTATAGTTATAATAATAAAGGTCATAAAATCTATTTATAAATAAAAGTATAAATAAAACTAACAAAAAGCTATATATGTGTATAAAAAACAAGAATTGAAATAAACAAATCGTAAAACGGAATAAAGTAATAAAATATAATATGTATGTATGTATGTATGTATGTATTTATGTATGTATGTATGTATGTATGTATGTATGTATGTATGTATGTATGTATGTATGTATGTATGTATGTATGTATGTATGCAAAAAAGAATTCTAAAATTGAATATAATCATCATTATTTAATTCACTTGAAATTGGGGACGTAAATTTTGTAATATTTGAGTTTAAAGTTGGAGTCATATTAAATTCTTTAATATGATTATGGGTATTAGAATGGTTGTGATTGTGGTTATGGTGTTGAACCTTTTTAATTGATCCTGATCCAACAGTTGATGATATACTTGGTGACTTAGAAGTGATAAAGGGTGATGGTGAGGATAATGTTAAATTTTGATTATCATTATAATTACCAATACTAAATTGATTGATATTATAATAATTATCATGATTCAAAAAATTGCTTGAATCAATTGTAAAATCATTTAAATTATTAAAAAATAAAAATGACGAATCACTCGTTATCGAAGATGGTGAGAACGTATTTAGATTGGGGGAAATTATGTTGGTTTGTATTGTTGATTCGGATGATGAATTTGGTGAAATAATTGATGGTCTATGATTGCCATTTATATTATTTGTATTTGTAGGAATAGTAGTATTATGATTTGATCTAAAGTTAACTAAATCCAATGAATTAAATCCCATCATTTGCAGTTCATCGTTATCTTCAATTGGGGAAATCAAATTTGAAGTACTTGAATTTTGTAATGGTACACTATTTGTATCGATTTGTGATAATAGAACTGGTGTATTTTGACTACTAATGTTTTGACGAATCTGCTGATATTCCGAGTGTTTTTGGTTATAGTCGAATTCTTTACCCTGTTTGTTCTTCTGAAGACAATCAAAATTTGGAGAAATTTCAGAAACATTTGGAGACAATGATTCAGGAGTTGAAAAGTTGTTATGTTTTTCATTATCATGGTCATGCTGATTATCTTGTTTGTTATTGTGGTATTGCTTTTGAACATGTTCATGTTCATGTTCATGGTCATGGTCATGGTCATGGTCATGGTCATGGTCATGTTCATGGTCATGGTCGTGGTCATGTTCATGGTTATCATGATCATTTTCAAAATCATTTGTGTTAATCAACAAAGAAATTGCCTGATTTATTGAGATTGGAGACACTGAATTATCTTTATCGTAAACTAAATTCTTAACAAACTCATCCAATTCAGCTGATTTATCTAATTTGAGTAATTCACATAATTTGATTAAAGATTTATTGACCAAACTTAATCTTTTATCAATCAATTCAACGTATTCACTAGAATACATCTTGTCTTTTGATTTTTTCCTTTCGGTATAAATACAAAACTTGTTATCAATGGTACAACGCTCACACGGTTGTTTACCATTACATTTTGTCTTTTTTAACCTACAAGAATCACAAGCTTTGCCGACTCTTTTCTTCTTGTTTGAATCGCTGTTATTTTTGGACGATGATGTAGATGGCAGATATGACATGGTTAATTTGATAAGTATAATTGACAAAATAAAGAAGAAGTTGAAAAGGAGTTCACTAAATAAAATAGAGATATGGTGGTGAAAAAAATGTTGAATGGGGTTTGACTGATGTGGAAACTCTTTATTTTATAAAAAAGGCTATCGCAGTGGATTTTAGTCAGGTGATGGAGACCCTCAATTAATATGTTGGGCGGATGATCTACAAAAGCCAGAACCCAAAAACAACTTCACCAAACTACAAACGCTATCCACTGTGCGGACATGTAGGGGTTTATAAAGGGCCAAAACACCGTGCCCAGACCCACCACCAACGTTAACCTCTACACCTAAATCTTAAATTGCTAGCATCTTCTTGCATGGTCCGAGACATAAAAATGAAAAATCTCAACACCGCAAAACCAGGAACGGTGGAACAGTGGAACAAAAAACGGGAACAGGCCTGGCCATGCACCTGCACTACCAGGACTCAGCCGGCAACTTCTCGCCACGCTTCTTTTTTTTTACATGTTAAATTTCCAACTCACCAATTTCCACCCCAGCTGCTGCTGCCCCAAAATTGTACGCTGGCACCAGACGCAGACAAATTACATCGGACTCCCATCTCTTTTGCTCAGAGTCGTCGGCATCCGGGACTCCCCACATGGCAGCTTCTCCTTGTGTCTCTAGAAACAAAGCCAAATGCTTGTAGAACTCAAGTAATTTGGCCACATTGGTGGTTTCACCGTGTGGCAACTCGTATTCATGGATTATTGCAACAAATTGTTCGATCCGAGCATAAAAATGCTTGCAAAATGTAACGACGTAATCGGATAATGCCATTTTCAGTTTCTCGATCTGTTCTTCCGACATCCTATCAACTATGTCATAACATTGTTCAAATCCTCTGGCAAAGTCTAATTCTAAGGAAATATTCTCTACTCCATTCTCCTCCTGTTCTCTTTCTCTTTCTTCTTCTTCAGCCTCTAGTGTATCCCAATCAAGATCTTCTTTGAAAATCAAATACGAGTAAAACTCTTCATCTATAATTTTGCATCTTCTGATTTCACCCTGTGATCCAAAGTCTATTTTGAATTGAATGTTAGGTGTTTGTCGAAGTAGATAGAGTCTGCGTGTAGCTTCATAATCACTTAACTGACTATTGACATCGTCATTGCCGATATAGCCTATGATTGGAATATCAATAACTTTTGAAATATTCTCACTCTTGGGTACAAATCCATAATTTATAAACATTGCATGCAAATCTTCATATATATCATAACTGATGAAAACCTCAATTTCCTGATTACCCTCTCCTTCCAAAGTTTTATTATCAAGGAATAAAATAACATCATTTGTTTCCCTATCAACATCAAAATGTGCATTTTTATAATGATTGTCATGATTGACAAAATCTAATATTGGAACTAAGGTAACGTCAACATAATAATCATCTCCTTCCTCAACATCGTCTTCGTTCGCATCTTTCTCTTGTTTCTTTTCAACTCCTCGGGGAATTTCTAAGACTCTTGATCTAACTGCGGAAACAATCTGTAAAACTTCTTCAATTTTGATATCCTTAAACTCTTCAAATTCGTCATTTATTTCATTAACTACATCAATCCATTTAGTGCCAGTTATATCAATGATTGAATTCCTTAATAATGCATTTCCTGGTATAATTATTAACGCGTCTTCTAGAATATTTTGTTGATCTGAATACAAGTTACCAACAGTGGTATTCAACAAGATATCCAAATAAGTTTCAATATTCTTTAGCCATATGTTACTTTCAATACTTCTTTCCTCCTTTTTTTTACAGATGAGTAAAAATGAAACAAAATATCCGATTATTATGATACTCTCACTAACTCCATAATTCTTGAACACTATATTTAAACATGTCTTGGTAATTTTTGAATCTTCTTCGCCAAACTTTTCACCCACTAATGTCCTTAATGTGTAAATATTAAAACTGGATAATTGAGGGATCCTTAATAACTCAATATTGTCAGCACTTGATTGGGTATTTTTTTTATTATTATAAAAAACTCCAATACCTCTATCAACTGTATCTTTGATTGTCAAACTACTATTGAACTTGATACCTAATTGCTGACACCATTGATTAAGTTCATCGTGATTCTTTATATTTTCTGCAAACAAACTCATTGGCGTTGGGCTTTAAAATGGATATGCTAACATATATGATTGACACATCAACTTGACATGAAATTTTCGGCCTATAATAAAAAATTAAAACTTCTCACTCAAAGGCAGCTTTTCCGAGAATATGTAAAGGTTTAAACTGTACACAAAAATTAAAAACTTGTAATCTATATATCTAACTAATTTTAGGAAATTAAAACATTGGAAGTAATACTTTCAAATCTTTGTGTTGCAATACGTATAAATACAACTAACAATTCTTCATAAACATCTCTATTTTCATTTTGTAATTTTTTAATCCCATTAGCATCGAGTATCCAAAGAGCACAATTTGAATTAGCTTTATAATTAATCGATCTATCAGAATTGGTTATGATTATGTCACCAAATATGGTTAATGGTAATTCTGAACTCGTAATTGAAAACTTCAAGTTGTTAAACTCAATTTTAAAATCAATCAATCCACTTTCAAAAAAATATAAGCATGGTTGATTTGCATTTTTGTCATAAATTATATCACCAGGTTTATAATTACTTTTCTTTAAATATGGTGATAACCTATTCCAAAATCTTTCATCGGTTTTAGAACTCAACCCTTGCATAATTTGTAATATTAAGTACAATGGTTGTTTGATATTTGAAACAGATGTTTTTCTATCCTTTTCATTCAATCTACTCATAATTAAATCTTGTTGAAATTGTTCATTTTGATTATATTTTCTTGCTGCATGCATGAACTGAACATGCCTTGGAGTGCCCACAATTGGACTTGAGTCAGGTCCAATCATTGTATTATTGGTATTATTAGTATTATTATTATTATTATTATTATTATTATTATTATTATTATTATTATTATTATTATTATTATTATTATTATTCTGCCCGCCGTATAATGCGATTGCAGATTTTTTCCAATTTGTAACTGGTGTTGAAATATTCTGAGTTTTAGATGTTGAACTCAATGCTAACTCTTTATAATTTTTTAAGAAGATATTTTCACACCATTCTAATGCAGAATTTAAATTATTAAACATTTGAATTTTTTCTTGGTGTTCTTCCGTCTCCCATAATCCTGAATATTTAAGTGACTCAAGAATATTGGAATTATTATCAACTGATGATAATAAGAAATAACAATTCTTTTCCATTAACAAATTTCTAATTCTTTTGAATCCTTCAGTTGCACTAAAATCAAATGTTAAAACATCATTTAGATCCAAAATTAGATATTTGATGGGCTGTTTCCTATAATTTGCAATGTCAAATAGTTTCCTAACTTCACCTTCTAATCCACCAATGGAACCAAAGAATATTGATCCAGATAGTTTTAAAACGCAAATTTGTTTACCCACATTTTTCAAAAATTCTAATTGCTTGGGATGTCTGACAACAATAGATCTTGCATATTCACCAGTGTAAACTTCACTAATAACTGGTTTACTACCAGCTTCAATAACAAAAGAAACACATGCTAATAGGATACCAACTAAAATACCATATACAAAGTCCCATGCACCCATCGTAATAACAATTATTATAATAGTGGCATATTCAAACTTTCTCAATCTACCAATTGTATCCCAAACAGACTCCTTTAATAATTCATAACCTAATAAATAAATTAATGCACCAACAACACATACTGGAATATAGCCAATTAATACGGGTCCAATGAACATAATACCTGAAGTTGCAATAGCTAATAAAACACCACTTAATCTTGAGTCTGCACCTGATCTAATAAACAAAACTGAGTTTGTATACACAAGATAGTTTTGAATGGATCCTAATAAACCACTAACAAGATTAGATGCACCGTGTGCAATTAGTTCTCTATCAACATCAAATGTGTCCATTCCAATTGTTAATGCTAATGCAGGAACATTGATTGGAACATGCAAAACCCCAAAAAATGTTAGTGCTAACATTGTTGGCAATTGATTTAAAACTAACCACCAATTACATAATTTGAAGTCATAATATTGATAAAAGGAATACCATGGTTCATTAGTTTCCTGAGCATTAAAAATCCATCCATAATCTCTTGCTTCTCTCAAATTCCATGATGGAATAAGTGCAACTAATAAATGAAATACAATAAAGACAACAATGAAGTAACCGGGTACAATTAATGGATTTGAATTATACCTCTGAATTATAACTAAAATAGTTGCTAAAAGTAGCGGTATAATCCATTGTAAAAATGGTAACGGTTGAAATAAGTAATTTAATGTTGGCAAATCATATAGAATACCACCTTCAATTCTTGATGAAACTTCAATGCCTGTAATGATCAAAAAATATCCAACACCCCCTATACAACCAACTAAAATGTGTCTTGGAAAAAAACCCACTAATTTGCCTAGTTTACATTTACCCAGCAGTGCAAATACTAAACCTGTAACAATCGATGATATTGCAAACGTAAAAATCGTTGTTGTGATAATCATGTTATTAAGATTTGGTGAATTCGAATAGTTATCATCATTTTGTAATTTAAGCATAATATTAATTGCCATTTGATGGAAAAATGGTGTGACTTCAATCATTTCTGATCCAATCCCACTTTTGAAGGCTGACCCACCTAGTGAATAAATTAATTGTGAAATAACCGTTGAAACATAAAACATGGATAAACCTACAGGTCCCATATGGGAAAAGACAACTTCTCCGATAGGAAACATAATCATACCATAAGATAAAGCATCTAAAACATTTAATAAAGTACCCAAAAAAACTGCAGGTATATAACCAATGGGTCTACATAGACATTCTTTAATCAAAGTGTCTCTATCAGCTTCTTTCAAATAATTTATTGTATCTTTAATTGAAAACGATTTCCTTCTTAATTTCATAGCCTCCAGATCAAATGATGAATGATATTGTAAAGTTGGATCGTCATAATTAGATGAACCATAAGGCAAGTTGGATACTGGTAATAAGTTTGAATTTTCATCGATACCTGAATATCCCATAGACTCAAAATCTGTAAAAGAATCATTCGACTTATCAGGTGAATATATCGTTAAATTTTCATCATTTAAAACATCATCATTTTCAATATCAGGAACTGCAATATCTGCTAAATCGGCAGAATCCTCATGAACAGAAGCATTTGAATGAACTTGTAAAAATTCAGAATTAACAGAAGATGTGATTCCTGGCTTATATGAACTGTACACAAAACTTCTTGCCAGCGCATTATTGCTTGGTGAGATCTGTCGATTTTGATGGAATGATTTTGGTATGCTCCTCGAATGGGCACGTTCGTCCATGTAAGGATTGTTGTTTGAACTGGGCATTTGTTGTAGCTTTATCTGAATGAAAAAAAAAAAATGAATGAATTTGTATCTTAAACACGGATAACCAGAATAATGTGCTAATTAAACGTTCAGTATTTTTTTTCTTTGCAACAGAAGTGTTTAATTGTACAGGCAGCTTGTATTTGCTGGCAATGACGGGACAAAATTATAAGATGCAACCATTTCATCTAGAGAGAACAATGTGGAAAACACAAATGGAAAAACTCTTCGCTCTAATCTAAGTGATGATGATTTTGGCAGTCGGTGAAAAACGGTGATAAAGAAAGATTCCATGAGAGAAAAGAGCAAGAAGAAGAGAACAGATCACAAGAAAGTTGCATTTTTACAAGATTCAAAAAATTATAAAAGGTATACACAGTAGTCTAAACTTTACAATTCGTCCTTGGTAGAGTCAGCAACGTCAATGGCACCACAAGCCTTGATAACAATAGGTTCAACTGGTTTGTCACCCCATTGAGTCTTGGAATTTTCAATTGCTTCAACAACATCATAACCTTCAATAACGGAACCAAAAACAACATGTTTACCATCTAACCATGAAGTTTTGACAGTAGTGATGAAGAATTGGGAACCATTAGTACCTGGACCTGCATTGGCCATCGAAAGTAAACCTGGTCTATCATGCTTTAACTTAAAATTTTCATCTGGAAATTTACCACCGTATATTGATTTACCACCGGTACCGTTACCATTTGTAAAATCACCACCTTGAATCATGAATTGCTTAATAACTCTGTGAAATGGGCTTCCAACATAACCAAATTTTGGATCTTCAGAAATGGATAATTCGTAAAAGTTCTTGACGGTTTTTGGAACAACATCACCAAATAAACCAATGACGACTCTACCTAATGGTTCGCCACCTCTGGTAATATCAAAGTAAACTTTATGTGTGACGGTTGGTAATTCAGGTAATTCTGCTGCAGCAGTAGATTGAGAGATGAATAAGAAAATTGCCGCAACAATCGCAAAAATAGATGCAAAAAGTTTCATCATGTATTCTTTTGGTTCTTGAACTTACAATTGAAGGAGAGAACAACAAGTTTGGCAAATAGAGCAAACGTAGTCGCCACTTGGTGAATCCTTGACGAGAGAATTTCACTCGCTTTATTTTCTAGTTTTTCACATTTACACTTCACATTTACACTTCACATTTACATTTCACATTTACTTGTTACATGTTGCGTTTTAATGTTTTTTTTAAGCTGCACAAAAATCTATAGAAGTAAAATCTAAATAATAAGTCTATCTATCGTGTATGAAGAAACTGATGGTGCCCCTGTTTTTTTGGAAGAGGAAGACTCAGATCCACCCACCTTTAACATCATATCTAATTTACTGATACCCACTTCAATTTCTTGAACTTCGGAGTTCAGATTATCTAATGTTTTATTAGAGTCTTTCTTTTTATTTTTCTTTGGTTTCTTTGTGTTTTTGCCCGAATTTGAAGTTTCGACATTGGCTAAAGACTGGGTAATTAAAGTTAATAGTTGAGTATCTTCAATCAATGAGTCAACTTTTAATTGTGTTTGATTAATTAATTTGGTTAATTGGTTCTCATCATTAGAATAGTGTAAACTTAAAATTAAACCATTTGAATCTATGAATGAATTCAGTACTTCATAACCATAATTAAGTTTAATAATTTTACTAATAATTTTATCTAGATCAAAGCTAATAATTTTCTTATTAGCTGATTGTTGTTTCATCAGTTTAATTGTTTCTTTGGTAATCTCTTCACCAGAGAATTCTTCAACCAATCTATTTATGATATCTTTGAAAATTTCATCATTGTCTGTATTGCTTAACTCTAAAATGAAGTCACTGCATGGAATATTAGCGCATGTAACAATTGCTTGCCTTTGTAATCTTGGAACAGAATCTAAAACTTTTAGAATTCCGTATGCATATTGAATTGGGAATAAAGGATGTGTTAAAATATAAGTAAGGCCAAATTCTGGTATATTTTTAATATCTTCATCTAAAGAAATTTCATCAGTTATTGAGCTATAATTAAAAAGTAATAATGTTAATAATTTAAAAAACTTTGGATCAACAAATCTATCTTTTTCATGCTCATAGACTTTAAATTCATTAATATCATCAAATAATTCACCAAAAGGTTTGTTCTTTAAATATGAAAGAATATTATTTTCTAATAATTTTATATTACCAGATTTTTTGATTTCAAACAATTTATTATAAACCTCAGTTAATTCAATATTTTTGAGTGCAATTTCGTTATTTAACTTAGTAGTTTCTTTTAAATTCTTATTAAGAGATGTTTGATCACTTTTACTAAAATAACTTGGCAAACTCGTAAACTCTTCAAATTGATTATCTTCATTGCTTGGAAGTGAAATTAATGCATCCCTTAACTTACCCAATCCAACATCAATCGAAATATACTGAATTTGAGAATAATTTTCTTTTGTATTTTTCAAAACTACTAATGCAAAAGTCTTTTTAGATTTCAACGTATTACCATTAACGGTTGGTACATTTAATAAAGATGCATTCCTTGCAGGCTTTGGATTGGAAGAATCTTTAGTATCTTTTGATCTAGAGTATAAATCTAATGAAGATAATAGTGCTTCATATTGAATATCAATTAAGGCAACTGTACTACCTTTGGTAACTAAAACTCTATTTGTTGACGCACACATAATTGAAGTTGGTGCATTTTTTGGTTCGTGTTTGAAAACACCGCCAATGTTAATAATTTGTTCATTATTTACAAATGGCAATTCAAATGATTTAAGAATTAAGTCTGATTTTAGATTTTGAAGAATAATCAGTTTACCTGAGATATCATAAGTGAGCTGAATATTTTTAATGTTTTCAATATCATGAATGGTGGAGTTTGAAATTTCTAATATTTCATTTGATTTTATTGAAAATATACGAACGATAATTGAATCTGCACTTTTTGTTGATTCTGCTGTCAATAATAAATAATCTAGTTTGTCCGTGCGTGAATTAACATTTAATTGTTCAGGTTGAATAAATTGATGGTATATTATCTTTCTATTTTTATTTGATAAAGAGTCAATCTCACGAGTTTGAATTGGAATATTATCTTCGTCAGACGAATCAACTGAAAATCTCCAAGTTGAAACTGTACCGTTATTATATAATGAATAAACAAATTTAGAATCTTTTGAAAACTTTAATCCAACAATTTGACCTTTAACAGAAATTGATTTATCTTTAACTTGTTTTAAGTTTTCAGTTTCATTATTGTGTCTATCTTCTTCATTAACAACCGACATTGAACTACTTTGGTTATCATCATCTCCGTTAATATCATTTTCTTCATCGATTTCTTCATCTAAACCATATGATACAAATTTTAATTTATTCAATTTACGTTCAGTGAGTCCAACTGCAAATATTTTTTTATCAATAGATGTAGTTGATGATATATAACTGTTATTGTTGCTGTTATTATTGGATGGTAAATCTTCAAAATCAAACGAATCCATTGATGTAACAATTGATTCTGGTGATAAAGCATAGGACCATATCATTTTGGGGGATGGTCTAGTTATGAAAGTTGCCAAATAAGAGCCACTAATACTAACATCAAAGCTACTGGAACTTGCATCATTAATTTGGGATGTTAAACATAACTTTGAAACATCGGATTTTGGCGGTAATCTTGGAAGATTTGTTACCACAAAAGGGTCATAAATAATAGATGACATTCTAGTATGTTAAATCCTTTGAACGTTAAAATAAGATATATAAGTAGGAATAAAAGCTTTAGCATAATTTTATTTTTTTTCAAAAGCTGAAAAAAAAATTTCAAGAAAACAAAAAAAAAACAAAAATATTTGGGGTGTACAGAAGTTTCAACTTTGAACCTAATTTGCACACAAAGATTAAAACTATTACAGTTGACTATCCAACTTTGAATGTCAAGTATAGTATATAGAGACTACGTAATTTACTAAAAGATTTAATTATAAATTTACTGGAAGTTTCAGAGTAATTTCAGCTCAATCACCAATTTAAGGGTTAAAACTAGATAATATTGAAAACCAGTGTCACAGTGTATCAAATATTATGAAGTAAGTATATTTTTGAGCAACTAAATAATTGGTAATATTATTCTGAATGAACATATTAGACTCTTTGTGTTATTCAGGTTTCTTCAATTGTAAAAGAAGCGCAAAAATGTAAATATCACATAATTAAACAAATTCATGTTCATGATTACAATCAAACCAATTATTTGATGGTTAATGTATCAGTACTTTGAAAATAAATAACAGAAATAATCCCATTGATTAATTTTATATACTAATATACACCATAAATAAAATAGAAACAAATTTAATAAAGATCAGATGACTTAAGCAGTTGCTGCAGAAGTGTACTTAGTAACAGCTCTAGTACCTTCAGAAACAGCATGCTTAGATAATTCACCTGGTAAGATTAATCTAACAGCAGTTTGGATTTCTCTTGCAGAAATAGTAGATTTCTTGTTGTAAGCAGCTAATTTAGATGCTTCGGATGCAATTCTTTCAAAAATATCATTAACAAAGGAGTTCATGATAGACATTGCCTTTTGTGAAATACCAGTATCTGGGTGTGTTTGCTTCAAAACCTTGTAAATGTATGAGGAGTAGGTCTCCTTTCTTGCCTTGGTTCTCTTCTTTGCACCATCAGTGGATGCTGCAGTTTTCTTACCTGCTGGTTTCTTTTCTGCTGGAGCTTTGGATGCTTTTGGTGGAGCCATTGTTATTAATTATTGGTAGTTGATAAACAAAAAAGGGAAGATAGATAAACACACTTGGAAAGTAGAAGTGGGAAACGTAGTGATTTATATAGGTTCTTTATTCTATACAAATAGCAGTAAACAAAAGACAGGTGCGTAAAATTGGGACCGATGCGTAAATTCTAGCACGAACTTAAAAAGAAAATTTTGTTTTTTGAGATTTGCCAACATCTTAACCACAAACAAGCTATTTTCGCTACAGTATTAGTGTTCCAGAATTTACTCAAAAGTGGGTAAATTCTGGAACAAACCAAGAAAAATTAGCCCAGCAATTACGCACTTTCCTAATAATCGTGCTGAAACTTACGCATTTTCTTATTTAGGGGAGTGAACAACTTTGATATAAATACTTGATCAATTCCTATGCTGGTTTCACCATTATTCAAGTAGATTCTTTTTTCTTTCTCTTTATCTAATATACATCAATTATATAATAAATCACAATGTCCGGTGGTAAAGGTGGTAAAGCAGGTTCTTCAGAAAAAGCATCAACTTCAAGATCAGCAAAGGCTGGTTTAACTTTCCCAGTTGGTAGAGTTCACAGATTATTAAGAAAGGGTAACTATGCTCAAAGAGTTGGTTCAGGTGCTCCAGTTTACTTAACTGCTGTTTTAGAATATTTAGCTGCTGAAATTTTAGAATTAGCAGGTAATGCAGCAAGAGATAACAAGAAGACTAGAATCATTCCAAGACATTTACAATTAGCAATCAGAAATGATGAAGAATTAAACAAATTATTAGGTCATGTTACTATTGCACAAGGTGGTGTTTTACCAAACATTCATCAATCTTTATTACCAAAGAAGACTGCAAAGGCAAAGGCTTCTCAAGAATTATAAGTCTGGTTCGTTATGCACTTGGGTATATCAGATATATATGGGTATAGTTTTGTATATTAGTTTTAATTTAGTTATTTCATAAATTTGCTTAAAAACCGTAACATTGTGGTTTGTATTTGATGAACACCCATCTTTTTTTTACCGTAACGGAAATTGTTTCTACACATCTTTTCTGAAAGTTATAATTTGAAAATTTAAAAAATAAAAGATCCCCGTTTTTTCAGAAATTAGGATCAATTTTAAAGATAAAAGAAGGCAACTTTCCTAATCAGGAAATTCTTATTTTATTAAATTGCCTTATTCCAAATTCCTTAAATACAGGAGGTTTCCCACAATTTACTAATTCCCGTAATGCAATCTTCTTTCTTCCTGAGTAATTCCCCTCTGCTCTTTTCTTTCTTTTCGTAAGTCTCATTACTCTTAATCAGTATCACATATTAAATAATAAAATAAGTAACAATGCCAATCAGAAGAATTTTAAATTTCGTCAGAGAACAATACACAGCTATCCAAAAGAGAATCTGTGGTCATGACAATTCCCCAACCGCTGTTGTTGGTACTGGTTCCAGCAATAGTACAAGTTCTGGTCCTACCACTGGTGCAAAAACTGAAACTGAAGTAAATACTGCGACACCAGCAATGACTAAAGTTACAGCTTGATTTGGTTTTATATCTTCTGTGCCTCCGAGTTGTCTAAATTTATTTCTTCTTTTTAATTTTTTTATCTTTTTCTAGTACTTTTCATTACTATCAATTTTAATTTCTATGTTTTTTTAATTACAATTTGTCTATTCTTATATGTCAACTAGTATGACTTCAAATTGTGGTGTTTTTTTTCCTTCATTTCAAATTTTATTAGATTCCAAAATATGCTTTTTCGTTACTTCAATGATTGTATTTCTCTAAATATATAAATATTCCTATTTTTTTCTTTATAGTTAATAATTAATTTCTACACAATACAAAAAATTTTTTTTAAAAAAAACTTAATCTGAATAATAATCCCAAACGCAAAGTTCACCCTTCAATGACACGGAAACCAGTGCTTTTCCATTTTGAAATGTATCGACATTCATGATTGGATCACCAGCCTCACTTCCCTTTAAAGTAAATTGAATGTCTTGAGATTGTATATCCCAAAATAAAATATTACCAAATTCATCACCCGATACAATTAAAGATTGATTATCATTTATTAAAAAGTTTGTGCCAAGAGAGAATTTTTCTGCAATTTTCAAATTATTCCAGTTTTTATAAGTTTTAACAACATTATTATTCATATAATCCCATAGTCTCAAAACACCATCTAAGGAACTTGATAAAACGTATTTTGAGTTTGGTGAGAACTTCACACAACTTATAGGGAAAGAAGAACCACCATTTTTGTCATAAATAAGAGTCTTCAAACAACCACCAGTGGCAGTATCAAATAATCGAATTAAACCATCGTATGAACCACTTACTATAATTGTATCATCAAAACTTAAATCCACTGAAGAGATTGGATCCGAATGAGCACTCAGGGTTCTCATTGATCTACCTCTTTTGCAATCCCAGATTCTAATGTTTTCATCACTTGAACCAGAAACCAAAATTCTTGATCTTTTATCAAATTTTAAAACATTAACATCATACGTATGACTTTTTAATAATTTTATAGTTGACTCGAATTTTAAATCCCAAATCCTAATTGTTAGATCATCTGATCCACTTGCTAAGTATTTATCATTTGGTGAGAATGCTATATCTGATATACCGTCATTATGACCATCTAGTATGGTTATGAGTTGACCATTCATTGAATTAAATAATCTAATTGTTTTATCTGATGAACATGTAGCTAAGATTGTCCCTTTATTATTGAATTTGACTGTAGATACAAGTGCATTTGAGTGGGTGTTCTTGATTCTATATCGTAGTTTATAAGGCATTGTTTCTAGCTATGGTATAGATGGAGTTGATCAAAATAATGAAAGTTCGTGTAATAAAATCTTAAATGTCATGTTTGAGCGAAACTATACAGTTAAAAATTAATCTATAAAAACTAAAGATTACATACAAAAAGTGAAAAAAAAAATAATACAACAGAATAGTATATAAAATATAAATAAAGCAAGGAAAAGATGTAAAGAAAAAAAAGCAGTAAACTGAATGAGTTATTTAATATTTTGAAACTATTTAAACTGTTTGGCAGTTTCATTCATTACATTTTCATAACTTGGAGGCTGAGTACCATCATCATTTAAATCAGTATCATCAACTGCACCATAAGAATTTTCAGGTCTACTTAATGGAGATGGAACATAATTTGGATCATTATGAGAATCGCAATGTTGATGAGTATTCATTACCGGAACATTGGACAATGGAGATAAATTATTATTTTCGATTATTGAAGAGCTATGTTCATTATTTCTACAGCAATGATTATTTTTATTTGAACTTTCTAAAAATGGTTCTGGGTGATTGAATTTGATCATTGTTTGATTTGGATGTTTATTAATTGTAACATGTGAAGCTTGCGGAGGGGTTACAATAAAAAATTGAGCTTCTTCATCATCAATAACCATTTGTCTAGGAGCAGCTAAAATAATATACCAAGCATGAATCATACCAGGTAACCAACCAAGTAAACACAAACAAATGTTGATTAACAAATCACAAGAACATAGGCCACTTTTTATCATCACAGGTAATGGAGGGAATATGACAGCCAATAGAACCAATATACAATCACAACAACAAGAATCGCAGTAATAAAAACACATAATTTTGGATGTTGGAATCTGGAAGACCTAATAAATATTAATTGTTATTTGTTAGCAGAAAAGAAGTATTCACAAACGGGAAAAGTATAATAATAAAGTGGAATAAAAATGGAATAAAAGTGGAAAGATGCACTTTAGATTATATATATTTTAGATTTTAGATATAAGATTTTTCCTTATTGTCTGTCACCCATGTTTATTTAAATCAATTAAGCGGCCAGAATTTCCTCTCACTGAACCGGAATGCCGAGTTGGATTCTGCAAAAACTGCGTCGGTCGACCGTGTAAATTTTGTGAGGAGAGGGGGCCATAAAGAAACGCTTAGCCTCGGCTTTCACTGCCAATCGCCGGCCCACATCCCGCCCCTAACGCACAGCACGCAGCTCTTCTAGAAGCGAGACGCTGCCTTCGAAACCTGGCGCGGTTTCCCCCGGCAAGGGCAAATGGACACAGCCGTGCGGTGTTCGGTGGTTTCGACCCGGAAAGTGCCCGCAATGCTAATATATACGGCTGAAGCGAAGCTAGACCGCTGGAAACGAGGCTGGTGTGAGAGCAGCGCCCATCGGAATGCGCAGAATTGGACTTATTCCTAATTCCTAAATCCTGTAGGTTTCATCAATAGAAAATTAGTAATTGGAGGCAAGCAGGTTCCAACTTGTTAACTGGCTAAAGGAATAATTTTTTTATAAATCCAATCACATCCCCCAAATTATAATGACGCCTATTGTACTCTATTTTCTTCTTTGTATTCTGTCTCTTTCGTCTTTGGAACTGAACTAGCTTACTTTTCACCTAACTTTAATATTCATTAGCTTTAATTAGAAACATCATATCATTATTTCAATTATCAATAATCAATAAAAAGAAGATTATAATCATTAATAGTATTAAAAGTTATATTAGTTTACCTAAGCTTGGTTTTTTATTCATTTTCTATATTTTATACATTAGTTTTTTTTGTTACTCTGAACAGAAATTCTTACTTTATACCCTTAACTATTATTACGAACACAAATAAAGAATATGTTAGCAACTTATAATAATAAAATGTCTATTGGCCCTGTTATATTTAATAATTCAAACACATTCCACAATCAAAATTCCACTGCATTCTACACTCAAAATTCAAACAGTATTAAACCATTTTATTTATACAAAGGCTTGAACCCTGAAAGAGAAGAGGAGTTGAAAATTTATCCATCTTCATTATCATCCTCAAATTTAAATTTTAAACTCTCAATATACCCAATATCATATAGTTCTGATGCTAATTCAGATTCTAATTCAGATGCTAATGTCAATGCTGTCATTAAAACAAACAATAGTAGAAATTCATTTTCTTCAATGAATTCAAACTCTTCAGCTTCTTCACTGCATATCTCTGACGATGACAATGAAAATGATCACTTAATTAAAGAAATTAGTGATGATCAAGATAAAAACAAAGTTAAATATAAATGTAACTTTCATGGTTGTCGTTACAAAGGTACATTTTTATCAAAGGATTACTTAAGAAGACATATAAGGGAACAACATAAACGTTCAAGAGAACATATTTGCTTAGGTTATCACTCCAATGGTGAAAAATGGGGGTGCAATAAGAAGTTCAGTAGACCTTATCAATTAGTTAATCATTGGAGGGGTCAACGTTCCTTGAAAAGATGTAATGTTCCCGAATCTGAGTTAAAGAAAAATGGTATTTTATGATTATTTCTTTGGTTTTTTACATTTTTAATTTCACAAATGGATAGTTATGTTGCTACTCAAATTTTAGTTTTTATTTTTGTCAAGATGTTTTACATCATTATTATCATCATCATCATCATCATCATCATCATCATCCTTGAAGAAAATGATCTATAATACATTTTAATATACTATATTATATGACATTATTTATTTATGCTTTTCATTAAAATTTCTTTTATTACATTTGATTTTAAAACATATATATATCCATTTCCCTTTCTTTGTCTAATATTCTATAATTAAATTTCTTTGGGTAAAAGTATCGTTAAAAAAACATTATACAGTTCAAATTATAGGGACCATCAAGATTTAACTAATATAAATCAAGACCACTAAACGGAGCATTGTTTTTCTTCGATTCTCTGAACCATTACTATAATTAAAAAATAAACATCCACTGGGGAAAGTTAAGCAAAATAGTTGGCACAATCTCCTACGACAGTCTGTTATTGGTTCCTGATAACATTGTTGAACCAACCAACGAATCACAGACCCCAGTTTTGGATCAAACTTTTCAGGCTTGTAATTATTTCAGGGCTGCTTACACGCTATCGCGACGTCATCATCCCTCCCAAGTTCAAAAAACCGCGCCGAAATAACTTAATTGCTCATGACGGATACTATTGTCTCTGTTGCTGTTTCGGGGACATGTTATCAATCCGGCACGACAGGAAGGTTTACAAATTCGTCAAAAACTTCGGCTTCCTCGTTTTTTTTTTTTTTTTTTTTTTGACTTTTCGAATCCCGAAGGTGCCAAGCCAAGATTCTCGGCTTTACCTCTCTGCCACATGCCAAGTGCAAATCGAATCAAATCGAATCCGCCACTTTTATGATGGCTCATAAAGTAACCTGTCACTAACCAACAAGCTAACACTCCTTTGGTTTCTGTGCAGTCTCGTATAAATAAACAAACATAGATGCATGTAACGTAAAGGGGTGCACCGCTCCCCAATAGTAAAAAAAAATAAGGAACATCACCAGTTGTTGCAAGCAAATTAATGAGCCACGTCCAAAATTCACAAACGAGTGATACCTGGCAAACAATTCCGGAATTTGAATTTAGTATGGTACTATCACCTGTTCCTACGGCGAAAAACAATACCACTTTAGTTGAAGAAAATAATGGTTATAATGTTAGCGAGTTTCAAGTACCTAAATTGTACTGTAATGCTGAAGACAAAAAATATAAATTATTTGATAAATTTAGTTATGTTCAACTAATTGAACATATCATTAGATTAAAATTGCGAAAAAATAACACCACCAGTAGTAGAGGTAAGATTTTCGAAATTTTCAGAAGCTTACTTGATTTAAAAAATGAGAAGAATATCAAATTTGTTGATGAAAATGAGAAAAAATTACTCAAATTGAGGAATAAAAGACAATTAATTATGTTCTTAAATAAAAACTTTAAAAATATACATCATTTTGAAAGCTTAAATGATAAGCATAATTGGAATTCTAATTTTATTGCATCTGTAATTTATTGGATATTGTTTACGTTTATCTTAATATGTTTTTTAATTGCTGCATTACTTTACGTATTTTTCAAGTCGGAATGGATTGAAAACAACCTTCTAAAAAACTCAAAACATTTACCACTTTTGAGAACTCTTAAAATATTTGTTTCGGCAATAATCGAACAATATTAACTATTGCATTGGAGAGGAGGGGTTTTCTCATTTTATTTTATTTTTTTTATTTTATTTTATTATACTTTCACGTTTTGATCTTTTTCGATTTCATGTTTTATTTGTTTAATCTTTCTTACACTACTAACACGTTGATCAATAAACAACTAATCCACGTAGTTTCCTGAGCTGAAAAATTCCCACCTGTAATGGCGTCGCACCCTTGTCGGTTCCCGGAAAGTATGAATAAATGTTTTAGCCATAGTCAGTATTATATGCGTCTAGGCTTATAACTAAAACACTTATTTATACTTTCCGGGAACCCACTTAGGTGCGACGCCACTACACCACCTCGTGATTACGTAAGATTTTAACACATCGCGAATTGAACAGCAATCAGACATGGGAAGTTTCATTGAATGATGCTCAAATTCAATGTTTGTAAGTAGTTACATGAAATAAATAGCTGTGAATTAATCTACTAATCATTTAACAATGGGTTCGTTGAAGACATTTATCAAATCGGTTAGAAATAGTAAGACTATTGCAGCTGAACGTGCAATCATACGTAAAGAAAGTGCCAAAATTAGGTCCTCTTTTAGAGATGTCCATTTAGATAATGATAAAAGAAGGAAAAACATTCAAAAGTTATTATATTTATATATTCTTGGCGAAGCAACTTATTTTGGACAGGTTGAATGTTTAAAATTAATTGCATCAAGTAGATATATGGATAAAAGAGTCGGTTATTTGGCTGTAATGTTAATACTAGATGAAAATCAAGATATTTTAACATTATTAACAAATTCTCTAGATATTGATTTGAAATCTTCCGACCAATTAATTGTTGGTTTAGCATTATCTACACTAGGCAGTGTTACATCTGTTGAATTAGCTAAAGATTTATATCCCAATATTGAAAGTTTATTAAAATCTCCACAATCTTATATTAAAAAGAAAGCAGTTATAGTTGCTTCAAAATTAATTGAAAAAGATCCAATGTTATGTGAAATTTATTTACCTTATATTGATAGTTTATTAAACGATAAATCTAATGCAATTCTACTAAGTACTTGTACTTTAATCACTTCGATCTATTATAATGATTCAACTTATCATAAAGATTTGATCAAATTTTTACCAAAAATTTTATCACACTTAAAGATCTTATGCTATGCAAGTTATTCACCTGAGTATGATATAAAGGGAATTCCAGATCCATTTTTGTTTGTTTCATTACTGAAAACTTTAAGACTTTTATTGAAAAACAATCAAGATATCGTTGATAATTTTGAAAATTTGAATGATTTATTGACACAAATTTGTGCAAAGTTTGAAAATTCTAAAGGTGCAGGTTACTCGATTTTATATGAAACTATCAAAACAATATTTTCAATTAATTCTGATTCTTCATTAAAAGTCTTAGGTGTTAATATATTGAGTAAGTTTTTAATTCAAAAGGACAATAATATTAGATATGTTGCATTAGATACATTGTTACAAGTGATTGAATTTGAACCATTAGCAGTCCAAAGACATAGGAATATAATTGTTGGATGCTTATACGATGGTGACATATCTATTCGTAGAAGATCATTAGAATTAATCTTCGGTATAATAAATCAACAAAATATTAAATTATTAACAAAAGAATTATTAAACTATTTAAAAACTGAAGATGATGATGAATTGAAATTTTTTATTACAAATCAATTATCAATTTTATGTGGTAAATTCAACAACAATTTAGAAGCTAATTTACTAAACATGATTCAAATGTTGGAAATTTCAGGTAATTTTGTAAATGATTCGATTTTATCAACAATTTTATCAATGATTATGCAATGCAGTAATAATACAAACATAGTTAAAAATGTTTTAAAGAATTTGATAAAAAGCTTAAAAAACAGCTTATATGAGCAATTTGGTTTATCATTAATTACAATTTGGTGTTTGGGTGAATATTCAGATTTGATTTTAAATGATGATGATAAAAATAATGAAGATTTAATAATTGAACTTTTAAATTCAATTTTGGGTGTCTCGAATTATTCAAGTAATGAACAAAAGATTAAGATTAAGATCTATATTTTAACAGCATGTTTAAAATTATCAATCAAATTAAATAACAAATCAAACATTGAAATTTTAAGAAAAATTTTATTTAACGCCACACATGATATTAATCTTGAGATTCAAATTAGAGCAATTGAATTCTTGAAGGTGTTTGGAGAACCAACTTCCGTCAAAAAAGGATTATTAGAAAGAATGCCTGCACCACCAATTAAAAGTCATGAATATTTAACATTATTGGATAGATCAACAAATGTTCATACAACAACTCATGAAGAAAATATAAAGCAAGAATCCAAAACTGGTAACTTATTATTGGATTTACTAGGTGATGATAACATTACCGGATCTTCTAATAATCAAGAAGCTGCACCTAAAACAAAATCTAATGATAACGCAATTGATTTATTGAGTGATATTTTTGGATCAAGTTCATTTACATCAACAGAAATGGGTGAACAAAATGAACCAAATTCAATTGAAGCTTTTAATGACAACTTAATTAAAGTTGGGTTTATTGAAAAGAATGTAGGTAATGATAATGGAATTGCAGAATTTGAAACAATTATTAAAAATATAAGTAATAAATTAATAACCAATATTTCAATTTTGTGTGCAGTTCCAAAACAACAAAAATTACAACTTTCATCAATTTCTAAAAGTAGTTTAAAGAAAAATGATTTTACTTTACTAAATATGAAAATTAATGGTAATGTCGGATCCAAAATTAAAATTCGTGTTAAGTTGAGCTATGTTTTAGATGGTAATAAAATTGATAAACAGTTTGATTTTTCAAGTTCTAAATCGTTATAAAATTTGACCTGTGTAAATTCAGAAATCAAAAATTAGAATAAATTGAAAATGTGAAAGTTGGATGATTATAGGTGAATCCATATTACGTAATAATGAGAATTTTTAAATGATTCTGAACCACAACCCGTTGAAAGACAATTAGTTCAACGGAGATTGAAGTCATTTGTAGAAAGAGGAGAGCAAGAAGAAGTCTATAGAAATTTTGTATATATAGTTATTAAAGAGAAATGCCAAACCTTGATGAAAACAGAAGGAACGTAATCACAGAACGCACCGTTGGTACAAGGGTTGACAACTCTGAAATTTCGATAGAGGGAAACCTTTATTGGTATAAAAGAGCTAGTTTACATGCAAAATAGAAGGAGCAATAATGAACACATTGCGTTGATGAGTGAAGTGGGCAAAATGCATATATTTAATAAGCATGATGCAAGCAATGTCTATTCAAACAGTTTATTAGCTTCGGAAGTTCCTCAGGTAAGATTTGATTTTGCGGCAGGAAACATCCCTTTGCAGGAAACTCGAAAAAATGCGAAATTAGAAACTAGAAATTAAAAATTGAAAAATAAAGTTATGATCGCGCGAACAAAATGAAAAAAAGTTGCCTTCAATTCTTCAGTTCAAGAGTAGATTGCAGCCTATTTTATGAACGTAATAATTAAATTCTTTTTCATTAACTACCCAATTGAATCATAAAAATGGACTTCAGGAATATCCAAGCACAGGCACAGCAATATTTATCAACAATTGATGCAGTAAGTATAGAAATGATTCATCCTGTCCCTTTTTTAGGCCATGAAATACTAACGTTCCTAACTCTGATTTTTGTATAGCACACCAAAAATGTTTCAATTTTAAACTCCTTTGAACAACAAACTAAACTTCCAAGATCGTATGCAGTCTTAGGAGCAGGTGCATTTTATTTCTTAGTTGTTTTCCTTAATTTTGGTGGTATTGGACAATTATTAAGTAATTTAGCAGGATTTGTATTACCAGGATATTTATCATTAAAAGCATTAAAGACCAAAACTACAAATGATGATACTAAGTTATTAACATATTGGGTTGTCTTTGCAGCATTACAAATTATTGAATTCTGGTCAAAGACAATTTTATACTGGATTCCAGCATATTTCTTATTCAAGACCATATTCTTAATTTATATTGCATTACCATTTACCAATGGTGCAGAATTAATTTACTTCAAGGTTATTTCTCCATTAACTGATAGATTTATGGTTGAATCATCTGATGCAACTTCAGATTTATTAAATAAAGTTCAAGAAAAGGTTGAGTAAGGGTGTACTAAGTAAATATAACTTATTCCATTTTATTTAGTCCTATTGAATATTTTATATCAGTTTATTTTATCCTATTTTATATCATTTTCTTTTTATTTTATTTTATTTTATTTAGTTTAGTTTAGTTTAGTTTCTATAGGATAAACCAGAATACTATTATTCAATCAAACTTCTAACCAAGTTAAAATCCCAAACCGGCAAACCGGGACAGGCCGCCCGAAATAATCGACGCGTCGCTGATTGGTTGAAATCATAACGTGGAGAAAAAAAAAATTTCTTTGCTCTGCCTGTTGCAGTTGTTGTTGTTATGATCCCCATTTCTCCGCGCGGCCTCGCAGTTTTATTTGCTACCTTTTTCACTAAACGGCGGATTTCTGCTGTTTCACCGGGATGTGCGCCTTATGCGACGTTTGTTTTGTGCGTTTTGTGCGCCGTTTTCCGCCTTTCGGTTTTCTTGCCCAAATAGAAACTACTCAGAAATTGACAATTTAAGATCACCCCTCAATTTCATAACCCTATTTACCAATTATACAAGAATATCCTCTATAAACGCTTTAACCGACAGTGAATACACATCTGTTCCCCTCAATCTTTCTTTCAAAAACTCCGCCCAACGGTAAATAACAATCCCCGGCAAAAACATGTCCGGTGGCTGTAAACATACAAACCTCCGCCCTGCGACGGTTCTTAACCCTGTGTTCCCCTCATATTGGTTATTATTTTCTACTAATCACACGTATTCTGCCGTCTCTCCCTTCGTCCAGATACCAAATCACTACAATAATTGATAATTCAACGCGGCATACAACGTCCTATTCCATTTCCCCATACTGAAAAAAAAATGAGTCGCACTTTCAGCTTTATCCATTCTTATTGTTCTCCGACTATGTACATGACCAAAATTTGAATGACTCCAATCGTCGGTTGATACTAAATTTCTTCTATAAATTGGAACGTCCTTCCCCTAATTTTTGTTTGATCTTAGGACTTAAAGACCTTTCATCTAACCCTTTTTTTTCTTTTCTGTAGGTCGTCATCCAGCTTAAATAATGGCTTTCTTTGGTAAAAAAACAGATTCAAAGGTTGAACCTGTTGAAGAAAACGATTTTGAATTACAACAAAATCTTGAATCTCAAAATTCTGATAATAACTCATTTCAAACTTTCAAAAGTGATGATGAAAATGATCAAAAAATAGGTGATCAAATTAAGGAAGCACATCCAATGGTCAAACCTGATTTTTCGACTGTTGCAATCAAAAGATACTTTAAAACAAGATTCACTGAGTTATTCCCAACTAAACAATCTATGACTGCAAATAAACATTTACTAAATCCTTTACCTGGTCTAAGAATGATTGGTTTCAAACAATGGCTAATGATTTTTTCTGCTTTTATTGCATGGTCTTGGGATGCTTACGATTTCTTCTCCATTTCTCTTAACACAACAGAATTAGCTCATGATTTTGATAAAACTGTTAAAGATATTACTTGGGGTATTACTGTCGTCCTTATGTTAAGATCTGTTGGTGGTTTCTTCTTCGGTTATCTTGGTGATAAATATGGTAGAAAATGGCCTTTAATTATTAATTTATTGTTTGTTTGTGTTTTAGAAATTGGTACCGGTTTTATTAATACCTATGAACAATTTTTAGGTGTTAGAGCTGTTTTCGGAATTATGTTGGGTGGTGTTTATGGTAATGCGGCTGCAACTGCTTTAGATGATTGTCCAACCGAAGCAAGAGGTTTCATTTCTGGTTTCTTACAACAAGGTTATGCATTTGGTTATTTATTAGCTGTTGTCTTTAAAAGAGCTATTGCTGATAATTCTCCTCACAGATGGAGAGCAATGTTCTGGTTTGGTGCCGGTGTTTGTTTCTTAATTTGTTGTTTTAGAGCTGCATTACCAGAAACCAAGGCATTCCAAAGACAACAAGAGATTGAAAGATATAATATTGAACATGGTATTTACCAAAAATCTTTTAAGCAAAAGGCTAAGGAATCTTTAAAAATGTATTGGTTAATGATTATTTATATGGTTTTACTTATGGCTGGTTTCAACTTTATGTCCCATGGTTCTCAAGATTTATATCCAACTTTATTGTCTGTTAGATATGAATTCTCCGAAGATGCAACAACTGTTACTAATTGTGTTGCTAATTTAGGTGCAATTCTTGGTGGTATTGTTGTTGGACATTTTTCTAATTTCCTTGGTAGAAGATTATCAATTATTGTTTGTTGTATTGGTGGTGGTGCTTTGATTTATCCATGGGCCTTTGTTAATAATGCAAACATTAATGCAGGTGCTTTCTTCTTACAATTCTTCGTTCAAGGTTCTTGGGGGGTTGTTCCAATTCATTTATCTGAATTAGCACCACCTGATTTCAGATCTTTTGTTGTTGGTATTTCTTATCAATTGGGTAACTTGGCATCATCTGCTTCTTCAACTATTGAAACAACAATTGGTGAAAGTTTCCCAATCACTTCACCAGCTGGTAAACCAATTTATGATTATGCAAAAGTTATGGCAATTTTTGTAGGTTGTGTTTTCGCTTATGTTATTATCATCACATTTGTTGGTCCAGAACATAAAAATTCATCATTTGAAACCGAAGATGAAGAAGAATTTGAATGTAACGAAAAAATCAAGCATCAAGAAGAAATTTATGAAATTGATTCAAATCAAGGTAATTCAAGAGCTCAAAATTAATTGAAATAATTTATTAGTAAATAATTCTTTTTATTAACTGGTTATTAAAAACGATTTACTTTTGCCGCATATTTTTACAACTTTAATATATATATTATATCCATATTTTTTTTCTTTATGACACTATTATATTTTTTTTTCTATTTTTTTCTTCTAATTACTTTTCTATAGAAACCTGTGCATTTTTAATTTAACAATTTTTTTGTAAATTAAAACTACTTATGATTATAAAATCAGACAATATTTTTGTCTTTTACAAAGAAAAACAGTAGAAATTGTAGTAACTACCAAGTTGAGCGTATTAACGATAAAGACTACTGTGGCCGCATGTAAGTATACATCCCTTTTGCCAAAGACACACCATGAAGGATCAAAAATATAGTTTCCTTCGATTCAGAAAAATACACTTTCAAGTTAAAAAATCGGAAGAAAAATGAACCGGTGTTAGTTAGTTAATACCCCAGACTTTTCATTTTTTGAAAGAGAATAAAGTAAGCTTAAACGGGGAAAGTAGAAGTAATTTTTAAGTATCTGGGGTAGTTTCCTTCCCATCCCTGCATATTTTGGTATATACCGTTTAAGGACAATGACCGCATTACGCGGGGAAATTGTTGAAAAATTCACTAAATAGAAAGGTAATTCGCAAATCTTGTAGTTTCTAGAAACAAAAGCTTTTTGAAGGCTTTTTTAAATGTTAGTATGCATTCGGGCTTGGTTAACTACAAACTATTTCACTTAGAAGTTTTCTTTATGAATTGATATCATTTGAATGATTTTTATTCATCTATTAAAGGCCAGGGAAATTTTTTAGAAACTTGACATTTGCCATTGGCATCTTTTAACAGTTCCAAAAAAATACCTCTATTATGATTGCAGTACTAAAAAAAAATTACATGGGGTTCAATTATTAAGTATTTGGCAATTGATGACTGACAAAGTGGGCTTTTCTCGGGTCTACTTAAGAAACATATAGATACAAACTGTTCCCGAAATATGCCGTTATAAGATTTCCCTAATAGTGGGATGAGAGAAAGAGAATACAAGTTTTGAAGTTTTCTTTTTTTCTACTTGTTATGATTTTTTATTAATCTGGTAATTTTTGTGGGGTGTAAAACTGGTATACTATTTGATGTAAAATCAGAGAATTTTTTTCTTCAATAACACTTGTAGATCTATTTTTACATTAGATTAATTTAAAAAAAGGCTGTTAAAACCGATATTTGATCTATAGTATTTTATGGTTAATGAAGTTATCTGAGCAGTGTGGTAAAAGTAAGTTCACTTTCACACTGATCATCTAACATTTAATTAAATGTAACTTACTTTATTAATGTTGACCTCTAGTATATATTGAGCATTCTGAAATCACCATGTAAGAGTCACAGTTATGTTTTGCAAAGGGCATCTCAAACTTTCGCAATATTAATACATTACTAGACTGGTCCTATTGTCCAGTCCTTTATTTCCGGCACTCTACGGTCACTTTCCTATTTGGGCCTTTTCGTAGCGTGTCGGGCCGTAGAAACACGGAATTTTTTAGCGGAAGCTAGAATTTGCACACAAAAACAACCTCGCCCACCAAAAGTAGGCAAACCTCATGGGAAATGATGGGAACTAGTGAAGGATACGCGGGAGACCTGAAAAAAAAAAATCCACAAAGGGACCGACCCGCCCCCTCCTTCTTGTAGCCCCCCACAGGAATTACCCATTTCAGCGCACCCGGGTAAAACACTCGAAAAAGTCAACAATTATGCAAAACTTTTCTCCCGGGACTATTTCCAAGTTTCTTATAAATATCAACATTTCCCCTAACTTTCTTTCCACATCTGAAACCATTTAATTTCATTACAAATTCTGTAGTTTAGTTTTAATTGACTCAATTTTACAAACTAAAAAATAAAAAAAATTACACAAAAATGGCTCCAACTGCTGTTGATATCCAAAATGAATACAGAGAAAGTGTCTCTGAAGAACATAAATCTCCATTCAACAAAAACGAAAGAAAATCTTCAATTGCTGTTAAGTTAGGTCTGAATCCAGATGCTAAGATTCATTACAACTCTGCAGTTCCAATTTTATATGAAGATGGATTAAAAGAAAAAGGAACTACCATTTCATCATCTGGTGCATTAATTGCCTTCTCGGGTTCAAAAACTGGTAGATCTCCAAAAGATAAAAGAATTGTTGATGAAGAAACTTCAACTGAACATATTTGGTGGGGTCCAGTCAATAAAAAGGTAGATGAAAATACCTGGAATATTTCAAAATCCAGAGCGATTGATTACTTAAGAACAAGAGAAAAGGTTTACATTATTGATGCATTTGCTGGTTGGGATCCAAGATATAGAATCAAGGTTAGAGTTGTTTGTGCAAGAGCTTACCATGCATTATTTATGAAAAATATGTTAATTAAGCCAACCACTGAAGAATTAAAGAACTTTGGTGAACCAGATTTTACTATTTGGAATGCTGGTCAGTTCCCTGCAAATGTTTATACTAAAGGTATGACTTCATCAACTTCTGTTGAAATTAACTTCAAATCAATGGAAATGGTTATTTTAGGAACTGAGTATGCCGGTGAAATGAAGAAGGGTATTTTCACTGTTATGTTCTACTTAATGCCAATCAAGCACAAGGTTTTAACTTTACATTCCTCTGCAAATCAAGGTAAAAAAGATGGTGATGTTACTTTATTCTTTGGTTTATCCGGTACTGGTAAGACAACTTTATCTGCTGATCCTCATAGAGAATTAATTGGTGATGATGAACATTGTTGGTCCGATTATGGTGTCTTCAATATCGAAGGTGGATGTTATGCAAAATGTTTAGATTTATCCGGTGAAAAGGAACCAGAAATTTTCAATGCAATTAGGTTTGGTTCAGTTCTAGAAAACGTTGTTTATGATCCAGTTACAAGAAATGTTGATTATGAAGCTGCAAATGTCACAGAAAACACTAGATGTGCTTATCCAATTGAATATATTCCATCTGCAAAGATCCCATGTCTAGCTGATGCACATCCAAAGAATATTGTTTTATTAACTTGTGACGCAAGAGGTGTTTTACCACCAGTTTCTAAGTTGACAAATGCTCAAGTTATGTATCATTTCATTTCTGGCTATACCTCAAAGATGGCTGGTACTGAAGTTGGTGTTACTGAACCTGAAGCAACATTCTCTGCATGTTTCGGTCAACCTTTCTTAGTTTTACATCCAATGAAATATGCGCAACAGTTATCTGATAAAATGTCTGCGCACAGTTCCACTGCGTGGTTATTAAACACCGGTTGGTGTGGTCAATCATACACCAAGGGTGGTAAACGATGTCCATTAAAATACACCAGAGCAATTTTAGATGCAATCCACTCTGGTGAATTATCCGAACAAGAATTTGAGGCATATCCAACTTTCGGTTTACAAATTCCAAAGTCTTGTCCAGGTGTTCCAAGTGAAGTTTTAAATCCATCCAAAAACTGGGCTTCTGGTAGTGAAGACTTCAAGACTGAAGTTACTAATTTAGCTCAATTATTCATGGAAAATTTCGAAAAATACTCTTCTGGTTGTACTAAGGAAGTTATCGCTGCTGGTCCTGCTTTATAAATTTATGTTAGGTGATTGACTTTTTATTTATCATTTCAAAGATTTTATTTATGGTTTTTTGTTTTACTTCTTTCTTTATTTGTGTTTCAATATTTTTGTTATTTATTTTAATGTCATTATTTTATTCGAGTTGATCTTTATACTCTGTAAAAATAAGCTTATGCATTTTTCATTGACAAACCACATAGCGTAATGAAGTTTTGTAGAATAAGTACTTGGAAGAAAATTTATTACACTATTAACAGTAGTTTAAATTAATAAAACCAACTATAAACGTTTTTTGCCAAAATTGAAGTTTCTAAACATTTTGACAGGCTTAACATCCACAACCAACCAGTGAGGGTAATCACCCAAAAAAATATTACAAGTTGCCTTCTGCATTCACATAGTTATAATTAACAGCCATGGTATAAACCTTAGAGGGAAACGCTAGCAAAGTATTTTTTGCCGCCAAGATTTATTATATCAGACAATCTTCTGTACAAAATTTTACAAGTTATATGGGATGTTGAAACCTTCTACGCTAACCACTTACATTTTGTAAAAACGCCTAAACACGATCTTGTACATTCCTAATCTACTGTTTTCAAAAAAAAAAATTGATAATATTTTTTGCTTCAGTCAGCACTATTTGAATATAATTGTAATATAGAAAATACGGTAGAGAAATTGTAAAACAATACTATTTCATTTTGCTTCACCAATAAAACTATCAAACTGGTTTAAAACGACTGTATTTCATTTATCTAAAAATTGTGACTCCTTTGTAAAAAAGACATACGTATTAGAAAATGAAATCTAGATAGCAGTTAACAATTTTAAGAAAACAACGTCTACATGGGACATTCTTATTCAAACCAGCTGGTCTTAAATTTTATTCTTAGTTGGTAATTTACCATTAACACATACAGGTTTTGGTATAAATTTTTCTTCAACTAAAACTTCATAGTTATCTTTTGATGATAAATTTTCATGAAACTTACTAACCAAAGTGGATAATGGATCGGCATACCAACGTACATTATTCCATTTGAAAAACCCAGCATGACCACCTAATGTAGTATTAATCATTGAAATAAATGGATTAAACTTTGCTTGGTCAATTGGTATAGCACCAACTTCTAGACCTCCTGTAACTGGATCATCTAATGCACTTATGTTTATAAATGGTGTTTTTAACCTATAAATTCTATTAATTGGAGATGCATTTAAATAGTAATCGTCTGCACATGTAAATCCGAACATCTGTGATGTGAAAATATTGTCAAAATCTTTAAGCTTCCAAACTTTATGAACATGGGTATATTGATTTTTAAATACTAAATCATTTAAAAGTTTTGATGAATGATATTTAATTAATTTAATCAATGGGAATGTCATTGCTGTAGAATAAAATAGGGATGAAATTAAACCATTCTCAAGAAAATAAGATGATCCTCTTAAATCCCAAATTGGCCCAAACGCTATTGCCAAAGTAACGTTTGAATTTTCTTCTTCTTGAGCTAAATAATTCATCATAACAATTGAACCCAGGCTAACACCGAACAAATAAATTTTCTTATTTGGATATTGTGTTTTGAAAAACTTAACCACTGTTCTAATATCTTCTGTCCACAGTGCACAAAATAATCTTGGAGTTGATAAATTGCAATTTCCACAACCTCTTGAATTTAAAACATACAAATCAAATGCTTTATCTTCTGACAATCTTTTAAAAAAACATCTAATATAAGACTCTGCAGATGATCCTGATAATCCAGTCAAGGCAATTAAAATTGCACCTTCATCGTTAGAATGTTGATTTTGAATCTCATCCTCCGTCATATAACGTGTATAGTTGTCCAGAAACTTTGGTTGATCATCAGGTGCTTTAATCTCGGTTAACTTAACTTCTTCAAATTTTTCTTTAGATATAACGTTATCTAATGCAACAGACCCACCATCAGTAATAAGTTTGATTTGTCTCCTAAAATATAAAATATCCGAATTTCTGAACGTTCTGATGCCAGCAAACATAGTTTGTAGATGCCCATTATACAAAAATGGGTTAAATAATGACTTTGCATTCTCTCTAAATTCAGGTATATTCTCGTTAATAAAATCTTTCATACAAATCGGCTTTTTTAAAGTAGAATTACCAAAGTAGATTGGATTTATTGCATATGATGTTTTGACTCTATTGATTATACTAAAATTGTTAAAAATGTAATAGATTATCAAAATTAAAATTAGAACAACACATGAATCTTGAAATTTTGATGTTGGAATTCCAACTAAATTGGCAAAATAATATAATTTATCTAGCATTGAAGGAAGAAAAAAATCTTTTTAAGTTAGGTTCTAATAAGACTTTACGAACAATAAACCAGGAGTGAAGAATCTTTCAACCTCCACAAATTGAGAATTAAAATACTAAATCTAAAATCTAAAAAAAATATTGGCAAAACTCCTTATCAGGGGCTCGAACCCTGGACATTTCGGTCGACTTCTTAAAGAATTCTTAAAAGCCGAACGCTCTACCGACTGAGCTAACAAGGAATTTGTTGAGTTTTTATCAATCTTATGTACCTTGGCTGTACCAATTAGGACGCCAGGCTTCCACAAGCTAAAGAACTGGTTTGCCCTAAACCGATCTGCGGTTAGATCGCATTTGTGGAAACTGGTACTATTAGTAATGACAGAGAGAATCACATGATCTACATGGATGCATTGATATAACAATGTTATCAAACTATTATAATGACATAAGTAAATTAGCTAAGGTTATGGTTGTAAAACGAAACTAACTAAAATATCTTCTAACCTAAATATTAACCTTCGATTGACATCCTCAGTTGTACAAAAACGCCTACATTTCTAAGACATATTCCGTAACACGTCAATTTTTGTATCTCCTAGACCTTCACTGTACAGAATAGGAGCTCGGATTCTGCAGACGAAAGAACTGACTTATTCTAACCCATCTGTTGTTGTAAGGTATTTACTCTGGTAAGAGGATCCATAATTATATTATAGTTATGGTAGTTAGCGAAAGAACTATAAAATAATATACAAACAGTAGTGTGAAAGAAGAGGGGGAAATACCTCCTTATATAGACAAATTAAGAATGTCATAAGAATATATATGAGACCATCCCACGTAGTACGATTATTGTAATTGACCAATAGGATCTCATTTCAACTTCTGTCACTAAATTACATTCGCAGCAGCTAGTGCTATTAATCATGACCAAGAAGTTCATATGAAATATCTGGACGCATTGATATAATAATTTATAGATGATATAATGACATAAGTAAATCAGCCAAGATTATGATTCTAAACCAAAATAAAGTAAAATATAAACTTACAATATTCTATACGACTAAAAATTATCGCAACTTTGCTCTCAGCACTTTTATTAATTTTCAGCGGTTTTCCGATACCTCACGACACTCGTACAAACTAATGTTTCTTGCCTTTCTTGCCTTTCTTTTGTTGTAATGTATTAACTCTGGTAAGAGGATCCATGATTATATTATAGTTAGGTACAAAAAGAAAGAACTATAAAATACTATACAAACAATAGTGAGAAAGAAGAGGGAGAAATACCTTCTTATATAGTCAAATTAAGAGTGTAATAAGAATAAAAATGAGACCATCTTAAGTGGTACGATTATTGTAATTAAACAATAGGATCTCATTTCAACATCTTTGCATTTCTTTGCATTTCTTTGCATTTCTTTAGTGTATTGGACCTACTTTAATTTTCTAACTAAGTTTGGATAACATTCTTAATTGTATGTTAATTTTAATATCTTCTAACCAAAATATTAATTTTCAATTAACCTCCTCAATTATACAATAACACCTAAATTTGTTGTACTTATTTCCCAACAAATCATATACGGAATTATTTTTGATTAGTGGTCGTTTTAAAATCGGCAAATGAGACAGTAGTACTTGGGTATGTTTACAGTGACTATCAGATACAGTACTTCCGCACATCGAAGCAAGTGAAAACTTAGAGAGAATCGTAACGTAAAGTTTACGATAACTATAGTTAAGTCTATAAGGGATTCCTACACACCTTTTAAAGCTTTCTCCGATTGCCCTATAGAGTTAGTATTAATTAATTTACTGTAGTGTAATTATTTTTATTTATTGGTCTTTATTTATTTCTTATTCATCCAACTTTAATAAGAAGAGAACTCACAAATTCTCATTTAGATGACATGTTGTCCGATGTAGTGTAGTGGCTATCACGGTTCGCTCTCACCGAACAGACCCGGGTTCGATTCCCGGCATCGGAGCATATTTTTTTTGAGTTTAATGGAGAAGTAGGTAATATGAGTTTAACTTTTCTATGGTTATTTCGTTACATCAGTAATGGTTTTTACTTATAAAAATTGAGAAATTAAACAAGCCCTTTTGAGTAAATTCATTCTAGAATGTTTCTGGAATTTTCAATAAAAGTTTACCAGTAGTTCTTCTACCTTCCATTTCAGCGGTAATCTTCGGATACTCTTTTAATGGATACATACCATGAATTTCAATATTTAAATCACCAGAATCAATCAAACTAAATAAAGATTTTGTATAATATTGAAACTCGCTGGGATCAGTAATATAACCAAATAATTGAGGCCTTAAAAGCCTAACATTTTTTGCCGCTAATCTATTGATAGATAATGGGGGAACAGCGCCTGACGAATTGCCGTAAGAAACAAGCGTACCTTTACGTTTAATAACTTTCATATCCATCTCAAAAGAATCCTTTCCAATTGAATCAAAAACAGCATCAACACCTTTACCATTAGTGATTTCCAAGATCTTACTCGAAATTTCATCATATGATAGTTCTGTTAAGTTCAATAAAAATTCAGCACCATTAGCTTTTGCTTTCTCTAACTTTTCATTTGTTGAGGCAACTGCAATAATATGAGTATTCTTTATTTTACTAATCAATTGAATAAGAATCGAACCGACTCCACCAGCTGCGGCAGTTATAAGAATGTAATCGTTTTCTTTAACCTTATAAGCTTCATTAATAAAAGTTAATGCAGTTAATCCTTGAAGCAATGATGCAGAGTATAATTTTAATTTAGCATCTGTTGAATTTTTACCTAAATTGATAATTGGAACTGTGTCTGAGTCAAGTTTTGTAAACTGTGCAAAATTTTGGGATCCAAGATATGCAATTTTATCACCAACAGTAAAATTAGTAACTTTATCACCGATTGCAACAACCTCACCCGATGCTTCACGGCCTGGAATATATGGGAAAACAGTTGGATAAATACCATTACGGAAATAAACTTCAATGAAATTTATACCAACATATTTATTCTTAACTAGAATTTGTGAATCTGAAATTTGTGGAACGGGGAAATTAGTTGAATATTTCAAAACTTCTGGGCCACCAGTTTGTTCATAATAAATAACTGCCTGCTTCTGAGGAATAGTTGACATTTTGTAAGTAAGGCTTTTGGTAGTCAAAGGACTAAAACGTAACAGAACTTTAAGTTGTTTGAAAAACAAATTTGGACGAAAACTACCAACCACTGGAAACATTCAATGCTTGATACAGGAAACTTCAAACCAAGAAATCTCTAGAGTTTGATTAATCTCTTATTTACAATCGTGAATTGTGAATAACGAATCGCTCCTGACAAATCGCTCCTAACTGCATTTTCCTAATCGTCCGCACATTTGAAAGCGGTCAGAACTGCTATTAAATTTGGTTGAAAATTCATAGCTTCGGTTTCACTCAATTTATCATGCGTTATTAAAGGTAATTCTGGTGTTTGCTTAATACAGCAAATATCATGTTAAGTATCATTATTGTATTGGCTTTAGCACAGTTCCCAATCAATATTAATTGTGAAAATTCTGATGATCAAAAATACTTTGTTGTCAAACATAATAATGCACTAGATCTAAGTTCATCCGATTTTAATGAGTCAAATTTCACGCCTTATAATATAAAGTCAGAACCAAATGGTTATCAATGTTTTATCCCAAATGTTATAGATGATACTGAAGCGATGATAAATTATGAAATGACATCAGCTGAATTAGAAAAAGAAAAAGATCATGCAATTGAAATAATTAAAAACTTCAACTTTAATTTAAGGGGCATTAGTGCATTTAAGGAAACAGGCTATTGGACTTATATGCTTAGATATGATCATGATATTCACCAATATCATAGAGATATAACTGAAAAAGGTGCAGGTGATCTTTTTGATTATAAACTTGCAGCATGGTCTGATAACGATAATTCAATATCTTTTGATTCGATTCCTTACTATAAAGCAAAATCATATAAAGATCCTTATTCAATTAAATCCGATTTTGAAATGTTTAAATTAGAAGATGGTACAAAATATGTATCACAAAGAATTGGTAATGGTGAAGTTTGTGATCTAACAGGATTACCAAGATCAACAACAATTAACTATTACTGTAATGATAAACAAGAAACTCCATTAATACGAAACATTCATGAGTGGAGAACTTGTGAATATGTTATTGACTTAGAAAGTGATGAATTTTGCCATCATTCAATGTGGAAAACCCCTAATAAATTAATTAATAATATTATTGATTGTTTTCCAACTAAATCATTCGATGCACTCAACGAAGAATTAATAGATTTGCAACATGCTAAATTGGACCCTTTAGCAAATGGCATATTTTTAGCAAGACATGGTGACTCATCAACTTTTTCAGCATTGTTAACTAAACATTATGATTTTTGGTGTGATTCTCCCGAAGAAGCCAGTTCAAATTTTCAACAAGTACTTATGGATATTTCACTCGGGTTTCAAAGATATATTAAAAATAAGAAACTTAAGATTCTGTTAGACGGTAAATTTTTACAATTTAATCTTCACACACCATTTGAAATAATATTTAAACTTTACGATGCAGATAGGTCATATATTGGTAATATAAAACTTGAACAAGATGAACATAGATTCATTGTAAGCTCATTTGTGGATGAAGAAGTTCCCGAGAACAACATTTTGAGCATTAGACTTTCAGAAGAATCTCACGAAGATATTAACTTCAATAAGAAGGAATTAAGTTCAGACGAAAAAGTTTTACTTGGCGAAACAGAAACAGAAGCAGAAACAGAAAAAAACGACATTACTACAAAAGTTAATGAATTATAGTTTAAGATACATAGATGTTATACAGTTATAATTAATAATATCGTTTGCGAAAAGTGAACAAAATAACTTATCTTCTTCTTTTATACTTTGTAGGTCTATTACTGCTTACAGCAAAAGAAGCAGGTAGAGTACCTTGATAAACATGTTGTAAAACAGGTATTCTTTTATCAATTTCAACAGACAAATCATCGGGCTTGACATCCTTTGATTCAATTAATCCAGTTATAAGTCTTCTTATCTTATTGTAAAGTTTAATTTCATCATTTGATGGTTTAACAATTTTACTTCCTGTGCCTAGTATATTTTTATTATAACGAGCACGTTTCTTTTGTTTTTCAATTCTATCTTGACGCAACTGACTTAAATCACTAAGCAAATCACTAATGGTTGATTGAACGTTATTAGATTCAACAATCTTAGATTCATCATCAGTTACTAACTTATGTTCATCAAATTGCAAAATGTTTCTCAAATCAATTTTGTCAGATGAATTTTCTTCATCTAGAGTTTCATCAACAATTTCATTATCCTCATCAGCATCTTCCATACCATCATCTTTTTTGTCATCAGAGTTAATTTCTTTTTTATTGTCAGAGTTGATTTCTTTCTTATCAAAATTTTCATCATCGGTTTTAAGCTTTGATTCATCATCAATATTCATTGTATTTCTATTTTCTAAAAGTTTATCGTAGTTTAACTTTGCTTCAACTAGCTTTTTGAAACCTATTTGTTGACACCAAATTAAACCTTTCCAATCATTTGAAATGATTGATTGAGTTTCATCATAAGTTGGGGCAAAACTAAAATTTAATGAGGTTAATCCGGAACCATGTTTTAACCATTGTGAAGAAATTAACCTCAACCAATTTGGATGCATATAATTTTCTAGTATTTGTCTGATGTTTGGTATTTTAATATTGGATTCAGCAAATTTTGACATATTTTCATTTGATGGCAATGGAATATTAGGAATGACATTAGTAACTGTTATGCCTAATAGTGGATCAATAATTGGTTCACGGTCATCTAATTCTGATTGATAGTTATTTAATGATGAAAAGAAAGGTATATTACCAGAACCAAAAACTGACAGGGCTTTACCTGTGTTGCTGTAAAACGTTGATGATATGATTTCAAAATCCTTTTCAAGTAATCTTGACATATCTTCTGCAGATTCTACTGGTTGCAACTGTGATAGTTGTTCCTTTATTTTATCTCCATCCTTAGTTTCGCTGTCATCACTACCATTTGATTTCAAAAGCTGATCTTCAGTAAACATCTCCGTTTTATCATCAAGCCTTGTCAGATATGAACCTAATCTGATTGCCTCCCTTAATAGTATTTCAGTTGAAACTTTGAAAAACTTATCAATTTTAGAATAAATATTAGAATTATTTTCATATTGTAACAACTGTGTAATAGATGCCAATTTAATATCATGAAATATATCATATATTGAAGTATACTTACCATTTTCAAAATTTTCTTTTAATGTTGTTTTGGCAGAATCATTAAGCTCAGTATTGGTGTCAAGGAATTTCAGAAATGAGTAGTTTATTTTTTCAGCTTTATCTTCAAAGAAGGTTTCTTTGTTTGGAAAACGACATGTTAGGACGCCTGCAAAATCCAATTGCGTATAAACGTAAAAAAGCTCTTCCATAGACTTGGCAAAACGATCCACAGACATTCTCTTAATATTTAAAATTAGGTTATATGAGAGGCTACTCTTTCAATGCACGTTGAATTAGACAACACGTTTTTTTTGAAAATACAAATAAGTTTGTTAAACTACACAGGAAAATAAAAATCAACACAGAGAAACTGAGAAAACAAAAATTCAACAGGTCTCCCATACGCCACAATTTTTCTTTTGAATAACTCTTTGTGGCGCAAGATCGACACCTCCGGTAGAAACAGCTAAATTTGCACCATAACGGGGAACAACATGACATTCCCGTGTTTCAACACCCTTTTCGTCAACAGATATAACAGGTTTACCCAAGGGTTTAGAGTAGGTAATTAGTCCCGAGTTTTTACCGATATTGGAGAGTGCAAGGGAACCAATGTCGTTTAAGGGAAGCATCTTCACTTTAGTGGATTTTCCGGTTTTGGAACTTTTTTGTAAATGTGAGTAAACTAAATATTCTGGAGCCTTTCCACTTTTGATAATGATACTAGAAGGATGAATGTATATAAAAGAATCTTCTTTTTCATGCGACGTTTCATTGTTGTAAGCTGGTGTTATATAAGGAACATTCATAATTTTCATATTATTTGACAGTTTGAATTCTTTGTCAATAGTGTCTAATCTGAATGCAATCTGGTCAATAAAGCCAGCTGCAATCATTTGCTTGATTGCTTGAACTTGTTTCTTAGATGGTTTAGCTAATTTCATCTCTTCTTCAGTAACTTTAGCCGAAACTGCAATACTTTCTTTCATTGTATTTAGTTTCACAATATATGTTAGCTGTTTTCTTAATTTTTCAATTTCATTCATTTGCTTCTCTCTTAAAAAATGCTCCTTGTAGAATCTTGCTTTCTTTAATTTTGGAATATGGTCACTTGCACAAATTGCTGATAAAAGCTTTAAACTATCACTATATTTATCCAGTTTACAAAATAATTCGTTAGATTTGTTGAATTTTTGCCTTAACTTTCTCCTTTTTTCTAAATCAAATTGACTCATTGAATCTTCAAGATCTTCATAATCATCTTTTAAACTCTCATTGTTTTTTTCTGCAGATGCTTCATTAATTTGGATGCCCAAATCATATTCGGTCAAAAATGGATCGCCAACAGACATACCAGATACTAATGCAATGACATATGGCAAACATCCTTCTTGATTTGCAATTAATAAAATCTTGGAAAACCTTGGACTTAATGGAAACAAACTCATACTTTTACCAATTGTAGTAATCTGTGATTTTTCCTTATCTAGAGCACCTAAATACTTTAATAGCTGTTCGGATTTCTGTAACATTTGCCTGTTCGGAGGGGTAGGGAATGGGAAATTTGAAACTGATTGAATGCCCATACTTTTCATATTTAAGACAACACCTTCCACTGGCATTCTCAGGATTTCTGGTTTGGAAAACTGTGGAAATTCACTTTCGTAGATAGCTGATGAATATAATCTATAACAATGACCAGGTCCAGTTCTACCAGCTCTACCAGATCTTTGATCTGCACTTGCCTTTGAAATCCAATCAATTTCGAATGATTGAACGCCAGATTCCTCCTCATATTTTCTCTCTTTTGCTCTACCACAATCAACAACATATCTAATATTGGGGATAGTTAATGAAGTTTCTGCAACATTCGTTGCAACAACACATAGTCTTGAACCATCAGGTGGGTCCTCAAAAATTTTCATTTGTTCATTTGTTGGCAATAATGAATACAATGGTAAAACATACAATGGATCATTTTCAGTTTGACCTTCTTCTAATGTCTCTTCAAATCCTTCTTCTTCCTCAGTATCATCATCATCTTCATTATAATCCTCTTTAATTTCAATTTCATTTACATCAAAATCGATTTCTTCGGCTTCGATATCTGCATTATTTGCGTTAACCTTAACATCGATTACTTCATCATCTTCATTTTCAGCTTTAATTTTCTTTTGGTTTTCGTTTTTAAACGGAAATTCTCTCTTAAGTTTTTTAACCATCGCAATAATTTCAGCTTTACCAGTCATAAACACTAAAATTGCACCCTTCGGCAATTTTTTGTGAATTTTGCATGTTTTTCTAAATGCTTCTTCAGTATAATCAAATGTTGTACGTTTATTAAAATGAATAGACACTGGGTATTGTCTTGCATCAACCTTTAAAATTGGGGGCGGTGTACCAAATAAAACTTTGTTTTCACTGAAATCACTGACTCTTAAAGTTGCACTCATAATAATTAATTTTAATGGAGAATAGTTTTTAGGTTGTTTTTCATGATATTCTCTTCTCAGTTTTAAAACTCTACTAAGCATACCAATTAAAATATCTGTATTAACATTCCTTTCATGAGCTTCATCGATTATCAGTGCAGAATATTTCATTAGTAGAAAGTCACTCATCATTTCTCTTAAAAGGACACCATCAGTCATAAATTTTAGAGCAGTATTGCCACTAACAGTTGCATCAAATCTGATTTGATAGCCAACTTTATTAGAGTAATTTCCTAATTCGTTGCTTACTCTTTTTGCCATAGAAACTGCTGCAACTCTTCTAGGTTGGGTTATACCAATCATACCTGGAGTTTCAGATTCTGGAACACCAAAACCAGATTCAAATAAAAATTGTGGAACTTGAGTAGTTTTACCAGAACCAGTTTCACCACAAATAATAACACAATCATTATGATGAATTGCTTCCATAATTCTGTTTTCTTCCGCATAAACTGGTAATTGTGATCTTGCTGCTTGAATTTCTTCGTCTCTAATAATATTAACGGTGACAATCTTTCTCTTTAAAGATTCATTAATTGGAATAAAATCCTCTTTTAAACCATCTTCTAAATCTCCTTCACGCACAATAGCTTTATATTCCATCTGTGGACCAGTTGGTACGGTAAATGCTTCTCTACCTTCAACTTTACGTACTTGTTCTTCAGCCCATTCTTTAAAATCTTTGGCTCTTTTAGTGTGTTCTTTCTTTATATTAACATTGACTTCAACCTCTTCATCACTAGATTCCTCATCACTAGATTCCTCATTGCTATATTCTTTGCTATTATCACTAACATTATCATCATCATCTTCTTCATTAGTTCCTTCACTATCATCAACAGTTTCATCTTGATAAGAACCATTTTCGTCATCACTATTTGACTCAATTCCAACACCTTTGACACCTACAGCTCCTTTTATTTCATCATCACTGTCATTTTCAACCTCTTCATCAGAACTATCACTCATAAAATCCATTTCATCCTCATCTTGTTTGTTCTTTTTTTCATCTGCTTCAATTTTGCTTCTCCATGAGTAGTTTTTTGTTTTTGTTTTCTTAGGTGCAATCTTTTCAATATTGTTGAAACCAAAACCGGTACCCATACCTGAAAATGGTTGTGCAGGTCTATAGTCAATAAAACCAGTACTTGCGGTTGAAGTACTTTGAAATTCTTCGTCATCAGCTTCTTTTTGAATTTCTTTATTATTAGGCTCAGCAAATTTAGATGCTTTACTAGTATTATCATGATTACTGTCATCAAGTATATCACTCCAATTTTTCACCTGTCTTTCTTCATATAATAATTCTCTGGTTTCATCAGTCGATTTTCCAAGCCTTTCTAATTCCAACGCTTCCAAAATTTTTTCTTTCTTCGTCTTCTTGTTACCTGCACCAATAAGTTTTGCAGATTTTAACATCGTTGTGTCAATTCTTGTTTCTTCTAACTTTTTGAATAGAAGTTCTTTTTCTTCTCTTTTAAGTTGATGTTCAATATATTTGTCTAACCTCTTCTTCTTTTGCCTTGAAAGTTTTTCTTTATGTTGTTCAAGCAGCTCTTGCTTTAGCCTTCTTTTTCTGTTAGATTTTTCTTTTTCAAATACACTCACAGAGTTGTGCTCATTTTTAGTATTTGATGGAATATCTTGTTCAGTGTTATCTTTAGTCAATTCATCATCATCACTTCTATGAGAAAGACTCTCTTCAGCTTTTCCGTAAAAGTTTTTTCTTGCCATATGAATCAAGACGGAATAGTTTTCCTATATTTTAAAATAGACTCTCTTTATACAATAATTGGTACTAAAGTAGTAGAAGAAACTCTTAAAAAAAAATGAAAAATTTGTAAATAGCTGTTCTTTTCACAGCCTGAAAATTTAAAATCAAATTCATGTTCTCAAATCTCTCATGAATCTCTTAACTAATAACTGTTGAGAAGATATTTTCCTTCACAATCTTGTGAAAAGGGTCAATCGAAGAACGAAGACCAAGAGTTAGAAGTCAATGACTGCCACAATTGAAAAGAAAAAAAAAATTATTGAAAGACCTTTACGAAGGTCATCTAGAAACAAACCCGGAGATGAAAAAACAGAACCTGTAAACAACCACACCAGAGATGTCAACATCGAGGAAGAATATGGGTTCTTAGATTATAAAAACATATCAAGAATAAGATTAGGAAGATATGAATTTGATACCTGGTATGGGAATTCTGCGTTGTTTAAAGAACCGACACTTAATAAGTCGGACAGTAAATTTTATACAACTTTAGCGTTTAAAGATAATAATATCGTTAACAATATTTCAACCGTGTCACCAGTTACTATGTCAACAACTAAGCTTTCTGTTATAACGTCTAAAAAAGCACCACCAAATCATTTTAATTTTGATCCAAAGACAAAAGAACCATGGCTAGACGTTTTACATGTTTGTCCATTTTGCTTTAAATTTACTGATCGTCAACTGGAAATGGAACAACATATTAATTGCTGTCAATTTAAGAACAAATTGCCTGGGAAAGTTATGTATAATGATGGTGAGCTGGTTATTAGAAAAGTCAAAGGCTTAAATCATAAATTGTTTTGTCAATGTATGTGCTTAATGGCAAAGTTTTTTTTAGAGAATAAGTCGATCTTTTATCATCTAGAATATTTTGACTTTTACGTTGCTTATCAAATATTAGATAGAAATGAAGTTCCTATGGGATTTTACTCTAGAGAATTGTTGTCATGGGAATCAAATAATTTATCATGTATATGCGTACTACCTTGCTACCAACAGCGACACCTAGGCACGAAATTAATAGATTTTTCATACAACTTATCTAAATATGAGCAACAGATAAGTGGTCCCGAGCACCCATTATCACCATTAGGCAAAATTACATACCTGAAGTATTGGTGTCGAAAAATTGCCTTGAATTTTACTTATGGTTTTCTTTCCTCAAAAAAATATGTTACATTACAAATGATTAGTGAAAAGACTGGGTTAAGAATAGAAGATATTTTATTATCATTATCATTTATGGAAGTGATTTATGACAATAAACTAAAAAATAAAGATATGGATTATTATCAAGAAAAATTCAAATATAGTGATCATTATGTATTTTTACAAGACGACAAATACCAAATTTATATTGATAAACTTAAAATAAAAAATTGGATTGTTATTAGTAAGATGGCCAATCAAACAATTTTAGATAAAAAGTGCTTTGTATTTTATTAGTGGGATTTCATAGAAGGTTGTACACACATATATAGAAAAAGCTGAAGATTATTCTTTGAATAAACTTTGTAATTCTTCCAACTTTCTCTTTCTTCTCTCTTCATCACTGATGGTCAATGCCTCACCCAATTGGTTTTTCTTTTCTTGAATTGATAACATTCTTTCTTCAATACTACCATTCATAATAAACCTAACCACTTTAACATTTTTCATTTGACCAACACGATGAATTCTATCAATTGCTTGAAATTCAGTTGCATTATTCCAATGTGGATCCATCAAGAAAGCCCTAGATGCAACAGTCAAATTCAAACCCACTCCACCGGCCTTTAAACTTAGTAATAAGACAGAAACTTTCTGTTCACCATCAGGGATTGGTTGTTCAAAATCATTCAATATCCTCTGTCTTTGTTCTAAATTTAATCTACCATCAAACTTCTGTACTTTAAATTCACCAGCATATTTATCTAGTTCATCTGAAATAATATCTAAGAAACTAGTAAATTGGGAAAAAACAATAACGTGTTCACCAGGTGATTCATTTCTAATTTGTTCTAAATGAATTATCAATGCATTAATTTTGGAAGATTGTTCATTTGGCACAAACGGTCTAACATAATATTTTCTTTCGTTATCTCCCGGAACTTTTTGAGTAAGAAAAACATCATTAGTATCAAAATTTACACTACTAGTGATACCTTTACTGACACTAACTGTTTTCAACAATCTGTTTCTATTAATTTGTTTTCTGCACATTGGACAAAAAACTTCCTCCGCTTTTAACATCAATTCATTTAAGTAGTTGTGTGCATTTCTTTTTCGTGAATACGTCGTTGACGCCAGAGGTTCAGCTATACTGGTATTTGTAGTCTTTTCATGCTTGATCTGAAATTCAAAATATTCATTTAAACAGCCAATGCAAAAACAATGTTTACATTCAGTAATAATACATGAATTAACATTAATGAGCTCTGTGCAAATTGAACACTCTATTTCATCAAATGATGGGTACTGTTGATAAATCTCACTCTTTAGTTGATTAATCTCATCATTTGAGATTCTTTGTTGTCTTTCATTAGTTTCAATGACATTAATTAAATTCAGCATTTCAACATCAGCTGTATTTGTTAACCTTTGTTGGCTTCGGTCAGAAACGTTAGTTTCATTTGATAAACACATATCACCCATACTATCGTTATCTGAAGTTTTAATTAAATCTACGTGACAACAAATTTGTCTTAATCTTAACAATTGAGTCAAGATAGTGGAATAATTCTTGAAAACCAAACCAGAATTAAAATTTTCTTTGAAAGAATTAACAGCCTTTTCTTTAAGCCACTTATAAATGTTTTCCTCTCTTTGGTTAAATGTTAACCTTTCAATAACAACCTCTTTTGGTGGTAAAACCACCAAATAATTACCCTTACTATCCTTTTGATTTTTGGTTCTTCTCAGAAGGATAGGGTCCAAAATTGACTTCAGAAGTTCAAGTGCAACATCAACATCCTTACCAGTGTCAAATGGTAAAGAAATACATTGTTTCCATAACGCATGATAGCTCCAAGGCCGCAGCTTTAAGAAGTGGACTAAAGAGAAAAGATCTTCTAGACGATTGATAATTGGAGTGCCGGTTAATATCCAATTCCTATCAGCTCTTAAAGCATAAATTGCTCTAGCTGTTTTGGTAATTCTATTTCTAATATTGTGGCCTTCATCTAAAATAATTCTCAAGAATTTAATTGAATACAAACCATTTTTATTCCTTTGCATCTCAACATTATTCATTCTCGACCACTCCGATTGAATTGTACCATAGGTTGTAATAACTACAGTTGGTGGATTTGGTCCACATAAAAGAGATTTTAAGTTTCCAAGTGTTTCAGAACCATAATAAATAAAACAACGGCTTTTATTGGTGTCCTTTGAAACTTTCATAAATTCACGTTCCCATTGTGTGAGTAGAGCCATCGGAAGAACAACTAATGTTGTTTTGAATGCATAATCATCAACCTTTTCTATATGATTATCTGGTAGCGCTTCATAATGAGTATCTTTTGGATATGACATAACAAGCGATAAGGTAGTAATGGTTTTACCTAAACCCATTTCATCAGCAAGAATACCACCTTTACAATTGGATTTTAGTAATGGTCTTGTCAATGAACAGGTACCCTTATAAAGGTTTAAATAAAAGCTATCATTGCAGTTTTCAGGTAATTCTAAATGCTGTAACCTTTCAGGCACAATAGGCCATATATATTCTTTCCACAAGGGATTAACGGTATTATCAGCATTCTTTAATTGTTGTATAGCAAATTCCTTTTCTTCATGATCAACATCATTGTTATTTAAACCAATTAAATTATATTCCTTTTCCCTCTGAAGCATCCAACTTAAACCTTGCTTTTGGTATGGTCGTAGTTCCACATTAAAATCATTCGGAATACTTTCAGGAATAGATTTCTGAAGATTATTCATTTCTGTATTTCTGTATAAGTCTTTAACTTGATTCATTGATAGTTTATCATTATTTGAAATTTGTTCATTGTCTTGATCATCAACATCACACACTTGTTTTTCCTCCCTTATCTTCTGTAATTCTTCAAATTGCAAATCATCATAGTCAACGTCCTCATTATCAGGTAGAGGAATAATTTCGTTCCCCACATTTTCAGTTTCTTTGACAGATTTTAATCCAATTTTTGTAAATAATCTCAAAATTGAAGTTTTTAATTTTGTACCTGCATCAATATTACCATTTGAATTTTTCATAACTTTCAGCTGATTCATATCTAATTCGTCATTAAGAATTTGGAGATTATTATGTTCAAAAATACATTCAGACAAAAAGCAATCTGTTCGAATAACGAAACTATCACCAGTACTTAATCTTTCACCTTCAACAAAAAATAATTTACTTTCAAAAACAATTGCATTTTCATCAAGTAACGGTGAGATAAGCTCTGCAAATTCTTCCGAAACCCTTCCCATTTCACGGCGAAATTTATTTGACTCTGCTTGATGATTAACGTAAACAACATCCGAATTTTGTGGTTTACTAAAAATCAACTTATTTTCTGCATATATGGATTTTAGGTTGTAAATTGATCTAGTACACCAACATGAAATATTAAACGTTCCAATGTATTTCTTCCAATATTTTTTCCCACTCTCTTCATAATCTGATTGAATAAATGGTTTATAAAGTGACGAGGAATTGGTCCTTCTATTCTTGGAGACATTTCTTGGTTTTGATTTTGAAGATATATCATTTATGCTTTGACAATAATCAGAAGAATCAACATTTAACATAGATCCAACATCTCTTTTTCGACTCTGGTATTTGTATGATGGTTTTTTCTTAACTGGTTCTGGTTTAAAACTCACTGTTTCCTTTATATTTTCATTTGAAGTGTCCATGAAGTCATTTATAGCTGCTGTTAGAGAATCTTTCGAATTTTTATATTTTGCATACAATATGTAAATCTCGCTATCCTGAATATTCTGAAAGAAGGTTTGCAAACTTGATCTAAACTTAATGAATTGATCATGGTTAGTTTCAATATCACTTTTATCGCAAGTTTCAGCGCAGGGCATTTTAGTTTTTAAAGAATGATCAAAAAAACTGCTTTTTGAATCATTATCACCCATATTCAAATACAAACTTATGTACTTCGTGTAAATATACAAAAATTAGTAGGAAGACACGGTCATGAGGTACAGAAAAATTCATGTTAATAAAATCTTTTTAATAATGTAAAAACTGATAAAAACTTAAATGGCGCTATAAATCTATGACGTGAACAGTGCAATATAAACAGCAAAAATACTATTATATGCTGGCCAAGATAAGGTGCAAAACCCCTATTTATACTTGAACAGTAGAGTAGACATGTTTATTAATTTGCCTTTGAAGTACTAATATAACCATACCTATCATTGTACTCAGGCTAGTATAGAATTTTGGCAAATTTTAAGTCCACTCTAGCAGAGAATTCTTACAAATACGCGTTGTTGTTTCCAATGTTATGTTAATTTTTTCATTTTTGTAAGTAATTATTATTTTAATGGGAAAGTACATAAATTATATTGAAAGTCATGTTATAAAGCATTGTTCATTTATAAGCAGAAAACATTAAAAAAATACACAAGGTTAAAATAGACCTTCCGTGAAAAATAAAGAACTGAAAGTAAAGCATTAAAACGAAAAATCATCAAGTAATAGAAAAAAACAATAATTTGTCCTCATCAATCTCGAATGATCTATATAAAAAAAAAACCCAAATTTATCAAAAAGACCCAAGCCAAACACAAACCTTAAAAAATTGATCATTATAATATAAATTATGACCTTCTAGAATTTTTGTATTTTTTTTTTTAGTTTTTCTTAATTTTTCAAGCATAACTGCTAAAAAGAAAGTACCGTTATTTTATTATCATTAATATTATTGAACGAAATTGAAAACATTTTCATTCTTGGTATTTAAAGGTTACAGTGTTTAGCAATTTTAAGTAAATAGAATATCTAATTCTGCTAATGAGACATTTTCTGGACTTTCAATATCTTGATTTAAGAATCCAGATCTCACAGTTTCTAGCCACTTAGCGCTAATTGATGGCTCAATAGAGGTATCTGTCATTATTGAACTAGTGATTGAGTTAACAGAATCACTGATTGATCCAGTGTACGAACCCAGAGCAACCGCTCTTAAAGCAGCAACCGCAGCTGCTGCGTTAGGAGTATTTGCAAATGATTTCCTTGGAACTCTTGGTGTCAATGCTGCAGCCGTGATAGTACGTCTCGATTGATTATCAGAACATGTTGTTTGATTCCTTTGTTGTAAATCTGATTGAGTTTTTGAAATAATTGAGCCAGATTTTGATCTTTTATTAACAAAACTGATAGACTTTGATCTTTTTCCTAGACCTGATGGAATTCTTTCAGTGACAATTTCTGAACCACGCCTATAATAACCATGATTTTCATAAACACTTGTTTCTTCCTCTTCTTCTTCATCTTCTTCAAAGTCGCCTTTAAGCGAATTATACACTTCATCTTCAGAGTCGGAATCGGGTATGACTGATAAATATTGATTACCCTTTTTGGCTGAGAAGTCAGTTGTATCCAAATCCATTTTACCACTGTCATTGTAAGGTGAATCATCAGTCTTCATGGGCATTGAAATATTTAATGAAGCAGTAACAGGAGCCACAGAATAAGGAACTGATAACTGAGGAATTTCAAAATCAATTGAGCCATTTCCAAATGGTGAAGCTCTATTTAATTGTAAACCAGCCGGCGAAATTGACTGAACATTTGATAAATCATGAGATAATGGAGACGGTGAGGAAAGATTAGAATTTGATCTATTATCAATTTTATAAGCACTTGCTTTTAACTTTGAGGTATAAACTAAATTTGCATCATTCATGTCAGCTTCAAAATCATTTTTTTCAATAGCAGTATTATCAGAATTCATTGAGTGTAGCATATTTGTTGTTGCTGCATCTCTTTCTCTGTGCTCTTCAATGATTCTTTGAACATAAGATGGATATTCGGGAGATAAAATACCACGATAAACATAAACCATTCTTTTTGGTGATGAATCTGCCCAATCTCTTGATAAAGCATAATGTATTGAAGCGTCACCTTTTTCAACCTTCTTAACATAAGCATTTAATTTTGCACTTACTAAATTTGAAGTTTTAGAAGATAGTTTGGACATTTCTGGATGTTTTTCAACCAATATATCGCAAATTTGTTTAACAGTCATACCTTTGCTCTCAGGATCATGTTCAAAAAGGATAATAAAAATTGCTAATAAAACATCATCCTCCATTGAAGGATGTGATTCGGGCTTTGGTCTTTCACCAGTTAGTGGAACAGTAGTTGATACACCACTTGCAAAATTAATTGTACGTGAAGCCTTTTTTTCCTTTTTATCTTTCTTTTCCTTCTCTTTCTTTTCTTTCTTTTCTGGTTTTACCTCTTTCTTTTCATGTAACGTATCAGAATTATCCGGAGACGTAGATGATAAACTATCTTTTATATTTGAAATTTTTTCATTCCCACTTTCTGGCGATGTTGGAGCAGATTCAATATTATTTAATTTTTCATTATTGAAATCCGATAATTCTTCAGCTGATGTAATTTGATCTTGTGACATTATTTGACTTAATATAAAATAGTACGATTGGTCGAAAATATTGAATACTAATGTACAAGAAATATAATATAGTAAATAAATAGATAAATGAATAAATATTTTTTAGCTTTGAAATATGGAGAGATATCCGTCTAAGTTCTTTTTTTTATATCTTATTGAATGTATCGAACTCGGGCTCTAAAATTTTAACACCAATTTCAAAAGCTTTTGTGTAATTTAGTTGATTGACTCAACAAAACTGTGGTGAACTATTCAACAACCTAAAAAAATATTAATTTGATTTAATTTAAGGCTACTTTATTGTAAGCTATAAGATGAAATTATAAGTTACAAATAAATAACAGAATTTGTCTTAACTTTTATATTGAAATGAATAGACTATAATAAAAATAATAAATAATAAAAGAATTAGTATATGAACAAAACACAAACAGTCATAAGAAAGTGTGAAACATTAAAATATGCACTAAAAAAAAATTGTATACTTACGTTTACCTTAATAATTTAGATTTCAAGTGATTTTCAAAAAATAAACTTCAAATAAACTTCGGACTAATGAAATTTTATGAAATAAAAATAAACTAAATGAAAACAAATGCAAGTATCAAAGCTTAAAGATAAAACTCAATAAATTTAATATAAAATTTAAATTGAAATAAATAAATAAATTAAATTAAATTAAACTAAATTGAAATATAGTAATAATAAAAATAAGATAGAGTCAAAATATGATATATTAATTCAATAAATATCAAAAATAGACAAAATCTAGATTGCACTCAATTAGTATATGAATATATACGGTTGAGTAACGTGCCGTGTAGCTTTAAAGCAAAATCGGAAAATAAATATAACTACAAATTATTATATTCTCTAGGTATAAATCAAGTGAAATTCATGATGAATCCAGATAAGCCGTTTTGGGAAATAGTAATAATAGCATTTTTGTTTCCGTGCTCTTTCCTAATTGGGCTGCGCCATTTTTTGTGCGTCGCTTGAGAACACAGTCACAGAAACGTCGATACACCCGCCCACCACGTTCTTGACATCTGTGAGGTGTAAGGGTGCTACAAATAGAGCGAGTGATGGATAGATCAAACCCTCATCTCTTGCACCCCTTATCTAATCTTTACAGTTACTATAATCTATTCCAACACAGTCTAGTTCATTTTGATCTATTTTAAGTAAATATAAAACCTATCTTTGCAATACCTACAATTCCTAACATAGCTTCTCGTAGAATAATATGTAAGCACTTCCATCATTTTCTGGTGTTTTTCCTATATTACCGGGTGCAACTTTATCATCATCAAATTTAATCCATTCCTTGTTTTTTTTCACTTCTGAAATATAGTGCCCCCCATTCAATGTACCATAATGTCTAACAACTCCGTATAATTGATATTCCCATTTTCCTGCTTGTCCTCTCAAAGGAAATTTCTTTAGTTCAGCCCTTTCCTGTTCATCACGTATCGCTGGCCAATAATTGCTCATATCTAGTTTCAACGGTATATCAACTTTTGTAGAATTTTTCACAAATTTATAATCTTTAGTCATTGAAAATCTTTCAAGGTGAATGATCAAGACTCTTGGCAATCTTGTAATTGTGAGCTGTTTTTTAGTCAATTTATCCATCTTACATCTAGGACACTTCCATGCATTATCACCTGCTAATAGTTCAGGTGAGACGAATTCATTAATACAATCATACACAGTTAATTGCTTCAAATTTTTCATTGGAATTGGAACTGATAACATATTAAATGGTATATAGGTTGTGGATGTTTTATGACAATCTCCACATTCTAATCGTGATGCATATTGGCCCGAAAAGATTTCAATAATACTTGAATAATCCGTTTTAAGATATTTCTCCCACTCAATTGTGGAAGCCAATCTAATTGGCAATAATTCTCTATTAGCCTCATCTGCATCTGACAACGCAGGCAATGATTCTTTATTTGCACACCAATTCAAATCTTCATGAATTGTATCTAAAACGAAATGAAGAAATTCAGCAGAATCTTGTTGGTCATAATTGTTAAATGCAGGATTCACTTTCCCTACAATAGCTTTGAAATCCTTTGGATTCGTTGGAATTTTTTTAATTGTATTTGACAACATTAGTTTAGCTAGTTTTTGATACTCATTTGTCAATTCACCACGAGATCCCAATTTTGAATTTCTGGCAACAAATTGATGATATAGACCTTGCAAAACATAATTAGTCAATTCCTTTGTACCAATCATACATTGTAACGAGGAATTCATATAACACGAGTTGCCCAAATTTTTCAACCCTGACACTAATACTGGCGCCACTGTAGGTGTTGGTGAACCTATTGCCGTATACGTCGAAGGTAGTTGTAATCTATTGGCATTTGTTGTAGTCATAATCGATGTTGGTATCACTTTATTTGGTGGTGATGCAATGTCTGGTTTTGACATTGGAGAAGGCGACCTGCGAGTGACAAGTGGTGATATAATTGGTGACGTGGATGGTATAGGTACCAATATATCTGGGTTTTTAACTAGCTCTCCCCTTTTAAGTGATGAGTACGATGATAGCGTTTCAATGCTATTCATTTTTGAAGTTGTATAAAAGGAGTTGGTTGAAGTATTCACAGAATTAGTTGGGAAAAATGTGGTAGGTGATGGTGATCTTGAAATTAGTGGTTGAGTATGAACATAGTTGCTACCAATACCATTCATATTGTTATTAACTGATGTTGGAATAATGTTTGAAAATGGTGGGGTACGATCAATATTTTGATTATTCATAAAAAAATACCACTCTTCAAAGCCACCATCTAATATAACAGGTTTTCTTTTTAATTTAAATTTAGTATTAGTATTCTTTTCATTGAGTATTGACAAAAATTTGATTAGATCTACAGACAGTTTTTCGTGAATTGATGATTGATCCAACACAATAATTAAATCATAAGTTGAAATATTTTTAAACGATAATTGCTCTTTTGTTGATGCTAATAGAAGCGAATGATCTAAAATATCCTGCATTGCATAATGATGTTTTACAGAGAATGGTTCAATATTTAAGATGTTTGAAAATAATGAAATATGATTTTGTTTAAATATCATTGATGGTCTGAAATCAATTAATAAGACCTTTTTATCAAACTTGTAGTAAATATCCATTAATGTTTCAATATCTATATATTTTTTTAAAGAATATAAGTCTAATAATCTTGAATCGTTATCATTTATACTTGGTGATGGTGAAATCGATCTTGGCCGATTCGAAACTAATAAATCTTTGGGTATAGTAGGTTCAATCCCCCCTTTGGTGGGTATGACTGAAATGGGTATAGCATAAGGTGATTTTGGTGATAATGATTGAGATGGAGAACATATTGATGTTTTTGATACAGATTCAACCAACTTTGATTTTTGAACAATTGAATTACCACCATTAAGCAAGGAATTAAATCTTGAAGTAACATTGGATTGAAAACTCGATCTTGCTGCTTCATTTATATGCTCTTTGACCTTTTTAAAATACCACGAATTTTCAAATAATATCTTGTCACATACTTTCAGCTCCTGTAAATACTCCCGATTTGATTTAATGTTCTTCAGTGAGAATTCGACCAATTGAAGAGATGCTTTAAAATCACAATATGCTTCCTTTAGTTGATCCAAACTTAGTCTATCCATAGAACAACTATTAGCTTCTTTCATGACAGCAAAAAAATCTTGCAATAGTTGTTCCACAAACTTTAACACAACTGGTATATTATTTAAATCATCAATATTTGCATCTATCACGTTATTGACCTTCTCATCAAGAGATTTGAAAACAAAATTAACGCTGTTTAGTTGTTGCTGAAGAGATATTTGAAATACTCCTGTATCAGGCGTCTCCATATCGGTAACTTGAACTTAAAAGTAAGAAGATTATGTGTTGTGAAAATAGTTGTTGCCACCCATTGTATCCCTTATTGGTAGGTATCATTCAAATGATTCTGATTATTTATGATGAAACAGCGCGATATTTTTACCTTATCTATTATACTGATTACTGATTTACTATAGGTTAAAAAATGTTAATATACATCTATTCATCCCAATCAAAATCTTCCTCCTCTTCTTCTTCTTTCACAGTTTTACTCTTTTCTAAAAGTGCTTTTCTCTTTTGTTCATCGTCCATAATTTGTTCTTTCTTTCCAAAATAGACTTTCCAAAAGTCTTCATCAGTAATTTTCTTTTGTTCAGCGTCATCTTCTTTAGTATTTATAACCTTATTGTACACTTCAATTAAATGTAATGATGTGTTCTGTAAAAGTTCAGAAGCTTCTGCTTTTTGTTCATCTGTTAGTTTATAATCCTTAAATTCACAACTTTCAATTGCCCCAACATAAATTGAAGGGTCACTCTGCAATTCATGAACTTGACTTTCAGCTCTTGTACCTGGACTTATACCTTTTGGTAAACTAAATAATAGTTCCATCTTTTTTTCATTTGAAATAACAGATTCTGGGGAATTGCCGGCAACTAATTCAGTTAATTGCTTACCCCACGCTGGCCAACTCCAAGTAGATGATGTATTTTCTGCTTGTGATTCTGTTTTTACGTCAGTTTTCTCACTGATCGTATTTAATTGAGTTTTAAAGAATGAACCAATTTGTGAACCTAATTGTTGGGCATAATCAATGGTCATATTTTCAAGTTTTTCTAGATCTTCATCAATATCATCTAAAACTTTAGTAGTATTTTCACCTGCTTTAGATAACAATTCACCACTACGTTGTTTTAATCTTTCAATATCTTCTTTTTTTACATATTCATCAAGTTTTAAGTCTTTTGTTATCTTGCTAACAGTATCATTAACTTTAACATCTGGAAGTTGTGGTAATTTTGTCTCATTCCATTGCTTTTGTAAATCTGGTAACTTTTCGGACACCAAACCTTGAATTTTGGTGATGCCGCTAACAGTTGAATCTTGGATTGAGGTAAATGCTTTGTCCACGCTAGTTTCTAGGGAAATCACCAATTCATCAGTTTTATCATCATGTTTTGTATTGTTTGGACCCTCTGATCCTTCCGCAGTATGGGATAACGTGTTTTCTATAGCTTCTGGATCCATAAGTAAGTACTTTTGCCTTTTAAACAGATAAAAGTTTATGCGATTGCCTTCATGAAGGGATTGACAAGTTGTATTAATTTCCTAGATTCTTGCAAAAATCCAAATGGTGAGAGTATACACAAAAAATTTAATACATAAAATTGACGAGGAAATGCTTAATTATCTTAAGGTCGTGTATCCTTTTTAATATATTGCCAATTCACGTAGCAAACATGTCATGTTTTACAATATTTCCACCAAATCAATACAACAGAATACAGGCAACATTTGCACGAGGTGCAAAACCTACATCCAAAAATATAACTTTCTTGGAATTATTTCAAGTAAATACACTTATAGCATTAACACCTCTATCGATTTATGAAATGGAATCAAATGATGAATTAAATAAAATCAAAAAGTTTATAGAATCTAATAAAATCAATTATCTACATTTTTCAACAGATTCTTCAGCTAAAGACAAGGGTAAAAATAGAGGTATACCAATCACTCATGAGCAGGTTTCTAAGATACTTGAGATTATTTTACGGAAAAATAGTGGGAACATTTATATGTACTGTCCTAATGGTGGCCATATCACTAGTTTGGTTATTGCATGTTTAAGGAAAGTTCAGCTATGGTCAAATGTCAGTATATTCGAAGAATTCATTTGCTATAGTTCAAGTGCAAATCATAATGATAGAAAATTTGTTGAAGATTTTCCAGCAGATTTAGAGCTATTTACTAAATTGAATAGAGTTGATTGGTTATGGTCTGGATTGAATGAAAATGTTATAATGAACCATCCATCGTTAAGAAATATAAAATTCATACAATAATAAAACATGACAAGGAAATATCTCTATTAAATATCTATGATAATTCGTTAGTTAGAATAACATACCTGCTGCCATATCGACGTTCCAACCACATGCTGCTAATGCTTGTGATGCTGCAGTTTCATCAAAACCTAAATCCACTAAATTCTTAATTTTTTGATTTTGTTCTGGAGTTAAAACATTCGAAGAAGGTTCAGGATTGTGGAGTGAATTTGTAACTAATGGGTTTGGAAGATTATTTAGCGGATCTGTTTTGTTTTTTGATAATTGGTCAACTTCTATGCCATATTCGCTTTGCATCCTTTTAACTTCCCATTCACTTAAAAATTCTACAAACGTATCACCAATGAAAATACCATTATTATTTAAATCAATCTTAACTTTAAAACTTTTCATCCAATCTAAACCTATTAATAAACCAACACCTCCAATATCTAAAATCGTTAAACTTGTATTACAAATTTCGCCCCCAATAAGCATTGGAACAGAATGAATTCTACCGCTACTTTCTTTTTCACCAACACCCCTTGCTTGGGCTTTAAATCTTTGATCAACTAAATGATTCAGATCGCATTTTTCACACAATTCAGGTGTCATTAAAGATCTTTGAGCACCAGTATCAATAAATGCAGGTACCTCATAACCATTTATTGAAACTTTAATATACAACATTGTAACATCAGCAAAAAACTCTGGATTTTCATCATAAGCTCTCTGTAAATTATCTGCAACTGGATCGAACGCTGAAATTATAATCATGTCACCTTCTTTTATATTTGATTCTTCTAACGTAGTTGTTTTAGATGGAGATAATTGAATATATTTGTGTATTAATGTTTGATGTGTCGATGGCAAATTTGTTTCAGCTTCAATATAAGCTGCCATATCAGCCAATGTCATTGATGGCGGTAAATCTGCTATAAATACTTTCATATTGTAACTGAATGTAAGTTTCATCGTGCTAATATCTCCTTGTTTGATTGTAGTTTTCTACACTGATGAAATAAAACATTTGCTGAACTGGATGTTACAGTTGGAAACATGAATTTTCACATTTCCCATCTTCCGTTTTGGGAAATTCGACAAAAAAATATGATGCCTTATTGATAAATTTGCAATATAGTGGTTTATTCACTTTTTAAATGGAAAATAGGTATACAATGTAATACAGTCCCTATATAGAGTATATAAAGTCAAAAAATATAGATTCTACTCCAATGGTGCAATCATGGTAAGAGATCTTGAACTCAAAAGCATTCTTTTTTCGGTGACATTATTAGTACTTCCACCGATATCCACAACATTATCCAACACCAGGTTGACCAGATCATCAAACCCAACAAGGGTACCTTCAAAGACATGATGATCTCTTAAATATGCTCTGACTTTCTTACCAACACATTCATCAATAAGTTCGAGTGGGAGGGTCATGGATTCTGCAGCAGCAGCAGCAGCAGCAGCTGCTGCTGCAGTACTGGGTTCAGTCGCCTCTATTTCTGTATTAGCCACAATGGAAACCGGTTCTTCCTCTGCCATTTGAAGTTGTATATCTAAGTATTTGTGGATACAAGACAACAGGCAAACTCAACTACAGCTAATACTCAGAAGAATCAAAATCAGCGAAGGCGTTCATGTTGCTCGATCTCTATCATGAACATGACAATAACTTCCTTTAATGATTTGTTTTCTACTTTCTTTTTAGTGTTTGTTCTTCTTAATTACAATCAGATTTTCAATCAATCACTAATGTCTCGTCCTCAGCATCTCTGCATTCGCCCACTGAACATTCCGGATATTGCACAAGTGCTTGCGTTGGAAATTGAGGGCTTCCCACCACACGAACGTGCATCTGCTTTACGCATAGAATACAGACTTACAGTTTGCCCAGAACTCTGTAGTGGTTTATTTATTCGTGAGTTTGATACTGAATTAGTCCATGAATCCGAGTTACCAGATCATAGTACTATCAAGAGTGAAACTTTAATTGGGCATATTATTGGAACTAAAATGTTATCTTCAACGGTGACCAATGAGTCAATGGAAGTGCCTTCTACTTTTATTTCAACTATGTGCAATCCAGACGAAAGTTTGAAGGAAGAATTTAAAACCGAAAGGTTAAAAATAGCAGAAGAGAAACATAAGGAGGATAATGCAGATACTAAAGAAGAACATCCAGCAACTAATAAAACAACCAATTCTAAAAAAATTGGTCATCATGATTCAGGTAAAACAATTGGCATTCACAGTGTCGTTGTGAGTCCGGAATATAGAGGTAAGAAATTGGCCTCCTTACTATTAAAAGATTATCTACAGAAGATGAATCAACAATATGTTGCTGATAATATTGCACTTTTATGTAAAGATAAGCTTGTTACTTTCTATTCTAATATTGGATTTTTAGATCAAGGTATTAGTGCGTGTAAATTTGGTGGTGAAACATGGCATGATATGAATGCTGCTCTTGATCATGATGAAGATGAAGAAGATTAGATTAATGAATGGTTAATGAGATTAAAATATCCATATATATATTTATATATATTTATATATCTAATATTTGAGTGTGGTTAATATTCTTTTAAAAGTTATTAAGAATTCCTATTTATATAAATAGTACCTAATTAACAGCTTTGCTGAATGAATATAATGACATAAAGTTACCTTTTCTTTTATCTCCATGACATTTCTCAGTTCCCAGTAAAAAATTACCGGGCGCACAAGCAATTTTCAATTTTCATCACCAAATTGTCCTGAATCTGATTTTTTTTTAATTCCATTTTTTTCTGTAATATTCTGGTCTTTTTACTTATACGAATAACTTTGAATATATAAATCAAGTATGGCTACATTTGTATATTCCAAATCAAGCGAAAGGGAGGAAGCGAAAGAAAGAGCAACATCTTCCAAGAAAGTAACGCTAAAGCACACACCAGACGAACTTGAAGAATTTTTTAATTCAGCTCAAAAAGAAAAAGATACAAAGAAACAAAGTCGTATTGATGCTCATAATGATGCATTAATTGCTGCAAGAGACGGTAAATTGTTAGAGTTGCAAGCAGAAGATTCCATTGGAAAAAATGGAAAACGTGCAATAGGTTATCAAATTATGAAAAATAAAGGTCTTACTGCTAAAAGGAAGAAGGAGAACAGAAATGCAAGAGTTAAAAAGAGAAATAAGTATGATACTGCAAAAAAGAAACTCAAGTCAGTTAGGGCAGTTTATACAGGTCAACAAGGTCCATATGCTGGTGAATTAACTGGTATTAGCAAAAAAATTTCACGTTCTGTCAAACTTAATTAATCCCTCTCAATTTTATAACTCTTTACTATATAACTCAAATTTGATAAATTAGACTTTTTATTTGTTAATTAACTATTTTAATATTTTAAGCAATTCATTTTTTAGTTTCTTAGCATCTTGAATTTCCCAATCTTGAAAATTCAACTCTAAAACTTTTTTAATACGTGCCCTGTGATCTCTAATAATCATCGTTTCATGCTCACTAAGCCTTGAAAGTTCATTAACTATATTTTCACCATTTTCTAGTAATGTTAGAATATGATGTGCCTTTTCAATTATCTCAATATCGATTCCGCTTTGTTTTGCACAGTATAAACCATCGGAATTTTTTGCCAATCCATCAATCAACTCATACAAAAATGTTAATTTAAATGATTTTTTATTTTCGACTATTATTTTCATTTGTCTGAAGTCTAATAATGGTTTATTCATGTCAACCAGATTTTTATCAAAAATATCTGTCATATGTGTACACAACAAAACTATTGGGCATTTCTCTTTCTTGTTTAAATAAAAATTTATAATTCCACCAAGTAATCCGGGCCCATCATTAACATCCGTTCCTTTACCAAATTCATCAATTAGGACCAATGAATCTTCATCACTTTTATAAACACATTTACTTATTTGTTGGCAATCTTTCATAAACGTACTCAGGTTTGTGTTAATACTTTCTAATGTATTAACTCTTGTTAAAATATTTTTGAAAATACCTAATTCACCACTCATTGCTGGAATATAACATCCAACCTGGGCTAAATAAATGGTTAAACCAAGCTGTGTTAGAATTGTCGATTTACCACTGTAATTTGCTCCAGTAATTACAATAACTTTGGATTTGCTTATTTTGATGTCATTGCTAATAAAATTTGATTTATGTATTAATGGATGAAACGAACCTTTTAAATTGACAACTTTACTATTTGCTTCGTTGTTAGAAATTAATATTGGCTTATTGAATTTGTTATCGACTGAAACTGTTGCAAAACAAATTAAAACATCAATATATCCAATATGTTTATATACGGAGACTAGTTTTTTAATTTTATCAAGAACTTTATTTTTGAGATTGAATAAAATTTCAATTTCTTTATCTCTAATCAACGAGTGTAAGTCTCCATATTTTGAGTCCATTTCAACCATCATATTATTTTTATAGTAGGATGTTGTAGATGTGTTAAAAATTAAATCAAATCCAAAGTTAACAACATCTGCTAGACTATGCTCCGATTTTTCAATTGCAATTAAATATCCAAATTGAGGAATATAAGCAGTAACAATATCTAAACGAGTCATATTTTTAAGATTACGTGATATATTAGATAGGATTTTTTCCATTTCATCATACGTATCTTTATAATTTTGCAATGTTTCATCGTAATTATTTTGAATACATAAGCTGTCAATATCTGAATCAAAATCCAATACTGTTTCAAGTTTCAGTCTAATTGATTGAATGTCATCAACAACAAATGATTCAACAAAATTCGCAAAAACTTGGCACCCCATTAAATGAGAACTTGATTCAATTAATTCTTTCATTCCCACAATGTTGATAAGAAAGTTCCTTAATTGCTTCCAAACTGTTGCTTCAAAGTTTCCAATTCTTAAATTATGTATAATTCTAGCAATATCTGATGTACCACGGATACAATCGGAGATTTTCCTAATTAGAGATTGTTTTCTACCAACTTCAAGTTCAACGATAATACATTCAACTGTATCTAGCCTTTTATTAATTTCATTAGTATCAAATAATGGTCTCATTAATATTTTTTGAAGCAATATATTTCCAATTTTAGAAGCACATCTGTCAAATAACCCCAAAAGCGTTTTTCTTGAGCTTGATTTATCAACATTCAGGACACTCAAAGATATCATACTTTCCAAGTCAATATTCATAAAAGTTTTCATTTGAACAAATTCAGCGGTGTGAATCATATCATGTTTTTTATAGACTGACTGACCCATTTTTATTATTTCATACTCAAGTGAAACAATCGCCAATAAAGAACACTGTTAAAAATCTGTTAGTATTTATATCATTTGAGTAAAAATATCATGGTATTATATGTACATAAAAAACGTAATCATCAAGTATTTCCAATCTGCAAATAAAATTCTTCAAATTAACAATTTTGTGATCTTCTTCAATTCTATTTAGTTCTCTTGTTAATGAATCTATGAAGCATTCGCCCTCAGCACTAATAAAATCTTTAGAAGATTTGACGTCTAATTTGAAGTCGTAGTCAACTTGCTGAGAATCAAGCTTAAGTTGCATTTGTGCTTTACTGTTATACATTATTCTTGCAGGCTTAAATTGATTAAGGATAGTCTTTATAACGTCATCATCATCTTTGGTATTTTGAACGGGTTCAAGAAATTGTAATAATAATGTCATAGGATCATAATAACAAATGTAATATAAACCATTGACAAAATAAATTACCATAAATGATGATTCAAGATGGTTTGTTGTATTCATTCCTGTATCTTCTTGTGTAATCTGAAATTGAGTGCTTCTCGGCTCATCTACATTTTGGATATTTTCAATCGGTAAAGATCTTTTTTTTTTATTTTTGTCCCAAATAAACTCAAGGGAACTTTTTTGAGTTAGTGCATCAGAAAATATATGTGTCATTCTGATATTTTGTTGGAGTCAACAAAGAGAAAAGCTTTTATACGTTGTCACATAAATGATCAAACCTATTTCATGAATCAAAAAAATTCACTTTCCGCTTTCAGCGAATTCTAATGGGATCTTGCTCCCATGTTGGGTGTTGTTTTGTTGATTTTAAGTGTTTCTTTTGCTTTTCCATTGAACAGTTAATACTTCAAACTTTAAACTTGTTTTCTATAGACTTAACCTTAAGAATACTTTTTTTCGTATATTATAAAATGTTAAATTCAACTTTACGATCAGTAATTGAGCTTCCTAATTCACCACATAGAAAGAAAAAAACGTTACATTCTATTTTACCCAATGAAAATGGTTTATTTATTGACTCTAGTTTTGCTTTCAATAACAAAAACCAAAAAACGTTCAATGAAATACCTGATATTACCCTTAATGCACCCAATCTCAAACTGGAACCTACCTCTCCTATTATGCCAATATCACCTATTTTTCGTAATGAACCACTTTCTCAGTTACTTTCGAGAGACATACACACTATATCACAGAATGTGTTAGGTGCAAACCCTTTAACATTAAATGGTTTCAAAACCTTTAACCCAAGTAGTTCCCGAATTATGATAGCAAAATGTAACGAACCTTTGAAATTGATTTCAATTCTAAAATGTTACTTCAAAAATACAGATTTGACTATGGAACATTTATGCTTTTCTGGAAAGGTTTCATATGTAATTATTGGATGGTACGATATAAGGGATGTTTTTTATCAGATTAATTATTTAAATAGTTTGATTGTTAAGTATAATATTACCAATATTACCATACAGCCTGTCACACCAAATGAACCGATATTAGAAGATGTGATGAACAATCCAAGATTTAGAATTTTGGATGCTTGTTTTGATACTATCTATTTGTATTTTTCAAATTGTAGAGTTTCACAATTGGATGTAAATGCACTTCAACAAGAAACGTATAATCATTTACTAAAGTATGGTAGCGTTTATGAAATTAAATTTCTAGATAACTTTAATTGTTTTAAATGCAAATTTTTCAACGTTAAAACATCTTTTATAATTGCCAAAATTAACAAAATAGCAGTCAATAATTTTAAATGTTACATATTCCAAACTTTGATTGATTTGAGAGAATTTATTATAAAAAAACCGTATGATCTTTTGGTGGATGTATATACCTTGGAAAATTATCAATTTCCTCCTGATGAATGGAACAAAAATCAATGGCTAAAGTTTAGAAGATTAGGGACATTACCATTCATTAATAAAATTGAAAGCTCCAGGAATCAAAATTCAATTAATCTTGATAAAATTTTTAACGGAGATGATGAGAGAGTTACGTTAATGATCAAAAACATTCCAAATAAAGTCAAACATGAAGACCTAAAAAAATTTGTTGATCAAACAAGTTTTGGAGACTATAATTTCTTATACTTGAGAATTGATTTCAAAAACCATTGCAATGTTGGGTATGCATTTATTTCATTCAAAAGCCCACTACACATAATTAAGTTTTATAGAGAAAGAAACAATGAGAAATGGCCAAAGTATAAATCAACCAAGGTTTGTCAACTTGCATATGCAAAAGTTCAAGGGTTTAGTAACTTGGTTGAAAAATTCAAAAATTCTAGGGTGATGAATCAAACACATGCGTACCATCCAAAAATATACTTCACTGATGGTAGTAAACGGGGACAAGAAATGTGTTTCCCACTATAAATTAGTGAACTATTAAGTTAATATCCTTTCAAAGAAGCTGCATTTCTTTTTTATAAATTATGTATAACTGTGTTGATGGTTATCCAGTTCATAGTAAATCGCAACAAGTCGGTAATCTTGTTGACCAAGGTTATTTATTATCTACTCCATCATCCAAATCATTTCCGCCAAGCTCCATCTCTTTACATGTTTTGAGAAATTCAATCATTGCATTTGTATCAACCGAAGCATCTAAGAATTCTCTTGGTACATGATTTTGACTATGTGCTTTTGTTACAAAACGGCCACTATTATGTTCTGTAACCAACCTAAAAATTGTATCATTAGCATCGAGTTTCATTGTTGCTAACTCATTCCAACTAAACAAGAGTGATTCTGTACTCCTTTGGAATGTATTGATATCAATCAGGTAAACCTTATTAAAAGGTTTAGGTATATAAACATCAAAGACAAAACTATTTGAAGCAAATCGATCAACTAAAACATCATCAAAAAAAATACCAATTTTCTCCAATAATTCCTCTTTTAAATCCTCTAAGAACATATAGTAGTTTAAATCTCTTTGAGAAATTGCAATTAATTGCCCATCTCTAACAAAACAGCGAAATTCCATTGATGGATTAATATCCACCCATTTTCTTAAAACCAATTCAATATCAAACGTTGGTAAATTTCTAGGATCATAATCAACTGTTTCATCAAATGCGTGATACAAATCATGATTGACATAATCTGATGACTTTAATAAAAGAAACAAATCGGATGTTGAATAGCAACGCATATTTCTACTAGTCAACATCCATGTTGCATCTTGAGGTGCTGACCAATTAAGTTTTGGTGCAACACTTTTGAAATTGTTGATAGTTTCCTTTAATTTATTATGAAAGTCTTTGAACTTTTCAGTTGGATCAGACTTAGTGCTTGGTTTGTTAGACTTACTATCAGCTTCATCACCATCCTCCCAATCACTATATTCATTATCACTGTTTGGTTGTGCATCTTGAAAAAGAACAGAATCTTTCTTAGAATCTTTTGGAAGTTCTATACCATCACTTTCAAGATACGCAATAAATTCTTCAGGCAATGGCTTAAAAATTTCAGTCTCCGAGATAGTATACTTCTTGAATTTAGGATACCAGCTGGAATAGCTACAATTGAGAATATCCTGCACTTTAGTTTCAATCTTTACAAATTGTCCATCTTCCATGTTTGACTTTTGAAGAAAAAAAAACAAGTTTTTCAAAAAATAACTACCTCAATGTTATAGAAAAGAAAGGCAAAATTCTTGATGGTTAATGATTAAATGTAATAAACTCTGATTTAAAAAATGAAATTTTCATTTCACCGCGTCGACGTTGCCACTTTGATGCTGAAGTTTTCATCATAATATTCTTTTATTTTGTAATGTATCGAAACATACTTCACACAGCATAAGGTAGTGGTGTCCATTAACAGATCTATATTAATAAAAAACATGTCCACTAGAGTTGCACCTTCGAACGCTACGTTTAAAAATAAGGAAAAACCTCAAGAAGTCCGTAAGGCTAATATCATAGCAGCCAAGGCGGTTGCTGATGCAATTAGAACATCATTGGGTCCAAAAGGTATGGATAAAATGATCAAAACTAAAACAGGACAAGTTATAATTTCCAATGATGGTCATACAATTTTGAAGCATATGGCAGTTTTACATCCAGCTGCTAAAATGCTAGTCGATTTATCTGGTGCTCAAGATGTTGAAGCTGGTGATGGTACAACCTCAGTTGTTGTTATTGCAGGTGCTTTATTAGGTGCTGCACAAAATTTACTCGATAAAGGTATTCATCCAACTATTATTTCAGAATCTTTTCAAAGAGCTGCCCAAAGATCTTGTGAGATTTTCCTTGATATGTCACACAGAATTTCATTAGATGATAGAGATTCTTTGATTAAAGCTGCAAACACTTCTCTTTCTTCTAAAATTGTTGCACAACACTCAAGCCTGTTAGGTCCGATTGCTGTTGATGCTGTTTTAAAAGTTACAAAGAAAGATGCATCTAATGTTGATTTAAACGATATTAGATTGATTAAGAAGGTTGGTGGTACCATCGATGATACTCAAATGGTTGATGGTGTTGTTTTGACTCAAACTGCTATCAAAAATGCCGGTGGCCCAATGAGAATGGAAAAAGCTAAAATAGGTTTAATTCAATTCCAGCTTTCACCCCCTAAACCTGATATGGAAAATAATATTGTTGTTAACGATTATAGACAAATGGATAAAATCTTAAAGGAAGAAAGAGCCTACATTTTAAATATTTGTAAACAAATTAAAAAAGCAAAATGTAATGTTTTATTAATTCAAAAATCAATTTTGAGAGATGCCGTCAATGATTTAGCACTCCACTTTTTAGCAAAATTAAATATTATGGTTGTCAAAGATATCGAAAGAGATGATGTTGAATTCATTTCTAAGTCTCTAGGCTGTAAGCCTATTGCGGATATTGCCTCATTTACAGAAAACAGATTAGGATCAGCAGATTTGATTGAAGAAGTTGAGTCATCAGGCTCAAAGATTATTAGAATCACAGGTATTAAAACAAGTACACATCCAACAGTGTCTGTGATATGTAGAGGTGCAAATAATCAAGTTTTGGATGAAGCTGAAAGATCTTTACATGACGCATTATGTGTTATTAGGTGTTTAGTAAAAGAAAAGGCATTAATCGCAGGTGGTGGTGCTCCAGAAATCGAAGTCTCAAGAACTTTGCTAAAAGAAGCCCATCAATTATCGGGCGCTGAACAACTATGTTTAACTGAGTTTGCAAATGCTTTAGAAGTCATTCCAACAACTCTAGCTGAGAATGCAGGTTTAAATCCAATTGAAATAGTGACTGATTTGAGAAATAAACATGAAAATGGTGAAAGAGAAGCTGGTATCAGTGTCAGAAGGTCTGGCGCAACAAATACATATTCTGAACATGTCTTACAACCGGTGCTTGTCAACACAAGTGCGATTACACTTGGTTCAGAAACTGTGAAATCAATCCTTAGAATTGATGATATTGCAATTAGTCGTTAAATTTCTTGTTTTTGTACACGCTGAATTTTGATTAATCATAAAAGATCCAGTTCAATCGTAATATTAAAAGTGACAGTCGTTAGTTTTTTTAATAAATCTATAAACATGAATAAATATAAGTAAATAATAGCTAGGGAAGACCATTACAGCATCATATCCTATTGTTTAACAAATTTAACCGCAGTTTTACTAAATATATAGCTTAAACCACTCCATAAAGTTGTAGTTGCAACAGTATATTCTAAATATTGAAGATAAGTAAGGAATATATTGGTTGTTTCTGGACCAAATTGTCCAGACAAATAAAGCATGAAAACAGGCTTAATCATCATTGAGCCTAAATAAAGCATCTGTAATGCAGTGTTGATTTTGCTGATTTTAGTTGGATGAACTTCTGCACTTGGTATACTGAAATCCCAGTACCTCCAAAATGTTTTGGGTGGTGGCAATGACAGATATCTAATGACAAGAGCTGATACCCCTAACCCAATATCTCTACCAATAATCAACCCTGCAATATAAAACGGAATTTCAGATGTTGTAGCTAAACAAACTGTGCAAATCATCATTAGCATTTTATCTGCTAGTGGATCAATGACACTCCCAATAACAGACTGTAACTTCCAACGGCGTGCAATAAAACCGTCTAAAAAATCGGTAACACATGAATAAGCAAATAATACTAGAGCTAGTGTTACTTGACCATGGACAATGAGATATCCGACAACGGGTGCACTTAGAAGTCTTGTAAAAGTCAGAGCGTTTGGGATTGTATAAATATTTTCATGAATATCTTTTGGGATAATTTTCTGAATATTTTCTCTTAGATCCTTTGATTTTTGAGCAGTTTTGGCACGTATATCTTTTGAGATTGCAGTCATTTGCTTCCTATTTTTATGAAATTTAGTCTTACCATCTTCAAAAGCTTGTGCACTATTCTTTTGTGTTTGTTTTATAAATTTCTGTGCCTTTTGAGCAATTGATTTAGTTTCATAAATGTCTTTTTTAAAATCATCATGATTATGATCAGCCAATATGCTAGATACCGTAAAATTTCTTGCACTATTCCGTCCAATACCACTATTCAATAAAACAGAGTACAATAATATTTTACTGGATGGTTCCAATTGCTTTTTCAATTGTGGTATCCTATAAACTGTCCTTATTTTACCCAATCCGATCAATGCTGTCATTTTCAACTTTTTTTCGTTGGAGAATAAAACTCCGAAGTATTGTAGTTTGTGAAACTTATTTTTTTTGTTAATTCATTTCATCATTTCCTCAATGAAAAAGCAAAATTTCTGAGCGACAAGAGGTTTGTTGTGAACAGCTCATGAATCAGACACGATTGTTGAAGAAATATCCCATGTTTTGATTATTCTTTTTCCCCCACCCAATAGTGTCTATTTTTCTATTATATCGTTAGTGTCTAGGGATAGTGCATGTATATCCAAAAAGTGCATTATATACGTACGCTTTTTACATTTTTTTACATACGAAACATCCATTTTTATCCTATTATTCATTATCATTATACAACCTCCACAATGTCTAATATGAATGTGTTGGTCTATTCTGGTCCCGGTACAACTAAACCATGTGTGGATCATTGCGTTGATACATTTAGATTACTTTTCTCCCCTTACTACTCTGTTTCCACCGTGAACGAAAGGGTTCTAAAAGAGCAACCTTGGGAATCTAAAACCGCAATTTTAGTAATTCCAGGTGGTGCTGATTTACCAATTTGTAAAACTTTTAGGGGTAAAATTAATGACAGAATTAAAAGTTACGTCAATAAAGGTGGAAAATTTATTGGAATCTGTTCAGGTGGTTATTATTCTTCAGCAAGATGCGAATTTGAAGTTGGTAACACCACAATGGAAGTTAGTGGTCCAAGAGACCTAAAGTTTTTTCCCGGAATTTGTAAAGGTGCAGTTGTTAAAGGTTTTGCTTACGGTACTGAAAAAGGTACTCGTGTTTTAAAAGTTAATGTCAATTCAAAATTATTACCCGACTCACCACCATCTGCATATTTATACGTTAATGGTGGTGGTGTTTTTGTTGATGCACATAAATTTTCAAATGTTCAAATTTTAGCCACATATGGGGATAATTTAGATGTTGATGATAGTGCAGATGGCGATAAGGCTGCTTCCGTTTTATGTACGGTTGGGAGAGGTAAAGCATTACTCTTTGGTCCACACCCTGAGTTTAATCCAGAATTTATGAAGTCTGATCCAGAGCTTCCATCTTTTACTCAAGTAATTAAATCTCTTAAAGCAACCAATAAATCCAGAGTTGAATTTCTACGTAGTGCACTGAAGACATTGGATGTTAAAGTTAATGAAAGGGAGTATGAAAGACCTAAATTAACACCATTATATTTAACTTCAATTAATAATAGCTCAGCTGTGGACTTAATTAATAAAATGGAAAACGAAATTGGCTATCAGATTCAAAATATTATTGATATTGGCAAGGATAAAGTTGCAATTCATAAATCTTGTGAATATCCAAATAACACAATTAACGAAAGTATCACAGAAGATCCACAATTGGCTATTAAAAATATTTATGTTTGTAATGAGTCATTGCCAACTAAGTCACTTGTTCCATATTTTGATATGAATAAGTTTAAAAACTATCTTGTTGAATTCTATAAGTCGTCAGGGCAAGAATTAACAGACGAATCTATTGGAAATTGTTTTATGTATGGTGAAGTTGTGACTTCAACATCCGCTTTAATGGATAGTAACTTTAAGTGGTTACCATTGCTGCCTTCGGGTTTTACTATAACCGGTACAATTCAAGTTTCAGGGAAAGGTAGATCTGGAAATTATTGGGTCAACCCAAAAGGTGTTTTGCCAGTTTCATCTCTTCTCAGATTACCCCAAAAAAGTGCTTCAGTTGCACCATTGGTTTTTGTTCAATACCTTTCATGTATGGCATATATTCATGCCATTTTGGAATACGATCTTGGGTATGATGAACTTCCAGTTAAAATCAAATGGCCAAATGATATTTATATTAAACACCCAAGTTATATTGGTAAAACTATTGATAAATCTTCGAAAGAAGTGACACATGTTAAAATCGGTGGTATTTTAGTGAATACTAATATGTTTGATTCCAATTACTATTTAATTGTGGGTGCAGGTTTAAATGTTAGTAATGAAGCACCAACTACATCAATTAATGTGGTTATTGAAGCAATGAATCAATATTATTCAAGTATTAAAAGTGATAAGTATTTAGAGCCAATTTTGGAAGAAAAATTATTAGCTAAATATTTAACTATTTTTAATTCAATGTTTGAAAAATTTAAGTATAATGGTTTTAAACCCTTCCTCAAAGATTATTATAATCTTTGGTTTCACTCAAATCAAGTCGTGACTTTGAATGATAAAGGTAACGTCCAAGCTCAAATTGTTGGAATCACTCCAGACTGGGGTATGTTAATGGCAAAAGATTTGAAAACTGGATATATTTATGAACTACAACCAGACGGTAACTCATTTGATATGTTTAATGGTTTGATTTCTCAGAAACGTTAATGTATAAGTAACTTGTATAAAATTTTAAATTTAAAATAGTTAATTGGCGCAAATAAAGTACATGAAAAGTAAAACTTTTAAACGTTGATTTATTAATGAAAAACAGAAGTATACAAATATTTTAAGAAAAGCAGCTATTTATAAATAGTTGAGATATGTTGAAACATATCATTATTTTATTAAACAGATAAAAAATTATCCAATTATTTTTTATCATTTGAATTTGATGATGGATTATATTGTGGAGATGTTGGGGAATATTGTGGAGATGTTGGGGAATATTGTGGAGATGTTGGGGAGTACTGAGGAGAAGTTGGGGAGTATTGTGGAGAAGTTGGGGAGTATTGTGGAGAAGTTGGGGAGTACTGAGGTGAAGTTGGAGAGTACTGGGGTGAAGTTGGAGAATATTGTGGAGAAGTTGGAGAGTATTGAGGTGAAGTTGGGGAGTATTGGGGTGAAGTTGGAGAGTACTGAGGTGAAGTTGGAGAGTATTGTGGTGAAGTTGGGGAGTAGCTAGGAGAAGTTGGCGAATAAGATGGCGATGTTGGGGAATAGGATGGCGATGTAGGAGAATAACTTGGGGATGTTGGTGAATAACTTGGAGAGGTTGGTGAATAAGCCGGTGATGTTGGAGAATAAGCTGGTGAAGTCGGAGAATAAGCTGGTGAAGTCGGAGAATAAGCTGGTGAGGTTGGAGAATAAGCTGGCGAGGTTGGAGAATAAGCTGGTGATGTTGGAGAGTATGACGGAGAAGTAGGGCCATAACTTGGAGAAGTAGGGCCATAACTTGGAGATGTAGCGCCATATCCGGTAAATGGTGATGTTGGTTGATATGCACTCATGGAACCACCATATTCTGTAAAACCGCCAGATCTATCATCGTTTGAACCAGCAGTAATCAATGGAGAGAATGCAACGTTATCAGCAGCCATCGGAATATCGATAACATCATCCTTAAATGATTCATCACCATACACAGTTATTGAACCCTTAGATTCTTTGACACCTGTTGAATCAACAACCTCAACATGCGCAGTCGGTAAAGAAGATAATCTATCTTCATCCAAGAAGACATCAAACGAGCCGGTACCAAATGGAGCCATTTGACCTAAAATAATATTCTGAGAAACACCTTCGCAGGTATCTAATTCCGCAGATGCACCTGCATCAAACAAGATTTCAACAGTTTCTTCGAAAGAACATCTCATCAAAGCACCAGTATCATTTCTATTGAAACCATGTCTAGAAATAGCAATTAAATGTCCCTTATATGTCATCAAGTCCACTAATAATGCTAAATGTCTATAATTAACATAAGAACCATCGAATGCAATAACATTAAGAATTTCTTTATATAATGCACTTCTTGCTGCTTCAATACCAAAGACATACAAAATTTCAACAAAAGAATTAGAGTACGTTCTGGTAGTATCAATGCCTTCAACGGTTATAACATCGGCTAAATTAATACCGTCAGTTTCTAAAACCCATTCCTGTTTCTTTGCAAAATCACCATCGTCATCAATGTAAGTTTTGTCATATTTCATCATGAAAACTCTTAAAATACCACTAACCCCTCTCAATGTGATGGATTCTAACATTTGTGCTTCTAATGCTTTTAACAAACCATCTTCAGTTTCTTCTTCTTCTTCATCTAAGGCTTTTTCTTCTCTGACAATTCTACATCTGATAACTAATTTGTCTGCATTATCTTCCGACCATATAACAAAAAGATCGTCACCAAAGTTTTCCATAATTTTGGCAGCAACTTGATGCATACTTAATTGTTTATCTAACATTTTAGCTCTATCTAACTCTAATCTGAGTAACCATGGTGATTGTTTATGTAAGTTTTCTTCAACCTTTTCATCCGGGATGGCAAAGTATGCTTCGACAGTATCAAAATCTTCTTCAATAACAGTTGTTCTTGGATCTGGATCGTAATAAATTTCAGTACATGCAGTAACATTCTTTAATGAAGTATGCTCAATAGCAGATTGAATACTTTTTGCTTTTTCAATATCAGTCGAAACATCTTCTTGTAAATAAACGGTCAACGCTGGAGTCTTAAAATTCTTTGCAACATTCAAAATTTCCTTTAATCTAGGGACACCCAAAGTAACATTTTTAGAAGAAACACCGGCATAATGGAAAGTATTCAAAGTCATTTGGGTTGCAGGTTCACCAATAGATTGAGCAGCCACAACACCAACCATTTCACCAGGATTAACAAGAGATTTTGAAAACTGTTGTTCAATCGTACCAACAACCCATTCAAAGGCATCTCTATTAAGACCATATTCTTCCAAAACCCTTCTAGTGGCAAGTTTTGATCTAATGAGACACTGAAATAATAAAGTGGAGTTCTCTCTAGCTTCACTTAAACAACCACCGTCACCTCTAACAACAATGAACCTTTTACAAAGTTCTTGAATAGTTTCAACGATTTCTTTGATAGTTAAATCACTTGACTTATAACGTTCAACGTGGAAAATTTGTTGTGCATTTTGAACAATTCTTCTAACATTAACAGGTAATGGCCAATTATTATCCCCATTGGGGAAAACTTTCGTTCTCAAATATTCTCTATCTTTTAACAGTTGTTCATATTCTGAATCCAAGATCTTTTGTAGTTTGATATCACCCAATATTTCATTACCATATTCAATCAAGTCAGGACGAATCGACATCTTCTCATCCATCAAATCGACACGGTATTTTCTTTCAAATGCTGCAGTGGAACCTGGAATGGTATCAACAGTTTGCTTTTCAACAGTAGTTGCATCCAAACCATCTTCACCATAAATGAATTGAATCACATCACCTAAAGAATTTCTGGTTGTACCATCATAGTGTACCATAATATCTTCTAAAGCTTTCAATAGACGTCTTTGAATGTAACCCGTTTCAGCAGTCTTAACGGCCGTATCAATTAAACCTTCTCTACCCGCCATGGCATGGAAGAAAAATTCTTGTGGTGTTAAACCTCTCAAATACGAATTTTCAACAAAACCCTTAGACTCTGCAGAATAATCATCAGTTGTAAAATGTGGTAGTGAACGATCAGCAAAACCAAAGTTGATACGTTTACCTTCAACAATTTGTTGACCAACACAGGCAGACATTTGAGAAATATTAATATAGGAACCTTTGGAACCAGCCGTAACCATCTGTTTAACATTATTAGCTTCTTTCAATGAGGTTTCAGCAGACTTACCGGCTGAATCTCTTGCTTCATTTAAAATTTTGGAAACTTTTTGTTCGAAAGATTCTCTCAACGTCATACCAGGCTCAGCTTCCAACACGTTTCTTTGTGCATCCTTAATAACGGTTTGAACTTTATCTTTTGCTTCTTTAATAGTTTCTGTAATTGTTTTCATAGTTTCAGGATCTGCAATAGCATCACCAATACCAATAGAGAAACCGTTATGAAGTAACCAATAATTTACAACTTTCTGGATATTACCAAACATTTTCGCACAAATAGTTGGTCCCTTTTCTCTCATTGTAATATGAATTAAACCACCAGCAGATGAACCAATAGTTGCTTTATTAACAACTCCAAACATAATTTCACCATCTAAAATTAACATACCAGAATCCTTTGGTGAAATCATTGGCCCATCCAGTCTCTGTAGAAAAATTCCTTTTGGAACACAGAGTGATAAAATTTGCTTACCAGTCCACAAAGGTTTTGGCTTCAAAATAGCTGGTTGTGGAATAACTCCATCCCAATCAGGAATCCAATAACACATATTCATAACTTGATCATATTCTAAAAAGGAGTCTCTTAAAGTCATTTTTCTAATACCACATAAAGTATCTTGAACAATACCCATAACAGGTTTATTAGATTGTGGAGAAATAATCTGTAGCGGAACTGCACAAAGTTCTGATAATTCAGCTCTAGTTTCATAGGATTGTGGAACATGTAAATTCATTTCATCACCATCGAAATCCGCATTATAAGGAGAAGTAACAGATAGATTCATTCTAAACGTTGAATATGGCATTACTTTAACTCGATGACACATCATAGACATTTTATGTAATGATGGTTGACGATTAAATAAAACTGGATCATTATCCATTAAGTGACGTTCAACTTTCCAACCGTATTGAAGTTGAATATCACCGGCTCTTTTATTAAATCTCAAGTCAATTCTGTCACCATTATCTCTAATAACGTATTTTGCACCAGGATGTTCATTTGGCCCATTTCTAACCATTTCAGTTAATTTTTGAATATTGTAAGGGGTAACAATTTCAGGATATGTTAAAGTCCTTGCAATAGACCTTGGAACACCAACTTGATCTAATTCTAAGTTCGGATCACCAGAAATGACTGTTCTCGCAGAAAAATCAACTCTCTTACCCATCAAGTTACCTCTTAAACGACCTTCTTTACCCTTAAGACGAGCCCTGATAGATTTAATGGGTCTACCACTCTTTTGCAATGCCTGTGGCTGACCCGCAATATCATTATCCATATACGTTGCAACATGGTATTGTAGTAATGCTTCAAATTCACTAATAACGTGTTGAGGTGAACCATCCATTTCAAATTTTTGCACATTAATGTTAGCCTTTAGAATATCAGCTAATTTATAAGTCAAATCATCTTCAGATCTTTTAGAATCAGTAAATGCAACTGAGGGTCTAACAGGCGGAGGTGGAACCGGTAACACAGTTAATAACATCCATTCTGGTCGTGCCCATTCTTCATTGAAACCTAGTTTTACACAATCCTCTGGTGAAATATGTCTGAAGATATTCAAAATATCAGATGCTGTTATTTGTCTTCTTTCTAAATTTTCAGTATCTTCATCAAGGTTTGATTTTTTCCATGTACCCCAGAGTTTTAGACCATCTTTTCTGACAGAAGGTTGTACACTACCACACCCTCCTCTTCTGAACTGTGGTACTGCATCATCGTCATCATCGTCTTCATCTAATGGAGGGTCAACATCACAAACCATTTTGGTTTTACATAAAGTCCATACAGCATTGAATCTTTTCTTTGGATCTCTGATTTTAATTGCAGATGCAAATTGAGGGTTTGTGTGTTCATCTAACAAAATTTTACCACAATTCATACAAACACATTCACAAAGCTTTTTAATTTTTGCTAAGAAACCAATATGAAAAACAGGTTTTGCCAATTCAATATGACCAAAATGGCCGGGACATTCTTGCATATCTTCTGAACATGTTTGACACCTAAAATTTCTATCAATGGAACCTAGTCTTGGATCATTTAAACCTCCTTCTCTTGGCTTCATTGTTACTGGATCCATAATTTCTGGGTATTCAATCTTAGCAACAGAAATTGCTCTAGCTTCTTCTGGTGAGAATAAACCGAATTGCACCTAAAAAAAGTTATTGAAACGAAATAAAAATAGGTAGTTAGTATTAATGTAATAAAAGAAAAGAAAAAAAACTAATACGAAGTTAAAATAATAATACTTACTTCTTGAACAGTCCTTAAAGGCGCACTAGAATATGGAAATCTACTCATTTTTTATTTTTGAATTTATATATGCAGTTTTTTTCTATGTAATATTTTTTTTTAATTCTTTGTAAATCTAATTTCAAAAAATGAGTATGTATAAAGCTTTTTTTTTGGATTTTTTTTTGTAAACTAATTTTTCTTAATTTGGTAAAATATAATACAATGATATAGCACAATTAAGCAAATAAAACAAATTGATAATTATTAACAGATGTTAAATATATCAAAGGAATATAAACGTATATTTATAATTAAAGTAAAATTTAAAAATAAACTAATATTACCTTTTTTAATAATGGATACTTAGGCTTGATGAGTAAAAAATAAAACTGTATAATAATAAAGTTGCAAGCAAAAATGTAACAATCAAATAAATGAGTACAAATGAATCGCTTAGTATAAATCTATTTGAAATAATATGAAACTTTTTAATAGTTTTTAAAATCTGAAAACTTCTTTAAGTATGTTTATTATCTAGTCGATAAATTGAATTGATAACAAGCTGATATTTGACAATCTAATGAATTAGTTAGTATATTAAAGTCAAATATAAATGTAGTTATAAGTTAATCAGTTGAAATCAAAATATAGAGGTTTTTGGTGAATTTGTAATGAACTAAATTAGTTGAAGTAGAAAACAATGAAACGCCGTGAACCTAGTGAAACAAACAGTGAAAGTGTCAAATAAACCTAATAGGAAAAGATGACGGTACACAGATGGCAAACAAGTATGCTGAAAACCAAAAAGGGACAAAACGTTTCAAAACACTCTAGTTGTTGTTATTAAACATTGAATCGTTCAAGTGTCCATTTCGCCCTCGCAACGAAAATGGAAATGATAAAAATTGAAAATTCATGACGCTTAAGTGCACGAAAAAAAGATGACAGCGACTATCGACGCATGAAAATACATTGTCACGTGCTAGCATGAATCTGATTCTTTTTATTTTTACATACTGATTACACATTGTTTAGGCGAAAAATTTGCTGTATGCCGCTTTTTCTTTATTCTTTCTAATTTTAAGAGTTTGCTTAGCATCAGTAAGGGATTTTTGAATTCCGGAATCGTTAGGTTGCAACCTAAGTGCTTCTTCAAAATCCGTAATTGCATTTTCTTCGTTGTGACCAAGTAAATGTGCACTACCTCTTCTAAATAATGCCTTAGCTTTAGATTTGTCATCTAGTTGTTCTGCTTCAAGAACCTCCGTTGCAAATTTTATCGCATCTTGTGCGGATTTTAATTTAAGTGCCATTAATGATGCATTCAATCCACAAGAAATTTGTAATTTCCAATATGTTGCAACATCTTCATCAGTTAAATCATAAGGTTGATATTCAGATAAATAGCCTTGCGCTTTGACATACTTTTTTAATGCAGTTGATGTATCACCTTTTTTAAAACACCCAGTACCAACATCTTTAATTGATTCAACTGCCTTAAAAACAGTTTCTGGTTTATTAATATCAACAGTAGGTTCATCACTTAAAATATCTTCGTATGTATCTCCTGATCCATCATCCAATACTAATGGGTCACCCTCATTTAAAACACCACAGTTAAGAATTTTACATTCCTTTAGTGGACGATCTGATGATGCAGTTTCTGTTCTTTCAATTTGTCTAACAACAGATTTACCTGCAATAACTTTACCAAAAACAACGTGTTTGCCATCTAAATGTGGTGTTTTGACAGTAGTGATAAAAAATTGGGAACCATTCGTATTTGGTCCAGCATTTGCCATTGATAAAAGGAATGGTTGATTATGTTTTAATTGAAAGTTTTCATCATCGAATTTTTCACCATATATTGAACTACCGCCAGTACCATCAAAATTCTCAAAGTCACCACCTTGAATCATAAAATCTTTGATAACTCTATGAAAAATGCTATTTTTATAACCTGGTTCCCTCTGACATAATTGCTTAAAATTTTCTGCAGTTTTTGGTGTAATATCATCAAATAATTCAAATGCAATTCTACCAACGGTATTATTGCCAATTGAAATATCAAAAAAAACTTTGGACCGTTGTACAGACATTTTTTGACTTTGTAGTATTATGCGATATAAATTGAGTGTGTAAAACTTGGGAAAGAAGCAAAAAGAAAAAAAAAAAATAAAAGAAGGGAGATCAAGCACCGTTCATGCAAGTCAAATTTATAATCCTATCTTTAAATTTCCTCAAAAATTCTGAGAATCTTCTAGAAACCAAAAAAAATACACCTTTGGTGTTCTTAGCTTTATAACAAATTTATCAATCATACACCAACCATGGTCGCAGTTCCCGAGCTTAAACAATATTTGAATAGGGATATAAAGGTAGAACTTAATGGTAATAGGGTAGTCCAGGGGAAGTTATTAGGTTATGATTTTTTTCTCAATTTAACGTTAGATCAATGTGTTGAAGTTAAGTCATTTAAAGGCGAAAGTGAGTATATAGATCTTGGACAATGTGTTATAAGGGGAAATTCAGTCATTAACATTGAAATAATATAGTATTACTTGTTTTTTCTTACGATCAATATGTATATTTTATCATTAAAGTGTATAATTACAATAATATTTAGATATTAAATCTCAAAAAAAGTATCGATAAAGTTACATTAATGAACTTCTTAAATTATAATAATTGAAAATGTATACAAAAAGGGTATAAAACAAACAATTCAGGTCTTATAATTGAGCAAAAACATTATCAATTATATCTTTACCTGGGGATTCTTCTGTTACATTCAATTTTGAATTTATTTTTATACGTTCATTTATAACGCAGTTTACTTGAGTTAGGATTTTAAACATTGAAGTCTTAAATTCACCCCAGTCTTGGTATGAAAAATTTGGATTATTGTGTTCTTTTTCAACAAACATATTTAAATCCCATAAATGCTTTGTAAAATGTTTCCAATTACCTTCATGGTGTCTTAAATTCTTAGCTAATAGTTGTTTCTGTTTTATAATCTCAAACATAAATTCAGCAATCATTCTATTCCGCTCCCTTTTAAGCAATGCGTTTTTTGAATTTGAATTAAAACTTTTATTATCTCTATTTAAAAACGTCTCAATTTTATTAATTGTGTTTTTGATTGACGGCTCGACAGAAACTGCCTTTCTTGGTTTACGTCTTTTAACACAGCTTGTTAAAAACAACGAACCATCATCACCCTTACGATATTCATCAACAATAAAACCTGAATAACCATAATTGAAAAATCCAACTAATTCATCATCATCTTCATAATTATCTTCAAAATTGGATGTAATCATCGGATCAATGGCGCTTAATTCTACTGATTCGTCATTTGGACGTTTTTGCCCTCTTTTTAAAATTTGAAAAATTTGTGAATTATTACATGCTGTCGATTGGTCATAATAATTCTCCTTGTAATCAATATTTTGTTCTTCATCATCAGTTTCATCATTTTTACTTGACTTAGATGATGATGGTTCCAATGAAGAATCATTGCTCTTTGAGTCTTTATCATCACTATAATCACCATTGTAAACATCATTATATTCATCATCATTATGGTCATCATCTTTGTTACTTGGTTCGACATTAAGGTTTAAACCAGAATTGCTTAAAACAGATGAAACATAATCATTGTCAATTTTCAACTCAGTATCTGAACTAAAGGCGTTAGTATTAGTTGCAGATTCCATTGCTTTTTGTCTTGAAAAATTCTTAGCGTTATTGATTGTATTAGGATAATAAAATTGCGGTGAAAAATCAGATGAGTTAATCCTTGGTTTTTTATATTTTCTGTATTTTTGTATTGCTAGATCAGGTTTCACAACGATTGTTGAACTTGCCATATTGTTTAAGTGATCTTCATCAGTCACTGTGTTTTGGAAAATATTTGTAATTGTAGTATTATGGTTTTCATTCTCAACAAACTGAGCTCTTAAATGTTTCATCTGTGAAGCAAATTCAACTTCTTGAGTTGTATCAAAATCATTTATTGCTTCAATTTTATCAGATGAACCAGGTATATGCCACTTTGGTATAATTGGTTTTAGTTTTAAAATCGTTGGTGAAAAAACCTGAAATTTATGATCAACAATGGAAATTTCATTCGATATATTGAGTGATTTGTCAATGTCAATATTAATAATTTGAGTGAAATTTTCGTTGAAAGGATTTTTCAAAATATTAGAAACCATAAAACCACTTTCCATGAATGTATAAATCAACCACAAAAATTTTTTAACTTTATCAGACGCATTCAAATTAGATCTTAACCAAATATCATTTAATAAAGAGCCAGTTCCAATAATATCTGGTTTTATTGGATCTTTTGTATCAAACGGAAAAAATGATTGACCAATGTCATATTCGTTTGAAGAAATTAAAAAGATAATAGAAATTACATTAACATTGTGAATCTCTTTTGATACTGAATTTATAAAATCAGCATAAGTTTTTGGAACTTTACCACTCAAATCATCTACTGATTTAAGTATCGATTTGATTCTTGGCGTATCCTGAAGTTGCTTAACAGTCGATGAGGAGCAACTGTTTCCAAGTTTAGCTAGATTCCTTGCACTTTCGTTAATTCTATGACGATAAACGTCATTTAATTCGTCATATGTTTTTTGATTTTCGTGATTGATTTGATAGTACTTTTCAATTATTTTAAAGTGATCACCTACTTGTAACGAAGGAACAGAATGATACGTTCTAAATTGTGATTTCATTTCAAAATCAAAGTTAACAGTTGTATTTAATCTTCCAATATTGACCAATAAACAAATTATAGAAAAATTTAAAGCATAATTTATATCATTTAATAATCTTACTCTCAAAATTTTAGAAATTTTATTTGATTTCAATAAAGTAACCAAATATAATTCAAAAAATGTTAAATTTTCACCATCATTTGAATGAACATTACCATCTGAATCTTTATAAAATTTGAAATGTTCAGGCCAATCAAAACCATGCAGTGTATGAAAATAAGGATTCTTGAAAACACGATGATAATTAAAAAACAAATTCATTAAAAATTTAAATTGTATTTCATTTCTCCAATATGGTTCTCCATCATTCTTCTTCAAATGTCTTGAACGTGAATTAACCAAAAGATTTTGGTAAGGTTTAGCATTATCATTTTCAGCAGTATGTGTAGTTTTGTTTGCCTTTGTAGCTGATGATTCCATTTCATTTGATCTATTTATTAATAATTCTGTCACTGAAGTTGGTTTTTGCAACTGGTTATCTTCTGCTGTATTCTTGACATCATCCTGAGTTTTAGAATTATCAAAATTGTTAGAGTTAGTCAACTTATCGGAAGCCGTCGAGGGATTAAGAATCGATGATATCGAAGCCATTAGGTGGAGGACTAGGAGAGGACAAGTAATACGATTCTTTTACAGATAGTTAATTACTGTTTGCTCTGTTTTACAGTAAAACTGTTGTTCCATTCATGTCAGCGAGGTAACTTCAAAAAAGCGACGGTCGACGCAAACAATCACACTTTTCTTAATTTTTGCAATTCATTTTCTCTATTCAACACGTGGGAAACGAACGATTTGATTCTTTTTGATAATAAATTGTATAAAGACTAATTGCTTTCTGGTTGGTGATCCAATTGGCAAGTTCTTACATCTATAGTTGCTGTTTTCACTGTTTGTGTTTTCTTCTTAGCTTAATTTTGTTTTTTGAAGAGGTTCTAATATTTAAAGGAAACTTTTCATCAATCTAACTTCCCCCCTACAAAAATGCTGTTCGGAGTAAAATTACAAAATGAAATTTATGCTCCATGGAAACAATACTATATTGATTATGACCAATTAAAGAAATTGCTCAAGGAAAATGTTTTAAGTCAAGCCGACTCAGATTCTTCTTGGAACGAAAAAGACGAAGCAATGTTTGCTGAAACTTTAGATAAGGAATTAGAAAAAGTTTATTCTTTTCAAGTTTCAAAATATAAAGAATTGGATTCCGAAATTACTAAATTAGAACTGAGATCGGAAAAATACTTAGATCTATTGGAAAAGAATAAGAAAGATTCTTCTTTTAACCCAATTGCTTTCCAACAAAAATTAGAAGAGTTATTATCTTTAGCCAATGAATTAGATCATTTTGCAAGATTGAATTTTACTGGCTTTATTAAAATTGTGAAAAAGCACGATAGACTACATAAGGGTTATTCGGTTAAAGCACTATTAAATGTTAGAATGAAGGATTTACCATTAAACAATATTTCTGAAGATACTTCACCATATTTATTTAGAATTTCAACTTTATATTCATTTATTAGAGACCAACTAAGTTCAACCTCTTTAGCATCTTCATTATCCAGCTCTTTGAAAGATTCATTCACGAAACTTTCAACTTCTGGTAAATTATCAACAACCCCAAACACTTCGATTAATGTTAATTCAAATGATTCTCAATTTAAAGTTTTAAAATTTTGGGTTCATCCTGATAATTTAATGGAAATTAAAACAACCATTTTAAGACATTTGCCTGTTTTAATTTATAATAGTAGTTCCAATGGTTTAGATGATGATGACGATGATGATGACGAAAATAATGGTATGACAAACTCAACAATTACTTCACTCTATTTTGACAATAAAAATTTCGAGCTTTATAATACTCGATTATTAAAACAACTGAATAAGAGCCCATCATTAAGAATCAGATGGAATGGTAAATTGAAATCTAGTTTGGATTTGATTGTTGAAAAGAAAACTTTTGATTATGATACTGGTAAATCGGATGATGTTAAATTAACACTTAAAGAAAAGTATATGAATGATTTTATTTTCCCTCCTGTTGCAAATAACAATGATCAATCTATCGAAGTTGATGACAAATTAATTGATCAATTAGATGATGATGAAATCTTAGATTATAGGAAATCTTTAGATAACAAAAAGAAAGCCTCAAAGAAATTAACGCTTGATAAATTTGTTAAAAGATTATCAAAGAAAGGCTTTTCCAAGGAAAATATTGAAAATTATGCAAATAGTTTCAAAGCTTTGCAATCTTTCATCAATACTAATCACCTACAACCAGTATTAAGGGCTGTTTATACAAGAACTGCATTTCAAATGCCAGGTGATGATAGAGTTAGAATTACAATTGATTCTGATATTCTATTTATTAGAGAAGATTCATTTGATCAACAAAGACCAATTAGAGATCCAACTGAATGGCATAGAAAAGATATTGATTCTTCAATTGAAAATCCATATTCTCTTTTAAGAAAGGGCGAATATTCTAAGTTTCCATATTCTGTTATGGAAATCAAACTTTCTTCATTGATTGTTAATAATCCCCAATCTAAAACCTTAATGTGGGTTAATGAATTAACAAATTCACACTTAGTTAAAGAGGTTCCAAATTTCTCCAAATTTATTCAAGGTATTTCAGTTTTCTTTATTGAAGATGATAATTTGGATATTTTACCATTTTGGCTACCTGAATTAGAATGGGATATTAGGAAAAATCCCGAACAAGCGTATATGGATTCAAAGAATAAAAGATTGAAAGAATTACAACAAGCTGAAGTTTTGAAAAATTTGAAGAAAAAAATCGGTAACGCAGTTCAACCATCAACCGAAACAAGTAAAACTCAATTAGATAAAATTATTGAAGATGAAGATGGTGATGATCTAGATGCTGATTCCTCAGATGATGAAAATTCTTTAGCACCATCAATTCAAAAACAAAATGAGACCCAAAATCAATACAATTTTATAACTCCACCAGTAAGTTCCAACAATAACAACAATCAAAGATTACCAATTGTACCAACCGTACCAAAGAAGAAGAAACAAAATCTTACTGGAGTTTTAATGCCAATGTTTGCATCTTCAAAACTTGATGGTTATGAATCCGAAGATGAAGAATTTGAATTACCTCCAGGAGTTGTTAAACCAACTGAGTTAATTCGTCAATCGGGTCCAGTTAGAGTCGAAGCCAAGGTTTGGCTTGCAAATGAACGTACATTTGTTCGTTGGTTACATGTTACAACATTACTTACTGCTTTAACATTTACGATTTATTCAAGTATCAATGAATCTCATTTCCCCCAGCTAGCAACTGATTTAGCATATATTTATTTTGCATTAACTTTGTTCAGTGGTGCTTGGGCGTATGCGATTTATAGCAAAAGATTAGAATTGATTAGAATGCGTAGTGGTAGACATTTAGATGGTATGTTTGGACCACTTGTTTTAGCAGCAGTACTAGTTTTAACATTAATTTTAGAATTTTGTGCCGGTTTGAAAAAATGGAAAGTTAAGGCAGGTATTACAACAGTTTTGATTGAAAGTCTAGCTGAATCAAATGAAACTGAACATCTTCATCCATTAACACGTTGGGCATTATCTAAATTATTAGCATTTGCTCCAAGTTGAAAGCATGCTATTTAATATCTTGTTGTCTTCTTTATATTCTACAGTTTTTAATATAATATTTATGTATACAGTATACAGTTTGTCATAAAAAAAGGGATTATTTACTACCCTTCAGTAAATGTTTTTTGATATGTTTAATTCTTTCTTCAGATAATAACTTATGGTTGAATTCATTAACTACTAAATTTGCATTTGATTCAACAGATATTGTAGAAACAGTAGAAACATTTGACCTCTTCGAATTTATCGAAGCATTATGTCTATTCGATCCGTTGCACTTGAACAACGATCCATCTAATAGTGGTGATAATTTATCACCATTATTATTATTTTCAAGATGAGCGTTATCAACAGTCCAAGTGTCCAATTCTGCATCGATTAAACTTTGTAAACTACCATTAATTTCATCATCATTTGATAAATCCGCATACCCCTCAATACACGTTAACCAAATTTTACAAGCCACAAGTAGATTAAATTCTTCAATTTTAACAATTTTTTCAACATCATATAATTGTTCCAAATTTTTACGTAATAAAAATAAACCATATGTAAGTTTGACAGCTAAGGTTGTATTTTGACAGATGAATAATGGGTATATTGAAGATTGTTTTAGATTCGATAGATTGGATACATTTTGATTGGAATTAACAATAGTTGAATCATTATAGTTATTTACGTTTGAAGTTGATGATATTGGATCATTAATGTATGAATTTGAACCTAAATATGTGATTGGATATCTTAATGGAATATTGAAAACATTAGAAATCGTAAGAACAATTAAAGAAATATATCCAATCATTGAATTTAATCTGTCTGAATTACTTCTTGAAAGTTGTGTCAATTTTTGAATAACTGTCGATGAAATTATTGCACTTGGTATAATTGAATTATGTTCCAAATCAATTGACTTTGATCTATGCTTGGGAATTAATGATGATGGATAACAGGTATCAAACAAAGAAAAATTGTATTTATTATCAACTTGTTTCATAGGGAAAATAAACTGAATTCTTGAAGAAATTCTAGATTTTTCTAAATTTATAAAATCTAATAATTTTAAGTTTCCAATTTGATTTTTTTCAGTTTCTTCGGCAATATTAATTAAAGTACTAGTTGATTTTGAAGAATATTTTAAACTTTTATTTCTTTCTTGTTTTTTACTTTTGATTTTCTTTGAGTTATTTATCTTCTCTTCAAGTTGATAGTTGTGCTTTATTTTAGAATTTACTAACTCTGACAAAATTTCAATGGATATGTTAATTTGTGATGTTTGATCAATTAATTTATGATAATAATCATGATTATTTAAATTATCGGCTATTCGATTACTTAATTCATGTTTTATGAACAGCAAATCATGATTACAACGACTATAGTTATTCATAGTCATTATTTGATCAAAGATACAAGAATGCTCTTTAAACTGAAAATTATCAAATTTAGCTGAAGTTCTTCTCAAATAGTTCAATTTTAAAAATTTAATTGTTTGATTTGAAATTCTACTATTATTTGGTAGTATATAATAACAATCATCAGACATTTTTAATAATAACAAATTGTTAATATCATATAAATGATGTAAAATTAAACTTAAATCATCACCTAAATTAATTAATAATGACAATTTTAGATGATATTGTTTTAATAATTTCCAATTTTGTAATTGATGTTTAATAAATAGATTAATAGTTGCCGAATTTGTAAAAATTTGTAAATCAAGATCATCACTCAATTCAACATGAGACGGAAAAATTCTACTAATAAAGTAAGGATTTTCAATATTTAAAAAATTGTTAATTGTATAAAAACAATCAAAAAATGTACTTTCATTAACTTTTTGAAATTCAAATTGTTTTTGAATTTCAATTGATTGACTCAAATTGTATGAAGTGTTATTATTTTCATTCCCAATATTTAGCAAATTATCTAAATCGTGATGCGCTTTCAAATTATAAGTTGATTTACCCTTTTTCAAAAGCTTGGTTGATTTTGGAATAAAAACATCAGCCTGATCATTTTTAAAATCGGAAACAGTTGATTGTGGCACCAGTCCATTATCATCTTCATCACTGACATTTCTTATTAAAATAGATCGCATATGTCTAATCTTCATTGAATTTGGAGGAATTGGAGATTTCAGATTCATATTATCGTCATTATTATTATTTCGTCCATTAAATACATTTTCTTCAGATCCAGCACTATGAAAATGCCCAGAATAATGAGGTACCGAAGTCATCAATCTATGAACTTGTCGAATAACTAGTGTTGCAAACCTTGAAAATGTTATCAAACCGAAAAAGAAAGAAAAAAGAACGCCAATTAAAGAAAGGAAACATGATGAGAATGAATTTCCTAATCAGGCAGCTTTCAGATTTAAGTATTTTTTGGGGGGAGAGAAAGAAGCAATAAAGATTGATAGAAACTACATTTAATTGAACTGTAAATTCTTTTCTCTCAACTTAAATAACTAAATGACATTTATAGTATCCCTTGCACATTTTTGTGAAGTCCATGGTCCATCAATGATCATGTGTACACAGGTTGTGAATAATCCAGAAAATTTGAATGATTTTTATTCCCCAGAATTACCGGAATCACAATTTTGTCAATCATGTATGTTTCAAATCCCGAATAAAGAAGAGACAACAGATATAGAAGATACATCTAGTTCATATACAGTTAATGATTCCACAGATACCAGTGTTAATTCTAGATTAATATTTAATAATAATATAAATTCATCATCACTAACATTGGAAGATCAAATAACAACGTTACTAAATTCACAAACGATTTCAGAACAAAAACAGCAACCAAAACATACGAAAATAATGACATTACGAACAAAATCTAAAGAATATCCAGATACTTACTTTATATCCACGCAATTTCCAACAAATACAGAAGTTTATTCTTCACTAAGGCAAATTATAGTTAGAGTTTTCACAACGGAAACAATTACCGAATCCAATAAACCGATAACATTTGGTAATTCAAAACATGGCTATTCAATAGCATTAACATTTTCACTTGTTGATAAAACTGCAAGAGGATCCGAACGTAAATATTCGATTATTGTGACAAGCAATTGGGAAATTGATTTATTCAATAATTACACATTTATATTAACCAATTTAAATCAATTAATTAGAAATATACATAAAATTGCAAAAGAAAAACAACAAAAAAATACGACACCCCTATCATCATCATCATCGTCATCATCACCATCTGATTTAAATTCAGATTTTTCTAATAATGATATATATCTGAGAAGATCAGCTGGTTTACCAAAGGCTAAAAGTATGGTTGAAATTTTAAATGATGATAATTTTTTCGTTAAAATTCACGTTTGGGCGTCATATATGTTAAATGCATTGGAAAATCATAAACATGTATGAACAAAAGAAAATGAAAAGGCCATTGAATTGGAAAAAAAAAAGCATGTACCTAAATTTTATGGCATCCAAACCCTTAAAATGGTATTCAACCAAAAGTTTAAGTTTATAAACTATTAATGTCGAATGTAAGGACGTTCGAATTATTGAGTCTGCAAGTGACATCGGAAGTTGCAACAAATGGCACAAAATTTGAACACGTTTTGTAACATATATATAATCTATAATAAACGGTATAAATTAAATATCTTGAAATATAAAATTAGAAAAAGCAAAGTAAAAAGGTAAGGGTTTATTTTATTTAAGCATCATCACAATCTCTCAAATCGACAGTTAAAATTTTTGAAGAATTGATAGATTGATCACGATAGATTCCAACTAAAGAATCACTCTTTTCAAACAAATTGTTTTTCAAACTAATAACAATAAATTGAAAATTTGGACCCTTGTTATTTTGAATATAATTAGCAATTTTATTAACATTTGAATTATCTAATGCGGCATCTATTTCATCTAAAACAAAAAATGGCGATGGATGAAATGAATGAATTGCAAATAGTAAAGCTAATGCACCAATTGTTTTTTCACCACCACTTAAATTTTCCATATCTCTAAATCTTTTCAATGGTGGCATAATATGATATTTTATACCATAAGAGTAAGGCTCATCTTCATCCTCTAATGTTAAATATGCTGAACCACCTAATGGAGAAACTTTAGATTTTGTTAATTCTTTATAAACGTTATCAATTTGATTTGAAATATGATTGAAAGCACTCATGAATTTTTCAAATCTTAAATCCCTAATTTTTTCAAAATTGTTAATATCTTCTCTTTCCTTCTTTTTTGCATTCAAAAATTCAGCTTCTATTTCATTGTATTTTGATTGTGCAATTTCTAAATTTTCACTTGAATGGATATCAGGATTTAAATTATTAATTTCATCTTGTAATTTTTCAATTTTAGATTTAATTTTGTCTTCAATAATTTCAAATTCTTCATCTTCACTATCGAGTTTTGAATAATCAATTTCAAGACTTGAAAAAATCTCATCCCATTGATTATTTAAATCATTCTGGTGTAAACTACCATCTTCTAATGGTAAATTGTCTAAACTACCAGAAATTAAAGGCAATTTGACATTTTCCAATTTTAGATTAATCAATTGAGTTCTAATTTCTAAATTTATAGAATCTATAGATTCTTCAATCGTTAAAATTTCCCTCTTGATTGATGTAATTGAAGATTTTAAATTATTAATTTCTAATTCCATGGATGTAGATTTTGAAAGGACAGATTTCAAACTATCTCTTAGTTTTAAGTAATCTTCTTTATTAACATCAATTGAACTTTGTAAATCATCAATTTTATCTTCTAAATGTTGTCTTTCAGTTGATAAACTATTTAATGAAGTAGTAAATTTAATTTTATCGGTTTGTAAATTTTCCAAATTTTTAATATAATCATTTAATCTCTCAACTTCGAAATCTTTTTTATTTTTCAGTTTATTAATTTCTTTAATAAATTTAGAATTTTCTCTTGATTCTTTAATTAATCTTGAATTATGATTATTTTCATAATCTTGAATAGATTTGAACTTATATTTTTCACAAAAAGATTTATAAATAGTATTTTGATGTTTTTCTAATTCTAAAGTTTGATTATTAATTTGAGTATCTAATTGATCAATCGAATGATCATATTCTTTTAATTTATTATTTATATCATCCTTTAACTTTAACTCATGATTTAATTCAATAGTTAAATCATTTAAATTACGATTTAAATCAATTAGTTTTTTCTCGTATTCTAAGTTTAATATTTCAATTTTTCCAATTTCATCGTTTAGAACACGATCTTTAACAAGATCGGGTAAATTAGAATGAATTTCATTAATTTTAAATTTTAGTTCATCTTTACGATCATGTAACATGGCCATTTCAGATTTATCCCATTTTGTACTTAGATTATCCAAATTACCGCCACCAGTCATTAAACCATTTTGATGAATTAAAGAACCATCAATAGTTACAATTTTAGAATTTATTTGATTATTATTCCATTTTAAAGATGTTGCTATATCCATATTATCACAGACCAAAGAATTACCACAAATAAAATGAATTAAATTTTCAAACTCTATTGGATAAGTCAATGTATCAATTAATGGTATGGTATTTGGTAAATTACGTAATGTCGAATCAAAAAATTTAGAATTGATGGAATTTAATGGTATAAATGAAGCAATACCTAATCTTTGATCTTTCATGTAATTAATACATTCAATTGCAGTTTGAATTGAATCTACAATAATTGAATTTAAATTATTTGATAAAATAGACAGTATTGCGATTTTATATTTTTTCTGTTTTGGTTTGATAAAATCATTTAATAAACCTTTAACATTTGGGAAAATTCTTTTAAGCATTGAAACAGTTTCTCTTAATTTTTTTTCCCTTTTATTTTCTCTTTGAATGGAATTAATTTCATTTAATTTTGTAAGCACGATTTTCAATTCACTGTTTAAAGATACCTCTTGCTCTTTAATCGAATTACGTAATGATTCGAGAGAATTCAATTCCTTAACATAGTTTTTGATTAATAAAGTATTAGAAGAGATGGATTTTTCAAAATGAGCTTTCCTTGATTCAATAGATGTACGTTTTGAAGTTAAATCATTGATTCTTAGATTAGATAAAGACTCATTAACTTTTAAACTTTCGATTTCATTTAAAAGAGCTGATTTTTCATCATTTAGTTTATTTAAAGATATTTCAACAGTTCCAGCAATGGATAAGAAATCATTTCTTAAATCCGTGTATTCATTTAATAGTTGTGGAGAAATGTTATGATTGTCGTTAATTTTAGTATTTGAAAGATTTCTCTCATTTGAAAAGATGATATAAGCATCTTGAAACTTAGATAGAATATTTGAAGATTCTTCAACAGTTGATTTCTGTTCATTAATTTCAATATTAAGTAATTTTATTCTATCTTCATATCCTGCAATTTTCTTTAATAATTGATTATATTCAGAATCTAAAGGAATTAAAGAAGCTCTAAGGGATTTAAGGTTAGATTGATCAATTTCAATTTTAGATTCATACTCTTTGATGGACATATTATCATCGGATTGTTGATCAATGAATTCTTTATATTGTTGAAGTTTAGTGTTTAACGTGGTGTTAGTGGTATCTAAAATCTTATTCTGAGATTTCAAATCATCATTTAATTGTTTGGATAAACTTTCATAATGGTGTAATTTGGTTAAATATTTAGTAATTATAAGGTTTTCTAAGGATTGGATTTTTTTATTGAATTGATCAATTTGATAAACTTTGAATTTGAGATTTTTGATTTCTTCCTTTAAAGATCTTTTTTGAGAATTTTTCAGACTTGATAACTCATGGGATTTATCTCTTTGATCTTTTAAAACATCAAACTGAGATTTGAGACTTACAGAACCGCTAATTGTTTCAACCATTTTCGTTAAATCCAAAGGAGACTGGGATGCAACTTTTTCAACGTCCCCCTGGAAAACCAAGAAATTTTTCGCCTTGATGAGAATATTTTCATCCTTAAGTACTTTCAAATATTGATCAACAGAAACATTGACGTTGTTAATTTGAAAAGACGTTGACGAGCCGTTGGAATGAATGATTCTTTTAAGGTTAAGAATTTGCTTGTTGTCGGTTTCATAGATGGCAATAACATAAGCAGAATTGGGGTGATCTTCAACATCCCCGTGATCTTCAACATCCCCGTGATCCTCCAAAGCAGGCTCTTCTCCCTCCAAAGCAGCTTCTAGTCTGCCTCTATAAATCAAAGATTTGATATTTTTAGAACGCAACTGGTTAGATCGGACACCAAGTACGAAAGAAATGGCATCCATCATATTGGATTTTCCCGACCCATTTGGACCTATGATGGACGTGAAATGCGAGGTCCCGAAACCAACGTGGGTGGTACCTCTGTAAGACTTGAAGTTGTGTAATTCCAGACCCACCAAGCGTCCCATAGTGCCACAAAGATGCTGGTGTGAACAACAGAGCCTTCGACACGTACATGTCCAAGTGTGTTACGCGTCTTCGCCCTCTTGTGTTTGCCCTCCTGTGTTTGCCCTCCTGTGTTTGCCCTCTCTAAAACAACCCTCTTCTGTTGGCCGCCCGCCATTCGCGCAACACCGCACGGTTTCCGTTTTGGTCGCTGTGCAGCGTCTGCCACGCCAGCGCAATGTGGTGCGGGGTCAACTGCGCACACGCGGGGTCCTTCCCCTCCCGCTGTTGCTCCTCCACGGCCCGCTGCACCACCTCCCCCACAAACACCTTGCCCACCGCCCCCACCAGCTTGGCAAACTCGCCCTCCACGCCCACGTTCCCCCCACTGCCTCCCCCGCACACCGCGTTCAGCAGTTTCTTGACGCCGCCCGCGTTCAGCGTCGTTCGACGGAAACTCTCGTACCGACTCAACTGATTGGCATCCATGCTCTCCACCAACAACCTTCTTCTCTCGTTGTCTCCCACATCCAGATCAACCTGCACATCAACCACTCTGCTGTCCACGCCTAGTTGCTGCATCATATCTTCCATTTCGTCTTCACTATCAGCTTCGTCTTCGTCTTCGTCTTCCTCTTCCTCTTCCTCATCTTCTTCGTCTTCGCCTTCTTCTTCGTCTTCGCCTTCTTCATCTTCTTCCTCTTCTTCGCTTTCTTCTAGTTCCATTTCAATCTTATCTAATATCTTTTGGCTCAATCTTACCTTACGTAATCTTTCAAATCGCTCTTTTAATATATCTGCATCTACGTCACTCTTTTGTCGTTTTGCACTTTCGTCGTATCTTTCAATTCCGTGTTTCATTATGTTGTTGATCCAACACTGTACCTTGTTAATTCAAACTTGTTCTTTCTCTTCACGGTTCCCTCAAGTAGTAACTTCCGGTGGCAAATTTCAAATTTCATGTCTTCCAAATACATCTTCGCGAATCTTTTTCATTTCATTTTTTCATTTTTTCATTTTTTTTTTTCATTTTTTTGGCTTTTTTCCCATTTCATCAATTCATCGCATTTTTCATACACATTCCTTACTTTTGATTCCATTTCCATAAAACCATTTTTGATCCCTTTTAATCAACCCTTACTTTCAACATGACGGAGAAGTTTTGCAGAGTTTGTCGTTGTGAAGGTACCCCAGACCAGCCATTATTTCATCCTTGCAAATGTAGAGGTTCCATTAAATACATTCATCAAGATTGTTTACAGTTTTGGCTGGAACATTCAAATAAAAAAATTTGTGATATTTGTCATTCAAAATTTAATTTTAAAGTTATCTATAACGAGAATGTACCTAAAATTTTACCCTTTAAACTTATAATCAAACAAATTTTCAAATCTCTTATTAAATATCAATATATTTTCGTTAAATATTCACTTGTGACATTCTCGATTTTAATTGAAATTCCTTTCATTGTCACTCTATTTGATAGAATTGTAAATTGGCAATTAGGTGTTAAAATTCCCTCAGATAATATAATAAAATCTCTTATCTTTGATTCCGATAATGATTATTCAATTACTTCCTTTATATTAAATAATATAGCATGTGGCATAAGGGCAGCTATCATTTACACAATCATAATTACTTCATTAATTATGATTCAAAATTCCTTTGTTGGTGATGAAGGTTTCCAAAAAATAATTAATAAAAAAATCGGTATTGAACCAAAAAGGTTCAAGTTAATGGAAATGCTAAAACAAGCACAACAAACTCAAAGAATTAAGGAATTACGTAAACATCAAAATTTGATTGAATTTCAAAAAAATGCTTACTTCAATAGATCTGAAAATATCGTTAAATCTCTAGATCTTTCTTATAAAAATGATGGTTTAAATTATGGTGATCCAATATCAATTGAAGTTTGCCAGTTAATAATCAACTCTGATCTTAAATTAATTAATGATTTAAAACCTTCTTCTTCTTCTTCTTCTTCTTCATCCTCTTCTTCTTCATTATATGATAATGTTTTAAATGAAGATGAATTTTTTCTCACCAATTTCAATCCACATTCAGAAATCTCAAATCTTCAAAGCATTGAAAAATTATTAATAATTGATAAAAAATTAAGATTAAATAAAATTGAGCAAAATTTGGGCAATTCCTTTATTCAAAACTACCACCCTTCAAATGAAATTATTTCCATAAATGATTTATTTGTTGGATATCCGAATTTCAAATTCACAAGAGAAAATGCTCCTTCAACTACTCTTGAATTGGGGTCTTTACCTTCCTCGGGTAATGATGATGATGATATAGATAATGGTGATGGTGATGGTGACGTTGTCGATGATGATCAAGATTGGGCTAATGAAATTGAACAAATTTTACATGATGTCAATAATTTACCAAGAAATCAACCTCTGCAAGATCAACCAGTAGCACCGCCTCCACCACCAGTTGCAGATGATATTCCTGTTGGTTTGTGGGATAGTCCAAGAAACATCACTTTTGTCTTAAAATTAACTCTCTTAGCCAACTTGGTTTCTTTGATTGTACTCATTTCTTTTAAACTGGTACCTTCATATATTGGAATTTTATTCATTTCTACATTAAACACCATTTTAATTATTCCGCTAAAATTGTTACTATCATACATTTATAACAATTATTTCCCACATATTAATCTAAACCCTCTCATCGATCCATTCCATGATTTTATTGTACCTAAATTATTCGTTTCTTTTATGAATAGAAACTTCATTAATCCAACAATAACTGCATTTTCAAATACTACTAATTATACACCAACTAATAATTCATTTGAACGTATTATGGTAATGATTTCAGGTTATACATTTTTTATTATTTTAACTAAAAGTATAATGAAATATATGGAATCATGTTGTAATCCAAACAAATCTCCATTAGGGGGTAATTCAAGACTAATTTATATTTCATTATTGCAAATAATTTCAGTTTTAAAAGTTTTAGTTTTAATTATAATTGAATGGTTATGCTTCCCATTATTTTGTGGTTTACAAATTGAATTCTCTTTAGTTCCAGTTTTTAATCAAGATTTATACAATTACAAATTAGACACACCATTAGTTGGAAATTTCATACCCAAATTTGTACAGATTTGGTTAACAGGTACATTTTTTATGTATTATTTTGCATCATTTGTATCAATGATTAGATCCAAAATTTTGAGAACTGGTGTTTTATTTTTTATTAGACCTTCAGATGATCCAAATTTACAGTTAGTTCATGATGCTTTAATGAGACCATTTCTTTTACGTATTTCAAGAATTGCATTATCTGCTTTAGTTTATTCAATTTATATAATAATTGAATTCATGATGATTTCCTGGTCAATTAGATTATTCTCTCCAATTCAAATATTACCATTTTTTAATAGATCTTTCTTTGAAAGAGTAATGTTTTGTTTGATGTTCACAAGTACTGGATTTTTAGAGAATTTATTTTTCAAATTTTGGAATCACGTTTTTATTTGGTTATCATCAATGCTAAGATTATCTTCTTTTATGCTTGATAATGATGTACCTGAAGAACGTGGTATTATAATTCATAAATCAATTTGGTCAAAATTACGGAATACTAAACCAAATTTTGAACACCCTGTTATAAAATCAGAAACTGATGAATATTTTAAAAATTTCCCAGATCAATCATCTTGTTTTGTGCCAAATGGTAATTATATTCGTGTCCCAAACGACGATCATGTATCAAGGAAATTTGTTAAAACATTATTTATTAAAGTTACGAAAACAGATCAATTATTAGAACCAATACCTGAAATTATAGATGATGAAGAAAAATTTAATCCATATGGTGATATCGATCCAATGGATGTAACTACTTATACAATTGTTTATAAACCACCTAATTTTAAGTTAAGATTATTTGCATTTTTTTCAGGATTATGGTTAACTTCGATGATTTTAACTTTTACATTCTATTTAATTAATTTGATATTTGGTAGATTTATATTATGGATTTCAGGTATTGATCGAGTCATTGGTTTAAAAAGTTATCTTAATTTTGATGGCTACAGTATGTTAGTAAGTATCGGTATAATGTTTCAAATTTTGAATAGTTGGCAAAGAATCAAATCAAATACGGGTAACATAATTAGTGTATTATGGATAAGTATACTTGAAAATGTTAAAAATTTATTCAATATTTTAAGAAATAATTTTATTGTTCAACATACAAGTAAATTGTTGTTTATGATCTTTACTAATTTATTAATTAAAACATCAATGATCCCGATTGCAAAGATTACAAATAATTCGAATATATTTCTAATTTCAGGTATTCTTTTCGAAATTCCACTTTATTATTTACTATTTTTACATGGTTTTGAAATGCATAAATACTACTATATCGGATCAGCATTGGATTTATGTGTTCGTTCAATTGCAATTATTGCATCATTATTATCATCCTCCTCTTCCTCATCATCATCATCACCATCGTTATTATCACTGAATGAATTTAAACCCGTAGATTCCAATTTTTTTGGACTGGTAATGTTTAACGTGATTATGAATAAGATATCAAATAATTCAATAAAAACAATAGTTTATAATTTTATTACTTTACCAAATACATCAAATATATTAAATTATTTAAGTTTTGCTATTTGGATATCCATTGAGTTTTATATTTATTTCCAATTTTGTTCGAATTATTGGTTTAAATTTGTTGAGAATACAAAGCAGATGTATTATTCAAATATGAAAGTTTTATCAAATGTTGAAGATGATGAAGATGATAATGAAGAATGAATGACCTTTATAAAATCTGTCTATACACTTAATTTTTAACTAATTTTCTAAATCTTCTATAGGTGTAGCTGATGTAGTGTGTATAATTAAATCTTTCAAATCCTTCGTTTTTTCAATTGATAATCCTTCTTCATTAGCTATATGTAACATACAAATAAAGAAAAATGATGTTGATAAATCTGATTTTTCTCGTCCCCCTTCATATTTTTTATATGTTTTTTGAACAATCTCAGAAAGTTTCAAATCTTCCTTGTGTTCATGTACTTCCTCCTTGGTTGCATCCCATAAATTTTGTTTAAGTACTTTAACATTTATACGTTTTGATCTTTTCTCATATTTAATACTATCTCTATGCCATGATGGTCTATTTGACTCCAAACCTGGATCTTGTTGTTGTGTACTTATTTTATCTGTTTTTTCATCTCCCTCTGCTTCTCTTGGAGCATCAAAATCATAAACTCCTGGATCATTATCAATTCCAAAATCTGGTAATTCGTCACTTAATTCATTAGATCCACCTTCTTTTTCATCCTTTTTATCCATAACATCATATAAATAATCAGCAACTTCGTCATCTATGTATTGAGCTGTTAAATTATTCTTATCATTATATTTAGCTGCCCAAAATTCCCCATCTGCATATAAATCCGCCTTTGTTGTCGTTTTCCTTTTACCAAAAATATTCCTAAATCTACGTTTTGGTTTAATTTCTGCTGTGACTAACATTTTTGAACTCCATATTTTAATATCAGGTATCGTTGTCTCTAGTGGCCGTATGGCTGTTTTTAGTTTATAATCAATTAATCGAGATTTAGAGGTTGGTGCTAATTTTTCTTTTTTAAATAAGATGTCGGTTTCCTTATCTAATGAATCATCTAAAAAATCAATCATATATTGATTTCTTGATTTCAAAGACGGTTTAATTATACGCTTGGAATTTTGTGTTTTTGTTGCTAACCCATTTGATTGTTCAGTTTCAGTTGAAAAAATTGGTTCAATATTACTTTTCATAATATTAGTATTTGAATTAATTGCACGAATTTTCCAATGGGCATTTTTTCGACTATTATTAATTCGTTCATCTAATTTAGACATTAAAAACATTTCTCTCTTGGTCATTTCCTCTTCATTTTCTTCTTCGTCTTCGTCTTCGTCTTCTTCTCCATAATCATTCATTGGTATATCGTCATTAGAAACAGGATTAATATCAAAATTTTCTAAATTTGTATTCTCTGTTAAATTTGCACCACTAAAATTATCAGTATCTTTATTTAAATCAAAATCATCAATATCATAATTAAATTGATCATTTAATTCAGGCAAAACATCATCATCATAATCATTATCATTATCTATTTTATCAGTTATTTTATTCAGAAAATCTTTACCATATTCAAAGTCCAATATGCTCGCTTTGATATCACTGAGTTCATTACACAGTTTAATATTTTCAAAATCAAATTCACTAACTATACTCTTAAAATTATTCAATAATTTATTGGTAGTTTCAGAATCTTCATCATTGACTTTAACATTGTCCTTTATTCGGAAGGTTTTACCTTCATCAGCAGCAATATCCATGAACTCTTCTTCAATTTTATTATGATTTTCATTTTTTATAGTTATAGCGTCTGGATTTACCTCATTATGTTCAGCATCCTGTTCAAGTATTGACATTTCAACATTTTTCAATGAATCATCTACATCATATACTGGTTTACTCGTTCCAACTGCATCATCAAGAATAACTTTGCTTTCAGGAGATATTCTTAAAGAATTTAATAATAAAGAACCAGAACCAGCTTCATCAAAATCAGAAAGCATTTTACGGAATACTGGATCAATTGCACTAAACATTAACTGATTATCAGATACTTTAAGTTTACTCATTGTCGATAAATTTTCATCTTCATCATCATTTTTTTTTGAAGCTTTCTTTTTATTTACAGGATTATAGTCGTCATCACTTTTATCATCATCATCATCACCATCATCATCACCATCACCCCTTGATTTTTTCTTCTTATTTGATTTTTCATCGTGAAATGTTACCATTTGTAAAACTTTATCAGCATCAATAACAATTGAATCTAGTCTTTTGGAAAAAACTTTCGTGCATCCATCCAATGTAGTTGATGCCATTTGAAAATTAATTGATTTACCGTCAGGAGTTTTCAGTTGGTTTAAATCATGAAAATAATCAATAATTGAAACATCCCAAATATTTAAGTTATTAACTTTATTATTACTAAGTAATTTAATAGTTTCTTCAAAATCTTCCTTTGTTAACGTTTTAATATCGCCATTATCATCAAAATCATCATCATCTAAATATGCATTTCTATGTTCAGGTACAGATGTTGATTTATTGTTGTTGCTCAGTACTCTTTTAGTATTAACAGTAGTTGGCCTTGGTTGTTTGTTTCTCTTAGAAACCGTCTTAGTGCCAATCATGGTGATTTTTCTTTGCTTCGATTGGGGTAGCAAGCAACAACAATTACTTGTTATCAGGTCAAACACTATATCAGATATTTACATTAGCAAAGGCAAAAACAAACAAAAATTGAAAAATAATGTAAAACTCAAAATTCGTTTCAGCGAAATTAAGAAAAGAAAAACATGGTTCACTTGATCTGATGCTTGTGATTTGTTTGTGAAGTTTTGTTCTCTTCACTATTTCTTATCACACATACACACCACATCCATCATGTCTGTTGAAGACGAGTTTGCATCTGCAGAAACTATCAAGTCTATTTTTACCAGATTACAAAAGAATCCAGCAAATAAACAATGTTTTGATTGTAATTCAAAAAATCCAACTTGGACTTCAATTCCATTTGGTATTTTCGTTTGTTTACAATGTAGTGCTAATCATAGAAATATGGGTGTTCATATCTCCTTTGTTAAATCTTCTGTCCTGGACACAAAATGGACTAATAAACAATTAAGAAGTATGAAATGTGGTGGTAATGATCGTTTTAAAGAGTTTATTGTGAAGAATGGTGGTTCAAGTACTTTTAAAAATGAACCAAAGAAAATTTATGATTCAACAATCGGTGTTAACTATAAAGAAAAACTGGAACAAAGGGTGCATAATGATACAAAGAGACATCCTGATATTTTAGAATGGGATGATGGTGATTCACAAACTCAAGATGATGATGATGAAACTTCATCCAGTGCAGATGATTTCTTTTCTAAATGGGATAAACCTTCGAACACACCATCCCCTTTGGCTTCAAGACCTTTGAGCCCTGCAAATAATAGTACGTTAAGTTTAAATAAAACTTCATCAGTCTCATCATCATCGTCATCTCCAAAACCAACACCAACTGCACCAGTTAGAAGAATTGTTAATAAAAATGTTGGTAGTGGTGTATTAGCTAAAAAGAGTATTCTTGGTAGTAGTGCAGCAAGAAAGGCTAAACTGAATATTAAAAAAGTAGCTGCTGATGATATTGATTTTGATGAATTTGAAAAGGAAGCAAAAAAGGAAGAAGAAGAAATTAAAAATTTAGGTTATAATCCAAATCAAGATTCAAATATCAAGACTACTCCACTAAATACATCAGATAAAGCGGTACCTGCATCAATTTTCAATAGTAAAGCGACAAATACACCATCAAAACCATTATCACTAGGAAGTGCTGGTGCCACAAAGAAGGAAGAAGTGGAAAGTACAAGACAGACATTTGCAAAACTTGGCTTTGGTATGACTGCAACTAATCCATCAGATACTACAAATGCACCACAAGCTAAAAAATATAAAGAAGTTGAATATAAAGGCGATGTTGCTAAAAGATTTGGTACTCAAAAGGGTATATCCTCTGATCAATTCTATGGAATTGGTAATTATGATGAAAGTAAAGCACAAGAAGCAAGATCTAAACTTCAAGCATTTTCAAATTCACAATCTATTTCATCTTCTGATTATTATGGTGAAGATGATGTTCAACAATTTAGAAATAAGAACGATGATAGTATTGAACAACAAGTAATGGATTTTGCTGAAAAATATATGGGTGATGATCTTAATGTTCTTAAAGGTGCATTAGAAGATGGAGCAGAAAAGTTGGGGGGTTATCTAAGAGATGTTTTAAGAAATTAGACTGTGTATAAATAGTAATTATCAATAAAGTAAATATATAATATACATAGTGTCTAACCTTGTACAGAGTGAAGAATCAAGAAAACAAAGAAGAATTAAATCGTGTCATTCTATGCGATCGTTTTTTTTTTTTTCCTCTCTTCATCTTCAAAATGACATGAATAACTTCTTTCTGCACTTTGCACTTTTGATAACTGTTTTTATCTACTAAAGTTAAATAGATAAACCATACAAAAAAAATGTCGGAATCTGTGGCAGTTGTAGGTGCTGGTTTAGTCGGTACACTTATGGCTCTTGGTCTAGGACATCGCGGTTATAACGTGACATTATTAGAACTAAGACCAGATCCACGTACTACGGATAATGTTCAAAAGAAAAATTTGAGGTCAATTAACCTTGCGGTCAGTGATCGTGGTATCAGGGGCTTGGAATATGTTGATAAAGCTATGGCCAATAGAGTTTTAAAAGATATCATTCCAATGTATGGTAGAATGATTCATACATTGGATGGCAAAGAAGAAAGTCAAATTTATGGATTATTTGGTGAACATATAAATTCAATTGATAGAGCAAAATTAAATGAAAATTTATTGAAAGAAATTGATGAATTTAACAAAATTTCAAATAATCAAATTAAGTTACTGTTTAATCATAAAATTGCGAATATAAATTTTAATACAAGAGGTGCAATTATTGATTGTACTATTTTAAATGATAGTAAGAAGAAATCATCATATGAATTTGATTTTATTATTGGTGCTGATGGTGCATATTCAAATGTTAGATACCAAATGCAAAAATACGTTCGTATGGATTATTCGCAAGAGTATATTGACAAATGTTATTTAGAATTATATATTCCACCTGGAGAAAATGGTTCATTTTCAATTGATCCAAATCATTTACATATTTGGCCACGTAAAGACTTCATGTTAATTGCTTTAGCTAATGGAGATGGATCGTTCACATCAACTTTTTTTGGTCCATGGAAATTAACTGAATCATTGAATGAACCAGAAGCTATTGAAGAATTTTTCAACTACAATTTTAAAGATGCTGTTAAACTTATTGGTATGGATAATATCATACGTGTCTTTATAGAAAATCCAAAAGGTGCATTAATGCAAGTTACCTGTGGACAATATAATTATTCAGATAAATGTATCATTATTGGAGATGCGTCGCATTCTATGGTTCCATTTTATGGACAAGGTATGAATTGTGGATTTGAAGATGTTCGTACATTATTAGAATTAATGGATGCAAAGAATACAAGAGAAGATGCATTTAATGAATATAGTAAGACAAGACATGAAGACTTAAAGGCAATTCTTAAACTTGCGTTAGATAATTATAAGGAAATGTCAACAAAAGTTATTTCATCCGCATATCTATTTAGAAAAACACTTGATGGATTGTTGGGTAGAATAATACCATCAAAATGGATCCCACTGTATACTATGGTTTCATTTCGTGGTGATATACCATATTCCCAGTGTATTCAACGTGAGCAGAGACAACAAAAGATTCTGAAGTTCATTGAATTTGGTGTTGTTGGCGTAACTGCTGTTGCTGCATGGTGCAAAATTAGACGTTGATGGTGTGATGTTATGTGTATAAACTGTATAATGACTCAAAGATAACGATAAAAGATAAAGGATATATATAATAAGTAATAAGTAATAAAAAATGATTCCGGAACAGGAAGAAAACGGAAAAATAAGAAAACCGCATAAGGCAAGACCGGTGCCGGCATTGTCTTGGGCCGGTACCGGCATTGGTAATTACGCCGTTTTTATTGGCAATCTTCAAAAATGACTGTGCCGATTTTTCACTTGACTTTTTTAAAGCTGACTGTCTGCATTCTCTCTGTATTCTCTCTTGATGGTTTTTCATGTGGATTTTTCCTTTTACTTTTCAAACCAATTAATCAAGCAACTGCTTACATTATATACATCCCATAATCATGTCTACTCTTTATGACAAGGTTTTTAATGACCATATCGTTCATCAAGACGATTCCGGATCTTTTTTAATTTATATTGATAGACATTTAGTTCACGAAGTTACATCTCCACAAGCTTTCGAAGGTTTAAAAAACGCAGGTAGAGATGTTAGAAGACCAGATTGTACTTTAGTTACTGTTGATCACAATATTCCAACTATTTCAAGAAAAAATTTCAAAAATGTTTCCACTTTCATTGATCAAGAAGATTCAAAACTTCAAGTTGAAACTTTAGAACAAAACGTTAAAGATTTCAATTTAGCTTATTTTGGTATGAGTGATGATAGACAAGGTATTGTTCATGTTGTTGGTCCTGAACAAGGTTTTACTTTACCAGGTACAACTGTCGTCTGTGGTGATTCTCATACCTCAACTCATGGTGCGTTTGGTGCATTAGCTTTTGGTATTGGTACTTCAGAAGTTGAACATGTTTTAGCGACACAAACTTTAATTCAAGCTAAATCAAAGAACATGCTTATCAGAATTGATGGTGAATTAAAACCTGGTATTACTTCCAAAGATTTGGTTTTACACGTGATTGGTGTTATTGGTACTGCTGGTGGTACTGGTTGTGTCATTGAATTTGCGGGTAAAGCAATTAGAGATTTAAGTATGGAAGCAAGAATGTCAATCTGTAATATGGCAATTGAAGGTGGTGCAAGAGCTGGTATGATTGCCCCAGATCAAATTACTTTTGACTATATCAAAGGTAGACCATTAGCTCCAAAGGGTGATGAATGGGAAAAGGCAGTTAAGTATTGGCAAACTTTATATACTGATGATGGTGCTAAGTTTGATAAAGAAGTTATTATTAAAGCTGAGGATATTGTCCCAACTATTACTTGGGGTAATTCACCACAAGATGCATTACCAATTACTGCTAAGGTTCCAGATCCAAAAGATTTTAGTGATCCAATTGCAAAGGCTGGTGTTGAAGCTGCACTTGAATATATGGGTTTAGAAGCAAATACTCCGTTAGAAGAATTAAAAGTTGATAAAGTCTTCATTGGTTCATGTACTAACTCACGTATTGAAGATCTAAGAGAAGCTGCCAAAGTTGTTATTGGTCATAAAAAGGCAGCTAATGTTAAATTAGCATTAGTTGTTCCGGGTTCAGGTTTAGTTAAAAAGCAAGCAGAATCTGAAGGTTTAGATAAAATATTTGAAGCTGCCGGTTTTGAATGGAGAGAAGCGGGTTGTTCCATGTGTCTTGGTATGAACCCTGATATTTTAGATCCTTATGAAAGATGTGCGTCAACTTCAAATAGAAACTTTCGTGGTAGACAAGGTGCATTATCAAGAACTCACTTGATGTCACCTGCTATGGCAGCAGCTGCAGGTATTGTTGGTCATTTTACTGATATTAGAAACTTTAAATACAATGAAAACAAGAATTCACCAAAGATTCAGTTAGGTGATGATAAAGAAGACAAAGCTTTACAAGATGCAGTATATGAACACGAAAAAGCCCCATTAGCAAATGGTGAAACAAAGGAAGAAGAAGCTAATGATGAAGTTAATGATATTCCACCTAATCCACATACCAAAGATACTACTTCAATTGGTATGGAGAAATTCACAGTTTTAACATCCGTTGCTGCACCAATGGAAAAGGCTAATATTGATACTGATGCAATTATTCCAAAACAATTCTTAAAGACTATTAAAAGAACTGGTTTAAGTAAAGGTCTTTTCTATGAAGCAAGATTTAAGAAAGATGATGATGGTAAGGATGTTGAAACTGATTTTGTTCTTAATGTTGCACCATTTAATAAGGCAAACATTATTTGTTGTACAGGTGACAATTTTGGTTGTGGTTCATCAAGAGAACATGCACCATGGGCGTTAAAAGATTTTGGTATCAAATCCATTATTGCACCATCATTTGGTGATATTTTCTACAATAATTCATTCAAGAATGGTTTATTACCAATCAGATTACCACAAGAAGTTATCATTGATAAATTATACCCAATTGCCAAGGCGGAGAAAGAATTAACTGTTGACTTAGTTGAACAAAATATTAGAGGTCCACACGGTGAAATCTTAGTTGAGCATTTTGATGTCGAACCATTCAGAAAGCACTGTTTAATTAATGGTCTGGATGATATTGGAATTACTCTTACAAAATCTGAATTTATCGACAAATATGAAGCAACTAGAAAGGATAAATTTTCATTCATTGAAAATGGTTGTTCAGTTATTATCCCAGTTAGAGGTACAAAGAAATCACCATATGGTAATACTGCACAAGAATGGTGAATTATTTTAAGTGCTAGATAGTTAATTTAATTTTTTTGTTTTCTTAATTTTTCATATATTCTTCATTCATTTCTGTTTTCATGTTTCTTTTTGTTTTTATCACTGTATATTTATAAATATAACGTTCTATTTTAATATTTCGCTTGTTATTGACACTTAAAATTACACCTAAAATTTACATTAAATCTATAAGGAAAGTAGACATTTATTTGATTATTTATGAATAATAATATCTTCATAATTATCCCTGGTTTCTAAAGTGAGTCCTTGTTCATTTGCTAAATGAAGCAAGCAAATAAAACAAAAACTTGTAGATAAATCTTTTTTGACATTGTTAGTATATTTTGAAGACATAATTTCAACGACTTTTGTAAATTTCATTGAATCAATTTCAGCTCCAATATCAACATCAGAGATTAAAGTATCAGATGCTTTACCAGCATTATATGAAGCATCATCTTCATCACCCTTATCATCGTAATTCCCTTCTTCTTCGAAATGTGATGCCAAACGTTTTTTTTTGTGTGTTGAAATTTCTTCAATTGAAGACCAAATGTTTTGTTTTAATAACTTGATATCAACTTTTTTAGATCTTCGGGCATATGAAAGCATATCTACTCTATTATGTGGTTGAGACTGAGATTGTGATTGTGATTGTGATTGTGATTGTGATTGTGATTGTGAACCTACTTGTGATATTGGCACATCAAATCCTTCAGCACCATTTGCGTCAAATTCATCAAATTCATTATTATAGTCATTATTAAAGGAGGATTTTGGATCATCAAGTTCACTTAAAATTGAATTATCATGAGTATTTGCTTTATAAGTTTCTGCAAAATAATCTTCATTTGCGGGTATATTATTAATTTCTTCTCTATGTTTATGATTCAGTTTTCTTCTTGAAAGAATGATTGTATTTGATAATTGCGTTGGTTTTAATGAAAGAAAAGCCAAGTTTTTAACTGTAAATGAAGTATCATTGACCATCAAATTTCTACCTGCTTTCCTGTCTTTTTCGCCTAACAATATCTTTGAAAGATAATCAGCTGTTTCAAAAACTCTCTCTTCTTCGTTTTCATCGTCAGACATGAAGTCAATATGAAACAATTTTTTGTATTGTTTTTTCTTTTCATGTTTCCTGCTCGGGTTGTTTTGTTCATTAGACTGATTATTTAAAAGTGCAAAATTCAAATTACGTTCATAATTAACTGATTTTTTGAGTCTTGAAATTTTCCAATAAACAGAAGACCTTGTACCAATTTCATTAAACATATTTAGTCGTTCCAAATCAAAACTAGTTAACTTAGACATGAATATATTATCTGCCTGTGGCGTGGGATTTGGCTCAAAGTTAGTTGTTTCATCAAATAAGTTTGGTAATAAGTCTGATTCATTTTCTTCTCCATAATCTTGGTCTCCTATTATTGAAAATTGTGTACGTTTTGAAACATTAGATGCGATATCGTCTTTATGGAAAGAATTTCCATCAATACTATTGATATCATAGTCAAATCCAAAATTATCATAATTATTATCATAACCATCCATTATATGGTCACCATCGTTATCGACATTCTCTTTGGACAGTGTCTGCATTATATTTAGTTCAATGTCAGACACATCAATTTTATCGAGCTCTTCTAATACACTTCCTGGATCACCATTACCATTTGAAACACTTTCTAGCTTTGATAAAGATGGACAAGTACTTAAATTGTCACTAATTAAATCAAAGGAAACAAACTTTTTCAAACCTTGAAAAAAAAACTTGTCTGAATTATCATATGTTAGGGACAAAGGTGTCGGGTCCAATTGGTTAATACTTTTCGTATCAGCTTCTTCATCATCAGAATCATCAGAGTTATTAGTTTTATTATTAGATTCATCATTTTCAACATCAAAAATAATTTTACCATCATTTGAAATTCTTAAAATATTATTCAATAAACCTTTTGCACCTCCTTCATCAAACACAGTCAACGCATTTTTGAAAACGGGATCCACCTTAATTGGTTTATTAGAATCTTTTATTTTAATTGAATCAAAAGAATCTAATAGATTTGATTTTTCCCTTAACTTTCGTATTTTAGTTCTTCCATTTCTGCTTGCGTCAGTGACATCATCGTCGAGTTCATCTTCTTGATCCTCAGAATCTTCACCATCATTTCCTTCCTCTTCATTACCATCTCTTTCATTAGTTCCAGTATTATTGTTATTGTTATTGGTAACACCTTCTGCAGCTCTTATTTTCGTCTGTTTCTTTGACTGTATATTTAAAGTTGATAGTAATGCACCCGTATCCTTTACGGCTGAATCAACTCTTTGAGAGTAAATTTTCATACAACCATCTAATGCGGTTGATGCACGTTGAAAATTAACACCATCTCCTTCTCTTAGAAGAGAAAAATCATGAAAGTAATCAATTAGTGCAAAATTCCATGAATTATCAGTATTAATCTTATTATCAGTTGCCATTCTAAGCCAAAATTCAAAGTTTTCATTGGAAACAGGGACAATCACATTATCTGGATCATCAAATGGTTGTCGAGAAGACATTATGTCGTGTATATGGGTATCCTGAGGGTGTTTATAGTGTAGATCAAGAGCCTTCCCTAGGTAAAACGAACAAAACTCTAAAAGTAAACAAAGAATTCATGCTGTAAATTATAAAAAAATGGACATGTACCGAAAACGCATCAATCCTGATTTGGAAATCCAGTGTGATGGCTCTCCCTTCCCTCTTCAGATCTTGAGATGGCAAAATTACTGTACAGTAAGAATGCTCAGTCCCTTTACTGATCTTTGTGTGTTGGTTTTTTTGGATTAGTTAGTAAGAATGGACAGAAAAGGATTGGAAATAGCCAAGTTTTTGTTAGACTGGCATTACCTGCTTACTGAACCACCCGTAAATGGATCCATTCCTGAAATATACTTCTGTTTTGTGTGCTCCGTATACAGTAAGGGTAAAGACAAGGTTTCATGGTTGCAATTCATAAAGTACCTGAGAATCATTAATAAAATGTGCAACGGCAACACTCTTGTCTGTGTTCCAAATAATGCGTTAGATAAACATTATGATGATCCATTTCGTTGTTTTGACAGAATCGATTTTATTAATAGATTATCTTTGGCGTTATTGTTAAGAACGTCACAATCTTTAAATTACAATACAAATTATATATCTCCTCCTTCATCTGCAGGTTCTGATTCGGCTAATAATAGAGCAGTGTCGCCTGAGTTTGATAATAACAACTCAGCTTCTAATGAATTAAGATCTCCAGCTTCTTCAATTACCAGATCAATTAAGACACGATCATCATCGTTATCACCTATATCATCACCATCATCTTCAATCAGTGAAAATGAAACATCATTAATTATAGATAATATTGAATTTGAATATAAACGTAAAAGTGTTGAAGAAATTAAAGATCTTGAAATTCCACATAATAAAGAAGAAAAACTAAAATTTGTTTTGGATTTAATTGAAGGTGAAAAACCTCAAGTCTCAGAAAATGATATTTATCCGATTAAAGTGATCACAAATAAAAAATTGATTCCAAGAGATATCAATGATACATATACGTTAACAACAAGATCAAATCGACTAGAGCAGTTAGATTATCTATTATCAACGCCTTGTTCATCACATAGTTTACAAAGAGAAAGAGCAAGATTAAGAACCAGAGTTCAACCATTTTTTGATTGTTGTGAAGATGAAGATCATGCGACAATGTTAGGATCATTAATTTCTTTCGACAAGAATACAAGTTATTGTAAGTTAAATGAAGATAAAATGAGAAAAATGATTTATGAAAATAATAGATACAACTCTGGTAGTAATAAATTTCAATCCCTATATAAATGTGTTGAAAACAAACTTCATTTCATACCAATTATTCAGTCACAAACAGACTTTAAATTAGGGGATTGTTCGTATTTAGATACATGTCATAAGATGTCAGCATGTAGATATATTCATTATGGACAATTGATGCCATTGAAATTTAATGAAAAGAAAAATAAACCCAACAGCACAGAGTTTGATAAAGAATTATTTGAGATTAATGAAAATATCAGGATTTGGGATTTCACAAGAGGTGAATCAACGTGTAATTATCTAAAATGCGAATTACCAGCACAATGGATTAATTGTGATTTAATGAAAATTGATTTTGACGTTTTCGGGAATGATTTCGGAGTTGTGATTGCGGATCCAAGTTGGACAATTCATATGAATTTGAATTATAGTTCACTGAAAGATGATGAATTACTTGGATTAAGAATGGATAAATTACAAAGAGAAGGATTATTTCTTTTATGGGTTACAGGACGTACAATTGAAACAGGCCGTGAATTTCTTAGTAAATGGGGATATAAAGTTATTAATCAAATTACATGGATCAAAACCAGTCAATTGGTGCGTACTATAAGTACAGGGCGTACGGGTCATTGGCTTAATCATTCTAAGGAGCATTTACTTGTTGGTATGAAAGGAGATGTTAAATGGTTGAATAAAGGTATAGATGCACAAATTCTGATCTCGAGCACTCGTGAAACATCACGTAAACCAGATGAGATCTACGGGATTGTGGACAGACTGGTTTGTCAGGGCGTGAAAAAGCTGGAGATCTTTGGAAGACAACACAACACTAGGTCTGGCTGGCTTACAGTGGGTAACCAACTAGACGGAGTTCGGATTGTAGAAAGTGCACTTGCTGAAAGGTATGTCAAATACAAAAACATGGAGGGAGCGTAATGGGTGAGACGGTCGACGCGCGACGGACTGGCCAATAAGATGGCGCAATTTTGTTTTTTCATTTTCCATTTCTCAAGTGGTGAGGTTTTCGTTTTAACATGATAGAAGAGGTCTTTGCTAAAAGAGTTGTATAGTTTGCATTTCATGTTTTTGTTTTTTGTTTATTTTCTTTAAGTATATATCCCCCAATCATAATGTTCAGAACCGTCGCAAAGAACCAATCTAAGGTCATTGGTAGAAGATTTCAATCCAATCTTGATAAATTAGCATACACTCCAGACCCAGCAAAGGGTGCAGAATTCAAAGCACATATTGATGCAGTTGAAAAGCATGCAAATGGTTCATCTTCAAACTGGAAGAAAGTTTCCTTCTTCTTAGCAGCTCCAATTATTGCTATTACTGCAGTTAACACTTGGTTTGTTGAAGCTGAACATGCAGAACACAGAGAACACACTAAACATTTATCTGACGAAGAATGGCCAGTTCCAGCATACCCATACTTAAATATGAGAAGAGTTGACTTCTTCTGGGGTGATGGTAACAAGACCCTTTTCTGGAACTCCGACTGTAACAGAGTTATTAAATAATTTTGAAAATTCATTATCAAAATCAGCACTTTTCACAACTATATTTAAACAACATTAAAACTATCAAATTATTATTACTAATATTAATTAAATAATCAAATAAAAACCGAGACTAGATTAAATCTAGGATAGGACAACTTATTTACTTATTTATTTATTTATATTTTTTATATTATACTTTTATAAATCATAAATTTTACTTCTTTATTAAATTAATTCTAGCTAAATTAACATTATTATTATTATTAGTGTTATTAATGATTATAAAATTATAGTGTAGTAACATAATAAAAAGCGTTACAAAAATAAAGACTAATATATAAGAACTGGAAATAGAACTGGAAGTAGAACTGGAAGTAGAATAAAAAATGATTATGAGATGAGTGATAAAATACTTAGTATAGATTTATGGTTTAAATTTATGATTTATGATTTATATTTATTGTTTTCCTACTATCTTTATAATGCAGAAAATATATAAAGATTATTAGTTGCAGCAATAGCAACTGAATTTTCAGTTGGATGCCAACTTAAATGTAATATTGATTTCTTAAAATCAATTGAATCAGGATCAAATTTATTCAACATTGATAAATTCTTACGTTTATTATTATTGGACTTTTTAATTTTAAATGCTGATTTATCAGCTTGTAAAGTAATTTCCTTTTCATTTTCCTGTTCTGTAGCTGAACATTCGGGGCTAACGGAATTTTGGTAAATCATGAAGTTATTATTATATGAACCTGTCATAACAGATTTTGAGTCACCACTAAACTGAACTTCAAATTTATCAAATATTGCATCATTTTCATAAGTATCACATAATCTTTCTCTTAATTGCTCATGGATATTAATTGTTTTAATAGGTTCAGTTTCCATATTGATATCCCAAATTTTAACCGTCATATAATCTCTACTTGCAATATATCTACCATTTGATGAAAATTTAACATCTGAAATTGACGATGTAATTTCTGTGAAAAAATTATGATTCGATGGGTCCATATATTCTTCAAAAATCTTGGAGTGGTTATCACATAACGAGTTCATTCTCATATCATTCAATTTGATCATACCTTTAGATGAAGAATACATAAATAAATTGCAATCCAACGGATGAAATTCTGCACTCGTGATAACTTCTGTTAATTCTTCCATATTAGTTGGTTTAATATCAACTATGTTAAAACTTTGATCTTCAATACCTAAATTCCATAAATTGATTCTTAAATCATCACTTGATATAAAAGTTTCCTGATCTGAGTTTACACTAATGGAATTAATATGATAGGCGTGGGCATTTGCAAATATTTTCTTTGGTTGGGCTGCCGTTATTGTATCATGATATGTAAGTTTTGGTAGTTTTATATCGGCCATGACAGAACTATTCTTATTTATCAAGTTTGTAACTAAATTTGGATTTGTTTGAAATGATGATAGTTGATTAGAAATATTAACTGTAGATTTGGGGTCATTTAAAGATGGGTTTGGATTTACATTATTGTTTTCTGAAACAATTTTAATTTGTTTTTCAAACACTTTCCATAACTTAATTGTTTTATCGTTTGTTGATAATAAAAACTTTGACTGATTAAATCTTTTTAGCCATTTGATTTTATTTATTTTTTCTTCAATTTCTAATGACTTTAAATAATCAAATTCTGCATCATGACTCTGAAATTCAGTATAAAACCTGTATTCACAATTTTTCTTGGTATCATTTCTTTCAAATAAAACAACTCTACCGCCTCTATCACCGGTTGCTAAGAATTCACCGGTATGATCAAACTCAACAGTCGAAATTATATCAGCTTCAGTTATATTTTCTATATCACCTTTATCACCAAAACATTGACTAAATTTCCAATTAGGTTCCTCCATATTATTGAACGATTGAGCAATTGTATGTGTGACTGTAGTACACTGTAATTACTAAGAAAGAATAAATATCATGTCCACAAATTAGCAGCATGCTCTATTATGTAAATTCATAATTTAGCATTTACAGGACTCGGCGAGAAACATTTTCTCCCCCCATTTTCTCATTTTGTAAATTATTTGACGAAGGAAACGAAATAACCAATTATCAACAATAAAGAAACGTTCTACAGAGGATTAATATTATATAATGACAATAGTAATAGGTTATGTTTATTTTATTAAACTAGTATAGATAGACATTTAGTTAGATACACAAGATTTAAGCTTTCTTTGCTGCATCAGCTGGAGAGACTCTCTTTGCGTTTTGGTTGAATCTTTGTCTAACAGGTGGAGTTCTAATCTTTCTGTCAGTTCTTGATCTAACTCTAACAATTCTTGAGTGGATTGCACATGAAATACAGTAGTGTAATTTGTTAAACATCTTTGGGATTGGATATTCATCATAGACTGAAGCTTCAGAAATATCTCTGACAGCTGCTGCTTCAACCATGTTTCTGACAGTCATTCTCTTGATTGCCTTATCCTTTGGAACACATCTTGAACAGTTAACACATCTAACTGGCTTGACGTGACCTCTACCGTTCTTGTTTCTACCGTTTGCAGCTCTCTTCTTTGGCATATTCTATAATAAAATTTAATAATAATATTTTAATGTTAGTATTTTGCTTCATCAAATGGAGAATCCTACAAAATAGTGTTGCAATAAGTATTATTTGAGTTTGTAATTATACAATTATGTTCTTGAAACTTTTCAAAATTTCACAAATTGATCATTCTGCTCCTAAGACCAAATACTAATGTTTAAACAAGACTTTTTAATGTAACATATTTCTAATTTAAGTAATAATCACTTCATAAACAGTTTATATATTTAATATTTCATAAATATGATTCATTAACAAAAATTGATAATATTATTCAAAATGGAATATTCAGGGTGTAAATAAATTCAATAGTGTACATATTGCAATAATAACCAGATGTAGCATGGAGTCGTGTGTGTACATACGTTTCTGTGTGGTTAGTAACAATTCCTTCTGCTTGTGTATCAAAGGCCAGCTTGAATGAAGAAACGATATTTTTCACACGCTCACCGCTGTGTCTAGCAGTCTGAGAGGTAGAATGCATTAGGAAGACGCGCACAAAAACAAAAGGAGACAAAACACAGTCACGCTCTCACCTTACGTAAGAAACATGTTTTCAAACCCTTCTTTGTTTCACGTGCTACACCCTAAACATTTTTCCATCCGTGCACCTGTGCTTGAATTTTGCTTCAGCCAATAAGAATCCGCGCTTCAGAAACAACGGCAAATCATCTGACAAATTGTAAGTTTTTGCGATATGCTTACGTAAAATACCCATTTTCTCACTGTAGAGATTCCATCGACTGTAAATCTGAACAACAACTCGAACACTTCTTCATAGGTTCTTTGCTCTATCGACAAAACTCACACGTTCACTGCACAATTAACGTACGTATACCTGCTATATTACTTACATCTTTATATTGAAAGAGATTTTAAACTTTGAAAACTATTATTTTGACCACTAATTTTACCTTTTGCAACACGAATATTAAAAATTCTATTACACAATGCAAAATATAAAAAATTTAACTTGACTTCAGTCAACTTGATTCAGTTTAATTTTTTTTATGTATTTAATCTATTATATTTTGCAATTGCCACTTACCTGATTCTTATCATATTCCAATAGACTAGTATCAAAAACCCAATTTCAACATGTTTTAAAAATGAGATAAAAATATAATTGAGTGCATTTCATTTTGATGGTTATACCAATTTTATGGTCTATAGAAACGATTAATATAAATTTATCATTCAATTGTATGATACACAAGTAAAGAACTAAAGAATTCATGTTATTTAGTGATGTTATTTATCAAGTAAATCGCGTTCTATTAAACAACGTTATATTGTGTTATTATTGTGATTATTTGTTATCTGTTGTTAATAGTATTCTCATTCCCGCTAGGAGATTATTTTCCTTATTAGAAGTTTGCAATCATCTTGTCCTCTTCCTTTAAACAAAATACTAACATTCTATGACACCTTTAAATTTTTAATCTTACTGCAGAATGTTCAGACAATCTCTTAGACTTGCTAGATCAACTAGATTTTTTTCAACTTCTACACTTGTTAGAAACTCAACCCCAAAAGAATTCAAAACCGCAAAATCTTTATCCGAAGTTAAAACTAAATTCGATTTAATCGGTGAAGGTGCAAAGGTTGGTGAAGTTCCAACTGATATTGAACAAGCAACTGGTTTAGAAAGATTTGAATTATTAGGTAAATTAGAAGGTATTGAAGTTTTTGAAACCGAACCATTAGATGCATCTAGAACAGGTACTATGGCTGACCCAGTTCTTATTGACTCCTATGATGATTACAGATATGTTGGTTGTACTGGTTCTCCAGCAGGTTCCCACGTTGTTATGTGGTTAAAGCCAACTACTGAAAAGGTTGCAAGATGTTGGGAATGTGGTTCCGTTTACAAGATTAACTACTTAGGTACTGGTGAATCTCATCATTAAATTTAGTATTTAATTACAAAAATATAAACTTAATCTCTTCTACTCCTTTATTTCTAATATTTTGTTATAAATTTATAAATTATATTTATCTATCATTTATCATTACTATTCTTTTATTTATTAAATATCCCTATAATAATTTATACGAAATGGTCCTCTTTTTAATAGGTCCCTCTAAATAAGAAAAAGGAAATAAAAATTCATGTGAAGTAATAACGGAATTTTTTTATCGGTTAGTGCCGGTAAACCTCGGTTATTGATTTTCAATCTAACTCAGATACTTATCTTCCCATATTTCCTTGGTAGATTTCTATTCACTAACCTAAAAAATTAAGAAAAATAGCTTAAAATATTAAGCCAAATCTCTTCCACAATGTAGTACTCTTACCTTTAAAAAAATGAAAAGAATAAACCAAATAAAGCAAGAAATATCATCGAACTCTGTTAGAAACGGTTATCTCGGCATACAATTTATTTTTGATAGAGAACAATTTTCTAACCGTTTACTTGTTAAAAGTTTTCAGTTTACTAAAGCAGAAATATTATAAATAGTTGGATATATACCATAAAATCTGGCATTTTTTAAATGTTATTTTATATAGAAACTTATATATATATATACGAATACTTTATATACTTTTATTTTTATTTTTTCTTTCCATCCAATAAATTCATTTCAAAGAATATATAACGAGATATCTAATTAAAAATGTCAAGACCTATAATTATCACACTCTTTCCTATGCAAAAGACTATTCCAAGTTATAAGTATTTAATCGAAAATTTTGAATTGGTAAACTATAACTTATCAACAGAGGAACAACTGGCAAAGGATATGCAACAAGAACCATATAAATCCGCAGTAGCAATTTTTGGCGGATTTCAAGGATTTTATGGAATTAAAGGATTACACGATAAAAAAGCAATCGATTCATTACCACCAAATTTGAAAATTATTGGTGTATGTAGTGCAGGTTATGATGGATATGATTTGGATTACTTGAGAAAAAAAGGTATAAATATTTGTAATGTTCCAGTTGATGATAATGCTGCGATGGATGTTGCAGATGTTGCATTATGGCACGTTTTATCAGGTGTGAGAAAGTTTTCGAATTGGAACAATAAGATTCATAATGGTGCTGATCAATGTGATTATAAACATACCCATTTACTTCGTCATACTGTTAGAAACAATTATGTTGAACCTGAAAAACAGGAATCAGGTTTTCCATTAGGTCATATTTACCATGGAAAACCTGTTAGAAGAGCAAGTCGTAAAAAATGTGTTGTTTTTGGATATGGACTCATCGGTAAACTGGTTGTTGAAAGAATGCTAACAATCGGAATGAATGTCCATGTCCTAGTTAGAGATCCTTCAAAATATACAAATACTGATCAAAACATCACGCTGCTTTCATCCACATCACAACAAGAACTGGATAATGCAACTAAAGTTGCTGATGTATTGGTAATCTGTCTGCCAGGCGGTGCAGCCACAAGACATATTGTCAACTCACATATCTTACACAACATCAACGATCATGCAATAATTGTTAACGTTGGACGTGGCTCATGTATAGACATGGACGCATTAAAGGTGGCCATCGAAACAGGTAAAGTTTCACATATCGGGCTGGATGTTTTCCCTAACGAACCAACAATCGAAAAATATTGGCTTGACGAAAAATCAATTAACCAAAAATCAAATCCATTCTATACTGGTTCATTTACACCACATTTAGGCAGTGCAACTTTAGATACTTTGGAGTATGCTGAAGAAGAATGTATTTCAAATATAATTAACGCTATTGAAAGGGATCAAATAATCAATGTTGTTAACTAATTAAAATTGGGTTTTTTATGTAAAAGTTTATATATGGTGTATAGCCAATATTAAATTATTGTGGTTTATACTAATATGCTTCATTATTCGTCATAAAAAAAACGATTTTTTTAAAACTCAAAATTAAATTTGAAGCCAGACCTATCATAAACATTTATTGGGAGAATTTATTACGTGTCTTGTTCATTTAGATAATTGATAGGTAGATGAAGTAACAGTTGTCCTTGGATAAGATTGGAAAAAAAAATACGTTAAAGATAAAACTTGGGAGTTCTCCAATCTTAAATATAAACTAAACTTTTTTTTTATCTTCAATGATTTGGTTCGTGTAAAGATTCTTGGATTAAATCACAAAGATCATAAACGTAAAAGAAAGGACAAACTGACACCTTAAATATGAATCTTAATTTCAGTTTATATCTTTTCTCATCCATCGTTTGAAGATCAAATCCATAATCATGAAAAACTATGCTCATAATATACTAATTGTGCCTTGTCAATGAGTTGATCTGAAGCAGTTTCCAATTATCTGAAGTTCCAATTGCCGTACTTACACAACAATCTGTCCACCGGCAACACTAAACTTATTCACAAGTGAGGAACTATATCTAAGAATTTGCCAAGTACTCTATATCGGTTTTCAGTCAACCGTGCAATGGTAATGTCTACGATTTTCTGGTAGATGAACATAGTTTCCAATATTCAGTTTCCTTATCATGAGATGTGAGTGAGCCTTGATTGCTGAAATATTCATCCTAGTACCCCGCGTCTCAACAACCGATGTCTTTCTCAAAAAGTTTGAAATTTCCACTTGGTTTATCATTTCCCATCTCCTTGATTGTCTAACAACATCAGTGATTACAACCAAATAGGATCATACAGGGATCATGACCAAACCAATGATTATTATATTAGCTCCGATGCAAAAGACTATTCCAAGTTATAAGTATTTAATCGAAAATTTTGAATTGGTAAACTATAACTTATCAACAGAGGAACAACTTGCAAAGGATATGCAACAAGAACCATATAAATCCGCAATAGCAATTTTTGGTGGATTTCCAGCATTTCATAAAATTGGTGGATTACATGATAGAGAAATAATTGATTCACTACCACCAAATTTGAAAATTATTGGTTTATGTAGTGCAGGTTATGATGGATACGATTTGGAGTATCTTCAATCAAAAGCTATTAGTATTTGTAATGTCCCAGTTGATGGACATGTTGGTATGGATGTTGCAGATTGTGCATTATGGCATGTTTTATCTGGACTAAGAAAGTTTACAAGTTGGAATAATAGAATTCAAAATTCAGTTCATGATCAAAATACTTTAAAGAATAGAGACTTTGTTAGAAATGAGTTTGTTAGTCCTGAAAAACGTGAAGCTGGTTTTGCATTTGGTCATATGTTTCATGGACAACCAATTAGAAAATCTGGACATAGAAAATGTGTAGTTTTTGGATATGGACTCATCGGTAAACTGGTTGTTGAAAGAATGCTAACAATCGGAATGAATGTCCATGTCCTAGTTAGAGATCCTTCAAAATATACAAATACTGATCAAAACATCACGCTGCTTTCATCCACATCACAACAAGAACTGGATAATGCAACTAAAGTTGCTGATGTATTGGTAATCTGTCTGCCAGGCGGTGCAGCCACAAGACATATTGTCAACTCACATATCTTACACAACATCAACGATCATGCAATAATTGTTAACGTTGGACGTGGCTCATGTATAGACATGGACGCATTAAAGGTGGCCATCGAAACAGGTAAAGTTTCACATATCGGGCTGGATGTTTTCCCTAACGAACCAACAATCGAAAAATATTGGCTTGACGAAAAATCAATTAACCAAAAATCAAATCCATTCTATACTGGTTCATTTACACCACATTTAGGCAGTGCAACTTTAGATACTTTGGAGTATGCTGAAGAAGAATGTATTTCAAATATAATTAACGCTGTTGAAAAGGGTGAGATTAAAAATGCTGTTAATTAGAATAACTAACTAGATATTTCTTTGTTTATAGATTTCAATAGATTTTTATAATCATGATAGATTTTTTCCCATGTAATGATACTCTCGAGACAAGTTCTGCTTGCAAATTTCAATTCATTTTCATATTTTTTCTTCCGATAATCAAAACCTGTTAATAAAGAATCAAAAATTTCAGTAATTTGAGAATTACAATTTGTTAAGCTTTCTTGTTTAATTTTTTCCATTAACCAATCTGAATTTTCATCTAATAACCATGGTTTATTTAATGGCCAATCACTCCAATGAATATAACAAGCATTTTCTAAAATTTTCAAACTATCCCAACCAAATCTTTCAACTCCCATACCTGAACCAATTTCATCATTTCTATTTAAACTATTAGGTTTATCATCATCACCGATATCTAAAACATTTAATTCTTCGACATCAATTGCATTACCCTCATAATTAAATCTCCAAGACCAATCCCAATATGGTACTTCTGGGTAAACATCCAAAACATCTTCTAAGTTTTTATAATTTTTACCGTCTTTTAAAATTCTTTGTACACTTAAAGTTGGCAATTTATTTGATAAGTAAGATAAATCTGATGGTGCAGCCAAATAAGCTTGATGTTCAAAAATTGAATGTTTAAATTCCCCTGATAATAAAGCGTATGGATAATGAGGTAAAATTAGTAAAGACGGAATAATGTTAGATTTTAAGAAAAGATTTGTTTTATCATTTTTATTTTGTATGTTATTCTTAATATAATAGTTATTATTATCTAAATCACATAAATTCCATACGTTATTGATAATTTCCATATCATATTCATTTGCCTTTTTATTCTTAACATTCTTCAAAATCCATTGGAAAACATTTGAATCAGGAGTTATTAACATTATATAACTTGCTAGTTTTAAATTTGGAAATTTATCGATTGTAAACTCAATTGAAGGCAATAGATTATAAGTTGAATAAAAATATTTTAAATCGAAATCTAGTTCATCTTCAATTTTCTTTTTGTACAAATCTTGAATATTTAAAGCATATTCAAAAGGTGTAGGTAAGGAATCTTCATCGTCATTTAAACTCATGAAATTTGAATTTTCTGGGCTAACAGCTTTAAACTTTAAGCTATCTTTTAAATCAATGTAATTCAAAGGTAGTGCTAATAAGGCTGGTGGTAATAAAAATAGTTGATCCATTTTTTTGAGTATGATTGAATCAGCGTCGAGAAATAAAACTCTGTCATATTCAACTTGATTAAATGAATGTAATTTATTGAAAGACTCCGCCCAAGTTTTAGAATCATTTTCAAAATTCGATCTAATTACATCAACTTTTTTTATATTAACATTATATTTATTAATTAATAAACTGGTCAATTTTTTCGAATCTTTCTCATTTTCATAATCAAACGAACATAAAATCTGAATTTTGGCCAAGGTTCCAAGATTTATTAGTTGTTTTACATTAATTAAAATAGGAATTAAATTGATATGAGCAGTTGCATAAAACACATATGCAAATTTATCCCAATCAATTAAATCTGGCTTTTCAATCATCATTGAGTTATAGTTTTGCATAATCGTTTCTGCCGGAATATACCTTATAGATTTAGTGTCAAATAACACTTTATCTAGTATACCCTTATGATCTTCACCATTAGAAGTCATAGGGGATTTAGATGCCGATGGCGATGATATACCATTTACTTGATCTTGTTCGTGTATATAAATTAGAGAATTTCTAGATTGTGATTTAACGGCAAAGATATATATAACACACAATAAAAATACACTCAAAAGTATTAACCGCTGTATCCTTTTAGTTATCACCATTTGATCGAGATGATATGAATGTGATGATTGACGCAAATAAAATCTATTTCAGGATTCAAAAAAAGAGAAAAATCCCATATAACTGAAGTTGCTGATTTGAGAATTCAATTATTCAGATCAAAAAATACATGTTAAGTATTACTATCAGAGTAAAAAACGAAAAAAAAACGAAAAAAAAAAAAAACCTGAATGTCTCAATAAGGAAATCGTAGCCGACATTGTGACAATAAGTATGTTGTAGTTACATAAACCGTAGAATTACAAATGCTTACCCAATTACAGAACGTATGAAACGGTATAGAAGCCAATATTAAATAAAAAGACGACACCGTTCACCCTGGTATGTTATTTGTGATTTATCAGTGTCCAACTCACAACAAAGGGTTGATGAGCCGATCCTAGTCAGGGTAGTATTTGACATTACGAACGAAGAAGTTGCAAAAAAGGAAACAAGTTGGAAAAACTCGTAAAAAAACAACCCAATCTTACGTAAGCAGCACCTGCACGTTGCCACGTCACGTGCCACGTCACGTGCCCACTAACACCGCCCCTAACGCCGGCCGGGGCCAGGGCCGGATCCGGCGAAACGAGAAACGGGGCTGTCGGAGAAATCGCGTGTGGGTTGCGGATCACAAATCAGCCACATCCGGACCGCGCCTAAACAGAACAGCACCCTGCGTTCATCCGAGTTGCCGAGCTATTTGCAACGCTCGATGTCCGACAGAAAGAATCTAGCACGGGGCCATGCGGGGGAGGTGGTGGTCGGGGGGGGGAAGAGAGGGGGGGTTCAAAGAGCCTAACCGTGTGTTGGAAAATGGTGGTGGCGGGCTCAATCTTGCAACACATCGTGCCTCCCATTACCAAGGGCTAAGCAAACCACTGTGACACCCACCACACTTGCATTATCGCCAGCTTAAATCCACAGCTGACAAACTGCACCCCGAGAACTGCGCAGATAAAACAAAGTAAGGCTTATTAATTCCTCAACAGTGAGAAATTTTCACACCGATGAGTATTAAAGAATTATTAATCATTAATTGTGACACTGCACACATCCCTCGCTCCGATAAGAACTAGACTTACTGTATGAGTCAATGCGTTTGCACCGTATTTTGCATAAATAGTGGGCACTCCCCCAATTTTCTCGATTTGAGACCCAGATCTGTCGACCTTTTTTTTTCTTGTTTCCCATCACATCATTATTAGAATGAAGCAAGCAATCAGACAACAATCCCAACATATCTCTTCCCTTATGAAGTCTCAACAACAACAAGTCTCTGCATGCACTGCCTGCGATTCAACTACCGAGTTAAACAGTGAAAGAATTTTCAATCAAATTCACAGATCTTTCAGATTGTCGAACACAAACTACCAACAGATTCCAAAACGTACTATCAGTATAGACTATAAATCACCTGCCCAAATTGAAAGAATGAAATACTATTCTTCCTACAGCTCAACTTCTGTTGCTTAATTCAAATAATAAGTGTGGATACTTAATTTACTTCTCTCTTTCATTCATTATTATCTTTTATTTAATACCCCTTGACAATTCGTTATGGAACGTTATTGCACTTATTATTATATTTTATCAGCCTCGCAGGTTATCGGTGTTTTGATTCTTTGATTAATACTATTCAATTTTTTAGTTTATCTTTTTCTTTTGATCCTATTCAAATTTTTTTCTAATTTTTTCAGTTTTTTTTTTTTTTTTTTTAAAAAAAAAACCTTTTTTATAGTTCTCTAATTCTAATATATTTACTTTACTTTAATATAAATTACTATGAGCGATTGTACTTTGTATTGTGTGGTTTTTTTTATGTTTTCTGTTTTATGTTTTATATTTAATTTGTTATTTTTTATTTTAGTATGAATAAATAGAATATAAATAGTATCTGTATGTAAGTGATATAAAATGATAAGAGGATTGAAAGAAAGAATAAAAGAAAGAAATTTAACTAAAATTTAGAATTCCCGATTCCTTATAAATCACTTCTGGTAATTTTTGAAACATCTAATGGTTCTTCAGTTAAGGTTTTTGGACCTTTAAATGGTTCACAAGATTCTCTTCTCTTTGTACCTGGAGTTGGGATTTTACCATTTTGGAAACCTTCTAAAATTTCAACAACTTCTTCCTTTGTTTGTAAATCTTCATAATAATCATCATTTATTTGTAACATTGGTGCGTTGGAACATGCACCTAAACATTCAACTTCTTCTAATGAGAAAAGTCCATCTTTGGAAACTTGTCCTGGTTTTAAATTTAATTTTTCCATGACTGTTTCCATAACTTGATCGGAATTACATAATTGACATGGTGTTGTTGTACATACCTGGACATGATATTTACCAACCGGTTTTCTTTGATACATGGTATAAAATGTGGCAACTTCATAAACTCTCATTGGTGGCATATCTAATTTTTTTGCAACATAATTCATTGCAGAAATTGATGTAAAGCCAATTTGTCTTTGAGCTAGATCTAATAATGGCATACATGCACCTTTCTTATATTGTGGTGGATATTTCTTAATTATTTCTTCAGCTCTTTTCATATTTTCTGGTGTAAATTCAAATGGAATCTCTGGGTTGTTTTCTTTGGTATCATTATGAACAGCTATAATATGACTTGATCTAATAAATGATGATGATGATGGTGATGCAAGTAATCTTCTAGTGTTGTTTCTGACAGCTGCGGCAAACATGTTGTATGGCGTATGGAAATACTGTTTTTATTTGTTGTCGTTGAACTTCATAACTGTTACAATTCCAAATTCATGTAGCTTGTTCCCCTCAGCACTTTCTGTTTTCGCTGCTGTTCGACGAATGAGAAAGTTTTCATTAATAAAGAATTCAGAAAATAAAAATCGAAAAGGTGGAAATTAATGAATATAGAAACATCTTTGCACCGGATACGACAATTACTCATGTAACAATCGAACTATGCTTTCTTTTTTTATTACTTTTGACTCATTTCTTTTTGATCTACTAATCTATTTGATTATATTCGTTAGTTGTTTTTCTATCCCCCCCCCCCTCCCCCCATCTACCAGTTAATAATGTCTGATTATCGTGTCAACACACGTATAGTAAAAGTTTACCATGAAGATGGTAACCATGCGTCCATTCCACCAATTTATCAATCAACTACTTTTAAAGCAGACTCCATTGATTCGTTTTCAACACAAAAATATGATTACACACGTTCAGGCAACCCAACAAGAGCTACATTACAAGAACACCTCAAATCAATTATTAATTGTGAACATGTTTTCGCAGTTAATTCAGGTATGGCATGTTTGGATGTTATTTTATCAGCATTTTTAAAACCAAATGATGAAGTAATTGCTGGTGAAGATTTATATGGTGGGTCTGATAGATTATTGCATTTTTTCGAAAAAAAGAGCAATTTAATCATTAAGCACTATGATACAACAAACTTAAAATTAATGAAAGAAAAGATCACTTCAAAAACAAAGTTGGTTTTGATTGAATCTCCAACGAATCCTTTAATTAATGTTGTTGACGTTAGAGAAATTGCAAACCATGCTCACACAGTTAATCCTGAATGTGTTGTTATTTTCGATAATACAATGATGACACCATTATTAATGTCACCACTAGATTTAGGTTGTGATGTTCATTATGAGTCTGCAACTAAATATCTGAATGGTCATCATGATATAATGGCTGGTATTTTAGCAACAAATAATGAAGAATTTGCTAAAAAAATGTTCTTCGTTATCAATGCAACAGGTTCAGGTTTAGCACCATTTGATTCGTGGTTATTAATTAGAGGCTTAAAAACTCTATCAATTAGATTAGAAAGAGGACAAGAAAATTGTTTCAAATTGGCAACTTATTTAGTTAACAAAGGTTTTAAAGTTAGATATACAGGCTTGAAATCTCATCCACAATATGAATTACATAAAAGTCAATGTAAAGGTCCAGGTGCAGTATTATCCTTTGAAACAGGTGATATTAGATTAAGTGAATCAATAATTAAATATTGTAAGATTTTTTCAACAACTGTTTCTTTTGGTTCTGTTACATCCTTAATTTCATTACCTTTAAAGATGTCTCATGCTTCAATTGATCAAGCTGTTTTAGCTGAAAGACAATTCCCTCAAGATTTGATTCGTTTATGTGTTGGTATCGAAGATATCAGAGACTTAATCGAGGATTTAGATCATGCTATAACTGCAGCTAAGAGAGATAATGCAAAACTATAATTTTATTATTATACAGTTATTTGAATATAATATATATATACATCTAAATTCTAGATGGGTATTCTAAAATATAATTTAGAACTTACTTCTGAATTTTTTAAATTAACTTTACTTTAAATTAGACCAGCTTTTTATTATTTTATTTAAGTTTAAACATTGTTAGCATAATGATAGAAATATTAGTATTATATGGAATATCACACGTTTATTTAATTATCGGAAACAGCAACATAACCAACTTAATAATGATCGAGTATTGTTTCCACCGCTATTATTATTATAATGATCATTTCGAGAAAAAGGGTTATCAGCTTCATGTGATTGAACATATCCAGTTGAATGCCTTTTATTTCCGTTATTTAAAAGTCCTGTACGTTCATTAACTAAAGAGTTTGAAACTGCACAAGTTTTAGTATTTCTTGAATTATTTACTACATTGTTAGTATAGTAATTTTGAGAATTTGGTGGTTGTACTTGATGATTTTGATTTTGTTGTTGTTGCTGTTGTTGTTGCTGTTGCTGTTGTTGATAATATTGCTTATGCTGATTTGATTGTGATTGAGATTTAGAAACATTGGTATGATTAGTATTATTAGTATTATGACGTGCACCCGATCCATAACCATTTAAATTAATTTTCTTATTTTTGTTCCAACTCCAACCTTGACCATCATTTAACTTCATCCAATCATATTCAAAAAAATTGAAATCATTATTCATTACTGAATTCACATCGGAATTGTTTGATGAAGTTTGCAATATTATTTGTTTTGATTGAACTTGGGATTTTGTAGTCATTGATGAAGATGATGAAGTAATTGGATTTGAAGGACTATGTGTGTTTTTGTCATTAGTACTATTGGTATAAATATCATCTAAAATCGAACGAAATAAATTAATATATCCAAGATAATCAGGATCTTCATCAAATTGAAGTGATCTAACTTGCCGTATATATTCAGCAACTTGTAATGGTAAACCAGAACATAATTCAGGTATTGGAATTTTTTGTTTTCTTTCACCAATCTTCTCATATTTCAATTTGTTGGTTGGTGCTTTTAATCCTTGCCATGGTAATTGACCTTTGAGAAAATAAACAAAAACGTTTCCTAAACTTTCCAAATCATCTCTTCTTGATTGTTCTCTACCTAAATGTGTGTTGATTGACATATATCTTGCAGTACCACTTAAAGATTTTCTTTCTCTATAAGGAATATGAACGTGAGTTACAGGATCTCTATACTGTTTCACCATACCATAATCCACCATATAAATTGTATTATCAGTTGGCGTTGCACCAATTAAAAAATTGTCAGGTTTAATATCTCTATAAATTAAATTATTCTCATGTAAGAATTGGATTCTTTCAATCATCTGTATTGCTAATCTTGAAACAGTTGTCACTGAAAATTTTCTACCGCACCATTCAAACAAATCTTCTAATGATGGCCCTAATAATTGAATAATTAAAATATTATAATAACCCTCTTGACCAAAAAAGTACACCTTTGGTACCCCTTGAATTGATAAATATTTATGAGCTTCTCTTTCAGGATCTTTATAATAGTGATTGACAGCAGAATTCAAAATTTTGTAAGCTCTGAATTCATCCTTTAGTTGTGGAGCCTCACTTTTCCTTGATTCAAACTTGATTGCAACTGGTTGATTAGATCGAAGAAGGTCATAGCCCTTGAAAATAATTCCAAACGATCCCTCACCAATCTTTTGAGCAATTTGATAATGTGATGCAATTATATTTCTATTTTTATTGGTATTATTATTAGATGTTGATGACGTACTTGGGTTGGTAGTACCACTAGTGGTGGTATTGGTATTGGCATTATGTGGCGTACCACTCATCATTGAACTTGTAGTACCAACTGTTGTGGATGAGAGATTATTTTGTAAATTCCTATGAGAATTCATAGTTATGGTAACAGATAGACTTCAACTTTTATTGGGTGGCTGTGTCGTGGAACTATCGATTTTTTGGAAAAATGTGATTATTAATGCAATCAAGAGAAATAAAAAAAAACTGAAACCAACAGAAATGAGTACAGGCTTGAAACAAGATTCCTAAGCCAGTTGGAAATAGAAGGGAATGGACAGAGTTGAAGAGTGGGGGAAAGAAGAAGTAAATAAACAAACAGCACAGTACTAATTAAAGTGGTTCCCGATTTTTCAGCATTTGCGATTCTCGTTGATAAAAAAAAATGAAAAGCGATTTCCCAAATTTTGAGTTTCATTTCTCCTCTGATAGACAGAACACCACACTTCATGGGGAAAGACCATGTCTTTGGCCAGGGATTTCCGTGGGCGTTTGTTGCGGAAGTCGTGGGAGCTTAGTGGCCCCTCGTCGGAGTAGTGTCCGTGGAAGGACCGTGCACAAAGTTGGCACCAGTTTATTACGATTCAGTTGTTTATGTATGTTTTTATACATGTTTTTATATACATCCGCCATGACCTATTTCTTAGCCTTCTTCTTGTTCTTCTTGTTCTTCTTCTTGTTGGTACCAGGACCGGTTTTTTTATCTGTAGTATCAGCTTCTTCGACGTCTTCGGTGGTGTCATCAGCTTCTGCAGTTTCATCAGCTTCTGTTTCCTCTGTTTCTTCAACAGTTCCAGCTGGTTCTGCTTTTGCTTCTGCTTCTGCTTCTGCTTCTGTAGCTTCTACAGTTTCTTGCTCAGGTTCTTCAGCAACTTCAGATTCAACAAGGGGTGGTGATGGTTGTTCAACAGGTGTTGGTTCAACAACTTCTTCTGCTGGTATTTGTCTTGCTAGTTCCTTTACTGATTCTTCAACATTTTGAACCGGTTCAGTGACTTCTGCTGAAACTTCAATAGTTTCTGATTTCTTTGAAGGTTCCTTAACAGGTTCAACAACTTCATGTGCTGATACTTGAACAGTTTCTTCCTTTGTTGATTTTTCAACAGTTTCGACAGGCTCAATAACAGATTCAACTTCTGATCCAACTTCTTCATCGTCTATCACAAAAGAATCGTTAGTTGCAATATTTTCTTTACTGGGTGTGAAATCCCTTTTACCCTTAACAGCATTGGGATATGCTGGGGAAATCAATGTTTCATTTGGTAAATTTTCAGTATTCGATGTTGTAGTTGTGGTTTTTGGAATTTTATCATCAATGGTGTTTTCTTCAGACTTGATGTTAAGCCCTCCAACATTTCTTTTTTTTTGAACTAATAATTCTGAATCATTTACATTAGTTTCATTAACATTGTAACTTGGATCAATTTGTTTTGCTCTTGCAATTGATTTTGCCTTTAAAACATCAAAATAGTTATAGCTCCTACCATTTGAAATGTAAATTAAATCTTCATCCTCATCAATTTCATATTTATTATTTAAAAATTCGTTTGATAAATTTGATAAAAATTCGTTAAATGAATCCGCAACAACAAACTTTGTATTATAGTCCCTACCAAAAAGAATAACCTGACCCCATTTACCTAATTCACTAGGATTAAGATCAATTGCAATATTATTGCCGACATTATCTTTGACAAACGGAATCCATAATGGATCATAGTAAATTTCATTGACGAATTTTGGTGGACAAGATTTTTGTACACCAAATGCAGAATTAATAACACTTGGTTCCTTCTTTTCAAATCTTTCATATACTCTTCTCCAAATATTAGTTTCTGCGGCAATTGTTTCCAAATCCATTAATGGGTAAGTAAAAATTAAACCACGAGTTTTACCCATACTAACTTGACCATCATGAATTTGATAAGATTCTCTAAAAGAAGATGGCAAACTAATGTCTAAATCATTTTCAAAAGCATTCAAATCATTAGCTGTGGCACCGCCTTCCATATCGTCGCCTAATTCAGGAAATTCTTTATCGAGCCAATCATCAATACTTTCCCAAATTTCTTCAACATCTCGTACAGGTTGGCCGTTTTCATAATTTCTTAATTCAATTTGTGAATCATTGTGTAATTGTGAACGCATACCTGGTCTGTAAGGAATAGCAGTATTTGATTTACTTGCACCTGCGTTATTATACATCGAGTTTGAATTATTATTGTTATTATTGTTCGATGATGTAGATGGTCTTGAATGCGCAACCAAAGAAGCAGTGGATGCATTGTTCTGAAATGATAGTTGTGACCCGTTATTTAAAGGTGTATTTGCACGGCGTGGTGACGATGAATGTTGAGCATGACTTGTGTTGTCGTTATTGTATTGAGCATAGTGATCGCTAGTGGTAACATTGTGGAAGAATTCCTTAACGTTTCTAAAAAAACTCATCGTATGATTGGTGATGACTTTTGTTTAGTTGTAGCTTATTATGTCTTGTCAGAATAAAACGAAATAATACAAAAATAAGGAGAAGCCTAAACGAAAGCTTTTTTCCTTCGTTTCTCTTGACAACAAAAAACGACAATTGTTTTTGAGCGAATCGAGATTTTCTCTTATTTCCATTTTCCATTTTTTATTTTCCACTATTTATCTCAACAACACAAAACATAAAGTGATTTTTTAAGAAAGTTTAACCATATCGAATGATTAGATCTTTATAGTTTTCTCCCCACGGATGTCTAGCATTTGTAATTTGGGTTTAAGGTATCTTTCAAATGCTTTCATGCTTTTCAAGCTTTTCATGCTTTCCGGCGTTCTGTAATTGTAGCCACTTGAATATTAATGCTCTATTTTTTTAACTTTTGTTTGTCTGATGTGATATCATGGTTATTTGATTTATTTTTATAGTATCTCTCACAATGTTGAATTTATTAACATGAACTACAACCTGCTTGGAAATTTGGTATTTATGTCTTATAATTTCCTATAGTTGTGCACCTGAAATTTCTACATAAACTGCAAAATTATTTATTAAGCCTCTTGCAATTTTTTTATAGTTCAGTAGTGTGGGTCATCATCATGACGTTTACAAAATTTGAGCAAGTGAATAATGGTAAGTTTGTTCTTTCTATTACTAGGATCAATTATAGATTAAGAAAAGGAATACAAGGACTAATGAATTGCTTACAAATTTAATTATGATGATGTTAATAATACAGAGAAAGCTGTGACAATAGACAGTTCGAATCCAAAATAGTTTTTTTCTTCTTCTTTAAAGAATTGTTCAAAATAAAATATTACAACATTACTTAGCCTATCAACTCATTTTTTTTAAGGTTGTTTTTCAAAAGGGGAAAAACTGTTGCAACCAGGAAATATATTATACTTCAGGTTGTCGCAACGTCGTTTGAGCTAACTTCCATCGACAGTAAACAAATTTCACTCTAGTTCTTATGTTTCTATATAACTTGTATAAGTTTACTTCAAAAAAAGGAATGACTGCTATTGCTAATAGCCCCCAGTTATAATTATGGATATCAGATAGCTGTAATAGATATCAAAATGTTAATTTACAGGAGAATCAACCCAAGAGGGGCGTATCACTTATGGATTCTGACTACCGCCGTTCACAATACAAAGCGGACCCAAGCTTGTACCAGTTATTCATTATAAACTGGCATAGTGAAAGAGCGCTCAAGGAATCACTAGGTTCCAACAAAAAATTAAAGAAAAATAATACTGGTTTAGAATGATACTTTTTTGAATTTGACAGTGGAGAGAAGCGTTTTAGTTTTTTAAACAGTGCTAATTTTACATTGATATGGAACCAACATCAATTTAATCAAAGTCCCTCAGAAATGATTAATTAAACTACCGATGAGAAACAATTTTTTCTTTGTTAATATGCTTCTGTTTTTAACACAAAAGACTTTGGTCATGCAATCATTTCCATTTTAGATTGTAAAAGAATATAGAAATATCAATTTACCTCATTTTTTATGAAAAAATATTCAGACAGAAAGCCAGGAAACTGGTATATCATTAAAAAATAAAATTCTCAAATTATTCTATAATTTGCTGATGCTGATGAAATGAATTAACTAGCGACAGAGGTGAAACTCATGATACCAGATATAGTAATGGTTGAGAGAAGGAAAGAAAATTTCCTGCTGATTACTAAAACTATTTTCAAACCAAATCAAAAAAAAAAAAAAAATAGGTTAAGTGAATTTTAGGTTATTATTAAGACATTAGCTGTTCCACTTTCTCCAGCGAAGAAAGATAGTAAGATAAAAATTGTGCAAAAAGTGAATCAGATGGAAAAGCAAGAATAAAAAGACAAGTGGAAATCTATTAAAGCAAACTCAATCTATAGAAATGAAAGAAATGGGTTTAAATGTAAGTGATGACACCTCAAAAGTTGTCGCATTGATGACAGACTTGGCTTGAAATTAAGTCATGAAAAATCTAAGTTAAGCTGTATTGCAATTGATAAATTTATATCAAATAAAAAAAAATACGTTAAATTCCAATCTATACATACATAGATTAAATGACCTGATTACGTAAACCTATTTGTTTCTGCATTTTTAAGTGCTCGATAAGGTACAATTTATTTAATTGCATCAAATGGTGTTAAAAAAGCACTTGTTGCATCCAAGTTGTCAAATGAATATGATTTTGGAGGTTCAAATTATATCATCATACTTTGTAAATTATTAAATGAAAAACTATCCATTTAGTACAGTTACCCAAATAACAATGATGATGATGATGATGATGATGATCATCCAAATCATCTAATTTTGGTGAATCTTTTCATATATTCTAACTTTACCTTTCCTTGGGTAATATTCAATAATTCTTCATTAATGGAAGGCTGCAAATGTAAAATTGTTAATACATTGAATATAGTACCGTTCTTTAAATTTGTGGCAGATATGTTTGAGATTGAGTTCCAAAATAACTTAGTAAAATCCTATTAGATGGTATCCCACCAGCTTTAGTGTATACTTTAGATGTTTTGCAAGTTTGATATTTAAAATTAAAAAAAAAGATTAATTCTATTAAGTAAAACCGATACCTATGAGAATACCATACAACATACCAGTTATTGAATCTATTATTACCTTTGGTAGCTGAGAAAGAACCATCAACTAAGCTAGTAATACAATCAACGAACTAAAATTCTGTTTTAATTTCAGCTTCAACGTCAATTTCATTTCAATTTCAATTTCAGTTTCGATGATAGCATTTGTTCAGCCATCTATTCTAACTTGAACTTTAACAGCTAAAATTTTTTTTCTCTAGGATTTATTAGTTATCAATCTAATAGGGCCGGTTGTAGGCGATTTAACACAACTAATATGATTAGTACAGTTTTAACATCAGCTGCCGGATTAAACTTGAATGTCAATAATTACAATGCCAACGGAGTTCATGCTAACTACAATAGTACTAGCCTAATGATAGATATACTGATAAGCGAAATCGATGTAGATAGTTTGAACATGATGTCTACTTGACGTTTAGCTTGTCAATTGAAACTTTAGATGTTAATATATTAGCAAAGTAGTCATTTAATCCCAACAGGAGGTGACAATAAACCATTTTGCGATTAATACTGCGACTATTTAGCTCTACCAAGTTGTTTGTTTTGGGTTTGTAAATATAATGATTATCTTCAGTCGAATAGAAGTTGAACATTACATTAAAAAGTATCCCAAAAATTGAGGTTCATCATATTTTTGGGGTCGATTTTTTGCAGCTGTTTTGCCTTTATCCCCTCCTGCTTTGTGCCTCTGTATTTTTTTCCCATTCTCAAGCTATCGTGTTGTTTTGAGCAAAAAGCTTAAACAACTATGGTTAACACCAACGACAACACCAATACCAATATCAACGATGATATAGCATCCCGTATTCAATCCAAAAAGGAAGAAATTGAGGAATGTTTGAGTCAAATTAAAAGTTTATGGACCCTTACCCATGAACTATTAGTCTTGGAAATAGAGCAGGAAAGAAATGGTTCTTTGTCTCTTGAAGAAAGAAGACGTGAAAATCACGCTTTATTTTCATATAATAGGACTTTGAACGTTATTCCGTCGTTGAATGATACGGTACTTCCAGTTAGAATTACCTCATTAATGGATATTGCAAATTTAAGTCCCAGGAATGCACTCAGACTCATCAGGGCTTATAATATTGATAGCATCGATATCAATAATCTCAAGGAGATGAAATGTGCAATTGCTGATTTTCTTGCCATTCCTAAAGAGTTTATCAGTATAATACAATGAATGACTATAATAATTAAATATTTTTTATGATATCGTTGTTTTTACTTTGCTATCGATTTTCGTGAACCCTTTTTTATTTTGATCTTTTCTTTATAGCTATAATAGTAAACCAGAACATAATGTGAATACTTAATACTTGCTTGAGGTATAGTAAAATTATAAAGTAAGTTTATTTTAAGGCTTCTTTATTTGTAAGTGAAAAGGACTTGTTTTTTTTTCCATATCTATAGTTAGTTTTGGTAACGGAAAAATACACCGAGTATTGGTTAATTGTTTTGGGTTTTATAAAAACCATGATGATGACCTATATTATTAAACTATACAAATGTAAAAGGAAAGTTTATATTATTTAACCATTAACAAGAATCTAGCGCCAAGCTAGTTGGTTAAACTGAAAGTTTCTGTTGTTTTTTGCAAGAATTTGTACATGTTCTGGATGTTGAATATTTATCTATGTTTTTTCTCCAAAATAGATTCAATTAAGCTGAACTATGTGTTATACTTTTTGTTCCTCATGTCTCTGCAAAGTGACGGCAAACGTATTGTCAAGCACTAGTAACTTAATATCTTTTACTAGAATTCTTCTATAAACTTTGTGGACCAAAAGATTTTGTTGGAAAGTTTGTGTATTTTTTTGAAATGAGGAAGACTGCTAATTTCTAATTTGCTTAATGAAAAATGTATAACTTTTGTTTATGTTAAATTTATACTTGCAATACTAACCATTTTGCGACACAGATTTATAATTAATATTTAATTATAATGTAAAATTCTCATTATGTTCATATGAGAATGACTTAATAGTAGTAAGATTTTAATATATACAATATCATGAAAAAGTGTAAAAAGAATTGGGAGGGAAGATATTGCGATTAACGAGAAGACTCATGTGACAGCAACAGAGCAATGTTATAAGACATTGCCTATATACTGGTGTTTATATAATATTAGGATAAACAAATGTCACATTGATAATAAAATGCTATGTTAACAAAATCCTGGACCTCACACTTTGGGAAACAGGATAAAGCATTTGATAATCTTGCCTGGTCTGGAGGAGACCAATATTTAACAATCAGCACGATACCATTTTTTCTTACAGTGTGCATATACTCCGAATTTTATGCAATTTTCACATATATGATTTGCCCTCACTAGGCACAACTCTATATCTATTGACTATCCCTTTTTTTCACAATACCACGACAATCATTATGTTTCAGTTATTGGGTGTCAATAAAACTAATAAAAGTGCCCGGAATGCAGCAAGTGGAGCTTTTGTGCCATCAAAGAAACAGAGAATTGAACAGTTTTATCAGAAGGAAAATCTGCTTTATGAACAAAATGAGAATATTGCTACTGACGGATCAGAATTCATTGATTATGTAACACTGGATGACTCTGACAAAGCAGAATTCGATGCATATGATGAAGAAGCTCGCAGGAGGTTCTACATGGTACCGAATGCTAGAAGGAGCTTCAAGTCCAGACTTGAAGAGAGTGCTGCATTGTATAAACGGAAGAAGATGCTATTTCCGGTTCCTCTTCTTGATAGGCAGCCAGAGGTTATGCCATGTTGGATTAGAAGTCTTAATGATATCAAGAATTTGAGTGAAGCGGATACCATGGTGTTTTTGCGTGCGTACAGAATGTCTACAGGGGGTCCATTGAATGAATTGAAGAAGGACTTGGCAATTTTGCTTGGGGTTGATTACAGAGATGCCTATTCAGAACTGGGATTGGAAATCCCAGTCAACTATGATATGAACAATAATATCGGTGCTGATGAATCAGAATTCATTGATTATGCAGCACTCGATGACTCTGACAAAGCAGAATTCGATGCATATGATGAAGAAGCTCGCAGGAGGTTCTACATGGTACCGAATGCTAGAAGGAGCTTCAAGTCCAGACTTGAAGAGAGTGCTGCATTGTATAAACGGAAGAAGATGCTATTTCCGGTTCCTCTTCTTGATAGGCAGCCAGAGGTTATGCCATGTTGGATTAGAAGTCTTAATGATATCAAGAATTTGAGTGAAGCGGATACCATGGTGTTTTTGCGTGCGTACAGAATGTCTACAGGGGGTCCATTGAATGAATTGAAGAAGGACTTGGCAATTTTGCTTGGAGTAGATGACAAAGATGCACAATCTGCATTCGGTGTTGTTGTTCCGGAACTTCAAATTGTATGATTTGAATCATCATATTTCATATTTTAGTTTTAGTTTTTGATTTTTTGCATGGTTTTTACTTATTGCTTTTATTTGTTTTATTATTTTTATCAATATAATACCCTCTTATGTAGTGAATTGAAAAAAAATTGATATCATGTACTATTGTGATGTAGGAATGTATTAACTTTTGGCACCAAAATAGATTGCAAAAAAGGTAAATATAATAAAACTTACATGTGAACTGAACAGTGTTAATTATTCTACTCAAATATATATTACAAGATTTTTGATTACTTTTTTCAAACAATTTTTTGAACCGCTACTTACAAAGAGATACTTTTAAATCACTTGAAGCAATCAAGAGTATTGATTTTATATTTTTGAGTTATCAAAAGTACTATTAATTACGGGCCAAGAATAAAAAGTCTTTTAAAAATAGTTATGTTAAAAAAAAAACATTGATCTAGCAAGATTCAATGGATCGACAATAAAATGAAAACCAAAAAAGATGTTGCAGTTATTTAATTAAATTGTGAGATATGCTAGATTCAATTTTTTTACTGAACCCAATCTAAGTTCCGATAAAAGTGTTACATCTTTTAGTGTAACTTTCCGTAAAGATAAAATTTTGGTTACTACAAATCATACAGTTAGGCCTACTTCTTTTTACCCAGGAGAAGGTCCAACGTAGATAGTTGGCTCATGCTAGGGGGCTGTTTTGAGCCTCGTTGCGAGCGGACACCAACACGGGCACGTACACTAGATCTAGCACGTACCCGTCCATTGGTGCCACCTCGAGAGGGAATTTTTGAAATAGCTGGCATTGGAATATCAAATAATGCTGTAGATACATCTTCGTTTTTTTCAACTTCAAGTTCTCCACTAGAATCAGAATCATCAATATACTCCTTTAAATTAGCAGTTTTTCTACTGCTTGATTTTGTTTGTGTTGTTGCTGCTGATTTCTGAGATTGCAGTTGCGTACTTGTGGTAATTGGTATGTCACTGCTATACATCATTGGCAAATTATTGTTATTATCGTAATTTCGCATTGGAGCCAATCTGGTTGGTTTAGTAGCTCTTGTAGTTTCTTGTACCGTTGGTGTGTCATACTGCATTTCAGCCTTGATTCGCTTTGCAAGTTCTCTAAAACTCTTTTTAACATCTTTAACATTACTTGTAATTAATAGGTCATCATAATCAACATTATCATCATCTTGTAGATTTAATTGTTTAAGTAAAGCAATATGATCTTCTTCCTCATTTTCCACAAATTTATTTAAAATGCTTTTATTTTCTTCATGTTCAAGTAGTGTCTCTATTGTATCAGAAACTTTCTTCTTGGTAAGCATAATTAAATCATTGTCATTAAGCTTTTCATTGATCATATGCAAAATGTCATTTTCGTCGTTGTCACTTCCAAAGATTATATCTTCATCAGTTAATGATTCATCATTCATTTCACCCTTTGAGATCAATAAAGAGCTGTTGTTACTATTTTTATTATTATATCTCTTTTTTTTGAAGAATAACACAACGTCATTAATATTTGCGACTTTCCCAACAAACCTATTTGAAAAAAATCTCGGATTTTCCACTTCATAACCACCAGAATATTCAACTCTTAATCTAATCAATGGTAATGGTATATCTTCATCTGTTAAAATATCATCATTGAATAATTCAATATTATTTTGTTTCCACATTTCATTTGCATTTGAAATCATTGTTTCAACTTGACTTATTAAAAAATTTAACACTTGCTTTTTATTAGAACTTGTTGCACTTAGCCCAGTTTGGCTCAAAACAACATCTTTCATTACAAACGGTCTAACAGTTTTCAGTTTGATGGTTTTTAATGAAAAGTTTTTGCCTTTAATACTTAATATATAAACATGTTTATCCAATGTTTCACCTTCAGTTAATGATGTAGCGATGGATGAACCACCCTGTAAAATATACGTACCAGTTATCTCATTTCTAATCGCAACTGGTTTACAATCGTGTTCATGACCCCAAAGTACAAAATCTAAAAATGTAGGCAACGATGTTTCCTCAACAACTTTAACCCCTGGTCTATGGACATGATTTTGATGTATACACATTAAATTGAACCATTGAATTCCATCATCAGTATCAGGCTCTAGAAACTCTAGATTACCACTAGCCATTGTTTTAATTAACCTTTCTTCCCTAACACTATGTAATCCATACAATGCTAAATTAGTTTTACCTTTGTTAAACAATAATGGACAAACTGTTATCTGTTCATTATCAATTATTCTACCAAAATGATTTAACAAGCCACTAACACTTAAAACGTCCAATGGTGATAACAATTCTTCACCAGTTGCGTCATCATGGTTCCCACTAATTGCATATAATGGCATACCAACATTAATATTCATATCATATTCTGCAGGATACGCAAAATGTTTTGTTGCCATAGCATCGCTGGGATCAGAAACCAGTCTATATTCAATCGGTTTTTCATTCCAACAATGTTCACGTAATGATCTCATAACATGATAATATGATTTTTTGGTAGGTGCATTAGTATGAAATAGATCTCCACCTTGAACAACCATATCGACATCAAATTTACGCCCAATGCTCAAAATTTCTGCAAATGTCTTCCACGAATCGTCTCCACGTATTTGATCATTTTCCATATATCCAACATGATTGTCAGTAGTTAAAAGTATACGAAATGTGTCTGGCCCATCATCTATGTGTTGGACTTCTGGCATTTTCCAATATAGGAAGCTTATATGAGAGTGTCAGGAAACATCTACATGAAAAAATCGGTATCGTGAACATCAACATCTCTATCTCTCGCGTTAGTTTAACATTTAAAGTTCAAGGTATCTCTATAATTAGAAAAAGCTATAAGAATTATTATATAGTCAATGTTCTGGATAATAAACAACGTCTCTACACAAAATTGTAACCCTTTTAAATAGTCTTCTCCATTCCAACGGATCACCGGTTTTTCTTAAGAAATCTATCTTTCTAGCTGCTAAATTATCTGCAACTTTTGAGAGTACAATTTCACCCGTTAATCTATTATTACAATCATCGACATAATCAATTTGGAAACGTATAATGCCACGATAAACGTTATTCTCAAGTACTTGCTGTGTTATCTGTTGACAATGAATGTCCTTATCAGATTCAATTATATTTAGCTGAATTAACGATTCAGTCAAAATAGTCACAATTGTATCTAATTCTGAAAATGAAAAAAACCTTGTTAAATTATCTGCATATAATTCTGGATGTTTATCACGTTTTATCGTCCGTTTGTTAAACTCTTGATCAATAGTCTTATATCTACTTTCAATATCAATTTCGTTTTCTTGTCTGTAAAATTGTAAAATTGCTGGATCCATTGCTATCAATTCTAATTCTCTTTGATGTTTAAAATCAGTTTCATTTCTCAATTTTTTACGTTTTGATTTTTCAGTGTAGGGTTGTTGTGAATATATATTTGAATATAATCTACTCGTGGTATCGTCCAAATCATCAACAATCACTTTTTCTATTGGTTGTGTTTCTAATTTTCTTCTATTACTTTTTTGTGTTGCTGAGTATTCAGTGACTTTCTTAAACTCACCATCACTCATATTAATGTATAAATTGACCAACAATCTAGCCTTTAATTTATTTGGATCTCTGCACATACCTTTTGAATTAAAGAGACCCCTATCTTTAATCATCCATTGATGTTGTTTTATTTTGGCAATTGAAGTCCTCTCATTAATATCAGGTACTAATATTTTTCTTAACAAACTCAATGCACCCAGATCAATTTTATTCCAGGGACTAACTAAAATATCACCCTTATTCTTGACGTAATATGCATAATCATTGTCTTCCATAACTGGCATCTCCCACGCAATTTTACCTGTTAGTAAAACAAATAAAACAATTCCACAAGACCAAATATCACACAAAGATGGGTCATAATTAGATGTCACAACTTCAGGTGCAGCATATGGTGGGGAACCACATGATTTATTACATTTTCTTTTTGGTCCAGTTTTCTTTTGAAAAACAACTGCCAAACCAAAATCAGTAAGCTTCAAATTACCTCTTGAATCCAGCACCAAATTTTCAGGCTTGATGTCTCTATGTGCTACACCTTTTGAATGTAAAAATCCAACTGCATTAATTAGTTGAGTAAAATAGAAATGAGCAACATCTTGATCAACGCCCAAATCAGGTTCAATTTTATCAAATAATTCACCATTTTCTGCTAACTCCAATGCAATCCATGCCCAGTCTTTATTATAAGCAAAATCGTACATTGTAATAATATTTTGGTGTGGTACTTGTTTTTGAATATATGCTTCTCTAGCTATATCTTCAGGAGTAAGGCCCTTTTCAACAGCAAATGGAATATAAACCAGTTTTATAGCCACATATTTAGGGTTTCCACTGTATGTTTCACCAAATTTAACAATTGCAAATCCACCATGACCTATAGTTTTTCCCAAATTCACACGTTTTATTGGCGGTAAAGGAGCCATCTGCGAAAGGTGGTACATTTGTGACATTTTTCAATGTGTCACTTATTTTTAGCTTCTTTGTACAGTCAAACAGATATCCAAAAATGGTTTGAAAAGAGACGTTTCAAGTTTTAAGACACATCAAATTTAAGATCAAACTTTGTTTACTTTTTATCGCGTTTTATGTAGTGACAAGTTTATAAAGTCTAAAATATGAAATCAAACTTAATATAAATGGCATATAATAAATAAAGTGGCTTCATCTAAATAACTATTTCTGAAAGGTCGGGAACCCATGATGCTTCAACAGGACGGAACACTTTAAGTTCACCGCTTTCCAAATTTCCGAGGTCAATATCTGCAACACGAACTTTTTTGACACCGCCAACATTTTGATGAATAATTTCTAACCATTTCAACCTATCATCTTTATCACAATGATCACTTGGTTTAACATCAAGAACAATCGCTGTATGGTCAGGCGCACCAAAAGTCATTGTGCGTTGTGGATACTTAAAAACACATGTTTTAAATTGTAAAATATCGCCACGGCGAATATCATCGGAAACTGATGGAATTGATATCTCCGGAATATCATTCTTTGTACCAGTAAATGTTGCAATATTTGCACCATGAACAAGCCCTGTGGAGACAAATGCATACTTACCACATGATTTTTCAAGTGCATCATGCGCTAAGGTCCAACATTCACCATTTCCAACCGTTAAACCTTCTTTAACTTCACACCAGTTGGCAATATGTTCAGCAAACTTTTCATTACCGTCAATTAATAACTTTCTAGTTACTGATGGCGGTGACATATATTCAACTTCATTCGTTAATGTCTCTAATGGGGCTGCAGCGCCTTTTTTCCAAACAAGCTTCAATCTCAAAATTCCCAAATCTTGTAATCTAAATCCATAAATTTTAAATTCTTTCGTTCCAACATAACCATGACTTAATTGATAGTTCAGTCCCTGCAAATCTTTTGGTAACTTCGAATTATTATCTTTGATCCACCATAATGATGTTAACTCTAAATTAAGGTCTGGTGCTTTCCATGGTGCTGCTCTCGATGGTGGTGCATTTGGTACTTTTGTTCTTGATGGTGGAGGAGGTGGAACTGATGATTTAGTAGATGAATTTGAAGTTGATGATGTCCTATTTGCAGGGGGTGTAGGGACTGAAACCTTTAAATCTTCCAAATTTTTAACTGGGATTTCAGGTTTTAATTTACGAAGAATTTCAGGCTTAATTTTGTGTGGTGGTTTTAAAAAATCATCATCGTCGGTAAGACCTGGTAATGGAACACCATTTGAGCGTGATTTTTGAGCTGGTATAGATGATTTTCTGTCTGGTAATGGTGGTCGATCCTCATCAATACTAACATCATATGCATCAATCTCACGTCTCAGTTTATTTGGGTCATCTGCAATTATCGGTTTTCTTGATGCTGGCCTTTCTGGTTTTCTTGGAGCTTTAGGTGGCATTTCAGATCTTCTTTCATATCTATCGTTTGAGCTATTTCTGTGATGTGTTTCCCTTTTTATACTTCTATATCTATCACTTTCATCATCATCAGAATATTCATCATAATCATTTACTCTACTAGAGTTTTTGAGTTTATCTTTCATTTTAGAAAGTTTATCTATCGCTTTGTTTGCCAATGGTCCTGACTTTTCCTTTGCATTTTGCAAACTTTCCATTGAAAATGTTTTTGCACTTTGTAAAAGCTGGGATGATGATAATGATGTCCTTTCTTCTCTATTACTACGACGTCTACCGTAACCATAATCACCATCGTCTTCAGAAGAAGAATTATAATCGTGGTGATTATGGTTGTTTCCTGAAAGTTCTCTGACAGAACCTGACCTTTGACGTGGGGTAGAATATCTTTCTTCATGTCCAGAATGTTGTCTTTGTGCAATGTGTTTAGTTTGTCGAGTTTTCGGTTGATTAACGACATGAATTGACCGTTCATCTGCATATTCGTCCGAATAATAATCGTCTTCACTTAAAGGTTCAGCAGTTGACTGACGTGAGTTTGGTTTGGAAGATGCTGATGGTCTAGCTGGCATTGCTGGTGGTTTTTCTTTCCTCGCTGGAAGTTCTGGTGGTACTAATTCATCATTATCAGTACCATCCGCTGACGGGCTGATACTTGATCTAATTGGCCTATCAGCGGAACCCCTTGTAGATAAGGAAGGTGAAAGAGATTCATCATCAGCACATTCAGTTTCCTTTCTTGAATTTGAACCTGGTGGAATACTTCTAACAAGTGGATTTCTTTTAGGTGGTGGAGGAAATGATATATTTTTTTTTAATGGAGAACGCATACCTTCAGCATAATCAAGTGTATCATTACCAACATCTTCACAACCAGCATCATTAATATTATTATCTCTTGAAGATTTTCTTAACGGTGATGCCATATTTGATGCATACGTGGATGCTATTGCAGTTTGATTTCTTTGTGGAGGTATTGGATATCCATTTAATTTTAAATTATCTTTTTTGAATGGACTCGATGGCGTATTACTTATCGGATGTAAAGGAAAGGGTGATGAACCCATTGATACAACCGTTGACTTATCACTAGCTTCTTTTTCTTGGTTTTCTTCTTCTTGTGATTCATCAGAATCTAATGCATCTGGATCAATTGTCATTGTAATTGGATTTGATACAATTGAATTATCAGTTGCTTGACGTCTCGGTTGTACATCCCTAGTTTTTCTTAAAGTACCCCTTAATGATGCAATATAGTCATCATTATTAGTACCTGAAGATGTAAGTACGTTATTATTTGTAGTTCCAAGAGCAAATTTATCAAGATCAGGCTTTTTTGCTGGAACTGGTGGTAAATTCTTCGGTTTTGGTTTAATTGGAGGGGGTGGGCCTTTTGACATGTTTTATTCAAATGGATGTTATAGATGCTTTCCTGCGTGCGTTAGTGAAACGTGTTTGTATCACACCATAAATACGTGGTTGGTGAGATGCAGTTCAAAATTTGAAGTTGGAAATTCAAAGTGAAACTGCTGAGGATTGCAATTACACACCAATCTGAATCAGAGACTAAAATTATTCTCTTTTCAGATTGTTCAAAATTTCTATTTTTGTTTTAATTGAAATCCATCTATCAATTATCAAAGACAACCTATACATAAAATGAAAAGTATAGTTTTAGACATATCAATAGCAATTTTGGTACTATGTAGCCATTTAGCCAATGCCCATGGAGATCATGGATCACACTCATACAATGAACCAGAAGAGTATAAGGAAGGAATTCCTCTAGAATTTGATGGATCATGGCAACGTTGGCACATGTCTCATGAACATGGATTGGATGAATTTACACCAGATGTGGTTTTCAAGCTTCATGCAATTAGTGAATCTCCAGAATTTATCACAAAGAATGATATTTTAAGAATGTATGGATTACAAAGAGACGAAGTTGTCGGTCAAGGTGATGGTATGGGAGACCATGATAACACTGAATTGATTTCACAAGAATTAAGGGATAAGGTAATAAATACAGTTTTTGGACTAATTGATAAGAATCACGATGGATTAATTGATCTTACTGAATGGTTAGATTATTCAACAAACGGTGGTGAATTACCTGATTTTGGTTTAGGCCCAGGTCATGAATACGATTTTGAAGAAGAATATGAAAAGCATCATTGGTTAAAATACCATGCAGTTGATGATCCAGATGTTAATATTATGCATAAAGAAGATGTTGAACATGAACTTTTACACCACTTTCATGAGATTGAACATGATGATGAAGATATGCATGAAAATCCAAATGGTATAAAATATAATATTCGTAAACCCATTCTAGTTAAGAACATTCCATCTAGTTTCCAGTATTGATTGTTTGTATAATTTTACTCTTTATTATTCAAGTGATTTGTATTTTAAAAAGTGATCTATAATTAAGATTATATCCTTAACACTTCGTAATACCTTGAAATAGCAGAATTATACAAGTAAATGTATCTTGATAATGGAAGGATGTTAATATTAAACGGGTAACACACCTTATAGAAAATGATAATAGTAAGTGTAAAAATTAATAGTAGAAAATGAATAAAAGACAAAATTTATATAACAAAATTAAAAATTCAGAAAATAAATTAATTAATTATTTATTTAAAAACCTTCATCATCAGATGAAACGTATGCATCACCTAATTCCTTCTTCTTCTTCATTCTTTCCTTCTTCTTCTTTCTTAATTCAGCTGATGATAACTTAGCCTTCTTCTTAGTTGCTGCAATCTTGTTACCCATAGCATCAAATTTATCACCTTCATCTTCCTTCTTGGAAATTCTTGGACCGGAACCTTGACCGGAAACCCAGTTATGACCAGATGGAACCATTCTACCGTCTTGAACAGCCCAAACTTCTTCAGTTAAGTCCTTAGTGAATTCAGCTGAGTGAGTAATGATAATAACACCACCTTCGAATGCTTTTAATGCCTTAGATAACGCACCTAAAGAATCTCTATCTAAATAGTTAGTTGGTTCATCTAAGACAATTAAATGAGGTCTTTGCCATGTACAAGCAGCTAAAACTAATTTAACCTTTTGACCACCAGATAAACCTCTAATTCTGGAGTGAGAAACTAATTCAGTTTCTAAACCCAGCATAGCACAATGTTCTTCAATTTCCTTTCTGGTTAAAGGTCTGAATTGACCAGATGCTAAAGCTTCCTTCATATCAACTTCAGCAACCATCTTTGAGTGGGATTCAACTAATTCACCTCTTGGTAACCAAGCGTTATCAACTGATAACATTGGAACCCATCTTTCAGATTTCATACCAATGTTTTCACCTAAAGTAAAGGAACATTCATATTCGTAAGTGTTCTTGAACTTTCTTCTTGCATGAATACCTGCAATTCTTCTTGGGGTACCTTCAATCTTGAAAATCTTGTTCATAGCTTGTTCATCGTTTTCATTAATTTGTCTTGAAGCTCTATCCATGGTTTCTCTATCTTCACCAGTTTGGAATCTCCATTGAATATATTCAGATGGGGTCTTGTCTAAGTGGGAATCAATATGTGCGAAAGCATGTTGTTTAATGTATGCAATTCTACAATTTTCATGAACGTAAACTTCACCAGTGGTTGGTAATAATTCACCAGTTAAAACGTTAATTAAAGTGGATTTACCAGCACCATTTGGACCAATAACAGCAATTCTTGATGATAAGGAACATTGGAAGTTAATGTCAGAAACTTGTGGCTTAGCAGTACCTGGATATTGGAAAGACATGTTTTGAACCTTGACAATAGCCTTTTGTTTAGTTTTAACACCTTCTAAGAAACCTGGTTCTGGGAACTTGAATTCCAGATCAGATGCACCAATTTCTTCGTAAGCCTTTGCAGCTGGAACCTTCTTGATGAATTCAGATAAGTTACCCTTGTACTTTCTTAATTTGTAACCTTCATAATGAATAATATATTGAGTAGTTCTATCTAAGAAACCAGAATCGTGGGAAACAGTAATGGATGTAATACCACAAGTGTTTAAGTAATCAACTAACCAAGTAACATTGACAACATCTAAATGGTTGGTTGGTTCATCTAATAATAAGATATCAGCATTCTTTAAAACAGCCTTTGCTAAAGCTAATTTCATCTTCCAACCACCAGATAAAGCAGAAATTGGTCTGTCTAACATTTCTTCGGAGAAACCGAATTCTCTTAATTTAGCTCTGACAGTTTCTCTGTCACCAGTATCACCTTCAGAAAGAACGTAATCAGTAGTTGGGGTATCAGCGTGAGTACCATCAATATCATGTTCAACGTAGATAGTTCTACATTCTTCTTGAGTTGGGAAACCTTCAACTTGACCATTTGCAATAGCTCTCATTAAAGTAGATTTACCAGCACCATTTGGACCACATAAACCATATCTTCTACCTCTCTTTAATCTTAATTGAGTCTTGTTTAATAAGATCTTTGCACCATAAGCTAATGAGAATTCACAGTTACATAAATCTTCACCTTCATCATCTTCATCAGCCCAAACTGGAGGTTGTGGAATGTTATCAACGGAAGTCTTTCTGAATTCTTCAATGATATCCTTTGATTCCTTTTCATGTAAGAAGATAGTTAAGAATGGAGTTAAAGCCAGACCCCAAGCTTGTGGATCAATCTTTCTTTCATCAATTAAATCAGCAGCAATTGCAGCAACATAAGTTTTAACAACATTGAATCTTTCTGGAGTATTTGAAACTAATTTTTCTAAAATTGCTAAATTGACCTTGACATCACCAGCATGAGAAAGTTCTGGAATTGAGTCATCTTCTGGAACAGCACCAACTCTTCTTAAAGTAGTTAAAGCTCTTTCAGTAACGGATCTTGCTTCTGGATCTGCAATAACTTCTAAGTTAGCCTTTAAAGCTGGTAATAACTTAACTAAGAATGGTGCAATAACTTGTGGATCATCAACTAATTTACACATGTTATCAACAATAACAGCAGCCTTTCTCTTAATTGCAGTATCTCTTTCAGCTAAACCTCTTGATAATAATGGTGACATAATTGCTAAAGCAGCTGTGGTAACTTCAGAAACGAAGGTAGTTGCACCTAAAGCGTGAACGGTTTCTGGAACTTCCTTTGGATTTGCAATGGAAGAAATTAACTTTGGAATGAAAGGTTCAATATCCTTGTTTTCAACAGTTGCAGTACATTTAGTTAAACATTCAGTTGCAGCATTCTTAACATCACTCTTAGTATCCCACATAGCTTCAGATAAAACTGGAATTAAATCAATCATTCTTAAAGCTAATTGATCCTTTGCAGTTTCAACGAAAATTGCGATACAATCTAAGATTGCAACCTTTTCTTGCCATTTAGAAGTAGAGGATAATCTTTCAACTAATCTTGGTAAGATATCCTTGATAGCAACAGGAGTAACAGCTCTAATTAAAGCAGTTAAAGTCTTAGTAGCAACATCTCTAATTTCTTGTTGTTTGTCACCAGTTTTTTCACAAATGTCTTGAGTTAATTCAACGACGTAAGGTTCAACAGATGGGGATAAATCAGATTCGGAAGCAATGTGTGCGATAGCTTCTAAAGCGTTACCAGCAGCTTTCTTGTCCTTAAGAGCTGCCTTTAATTGTTGAAAGAATTCAACAGGGACATCATGTTCAATGATTTCACCATTTAAGAAAGAAGCAACATTAGAAGCAGCAGCATCTAAATTTTCAGGAGTTGCAAGTGCTAATTTGTTGAAAAGTTCTGAAAGAACTTCAACGGATTGTTTTGATTCAGCAGCAGCAGACATATTGACTGATGGTTGTATGAAAAAAAAAGAAGAACAGAAAGGAACGGGAAGGAAGAAGAAAGAAAGAAAATAATGAAAAAAGAAGAAAGGAGTATTTAGCAGCACAGGATATTGCCATTGACCAACCAACGAGGGTTGATGAAAATTTTTTCACGTTGATAAATTTAAAAAAAAAAAAAAAAATGAAAAATTTTTCACGAAAAAGAAACAACAAAATTATTAAAAAAAAAAAAAAAAAAGAAAAACAAAAACTTCCATCGACGCGTCGATTTGTTTTGCGGCCCACTTTTCAATTTTGTAGAAAGAAAAACAAAAAAAAAACAAAAAAAACAAAAAACAAAAAAAACAAAAAACAAAAAAAACAAAAAACAAAAAACGGAAACTGAAAAATTAAATGTGAAAATTGGAATTGATTCAATCTTGATAAATAATTGGAATCGATGAATTTGGTCGCTATCTAAAAGTCTATAATCGCAAGGCATCAACTAAATCACCTTTTTGTTTCTTTTCTTTGTCATTTTGTGGGTTTCTCTATTATCTTCTTTGCTGGTATTACACATTTTAAGATTTTTGTATTCCATTCAAGTTGTTTTTCTCCCCACTTTCTAACCGACCATGCTAGATTTGGTCAATTCCCCCCTATTCCCTTTAGAGGAATTATCCCCAGAAACTTTCGTTAAATTACCGAAACATCCACATGCTGAATCAAAATCTGTCAAATTATATATCATACTAGCCGAGAACCATCTATTTCTTGAAGGATTTACCAAAGAAGAGGTGACATCCAGACCTCCTGTAATTCTAAGAGGTTGTTTGTTCATTAGAATTGCTCATCCTGTCAAAATTAAAGAAATTTCTTTGAAATTAAAAGGCACTGCAAGAACTGAATGGCCCGAAGGTATACCACCAAAGAAAGTTGAACATTTCGAAGCAAAAGGAATAATAAACCATACTTGGCCATTCTTCAATTATGTTAATAGTTATCCAACTAATTCAAATCAAAGAAATAATGCTGATTTGTATATTCCTAAATCTGATTCGGACGTTTCAAATTTCTCCTTAGATAGCACGTTATCACCTGTCAGTTCACTAACTGATTTAAAACCTGCTATGTCTCCAGTTAGTATTTTGAAATCCTTTCGAAGTCCATCTTCTCATTCAGTCTCGGCTCATTCAAATGATTTACATAGCGTTACTTCAAACCCGGGTAATGATGCTAATAAATATTTTCCTCCAGGTGATTACATCTACTCTTTTGAAATGCCAATTCAATGTTCAAGCCCCGAATCTGTTAATGTTACTTTTGGTTCAATCAATTATGAATTAGAAGCTCATGTTGAAAGAAGTGGAGCTTTCAAATCAAGTTTAACAGCAAGACGACCACTAAGTCTTGTTCGTGCCCCATTCGAAAATTCAAGTGAAGAAAATGAACCAATAATTATTAATAGAGACTGGGAAGATAAGTTACAGTATGATATTGTTATTTATTCAAAGCAAGTTGTGTTAAACTCTTATTTGCCAATTTCATTTAGAATGATCCCACTAGAAAAAATTAAAATTCATAGATTGAGAGTCTACATTACTGAACATTTAGAGTATTATAGCCACAATAAGAAAGTTCATAGAACGGAGCCTCCAAAGAAAATTTTATTATTAGAACATAAACCAATAAAACCTTTGGATAACTTATTATCATTAAGTGATGATGAAATCGGTGGTGTTGAATTAGATTTTCAGGTTTTTATACCAGAATTATACGATGAAATCCATAAGTTACATCCAGATACAACCAGTGAAGATATTCAATCTCACCATTGGATGAAAATATGTATTAGAATTTCAAAGGCTGACCCAACACCTGAAGATCCAAATAAAAGAAAACAATATGAATTATCAATTGATTCTCCAATGCATCTTTTAAGTTCTCTCTGTGTTCATGCAAATACTTTATTGCCTTCATATGATGAGCAACTAAAAATCGATAAATTAAATATGGATTTAGAGACTAGTCGGTCAACAACAGAGACTGCATCAATCAAAACAGCAACACCTCAGTTAAATTCTTCAGGTAAAAAGCAATGTTTTGATAAAATGATGAAACCAAGAAATGATACAATTTTGATTTCAAATTTATTTAAACCAGATTCCACAGTTCCAATTGAAATGTTATCACCGCAAGCAAAACCTTTTTCTCCAATTGCATCTCCACAGTTAAACGCTATTAATCCTGAACTACGTGATACTCCTATAATTAGATCACTAAATTTATCACCAATTGCCTCACCAACTAGGTCAAGATCTGCATCTAGATCTTCTGTTATTAGCAGGGCACTTTCTCCAATGTCAAATTCAAGAGTTCCATTACCAAGTATGGTTAGACTATCTTCAACTTCATCCATTCATGAGGCACCACCACCGCCATTTATTGAAAATCCACCCACTTATGAAGAAGCTACTATTGACTCAAGGAAAAATAACAGAAGAGGTGAAACTACAAGTTCTTCATTGTCATTAAATACTTTAGGATCTGAAAGTTCAACTCATTTGAACCATTCAAATCATTCATCAAATAATTCTACTTCTTCATTTACAGCGAAAAACAAAGAGTCAAATAATAACTCTAAATCTTCATCAAATATACCAACAAGAATTTCATTAAATTTGGCATCATCTTCGTCGCAGAAACTGAACAATTTACAATTACCACGGTTAAATTCATCATCAACACTGCAAACTTCAACGCCTGTTGATCATACGCCTTCAATCTCATCATTTTTGGATCCTCCCACAGATGAACAAAATGAAATATTATCGTCAAGGTCAAACAGTAATTATAATGTTTCTGGTGGTGGTCAAATTAGAATGATTAACTCATCATCTTCATTATCAACGGCAGCAAGAGGAGTACCATCGGTACGTGGTAGATTAAGAGATCTAGGTAGTTCGGATTTAGCCGAAGATTCAAATTTACAATTTAAAATCACGCCAATCAGAAGTCCATCAGTTTCACCATATTTAAAACCAATAAACACCGAAAATAGATCGATATCACCAATTCGTTCAGCATCTCCAGCACCTATCATAGCAATGAGTAGAAATTTGAATAAATTAATAAGTTCAAGTTTTACGCCAGGATTTTCAATTAATGACAAGATTAATCAAAATATGTCAAATTTTAATTTTAGCAGTTCAAGAATCAATCCAAGTGTCTCCAATTCCACCGAGAAAAGTACATCAGCAAATATGCATACTGCTGGAAATTCAGATTTAGACACAATTATTATATCTGATTCATTATCACCCGAAGACACATCAAGCTTGGATAAACCATTGTTGCAATCTGAAGGAGAAGAAGATAACGATGAAGATGATACGGGCTTATCAACTTCTCTAACAAATGATTTACTAAACTCCAGTGAATTAAGTAACAAACATAATGTGTATTCAAATGCATTTGGATCGACAAATTCATTGGATGATTTAATGATGTTACAAAATAATAATTCAATTTCCTTGTTAGACTTACCAAGGGGTAGTTTAAGTGGACCATCTTTGAATGTAGCAACTGAGAACCATCGTGGTATTTCATTAAATTATCTAGGAAATAATGTCAATGACATTGGTGATTTAAATAATAATGTTGTAGGTACGGATATTACAAATATGGGTAAATATAGTGAACCTAGTAATACAATTAGGAATAAACTAAGAAATCCAAATATTCATCCTAACACGAAGTAGAAAGATAGAAAAAACAACAAAGATGGTTTATTTGTATAATTTACTATTAAAATTTACGTTTATACGTTATTTATTATTTTGTAAAATTCAATATTTATTATAATAATTAGTTACGTCAAATGGATAAAATGAAGACCGTTATATGTTAAATGTCTGCAATGTTGCCAAGTTTTCCAAACGTTCCGCAAGATTCTCTGGTGTTCCTACGTTTTCCCTAATTGCCGTTAAAATGGTCCTATATTTCCCAACCGCGCATAACCGGATCCGGACTTACCCAAAGGAACAATGCAAAGCACAAAAATGGTCCCATAAATTTAAGTCGAATGGGGAAACTCGGCTATCCGAACAATAATGAAAGCTTTCAACGGTTTTCTAGATCTTACAACAGGGGATTGTCTTGAAGGAGCAGATAGAGTAAGTTGATGCATTTTAAGGAGATAGGTTAATGTCTCCTTCAATCGGAAGTAGTGTACTACGTGAATGATTAATTATCGTACCATTTAACTAATTTTTTTTTGATAAAGATTTAGAAAATTGTATATAATGATTGTGAGATCTCCCAGATATACCATTTACAGCAAATGATTATGGTGCTGGTTTATATCATTAGGAAGTATGACAAAACCGTTTGGAAGATCATCCTCGACACATTCAAATGAAGAATTAAATCAATTTAAAACATTTAATAATTCAAAAAAACTTAAACTAGATATGGAAATTGCATTAGAAATGGAAAATGATGACGATTTAATGTTCAATGAACCAATTCACAATCATCGTCATCATCGCCATCACCATCAACGTCATCAGTCATATTCACATCCAATAATAACGCTGAAATCACGACATTATCCACATCATAAATCGTATTATCATATATCATCCGATGGTATATCGTGTAATGACCATAATAGAAATAGATTATTGCAGATTTCATCAGCACAAAATGAACGTATTAAAAACACAAACATTGAATCATCCTTAAAAAATTATGAATTAATTAAAAGGTTGAAGAATTTGGCATTAAGTCATTTAACTAGCGTGCCAGTAATAATTAAATCTTGGCAATTTAATAATTTTCCAACAATGACATCATCCTATTGGTATTTAAGTAACTTTGAGTCGGCAAATGATATAATTGAATTATCAAACAATGAAATTAATTATTTAAATGAAGTTTATAATTAATTGTATATTATTTTTTAGCTTTTAATAATAACAGTAAATTCAGTAAAATGTAAATAATGGGCAATAACTAAGTAAATTAAATATATTAAATATTAAAAGTAAATATAATTTGAGGAAAAAATATATGTATGTAAAAAATAAAAAACAAAAATTAACAGTCAACCACTCTTCTTAAACCATCCTTTAACATTCTTCATCTTGGAAATAAAAACTTGCAACCAATCTAAACTAATTAACCTTTTGACTCTGAATATATAGTATAATCCAATCATACCAAAGAAATTAACACCTATATAAACACAAAAAAATCCAATATTTCTCCATCTATCATCCCAACTTATACCAATACTTTCCAAATAATCATCACCAATAGAATATTTACAAACTGCACAATTTTCCTTAGATTCAGGATTTGCAACATATCCTGGCATATACTCAAAATATGGTGTTAAATATTCACCGCATGTCAAATTTTCAGTAGGTTGTAAATAGTTATATTCTAATTCTGCACATTCGACGGGTCTATCATGTAATGAAATACTTAATAAATTACCAACAAAATAAGTTAATGGAGAGACTCTCCACATAAATTTCCAAAATCCTGGCATTAATTGAGGAATTTGGAAAACACCACAAAATGCCATTGTAAAACTGAAAATTAAACCCATAATAACATTTGCTGATGGTAAATCTGGTGCTGGATATAAAATTGCCAATGCTAAAGATGGATAATATAATTGATAAAAGAAACAGTATGTAAACCACCATAATCCACATCTCGAAGGTGAAGTGTCTAATTGAACAGGGAAATACCAACCAACAAAATATAAAGTTGATAATATAATACAATAAGGAAGTTCATTTAAGTATTGTGCAATTAATAAACATGACCAATGGAAAGTATTTGATTTTGATTCTCTAACTTCAAATAATTCTCTTGAATTGATTGCAAAAGTTTGAATTTGATTCATAATTGGTGCACTAACAACTAAAGTTAAAAAGTTAGCAAACATAACATTTTGCATACCAACAACATCATTTTTAGCATTCCAAAATGAAAAACCTGTAATTAAACCACTTAAAATATTTAAACCAAATTTAGGCAAAACATAAGGAATGGATCTCCATAATTGTAAAAAGGTTCTTTTATTAACTTGATAAAATTGATACATATAAGGAGTTGCATACGTTTTAGTTAATTCTAAATCTTCATCACCAGTACTATTGTTTGATTCAGCCTTACTACTAATTTCAATTAATTCATCAATTTTTGCAGTTACTTTTGAAAATTCTTCACTATTTACCCACCTTTCATTCCAATCAATATCATGATTTGCAGTGGAACCTGCACCAATAACGTCTAACATATATTCGGCTGGATTTTCATCTTTTAAACATTTTCTACATCCATTTTTTTCAAAATATTGTAACATAATTGAAGAATGTAAACCAATATCACCAAAATAAACAGTTTTACCACCTCTTTTCAATAACAATAGTTTATCAAATGATTCAAACAACATGGCTGAAGGTTGATGAATTGTACATAAGATTGCTTGACCTGCATTTGCTAAATCTTTTAAAACTTGAACAATTGCCCAAGAAGATTGAGAGTCTAAACCTGAAGTTGGTTCATCTAAAAACAATAACAATGAAGGCTTTGCAACTAATTCAGTTGCAATTGATAATTTTTTACGTTGTTCAACATTTAAACCATAACCTGGTTTACCAGCAATTGAATTTTCATAATCTTTCATTTTCAAAATGTTTAAAATTTTTTCAACATATGCAACTTTTTCTTCATCGGGAACAGATTTTGGTCTTCTTAATCTTGCAGCAAATAATAGAGATTCTTTAACGGTTAATTCAGCAACGTGTAAATCTTGTTGTTGAACATAACCTGTTCTTCTTTGGAAAGATAGATCAACATCTTTACCATTAACTAATAAATCTCCAGTAATAACACCAACATCTGTACGCTTTGACAAAACATTTAATAAAGTAGTTTTACCAGCACCAGATTCTCCAATTAATGCAGTCATTGTACCTGGTAAAACAAAACCTTGAATTGAATCTAATAATTTTCTTTCTGAATCATTATAAGGAACTGTATAATTTAAATTTTTCCAGACAAATATATCATTTGAACCTAATTTTTCGAAATTCGATTTAGTTGGCTCAATAGTTGGAGGTGTAGTTCCCGATGAAGAAGAAATTTTAGAATCATCAATAACACCATCGGAATTTAGTTCATTATTACTATTATTACTAGTATTATGAATATTTGAAGATTTTTCATTTATGCTTTTCAATCTGTTGACTCTTTGAATAAAATGATGACGATGACGTTTACTCCTGTTGAAATAATTACCGATATAAATAAAATTCCAAAATCTAGCAGTAAACACTCTCTTCCACCATTTAACTTTAACATTTTGAACATCACCAATTTTCATAAATTTAGCAACTAAATCATCACTTATTTGACAACCATTAACAAATAATAATTTATCACTTTCTTTAGGTATTGGATTATAAACTTCAACGATAAAGGAATTAATAGCCACAAATCCAAAAATAAAAGCAACTAAAATACCAAAATTTCTCCAAGTATGACCAAAAGTATATTCAAAAGCATCACTTAAATAAATATCACCATTGATGTCATTTGAACCATTATATAAAATTTTTGATTCAACAGAACCAACAAATCCACAAACTTGATTAATAGCTGGATCAATATTTGTATAAAAGGGACCAAAAGGAATTAAATTGTATTCATAACATGGCATGCGTAAATGATGGAATTGCATTGTAATCATTGCTTCAAAAGCATATAAAATTGGATTTAGGTAAGAAATCCATTTAAACCACCAATACATATTTCTTAATTGAATCATATAAGAAGAATATATGGATAAAAATAACATAACTATACCATTAATTGCCATTGCGGAAGATAAATTTGGCATCAAAGAAGAAAATAAGATAAATAAAGAAGAGACTGCTTGAACAACTAAATTGACAATTAATAAAAATTGGAAAAATGGACCGGGTTCATATTTCATATTTGATAAGAAATACATAATCAAAGTAAATAAAATAATTGCAATTAATCTAATTGGAATTTGAACCAATTGTTTAGAAATCAATTCAACTGCAGGATGATACATTGTATAAGCATATTGTTTATTCAAAATTGGTTTATCTTCAAATAAAGCAGGAGTTTCTGCTAATGTCATAATGGAGAAATACAAACAAGCAAAGAAAATAATACCACCTCTTGAAAACGCACCAATTGTTGAATATGGAGTATTATAAGCCAAAGAACCAATAATAAGTGATTGAATGACAGAAGCAGAAATGAACGTAATTGTATAAGCTTTGTTGTTTATGATAGATTGGGTTCTTCTTTTACAACAATTCTTCAATTGGGAAAAGAAATTTAATGAATAATAAGAATTTTTAAAAGTTAATTTTTCTTTATTTGAGTCACGATATTGACATAATTGGTTAAATGAATCATCGGAATCGTAAGTTCTACTATTAATTAAATCAATTAATTGAGCATATTGAGATGATCTTTTCCAAATATCTTCTAATTCATCAGGAGAGTATTTACCATTATCATCGGTAATCGAAGTCAAAAATTCACAACTTGTTTGTCTTTCGTGTTTAGAGAAACCAATTGATTCAAAATAATCAACGGCATTTTCAATTTTACCAAAATAAATTTGTCTACCAAGATAAAGAACAGTAACATAATCAAACAATTGGTAAATTTTCTCACTGGCTTGATAAATGGTAACAATTGAGGTACAATTGGTTTTCGTGGTAATTTCCTTCAACGATTCAATAAATTCCAAAGCAGTTGAAGAATCCAAACCTCTGGTGACATTATCAAAGGCTAAAACTCTACCATTAAGTAAAAGCGCTTCGGCAATAGAGACTCTCTTTCTCTCACCTCCAGATACACCTCTAACAAAATCATTACCAACATAAGTATCCTTGATATGGTCCAACCCCAAAATGGTTTCATAGTGGTCTCTATTTTTTGAAGTTTTCGACTTGGAATTCTCAGCAAATTGTAAGGTTTCATCAACGGTTAAGAATGGGAAATGAACATCCAATTCGGGATTATACACTAGTAAGTTTTTGAAATACTTGAAAAACTCTTTTGATGATACACCATTGAAGGATAAATTACCTCTTGTTTCTATATAAGTTTTGGATTCTCCGGAAACGGTTTTCAACAACGTGGAGCATCCACTACCGGGACGACCTAGCACCAAAGTGAGAGAGCCCGGATCACAAAACCCAGTCACGTCTTTAATCACATATCTGTACGATGGCAAGGTGGAGAAATCGAACCCATTTTTGACTAGAAAGAAAGTGGATGCCATGTCAGGCAACGTAGTAGCTGAGGTGTTTTCCCCCACCACGGACAAGTCTCTAAACAAGACACCAACGTCCATGCTCGTGCTCGTGCTCGTGCTCATGCTCATGCTCATGCTCATGCTCTTGTTTGCGGCCTTGTTCATGCTCATATCCATGCCTTCTCAACACTCCAGTAACAACCTCTGCAACTCTTCCGGTGTGTACTTCAACTTGACCTTTCCCTCTTGCTGCTGCACCACTCCCCAAAACACCCTATAAGTCGGCACCAACGTCTTCACCACGTCTCTCACCACCATACGACGGTACTCGCCCGGCAGCTGGCCCATCACCCCACCGTCTTCGTTCGTGGTCCGCAACCTTGTTTCCACCTCCCGAGCAAACTCCTCGCCGAACCTGGCCGCCTCCTTGGCGCCCATCGACAACCCGCCGCCCCTCTGCGTCGTCGCCGCCACCATCACGCGCGCCGTCAGCGCCCCCCACCCGCCCACCGCCTGGTCCATGGCGCGCTTCTTGACTTTTTCCCACCGCCCGCCCGTTTGCATCCCGCCCAGCACCCGTTTGACCACCTGCTCCACCCCGTCCAGATTCACCAACAGCAACAAGCCCACGTTCTCGTCCCCGACCCCCCTGTTTTTCAGCTCCCGTTCCAACACTTCGACCGCCCGCTCAATGACGCCCCAGTATCGGTCGCCCACAACCGCCTCATCACCACGCGCCATCTTGATTTGCGTTGTTTTGAACCCACTCAACTGTTTGGTCCGTCCAATAACAGCCAGAAACCCCCCGTCCAACCCGACAACACTCACGTTGTCTTTGTTGATCCGATTCTCGGTGAATCTTGTCATCCCCTCAAATACAGCCATGGCCCCGCGTTCCAATCGACCAACCCAGTCGGCGCCACCGCTGCTGGTCCTATTATCAACCCCCCCAACTACTTGAACAACGCCTTCCCATAGCTCGTAATACATGGTGGTGTAGCTGTCTCCCTTATCTTCAATGAACTGAACCACCTTCTGTAACTCTTTTTCATAGCCATTTCTAATGGTGCCTTCAACTTTCGCAATCATTCTTTCATCGTCCAATCCGATATTCAGTAAATATCCCCGTTCTCTTGTAATTAACTTCTTGACTTTCTCACTATACTCAATCCATCCAAACTTCTCATCGTATAAGTAATTAACATCTTTAGAAACAATCGGCAGTTTGTAACCATTGCTAGCACTGTTACCATTTACTTCTTTACCAACAATGTTAATTCTCTCTCTAATAATCATCTCATCAATATTCATGTCTCTCACATCATTTAAGTATTCGTATAATTTCTTGGTCTCGTCTCTATTAGCATCACCGTCTTGTCTTCTCACATCATCAACTAACAAATCACGTAACTTGATTTCGCCATTTAATATCCCTTCTCCAATACTCTCCTTTAATCCGCTGAATTTACTTAATCCATTGTTATCGAATTCATCATTAATCCTATCCAATTCGTTGACCGCCTTCACCAATCTCAAATCGTTGTACGAATTGATGGATTCATTCAATGTTTTAATTTCACTTGCATATGCTTTCAACAGATTGATCTTATCGTCAATTGATTTGAAATTCCGTTGTTTAACACGTAAATCGTTGATGCTTGTTAATAATGGATTTATGTTGATGATGGCTAGTTTATTCAACTTGTTCAACTTGTTCAATTCCTGATTAATACATGTACTTAATGTATTTGTTGTTTGGATTGTTTCCTTCAAAATAGTGATTTCCAAATTGGTAGTTGGTAATACATCTTCTACGTCTTCCATCTTGGTGCTTGATGGCTTGGTTACTTACAAACGCTTGGTGGATTATGCATACGTTGACTTTGCCTTGTCCGTGTCCGTGTCTCGTTTTTTATTTCCAAACCTTTCTTTCAAACCTTTCTTTCGCTTAGAGCGAAAACCTTACTGATCTAGATTAGGTTTCCGTTTTTAGTATTTGACTTTTTATTTTTCAGTATCTGTTCTATTTTGAAAAAGTTTAAATAAATTTCACACTAAGATGAAATAGATCACTGGTTTCAACAATAGCTATGTGCCTAGATTAGAATTCGAAAATAACCCGGTGAAATAAGGGTTTTCCACGCAGAACCGTAATGTCTATTTCACTGGATTTACTTGCACCTGAATCACCATGTTCCCTTACTGGTTTTCTATGGCTATGCATATTGATGCTATCTGCATTGTCGGATCGGAGTATCGTACTGTTGAAAAGAATAGGAATGAACCAAATATCATACCGGTTCAGCTGGTTTACTCTTGCATACTTTTTCCTGTCACATTCTCTATTGATCTTCTCTTTATTTCTTTTTGTTTGCATACACCCCCTTCCTTCCCTCTGCAGTTTATCAAGACCAGAATGTCCAAATATCCGGATTGCGCAAATTTAGAAACATCTTGCTTGCCGTTTTTCAACAACCACAATGACCTAAAATTAAGCTCAACGCCCAAACAATAAATAAAATTACACGCTTTAAGAATACGCCAAGGATATACTGAGTGATGCATCACAAAGCATCAATTTTTTGTGGTTGTACATTACATTAATTCACTGTAAACTGGTGTTGTGAAACTAAACTCACTATTATCAGCAAATCTTCTGTATGCTAAGATAACACAATAAATGCAAACACACTTCTTAAACTTTTGGAGTGACCTTTAAAAACTTGTTAATTTCATAAAACTTTAAAGAATTTTAATTATACTATTTTCTACGGCATATATCTTTTGTAAAAGAAAGACCAACTCCTCAAGTTTTGGTATTCTTAACAAAAAATTATATTTTAAAAAAGAAAGGAAAAAAACAACGAATTATCACCAATCATAAATCAAAACAAATTGATTGTCCACATCACGGTACTTCGGTGCTATACCTGATTAAGACTCAATAGCCAGTTAATAAATATAACAATTTGTATATGGAATATTCAAGAAAAGCAAAAAAAAAATACCATACCTTAACGACTCATAGTTTTCATAATGGTGGCGGCTCGAATACAATTAATCATGATAATCGAAATGATGAACAAGATGAAGTATTGGTGCGAAAATATCATCCTGGGAAGGATGAGCTATATAACTAAAACAGTTTGTATACGAACCTGATGCAAGATATAAATTACAAAACGACGTTCAATACAGTATAAGGTTCTTTAACAGGTTCGGGGTTTTGAAAATTTCTACAAAACTTGTATGGAAAACACAATTTTATGCCAGCATACACACAGAGCAATGTTTATTCAATAAATCACTAAATTGAAAATTTCTTGAAAATTTGAAATCCAATAAAAACCTTATGATAACAGGGACTATGATTTTATCATTCACTGTTAAATAACGCAGAAACTAATTATGATTTAACCACTAATAAATTTTTGTAGACAAGAAAACTGAATTAGTACAACGGTATTCGAAAAAATACAACTACAGACGCATGTTTTTAATCAAGTGATGGTAAAATCAATTTCAAAATGTGAACAGATTTTTTTAATCAAGTTTTTTCAAATATTGAAGACTTGGGCAGTGAATTTAATTTGTTGTTTAAATTAAATAATTATGTACATTCTATGTCAACCAAATATCATATGCAAAAAAAAGCTAATGGGGTTGTTACATGAATTCCATTAATTTAGTTAAAGAAAAATCAAATACACATTCCTAGACCAATACTATTGTAAAAAGTCTAGAAGAAAAAAATAACATCTTTTTTAATAAATCAAACAAATGAATTAGCAAAGAAATTCACGATAATTTCATCCATCACAACACAAAATTGCAGGGATGTTTGGATAATTAGATATTAAACACCCATCGACTTAGGCGTAAAATTAATTGTAATATATTGATTTAATTTCATTTTTTATAGATGAAGATGTAACTGACTATGACACTTTACAAAACAGGAATTTTGTTGATCCCCTTTTTTTAAAATACCTTAATAAAAGGAATTATTAAGCTCTAATGTAGAGGATACACCACATATTCAATTTACTCTTTATGTTACAATTCAACAGAGATTTACAGCATAATAAGATACGGTGGAAAATGATACTAATCATGCAAAGTGTTTTGATTTTCTAGATAATTCAAACTACTGGAAACAACAGATATTGCAGAATAAAAATAATTAGTCCCTGATCACAGGTATTGTGGCGTATAAAGAGCTTAAAGAATGACCAATACTAAGAAAAATCAATTGCCTAAGTTGACAGTCTACTGGATGGAAAACAGAAAGTTGGAAACCCTCAAATTTTAAATTTCAAATCTCAAAATCTCAAAATCTCAAAATCAAAATCACACCTTGAAATTTTCAGCTGGTGTCTGCTTAAAAAAAAAGTCTTCCACCTTCTTCTTTCGTTGCTTCATCTTTTTTTTTCTTTCTTCTTTTACCATGCAAATTAACTCAATTTTTAATTAGTAAATTAAATTAGGTATTTTTATTCATTTTAATAGGTTACGTTCTGTAACTTGTTAATTTCATGTTTATTTATATCTTTTCATATTTACAATAGTTAAAAATATTATTTCTGTTTGCAAAGATCCACTATTTGCCTTATTTCGCTAACACTAGATTCATACACCATAATTTAGAGTTTGATAGTAGAAAGGCTTACATTCTGTTTAAATTTACATCAATGTAATATCTGTAATATAACAAGTTTATTGTGTTTTTTCTTTGTTGTTGAAATGTGCTTACTAAAACTAAACATGAGTAATTAGAAGTCATGTAAGTTCTTGTTCAGATTAAATATGACATTACTGTTCTCTTAATATGCAAACTCAACGTACAAAAGAAAAAGTAATAATCTTAACGTGGTTCAATTGCGATGATGTCAGTTATGATGTGTGAATATTTTGATTATTATAGTTGTTAACTGTATACTTTTTTACACAATCGACAACAGTAAATTTATATAGAGGTATTAGACACTATATTGATCACTTCGTTGACAACTTAATAGAAATTTAACTCTAACTAAATTTCTTAGTTTTCTTCTCGATTGAGTTTCTTCTTCTCAGGAAATTCACATTACACCCTGTCGATGTTATTGAAGTAATTGTTTCTTCTATTTGCTTCTCTTTCTCCCAACCTTGTATATGATAAACTTTTATTGGCATGTTATCTACCAAAGATAACATGACATTAAAGATAAAGAGCGCCATCAATTCCACTCAAGATATCTGATTTTGGATCAAGATATTATATCATTTCCCATGTTATATATTCAAGGCAGTTAGAATTTAGTTTTATTTCCGTGCAAATGAATACTACAAGTTCTAAGACTCCATAGACAACGATACAACTAACAAAGTAAGAAGAAAATATCATTTATTATAAAAATGTGATTAACGGTTGAACAATGTCTTTTTAGATGATTACAAAAACTATTTTAATTGACACCAGTATTGCTACTTAAAAGGACTCCCAAGTTGTATTGCTAGTACAGAAATCACTCGGTTGCTCTTCGATTATCTGCTGGTCTAAATTAACCGGGGAAGAACAATTTGTCTATAATTCGAAGCAGTAAACAAGTTTAAGAAATGATTTTATCAAAATTTTTTGCTTAAAATATCAATTGTTGAATCTAGATTTGGTAGAAAGATCGCAATTAGATTTTCATTCATAGAATTTAATAACGTTCAATCAACGTTCCGCCAACTTTATACTCCTTACTGTGATCGTTATGAAGAATTAAACCACATTAACAATAGAGTGGATATCATTGATGGCAGCATGGATTTTCACATGGGTGATGGGAAAATATTTCTGGTACTGAAACAGCCACAACTAAGAAAAAAGATGTGGGGATATATTAGTTTTAAATTTGAATGATTCTGGCATCGGTTTAGTTACAAATTCCATTCCAACTGCTATATTGGACATTGATATTTTTGATATACTAGATGCTTTATTAACCAATGAGTACCAAAAAATCTGTACTGAGCTCAAATAATTGGAGAAGGAAAAATATATGAATATGAGAGACATTCATTGTCAAATGGAATTCAAAAATGGAGAAATAGAGAAGGACAAAGATATGTTAGTTTCGCATGGTTTTTTTTTTTTTTTTTTTTTTTTTTTTTTTTATTTTTTTTTTTTTTATTTTTTTTTTTTTTTTTTTTTTTTTTTTTTTTTTTTTTTTGAATGTAGTTTTTTGCATAGGCTTAAAAAAAAAAGACAAAAGACTTTATTACTGCTTTTTTATTAAAGAATTTGAAGAGAATTCCAATTCTTTCTTCTTGTGTTTGCCTAGATATATGACAGAACTTTATTAAAACTAGTACTGGTTGTATTGTTGATGAGGGAAAATATTGCTGTACTGAACAATCGAAAAACTCGAAGAAAGGTGAATCCTTGAAGCTGAAACCGAAACTTGTACAATTGTACAAATGAAAGATGAAAGTGGTCCAATTGATGGTGAATGTGAGCCAATTGATTGTGAATGTGAAGCAGTTGATGTGGCTACTTATGATGGTGGTGAATTAACCGTGAGATTGGTGGAGATAAATTAATTAGCGATGGTGATGATTCATTATTACCTGAAACGCAATCCAAACTCGTCCAAGACTGGTCTTCACAAAAACATCATTTCTTTCGTTGTTCGTGAAAAGAACTAAAAACATGGTTTAAAAATCACGATATATCTAATTTATAAAACACCTGAACCATTATCAACATTTAATGGTTCAAAAAGCTTCACGAACATTTTTATCGACCCAAATATTAGGCATTTGTTAACAAATAAAGTTGATTACTAATATTCCAGAGTTAATCAAGTGTCTGGCAATCGCATTTGTATCAATTTGGAGCTTAAGAGAATCTTCATATTTTCTTCAGAATGGGTTTTTTTTCCTCTCTATTTTATTAAACAACCATGGCATCCCCATTAATTAGATTAATGAAATATCTTTTATTAAGCGTGGTAAATGATTTGGTTTCAAAAATAGATTTACTCTTTTTCATGAATTTTGGAAACTTGAATATTCTGATAATATTTTTACATCACAAAAGTTTGGATTTACATGTGCAATAACTATTGTATATTAATTTGATCAATGGGTTTTTTTTCTGGTAAAATCCAAGCTTAAAGCTTTTTTATGGAATAAATATTGTGGGCCTATTCCACGTTTACTTTTGGGTAATTCCAAGTCAACTAAAAATCGGAGTATATACGTAGAGAGGGAAAAAACCACAATTATATTAATTCTATACAATTTCTCCATAGGCATCACTGGCAGAGGTTGGTTGAACACCAATTGCTAATGCATGAAATTGCATCAGCAAAAACTAGAATCGCTGAATTAAAGTCAAGCCTGACAACATTTCAAAACAATAAATATTCAAAGAAAAGCGAATTGCATTCAATTGAGGAAGATATTGCAGAAAAAAACACTGGAAAAAAACACCAAAAACAATGAATTGCAGTTAATCGAATTCCTGGCATACCATAATCCTCAAAGTTTTTTGCTTTAGCCTTTGCGTAGTCATCCTTGAGATTATGGTAAGCTAATTATTCGATTAACTGCATTTTTTTTTCTGTAATAGCTTTCTCCGTTGAAAGCAATTCATTTTTCTTTGCATTTTTATTATTTTGAAACGTAGTTATGCCAGACTTTAATTCCATGATTCTGGTCTTTCATGATGCAATTTCTTGCATTAGCAGTTGGTAAGATGGTTGTACGGATGGTTGTGTGGATGGTTGTGTGGATGGTTGTGTGGATGGTTGTGTGGATGGCTCAGCAGATGACTGTTGTCGAATAAAATTTCTTCTTTTCCTGGAACTTCCTCTTCTTCTTGCACCCATTTATCTTTATTTGTAATGAAAAGGAACAAAAACAACAAGAACAAGAAGCACAAGAAGAACGATCAGGGGCTATTTAAATGAGCATCAAACAACAAACCTTCAACTCCACCTTTTACTTTTCTTTGTAGTCCCCATTTTTACAAAATTTGCTATTCATCCAGTCTGCAAATTTTGATTGCTATAAGCATCCTTACGTGAGTTTGTTGACAATTGGGCGCTTAGAAGTAAAAACATGAATACAAAATAAAGACACAAATACAAAAGTAAACACCCACTACAAAGTAAAAACATAGCTTGAAATCCAGACTGACCACTTCATGCTTGTACATTAAATTTTTCATCAGCATCATCAAACGATACACCAACAGTAATAGCTAAGTCTCTCTTCATCCGCTCAACCGATCCATATATAATCTGGTCGTAACCACGTAAAAACATCCGAACTTCGTCCTCTGACATATCCACAATGTCATCAACACCTTTGATCCATCGAGGCATTCCTTCCGGTTGATCAACCACAAACGGAATAGGATTAAGTCTGCGTCCAAGTTTGTACTTCTTATTATTCATCATTCTTCTTACTCCAAGCTGTTCCTTATGTTTGAACTTATATGGTGATCTCATGTAAAAATCATATGCTGGAAATACCATCTCCTCGTAATTTACATTAAGTTGTCCAGCAGGTGGTGTATAATTGGATGACACTTTGGGTGAAGTATCTTTGAATTTTTCATTGGCATCATCATAAGGCATGCCAACAGTAATAGCCAAGTCTCTCTTCATCCGCTCAACCGATCCATATATAATCTGGTCGTAACCACGTAAAAACGTCCGAACTTCGTCCTCTGACATATCCACAATGTCATCAACACTTTTGATCCATCGAGGCATTCCTTCCGGTTGATCAACCACAAACGGAATAGGATTAAGTCTGCGTCCAAGTTTGTACTTCTTATTATTCATCATTCTTCTTACTCCAAGCTGTTCCTTATGTTTGAACTTATATGGTGATCTCATGTAAAAACCGTATACCGGAAATACCATCTCTTCATAAATTACATGAAGTTGTACGCCAGGTGGTATATAAGTGGATGATTTCTTAGCCTCGTCGATCGATGTATCAGGTATCAAATCCAACTTGCTATTCATTTCACCACGTGTGCCTTCCACAGATTCATCAGAGTCTTGTGAACAGTTCTTACCTTCATCCTCTGACATACCCTCAACATCGTTACCATCTTTAGTAGATTTTGGCATTTCTTCATCGCCATCGTCAAGGGATTGAATGTGTTCCAAATTTGCACCTTGTTCATCCGACCTTGTAATTGCAACATCTGGATCAGCGTCTAAAGCAGGCTCAGGCACATTACGTAGTGTAGATGGGGTTTTCTTGTGCTTCTTATTTGGAGTAAAGTCTGGCTGATCTTGTTTTAATGCTATTGAGTGTTTTTTTGCTTGATTGGTTTTTGTGGCCATGGTTATCAGTGGGAAGTTGAGCTATCAGAGAGGAAACAAGTAGAAAAGAACCATAATAAAACAAAAAACAAGGATCAAGTCTAATTCAAATATTAACAAGGCTCTAAAAACGGAGTTCTAGCTCTAACAGGGCGGTGCAAAGAAAGGAAGGGATTTTATAAATTACTCCACTTTATTTGATACGCAATCAACAGACATCAGGAGAGTTAGAGATGCATTTGCTGGAACTTACAGGGACAGTGGACCAGTTTTAGTATCATAATTATCCTCAAAGTTATAGCTTTCTATGGATCATTTTGGTAGAATATCATATTACCTCTATAACCTGGCAAGGAGACAACGTGACAAAAAGACTAAGATAAGTTTCTAGTTTTTAGAATGATATACATAAAAACCCAGCAGTTCTCTCCAATCAAAATGTCTTGAAACAGCTTGGATTGCAAAAATCTGTTGACTGGCTGTTTGATACAGTGGATAAAGTCATATATGGATATTTGAGATTAGCAAATGGAGTTAGATATGATCGATTTCGATGAACTGAAGTGGTGAGCATGAGACTTAACTTATCTTTCAGAATGTTTTCAAAATGTATGGAGCAAATTTTACGAGTATTGTTAGACCAGCAGAGAATATCAACTGTGGAAGTGACGATATTAATAACCTAATTCACGAAAATGATGAACTTGGTGTTTGAAGTTTAAATGCTAAATAGTTTGTAAGTCAAATCAATTATGAAAATAAAGGAAGTAGAATCCAACTATGAAGGGGAAAATAATGTGAATGTAAGGATAAAACCAACATTTAAGTCCATCAACGTACTTGTCAACTTGGGATTATGTCTATAATCAGTATATATCAGTTGTTGACCTGTCTGCTTTATCTTTAGGGGTCATTGCTTTAAAAAATAAAGAAATATCCCACTAAAAAAAATCATAAGCTTTCTGGCTTATATATTCAGGCCCTTAAAGATCCTTTAATTCTTTTATGCTGCATTTGTTTTGATTACAAACATGTTAAAGATATTTGAAAAACAGGCAAATTCGGTTTTTCAACCCATTAGATACGTGATACATTTACATTGTGTCAGAAATAAATGTTACTCTTCTTCAGTGAATTTATATCAAAGTACACACTTGATTGTCAATCTTGTTAACAACTTAACACAATTTCAACTATAACTTAATTTCAGGTGCAGTAAATAAAGTAACCATATTAACTAATCAGTAAGACTTAATAGTTTGCTTGATAGGGTGATAATTTTTTAACTTACGATAATTATTTCTAAGTGTTCTTCTGATCGGGTGTGTATTTCTCAAGAAACTCACTGTATCAAGATTAAAAACAATAAAATAGTGAAATAACAGACTTCCTTATTTTCAGTACTAGCTGTACTTAAGTTATTTTTTAATTTATGTTTAGTAATTAATTTACTTTTTTGACGGTACGATGATAAGAATATATATGTAATATGGCTAACGATCCATGTTTTAGAATTTTTTTAGAAGACAGTAACAACCTTTTTAAGCAATTCCATTCCATGGGTATTGGTAAGGAAACTCAACACTTACTTGGTTAATCAATAGAATTCCACATATCCAATATAATACACATTAATACACATAATAGTTACCAATTAAAACACATGACTGAAAAGCTATAAACATTCTTTCATTTTCCCCTTAATACTTTAGCTGCAAAAGATTTGGGAACTCCAACCACATGTGTCAACCTTTCCTTCAATTCGTCTAAAGTCCCATCTGTACTTTGTTCATATCCACGCAAAAACACCATAACCTCCTTCTTATTCAACTTCTTGATATCATCAATACTATCAAGCCAACATGGCATTCCTTCAGGTTGCAGTTTGAGGAATGGAATAGGGCTTAGCTTATTGTAACACCGATAGTACATTTGACTGAACGAAACTTCATCTGCAAACAAATGTCTTTCATTAGGCTTATAGTAGTATTCTCTTCTATATTGATCATCTTTTGCAGGATCATATTCTTGTTCCGATGCTGTATCATCACCAAGACCATCATCCATCACAGGAGGTCCAAATATTTTAGCTGCAAAAGATTTGGGAACTCCAACCACACATGTCAATCTTTCCTTCAATTCGTCTAAAGTCCCATCTGTACTTTGTTCATATCCACGCAAAAACACCATAACCTCCTTCTTATTCAACTTCTTGATATCATCAATACTATCAAGCCAACATGGCATTCCTTCAGGTTGTGGTTTAAGGAATGGAATAGGGCTTAGCTTATTGTAACACCGATAGTACATTTGACTGAACGAAACTTCATCTGCAAACAAATGTCTATCATTAGGCTTATAGTAGTATTCTCTTCTATATTGATCATCTTTTGCAGGATCATATTCTTGTTCCGATGCTGTATCATCACCAAGACCATCATCCATTACAGGAGGTCCAAATATTTTAGCTGCAAAAGATTTGGGAACTCCAACCACACATGTCAATCTTTCCTTCAATTCGTCTAAGGTCCCATCTGTACTTTGTTCATATCCACGCAAAAACACCATAACCTCTTTCTTATTCAACTTCTTGATATCATCAATACTATCAAGCCAACATGGCATTCCTTCAGGTTGCGGTTTGAGGAATGGAATAGGGTTTAGCTTATTGTAACATCTATAGCACATTTGACTGAATGAAACTTCATCTGCAAACAAATGCCTTTCATTAGGCTTATAGTAGTATTCTCTTCTATATTGATCATCTTTTGCAGGATCATATTCTTCTTTTGATGATTCACTAGCACAATTTAAGCTTTCATCTTTGGAAGTAAAATCAGTATTGTGGAGCAGATTAAGTCTTTGTTTCTTTGGGTTTGTCTCACTTTCCAGGATGTTATTCAATCTTTTTTGCATGCTCTTATAATATTTCGTGTTGTAATGAAGCACTTTCGTTAAAAACAAACAAAAGAAAAAAAAGGCTGGGCAAATTAAAGTTGCCTTAATTTTTTTGAGGGGTTTGTTTTCTAGGCTTATCTATTCTCAGTTTTAGTCTTCAAACAGATAAGTTTATTTCTCAATAACTTCAGTACACCAGAAAAAGTGCATGTTCAAATTTGAATTAAAAGACCAACTATAGTGAAAGAACTATACATGTTTATATAAAAGAAGATGTCAATTATATTTCGTATTTGGTCAACATAAATTAGCGATGTGCGGACGTTTTGAAGAAGTATAGCAATACAAAAAGTGTGTTTGATCATTTTACACGAACAAACAAAAGCATTGAATGAATTTTTTACTGTGGAATCAAATTATTGAACCGTTCGTCTAGGAATGATTTCTTTACAATTTCATCTGGTACGCCTAAGTAATACGCAAGCCTTATTTTTTTCTCTGTAAGGCTCATTCGAGGATCCCAGCTTAAGTTGTAACCACGAAGGAACCTGCTTACGACTTGACCGGACATCAAAACAATTTGCTGGAAGCAGAGAATCTCAAAAGGCATTGTTTCTCCATCATTAGCAAAAGGTATGACCTCCATATGCTCTCCAATTGTGCAATGAATCTTATTACGATTTCTGATACTTAAAAAATTAATCATATCTTGGTCAATGATATTGCTGTTTATATTAGTATCATCAGTATTGTTGTTAGCATTATTATCATCAGTATTATTGTTAGAATTAATATCATCATTGTTGTTGTCACATAATGCATCGTTATTGTTGTTGTCGAATAATGCATCGTTATTGTTATTGCTAAATAATGCATCGTTACGAAAGTTATTGTTATTAGTGCCAACATTATTGCTATTATTAGTAACGTTATTGTTATTGGTACCAATGTTATTGAGAATTCTATCACCGCTATTATTGCTTGCTTGATCTTTTGTTGTAGCAATAACTAAATCTCTGATTAATTCAATAATCTCAGGGCCCAAATTACGAACTCTCTCTTGGGGTGTTTCCATTTTGAATAATGTTTTGTAATTGGTAATGTTAAATAGAATGCAAGAACAGATGTAACTAAAAAAGGGGCAAAAAAAACAGAAAAGAACGAATGAGCCTTATTTGAGATTTATTGGCATTTTTAGGGAATATGATTTCTTCACAAACCATTTTCTTCTGGATATTGTTCGGATTATCTTTTTTTATATTTGAGATCTTTTTCTAATGTATTCATCCTTTATGTTCAAGATCTTTAATTTACAACATCTTTAATAGTTTAAGATTTTTTTGTTGTTTTTAGCTTTATCATCCTGTTTTTCCTCTTTAATCGACTCTTTGAGAGATAAAATAGTAAAAGAACGTTGTTTGATAGTCTTACTAATCCACAATTTGTTCATTTTCTGATTGAATTTGATTAAAATGATATATTTTGATTACATTAAAAATAGTGGATATTTTAGGGATAGATAATTATAAAATTAAAACAGTTAACTAATAATAATCAAACACCATTTTTTCATTATCTCAGACTCCTTTAAAGATAAAAATGTTTGAATCTTTAATTTTAGTAATCATAATAATAATATTTTTAATATTATTCATCACTTTTTCTTGTCCGGTTTTTCATCACTTGAAACATCGTTATCTGGTAATAACAGTTGTTTCTTTTTTAGTTAATTGTGAAACGACAAATATTTCAATTTTTCACAGTTGAGTTGTGAAAATTTCCCTTCTTCAACTTCTTCATCTTCTCCTTCATCATCTTATCATCTTACGTTTATGATTCTGATGTTATAAAAGTTTATATTCTATTAAGTTTACGATGTAGTCTAATATTTGAAAATACTTATAAAAGTATACATCATTTAGACAACTTTTGAGTACTTTCTATCCCACAATGGTTGTGGAAATAAACCAGCTTCTGCTAACGTTCTCATACTCCATTCGATTGATGACTCTGTTTTATATGTCCAGAAAAAAAATCCATTTGTTTGATTAAATAAATCTAATTGGGCTTCAATTATTTTTCTTGTGTTAATTTTATCTAAATCTGTCATTTTGCTAGCATCATTACTAAATTTACATTTCCCTATAAAACCATTGTTTCCAAATGTATTATCATATCTTGCACCTCTTCCAACACCATTTAACCATTTTGTACAATCTGTCATTGCTGCAGACCATTCACCGATTATTTGAATTCTATCTACCTTCAAAATGTCATCCATGTATAATTTTAATGATGTGATATGTTCATCAATATCTCTTCTTAATTGTGTTGGATCAAAAACTTCATATCTATGATGATCAAGAACTGTGTCAGTAAACTCGGGTTCTTTTAAGTGATCTTTCCAAAATGGTATTGGTAGAAATGCATCATGAAATACAAAATGGTTTGAACTTCTTTCTCTAAACATCTTATATGTTGTTTCATCAAATTCTATAATTCTGGAAATTTCATACCTGCCATGTAATGGTTCATTTAAATTTTGATAACCTATTATGACATCTGAATATTCATTACCACCATATTTATCATAAATATACTGCAAGACTTGAATACCAAGTTTGTAGTTTTCCTCGATATTCATCCATTCATAAACGTCTCTTCTGCCTGAATTATCAAACCCATTTTGGGAACCTGGTATACCGTGTAGGTCAATCCATAATTTTAATCCATGATTTCTGCACCAATCAATAGTTTTTTCTAAATACTCTTCTTGTCCGAAAACATAAGGATCATCATGCAATCTCGCAAAAGCCCAGTAACCAATTGGCAATCTAACTGCATTGAATCCATAATTTTTAATCATGATTATGTCATTCTCAGTAATCCATGTGTCCCAATGTTTTTTTAGTCTTTCATATGCAATAGTTGGACCTAATATTTTACAATAATTGTATTCATCAACTGGTGTACCTGCTTCAGTACCATCTGTTGATCCTTGTTCATATAATGAAGGACTAATGAAAGGTTCGGTAACTAACCAACCCCCCAAATTAACTCCATTAATTTTTTGTGTATCATAACTAAAATGCGAGTTTGATACAGTATCTTGGTCATTACGATCACCATTATTATACTCTTCTATTTCATTGGAGTATTCTTTTATATTTCTACTAAGATTATAACCATTACTTCGAAACTGTTTATAAAAATCAATAACAGATGGTGAATACTCAACTGTCCTTGAATTTAATACTGATTCACTAGCGTATACACCGGCCAATGTGGATATAGAAAGATACAATGAAACCTTCATTTAGCAATGTTTACTTTAAAAAGAAAAAACAAGAGGTGGGTAAACAGAAATGAATGAATAAGGTAAACCGTAAGAGACAAAAAAAATAGAACAAAAAACTCCTTATTTGTTACCTCTCTAGGAAAACTGCCCATTTTTCATGTTGTAATGAATTTAAAAAAACATATCATAAAATGGAGCACCAACTTTGTATCATATGATAATCGAGATATATTGCGAGGTTATTGTATGTTACTATGTTGCTGTTAGGGCAATGAATAATCAATTGATTTTCTGGGTGGAAATTTGTGTGTGAAATAAAATTATATACGCCTGGATGAGTGATCCAGAAGATTTTTTATTTCTTACATTAATGTTAATTAATCTTTTTTTGTCTTCTTTCATACCAGCTGAATGATTCCATCCAACATCCTCAACGTATTTACACAATCTGAAGCATCGGTTTCCACAGATGACAATGAACTCTGTCTACCATGTCAAGTAATGGGTTCGTTGACATGTCTTGCTGGTGGTTTATATTTTATGTCTGAATTACCATTTAAAGATTCATCACCAAAGGCCAAACCAAATTCATTGTGGTGGAAAAATTCGGTTAAGGGTGCTGGTTTAATGCTTTTCGGATTAGGTATTTATAGAGGTGGTGAAGGTTGGTTGTGGAATACGCATCTTAAGTATAAAGATACAAAATATATATAAGAAAACATAATGCTAGTTTAATGTCTGTCTGTTTGTCTGTCTATCACGTTAATAAAAACACCTTACCACTACTGTTACCACCAACAATCCAGTTTTCCATTGGATGAAATGTGCAAACTGCTGGAACTGATGTCATTCTATCATCAGTAAAATGTGCTAACATTGTACCATCTCTTGTATAAACGTCAAGATGTCTTTTCATATTTGCAATCACAAATTTTTCAATTCCATCAACTGGATTTTCATGCCATCTTGATTTCAGAATTGAAACCCAACGTCCTGATTGACAATTATGTTTTATAGTTACATCTGGCTCCAAATTTTCAACTACATCACCAGACTCTGGTTTAGTTAATTTTCCAATATCTTGCAATATACCATTACCACTTTTGTTTAATTGGAAAACTCTAATCGTATCATCATAACCATTACACACAATATCACCACGTTTGTTCCAATCTGTGCAACTAACACTTAATCTACTTCTATAAGCAGCAATACACTGAGGACCTTTGACATCTTCATAATCAGACCAAATTTGATCTCTAATCATTCTTAAATCCCAAACTCTCATTGTACGATCTAAACTGGCAGATGCTATTAAATTTGAATCTGTTGGGCAAACGGAAAAATAACCAATTTTCTTATCATGCAATCTATAGTTTGAACAATCTTCTCTTTTTGTTATATTATTTTCTCTAATATCAAATCTTGCAAATTCGCCGTTTAAAGTTGTTAAATATCCATTATTCTTGTCTATAAATTTAAAATCAGATATGCCCGATGCTTCCCCCCATTGGTCATCATATTCAAGTATAGATTTTGAAATATTTTTACTCATGTCCATTACTCTAAGTGATCCATCATATGAGCATGAGATAACTTCTTCAGGTGTATTTGGCCTTACATTAATACGTGCAATATTCTTACGATGGGGATTAAATCTTGTAATTGATGGTTCATCCTCGTCATCATCATCAACCGACCAAATACCTAACATACCATTCGTATCACCACCAAAAACAAGTTTTCTTTTGTTTGATGGATGAAACTCAATAGTTGTCATACGTGCAGTCGTCAGCATGATTTGGTTTGGGTGAAAATCTTCGTATAATTCTAATTTTTCCAAGTCCTGTCTTGCTTGTTCTTCAGTTTTATTAGATAGTGGTTTGTTTTTAATATCATCATAAAAATCCCCCATTGAAAATGATTTACCTAATTTACTTAGTACTGAAACATCACTCAAAACATCAGTTAATTTTAAGTCATCACTTAATCTAATCGATTCTAGTTCTTTTAGTCTTGCGTCTTCCAGTTTCTTTTCTTCTAATTTATTCAATTCTTCATTTCCCTTCGTATCTTCAACTTTCACTCCGGCAATACGACGTGATCGACGTAGTGGTAAGTTTGGCTCTTTTTCAATCTTAACCTGAATAATTTTATTTTTCCTGGGTTTTGGTTTATTTGATGACTTCGAATCAGATTTTCCAAACTCATTTGCTAACGTATTTAGATTTAACTTTCTAAGCAACTCTTTGTTACGTGCAATATTTGCCTGTCTTTGTTTCTCAAATTCAGAAATAGCCATTTTGTTTTCTGCTGTATTATGTGGAATTAGTATCGGTATATTAAAAGGATGATAAATTAATGATGTTTATTTTTACAAAATTACGCGTCTGTATTTTCATCAACATGATTTTATAGTTGAAATTCAAAATATCTTTTTTTTATCCTTGACGATTAAATATATTCCATTCAATATGGCACCTAGGAGGGGAAAGAAAAAAACTTCAGCTAGAAATGGAAAAAATATAGATGTATTATCGTCACAGTATTCACAACAACAACCAAACTCAAAAAATTCACAAAGTCCGTTGAAAAATAGTTTTACTCCAATACGTAGAACAATTGCACCTAATTCACTAGTGCAATCAAACCAATCTATTTTTTCACCTATTAAACAAAAAAATGACGGAATTGAAATAGATGAAGAAACCAAAGAATATAAATCAGGTAGTGATAGTAGTGATAACAGTGATGGAAACTCTGATGATGTCGACTCAAATGATGATATAATTGACATATCAGATGATGATGATGAATCTTTAAAATCAAGTAATGATACCAATTCAAATAAAATTAAACCGCTGACAAAATATACTGTTCCTTTAAATACAAAATCTTGGCAACCGTTATTACCTCAAGTGCATTCCGAGCTCTCCATATTGCTGAAACTTTTAAAACCACCAACATTGAAAAATGGATCAACATATGATAAAGCTTTGGATTCCGAAATAATTGATCCATTAATAAAAAATTTTAGTCATGTTTATTTACCACCTATAAATAAAATAAATCATAGATTACCAAAGCAACGAACGAGCAGTGAGTTTAATTTAACGATTCTAAACCAAGAACAAAATCGTTTAAGTATTGGATACGACATAAATTCAAAACAATTGGATATGCTTACATTGCAATTACTAAAAGAAAAGGAAATGATTCGTGCTGAAAAAAAGTATTTAGGGGAACTAAAGGAAAATGTTAAAAATTGGAAGTCAACGAAGGATAAAAAACTTGTGAGATTAAAATCTAGTCTAGGTGATGAATTTCAAGAAATCAGTGATTTAATTGATTCAAATCCCAATTCAACTGGTACCGATGACATTAATTTAGTAGATAGCGACTGGCAAGATGATGGACAGGATTCTGATAATGAGGTGGAAGATATCAAAATTTCTAAAAAAATAAATTATTTAAATAAATATTTAAGTGGACTTGAAATGAATAATGCTGAAAATAAACAATTTCAGGCAATACTTAGGCAACTTCTTGACCTACTAAAGGATGAGTAAAATTGGATTTTCACAGGTGTGTTATTTGTTTTCTTTTTTTTTTTTTGTATATTATTGTACATTTTGTAGTATAGACAAAGAGCTCTATTAGTTCAGATAGATTAAAGTAGTTAAAGAAACAATAATTTATTATAATTTCCTTTTATATTTTGAAGTAAAATTTGTACAATCGACCAATTGAAAACTTATTCAGTTGTAGCTTGCAAAAGTTTGCTGATCAATGTCATATACATAGCAATAGAAGTTGCTTAAAATTTCAATAGTGACCACAATTGATAATCGACAATTCAGTAATCAAATTTGCCAAAAAAAAACCTACAGCATCTATTTATCAGTAAAGAATTGATATACTTACAGAGGGTAGGAAAATTATTGTTAATAGGTAAATGAATTAATTTTTTTTTTCTATTCTATTAATCGTCATAAATGTTTATTCATTTTTACTATTTTTCATATTTAATACTTTATTCGTATATAACATACGATATTAGTGATCAGTTATGAAGGAACTAAAATCGTTCAAGAAAAAAATAGAAAATGGTGAGCAAAATAATTTTGCTATACTTTGATCGAGTTTAAATTTTTCAAATATTGTAAACAATAAAACGCAAAAGAATGTAACAGTCGCTCCTAAGAAGACGTAGTATTTGCTAGATATGGCCGCAACCAAGTAAACACATCTACTCCAACTCTACATGTATAAATAGGGGTCTTACCACCTTATATTGTCCAATTTATATATATAATTTATAATACTTTATAAATAACCGATCACGTTATAGTTTATAGCGCAATTTAAAGTTTCCACTTTTCACAAAGGACCCTGATCTTTAATAGTATGTCAACTAAATAGCTCAATTTCTATGTTTTTAACTGAAATAATAGTAATTGATAAAATCAGTATTGAGAGTCACAAGAGCTTGTCCCTCAAATTATTGATTCTATAACTGGCATTCACTCTTAAAAATTCTAGTAATGTATTGTAATTGAAGAATCATAAAAGTTTAGTACGAGCATAAATCCTGTGTGTTAATAAGAGATTTTCTTTAAAAAATGCTTTACAATGATTTAAAGAATGACTCTAACTTAAATACAATATCAAAAGGTTACTTTTTTTAGCATTTGTGTTTGTATCATCATTATCTGACGGAACTTGGTGATGTCTCTATTTTTTTGTGTCAATATACAGTGAATAACCAGTATAAGATCCAGTCCACTTTGTTTCAATGAAAAATATCAATCAGAGTAAAAATAATATAAACGTACCTGGCTGGGATGTTTGGTTCTAAATTAGCTTAATATTGATTTCGTATATATATTTTTCTTGGATTAATAATCTCTAATTGATATAATACATTGATGTAAGTGTAAATAAATATAATAATCGATCTAAAACTAAATCACCATACAAACCATAAAACAAGTAAAACCGTCAAAAAATGTTACTAATTATGGAGCTATGGTTACTTGGCATTACAACTGAAAATATAATGTATTATATATTTCTTAAGTTGTGGCGTTATCAACTGTCCAGAACTGCTTTAAAAAAATTTTGTCCTATGCCCTCTCGTCTTCTCCGTGTTTTATTGCTTAATTTTCTTTGTTATATATATATAGTATGCAAAAAAGATTGACAGACAAATTATACACTAAGGAATAACACTAAAAAAATGAAAGATAAGTAACAATTTATTTTTGGAAAACAAAGCAAATTGACTTTGAAATTAAAATAATAAAGAATAGTTACTATTGGGCAAAGTAAAATGATTTATCCTTATTTTATAACTCGACTTGTAACCAATAAAAAACAATCAAGGTATGAATCTATCTTTTTCTAAAATTTATGACCAATATTTGAAAGTTTTGAAAAACAGTACAGTTTGCGGAAACATTTAAATACTTAAATTACAAGTTTCAAAGGCAATATAAAGATATTTTCTCTTTGAATCAAACTGTACAAAATTACACAAATGACAGTTACACCATAAACGCATACAATGGTAGCATTAATAATTCTTTGGACTCAGATAATTTTAAAACATTTATGTCCCTAAAGTCATTTTTATCATCATTATTATTATCATGTAATCTTTCTAACATTTTGCCAGCAAGCATTGGTGGAAACTGTTTATCAATTGTACCAATTGTGATATGTGCATATCTATTGCCAATCGGTAAAGCTATCTTATTTCCTTTATGATTGAATTCTAAGATTTCGACTTCAACACACATAACTTTTGTATCCCAAACAATGTTTTTTAATTTAATAGTTGCATTAAAATCGCCTGAAAATAGACATTTTTTATTTTCAGGTATTGAAATACTAGTATCATTAAATTTTTGAACTTCAGTCTTAAAAGTTGCTGTGTAAAATTCCCATAATTCCCTCATACTATTATTTTCCCTTCTCATTGCTGAATGCATTAATGTTACATGGAAATCTGATTGGACTCTCTTATTAGATTTTAGTTTATTATAAAAATCAATATTGTAATTTTCAACAATAGATAAAAATGTTGGATCATTTATATATATACCATAATATGAAGCCTTTCTCTTCATCTGTTTCATTTGTTTAGTAAATGTGGGTTTATATGACTTGGCCTTTTCAAAAGCTTTCAAATACTCATCATCAGTTGGTTCAGGCAAATCTATATCACACGCAAGTTTCTGTAATGACCTTACAATTTTTTTCATATTTTTAAGACTTGAATTATTGCTGCTGACGTTTAAATCAATAATATAATCAAAATTACAATCAGGCTCAGTTTCTCTATTGACTAGTTGAAATCTACTTATAAAACCCCTCATAATTTTTTCAGCATGATTAACACCTTGTGTTTCAACTTTGATTGATTGATGATCATCACCCCTATTAATAACTCTATCCCTTGTAATTGACCATAATATTTTGTCGGATTTTGGAATATCATGAATAAAGTTTAAGCAAATGAACTTTAACTTTGATTTTGGTATTTCATTGTTTAATCTTTGAAACCCATCAAAGATTTGTTTTCTTTCAGCAAACTTATGATTATTTTTATCTAGAATTACAATTGGTTTTCTAACTAATGCATCCAGCGCAGCGGCTACTAGTTTATCTTTACCGGGTGTTTGAATATTATCGTTTTGTAAATGCTCGATTAAGTTCGGATATAAATTAGTCAAACCCACAGATGTTGTGGTTTTACCACATCCAATAGTTGCAACTGTAATTAATACATATCTATTCGATTTAGAATCGCCAAACTTCAGTTTTTTCATTTCATCTTCTAAATCTATCATTTTTAGTTCATTATTTATCATTTCCATACTTGAAGTCTTTTTTGACTCAAAATACTTTTTTCTTAATTCAATTATACCTTTATTTTCCAGATATTCAGATTTTAAATTCTCGTCACTTACTAGGTATGGCATGACAAATTTGACGTAGTCCATGCAAATCAATTTATGCTTACCAAATTTCAAATTTGTCGGGCCTTCTTTAATAAATTGTTTTGTAATTTCTCTCAATTCTCTATAAAGCAAATACGGTTCTTCAAATTTGAATTTAAAGAAGAAATCTGACTTGTTTTTAAAGCAACGTACAACAAAACCTTCAATTTCTTCGTTTTCAAAAGTTCCTGAAGTATTCAAGTTTTTCATAAACTCTAAGGTCTCATCAAATGTGTTTAGTTTAATATATTTGGTTTCTTTGAATCCAAACATTTTCCCGAATAATTGGACTTTTTCAATTGGGTATGTTTTAAAGCTTACTATGTTGAAATTTAGTCCATGCAAATACAACCCGGCTTTTGAATCTTTGTATTCTAAAACATGTTCCTCAAATGAATCATCACAATATTCACAAACTGCAGTTATCTGATATTTATACAATAACAAACCTAACTCTTTCTCGTCTATATTTTTCTTCTTCAACTGTTTCAACAATGCATTTTGTGCAACTAAAGCATGATTTTTAGTTAAATCGGAACGTTCACCAGTTGAATGTTTGGAACATACAACCAACTTGCCATCTGATAATGCAGAGATAAAAACAATACATCCATTGCTTTTAACAGTAATTGTATAAGGGCCAGTTGTGGAATTTCTTAGCTCATCTTCTTTTACAGATGCTAGTTCATTCATATTAAAAAATTTGTCATAGCCCCTAACTATAATGTTACCTTTTTCAGTTGTAAATAAGCCTCTAGCATATATTGGTAATGTAACCTTTTTACTATAATAATCCCATTCATTAAATCTCCAACTCAAAATTTTTGTTGATGTTCCAAATATTGTGTTTTCTATCTTTTTAACACTTTTGTTATTTTTATTTTCGGAATCCTTTAACAAATTTTGCACTACTGCTATCGCCTTATTTGATTCTTCTTGTAACTCTTCTGAAGAAAGTAGTATTGGTTCGAATTCAGTCATGTAAGCATATTATGGGAAAAAAAACACTTACATGGAATTGGTCATCCCAGAAAATTTCTCAAATTTATTTGGCGTGGCTCATCCACTTCATTTTACTTTACTCTATACTCTATACTCTATACATTCTCTATCTACAAATGCATATTGATTTCATCATCGTTGAATCCAAAAATATAAAGAGCATCCTTCAGGGACTTGGAATTCAGACAACATGGTGCTTCTTTTTGAACCTTTGGTTTCGCATTCCATGCAATACCATAACCTGCTTTATGCATCATAAGTAAATCGTTGGCACCATCTCCAACAGCAACTGTATTTGCTAAATCAACGCCATTTTCATTAGCTAACTGTTCAAGCAAATCTCTCTTTCTTGAACCATCAACAATCACACCTAAAGTCTTACCACTTAAAATTTCAACACCGTCTTCATTGATTTCGGTTGCTAGAAGATTAGCAAATGCATAATCTAATCCCAATTGTTCTTTAACAAATTCTGCTAATGGTAAAAACCCACCTGAGCACACAGCTAATTTACAGCCTTGAGATTTCATAACTTTACAAAGCTCAATGGTACCTGGAGTTAAACTGATTTTTGGCTTCAAATCATTCCATAGAGTTTGAGATTTAATACCACGTAATAATTTGACTCGTTCATTTAATGACTGTTTGAAATCCAACTCGCCATTCATTGCACGAGTAGTGATTTCTGCAACTTGATCTTCAACATCTGCTTGTGCTGCAATCAGTTCAATAACTTCTTGTTGAATAAGGGTTGAGTCCATATCAAAAACAATTAATTTTTTCAGTTTTCTACTTTCATTATTTATTTGAAATATTAAATCAACATTATCAAGTTTAAAAGATCTAATAGCTTCTTTAATTTGAGATTCTGCATTTAAAATACTTGACTCGTCTACATGGTTACCTTCGATTTTAGTTAAATCAACGTCAACATTGAAATCAATTGCTTTAGCATGTGAAAGATTAGTGAAAGTAATAAGTTTGATTGGTAACTTTTTTAAAATTTTAGAAATTAATTCATTATCTGACTCTGAAAAGGAGTTATCTTTAGCAATCGCTGTAATAACGTAACTCATGCTTGGTTGTCGAAAAGAAAAGAGTGTTGAAAACTTTAAGATATGATTATGAATAATATTTAACATTAAATTTTCTTCAACGTGTGTGAAAAATAAAATCGAAAAATGAAAAAATCGAAATTTGAATTTTAGAATCCAACTTTATTGAAAGAAATTAGCTTGAATTACTAGCATGATTATAGTTATTTTAGTTTACATAACAGACTAGCAATGGATCCCCTACCAGTATCTGGAGATAATACAAGCTTATCAACCGCCATGTTTGGTGGTGCTGTTTCCGGTATAGTTCAAACGACAATGACATACCCATTGGAATATTTTAAGACCATTTCCCAAATTGAAAATAAATCTATTATGATTAAGGAATCAGTTGTCCCACATGACTCTATGAGACCATTATTTACAGGATGTTTACCTTTATCAATAGGTATGGCATTAAAATCTTCATGTAGAATGTTTATTTTCAATCAATTTTCAAACTTTATGAAAAATCAAAATACCGATAAAGTAAATGCACCACAAGTGGTGGTTGCTGGATTAATGACGGGTATATTAGAATCATTTTGGGCAATTCCATTTGAAAACATCAAAGTTAGATTAATCGAAAATTCAATGATTAGATATGGACTTAAAACAAAATTAGATGAAGAAGTTAAAGATGTTAATCCCTCCGACAAGAATAAGGTTAGGTTATCAAATAGGCCGAAAGCCAAAATTCAATTGGATGCAAGAATGAAGTCAATTATTCATTATCATAATAACCCATCATTTACATTTACTGGAATAGTTAAAGAAATGTATGCAACAGGGGGTATGTTATCATTCACCCAGGGTTCGAGTATAACAATTTTGAGGCAATGTATGAATAGTATGGTATGGTATAGTACATATTCCTTTTTACAACAATTAATTGATCCAAGCCGTGATTCAATTACCGAGTTGGAGTTATTAGGTATGGGATTTGTATCATCATTAGCAGTGGTTGGTATAACGCAACCGATTGATGTTCTTAAAACCAGAATGCAATCGAGAGACTATAGAATTATTTACAAAGATATGATGACATGTATAGCCCTGATTTTCTTTAAAGAAGGTTGGTCTAAATTTTGGGCTGGTGCTGTACCTAGATTTGTCAAAGTGAGTTGTTCTTCAACTGTCACTCTATTGACTTATGATTATGTTACAAAAGGTGTCAATAAATTGGCTGAAATTAAACCATTTGCTGCATAAAAACTCGCAAGGATAACTTGTATATATTATGTAATAATTCCAATCAATTTAGTACGAGTTTTGCTGGTTTAATACCCATTAAACTATTCATTAGAAGTACGATTTCACCATCTTTCAATTCATCCTTACGAATAACATCTTGAAGAATTTCCCCATCATCCAATAGTCGTTTTCTAATCACACCATCCATACAACCACAACTTAATTTTGGAGTTACCCAAGTAAAAAAGGTGTCGTTTGTAAGTGGATCATTCGATTTTCTCCAGAAAGCTACACTTGTAATTGTACCTTCTAATATGATACCATTTGTATCGAAAAGTAAAACCTCACGTTTGTCACCCGGTACAATTTTAAACCTTTCACGTGCAATATTGTATATGTCTCTGATTGTTGTTTTAAATGATGTAAATGGAGATGGGTTGGTTGGTTCAGTATCTAGATATAGCGTCCATTCATTCCACTCTTTCAAATATTCAGGTATGGAAGATAAGTGATTTGACTGAAATAACTCATATGGTGGTATAGTTGTGGATAAGGTGTGAGAATTTGGTAACTTCTGAAAATCGATGCCATATTCGCCATTTTTAGAAATTATAATTTTAACTCTGTGTGCAATTAATCTATCAGTTGATTGTAATGCAATTGTTAGATGATATAAAATCGAATCAATTGATAAATTATCAATTGGAAATTTGAAATAGTTCCCAGCTCTACTCAATTTTTCTATATGTTGCTTCAAAAGATAGAAAAAAGATTCGTCAAGCACAGGTGAATTGATTGCATCGATTACTGGTATTGAACCAGTGTATAATTTTGGATCGTACCTTAAGGTTGTAAATATTTGAAACGGAATGGATGTATCATATGGAGTTACAAGGTTTTTTGAAAGCTCAGCAGATATTGACTCGAGTGATTGGATAGTCATTTTATGGTTGAAAAAGGTAAATAGTTAGTTTGTTTAGTCCAAGGATCAGAATATTTTCTCCTAGTTTGGATAGTGAACTGAGTGGGAAAACTTAGATTGCGCTGTAAAAAGAAAAGCTGTCTGTCTACAAAAAACAAAAATGGGGCTCATTTTCACGGAAAGATTACTTACGCAACCATCAGTTTACGTTTCATCCCAGCAATTTTTTCGTTTTGTTCTAATGGAAAGAGTTTTTTGTGATGAAGCTTCAAACTACCAGTCACTACTTATATTTTTTTAGTGATGAAAGATATTTTGAAACGTGAAATGAATTTGGATGATTGGTAGCATCAAATATTATGTAAATAAATAGAAAATCCTTGTATTTTTTTATTAGCCCACTCAAGGCGTATCAACTATAAGTTAAGATAATTGACTATTTAATTCGACAAAAATTGAATAAACAGCAATCATTCAATAATCTATTAACTAGAATCTTTCCAGCTGTTTCGCTTTGTCTTGTTGTTCTTACATCTTTAAAATAATGTTAGTAATAAGAAATAATAAGATTCCAAAAATAATAAAAGTTAACAAGAAGCAACAAAGAGAGTAACAACGGTTAGTTGGTTAAAGCTTAATTCAGTTGCAAAGATATTTGGGTCCGCCATAATATGATGGATAGAGTATGGAAACTCGTTTGATTTCATTTCAGAATAGTTACAATAAGATTTTTAACTAAAATATCTAACATAAGATAATTAAATGAAATTTTAGTAATAGTTACAAGTTAAGTTCCTATCTTTTTTTCAGTAAGTCCCTGAAGATTTTTTTCTTCATAGTAGTATATCAAGCATTGAAGGCACTATGTAACCTAACATGATATCCCTCTGTGCATATATAAGTCTAGACTTGATAAACTGTTTATTTGATGCACAACCCATGCGATGTCGTGATCGGAACATGAACTTTTGTCTTCTTACCACATTTTTGCTCTTTTTTAAGAGTGTTATTTAAGAGCCCTTATGATATTCCTATTTGTTTGAATTTTTGCTTTTATTTTAATTGTGTTTGAACAAGGTACTACTATAATGGATGTAAAAGTATTAGCACTGGGTGCTATTTAAACTCTGTCAGCGTTGAAAAAAAAGCTATGGTACCATTCCGAATTTTTTAGTTGAGACTAAGGTGATAAGTTAGTTTCGGTTGTTTATTTTATACCCACAAAACCATCATTTAAAAAAATTTATAAAAATTCATACCTAATAAAATCATAAATAAACCTAGAACACATTACAATAATACTGCTAAAAGTTTAATTATAGTTAAATCCAATAAAAGATACATAAGAGTATATGGTTGGGAATTATCTTTTTACGCTACTAGATATAGAAATTGGTGGCACTTTGTTTTGATTGAAATTGCAAGGAATTTCCATGTGTGAACACATTTGAACTGCTTAACGGCTCAGTAAAGCTCTTAAACCTTCACCGTTATTGTTGGACTTTTTTCATCATTGCCGAATGAGAAACGTTCATTTTCAATTAGCATTGATAAAAGGTGCTAGTTTTTTTTCAGTTCATTCTATATAGACAACTCCTATACAAGCATAAACAATTGGGGATCATAATGGCCCTCTTTCTGTGTTTCATCAACACTGCTCGTCCAGTTAGAAACAAAACTTTGATTGCTTTTCAGTGGCAGGAAGTGATAGTATCCTGTTTTCTTGATGGCAAAATGTAGTATTGCGTTCAAATTTGGAAGTGAAGTTTCTTGACAGTTCTGGCTCATGCAAAAACGGTTTATGAGTTAGTTTCGCATGGTAATCAGATTCTTGTTGATAAATAATTCATGAATCATCTGGTTTATAGTTATCTGAAACATGAAACTCAAATCACAGCACATGCAGCTACGTGACCAATGCCAAGAAACACTGCTAATTCCTTTTATTCGGTTCATTTAATAAAACAGTTACAGAAATCATATAGAGAGGTAAAAATAACTTGGTGTCATCTTTACTCAATCAGTTGATCTCATCCACACTGCCAATAAAACATGGCATACAATAGTATAAAACGTGCAGTAACTTTTTAGTTAGCCGAATGAGATTGGCGGCTCGCAGTATTTAAAGCTTACCCTTTAAAGCTAATCAAATTTTCAGCATTCCACATAAACAATGAAAAAGGATCCATATAGTAGTATAAAAAGTAAGACTCATAGTACGTTAGCAAGAATATTTTCAAAAAGAAACAAAAAAACAAAAAACAACTAAACATTGAATGGTACAAAAAGAACTAATAATCCTATATTATAATTGATCTCCCATTTTTTCCTTTAAAACTTTTAAGATGTCATTAAAGTTTTCGAACTCAATAAATTTAACACCATCTCTAATACAAACATCGACTAAATCATAACCCTTCTTAGCAAATAACAAGTCACAGCTCTTACTTGCACTTATATCAGAAACACCATCACCACAATAAAACGAGTAAGGTTTACCACTATTATCATTAAATTTTGATAAAGTGTTTACGATTGATTGATTTTTATCATGTCCAAAATCAGAATTGTCTCTATACTTAATAGCCCAAGAGCCATCATCATTTATAATCGTGTCATTAGAAATAATTTCAATATGATTTCTTAATTTGACATCGTGTATTAAAACATTTAATAATTTATTGATTATGATGGACATACCAGAAGAAACAACAATGACAGGGATATTTGATTCGTAACACCATTTAACCATTGATTCGAAGCCAGGATCGAGTTTAACATGAGCAATCAAATATTCAATACATTGATCTATAGTATGACCGTTTGCAGATATCGAATCAAGCATCAATTTGAAACCTTTACTAAATGATAAATTACCATGTTTGATTAACTCATTGATTTTGAGTCTTTCTGGTTGTCCCATACCTAGATTATCAGTAATCATGTCATTTGAATCTTGGAGGGTAACGGTACCATCCCAATCTGTGAAAACAATGGCTGGAGTGGTGGTCATTGTGTGTGATTGTATGTGTATATTTTATAAAACAGTAAAATCTACTATATGAAAAGATAACTTATATATATAAATAGAAATAGAAATAGAAATCACAAACAATATCCAAAGCAAGTTTGCAGTTCGGCACGTTTGAAAGTGGAAAACCGCCACGCGAGATTGTATAATTTGGTCTGGATAAACAAACTAACAAACCATCAAACGAAAGGGCGGTTCTATTAAAAGAATAGCAATACTTTCATATACCAAAATCGGTTTGATTTTCTTTTTCTTTTCCCAGATAAGACTAACAGATGAAAACTGTGGTTATATCAGGAGGAACAGCAACAAACAATATCATCGAAGCCTTTATACCACGGAACCATACAGAGAGAGTTGATTTTATATTACCAATAAGTGATAATGGTGGGTCAAGTTCGGAAATAAGACGTGTTTTCGGCGGTTGTGCAATTGGGGATATTAGAAGTCGAATTGTTAGACTAATTCCAGATGATGGGTTACGAAGCTTTTTGAGTTATCGACTACGTGGGGATGCCAAAGATGCCAAGGAAGATTGGAATTGCATTATCAATAAACGACATGCAAACTGGGGGCTAATTGATTACGAAGCAGAGCTGAAGGGCATTATTTTGAAATTTCTTGAGATTGCAGATGTTGCAATCAAAGGTACAACATTTTCGTTCCAACATGCAAGTGTTGGTAATTTATTTTTACTAGGAGCAAGAATGTTTTTCAACAATAGTCTGGAAACAGCGGTTGAATTTGCATTGAGGATATGTCGTGTTGACGATAACATCGGTGTACAGGGATGTATTGCAGGGGGGGGAGAATACGACATTGCTGCAGTCTTGGAAAACGGAGCTGAGATTGTTGGACAAAGTGAAGTGTCACACCCTGGACAAGACGGCAACCAACTGGTGTTTGCTCGGGAAACTGAAGATTTGCCGGCCAGAATTGTGCGGATGAAGTATGTTCGTGGGGGGGACGAGATTTTCCCCAGGGCGGGAGCGGGCACTTTGCGTGCAATTGGAGGGGCCGACGTGGTTGTTGTTAGCGTGGGATCATTGTGGACCAGCATTGTGCCCGTGCTACTTGCTGCCGGGGTTCGAGAGGCTGTCCGAGGGAAGAAGGTGGTTATGTTGGTGAATGGGGAGAGAGACAGGGAGACCAGCGGGATGACCGTAGCAGACCAAGTGGAAGTGGTGGAGAGTTTGGTGGGCCCGGTGGATGCGGTGGTTTGTGGCTGGGGCGAACGCTGGGGCGAACGCTTTCTGGGGGGGAAGCCGGCGCTGGGGGGGAAGCCGGCGCTGGTGCGGTTGCAGGCGTGTCCGTACCAGGGCGCGCAAATGAGAGAAACCCTCGAGGGCTTTTTTCAGAGCTGGCAAGCAACCGCTGCAGCTATAAAAGGAGAGCGGTCTGCCCCCGATGCTGAGCACACGCTGGGTGTTGTTCTTTCGGCAACGCAAAAACACAACACTGCCAGCACAGCGTCACAAGGAGGTTAGCACTGTCTCGACGGTGCAGATCCAGGATCTTGTCGACATCTGGACAGCTTTTTCTGTGTGATTGGAGAACAAACACATGAGTCTTGGGTGCAATGTCTTGTTATGGTGAGTCTTCGTACTTCCACATGCGAGAGAGTGCAAGGATTCGTGAAACATCTAGCAGTGTAATCTTGTATGTTGTAGTGTCTTGCATGTAGTAGATTGTTTATAAAGCTTCGGGTGGGTGTCCGGTGTACCGAGAAAACATGTTCTCTCGGTGGCATGGTTGTGTGTATCATCCACTGCAACATCCAATGGTTTGCTATCAATATCAGCTTGTTCAGCAAAGTGCAAAAAAAGTCACTTGTGACATGTTATTTGTTCGATATCGCGTATTTCCGAATTCATTAAATGCTTCTTTGGTTGTGTGGTACTCTGTTTAACTTTGGCCTTCTGTAGTTTCAAATAAACCCGCTATTTAGAGCACCAACGCCATTCTGAAATGCGTCTCAACCTACGACCTATCACACAGCTTAAAGCAAGACAATTTCCTTCCTATGTAGGTAACGCAAACTCACTAATTAAGTCTTTAAAATGGAATTCACCACCGGAAAATATCTTGGTGGTTAAAAAACCGTGGCATTCAAAAGTTCTACATGCAACCATTAGATTTATCAAACATATTCATGAAACTTACCCTAACATCAACATCATTGTGACTTCGGAAGTTGCAGAAGAGCTAAACTTATTAGATAATCAATATGAAGATCTTAAAACTAAAAATAAATTACCAGTAGATACAGATCCTCAATTGATTGACCTTTGTGAATCAATTGAATCTCCAATACCCATTTATACTGGTTCAAATACTGAAATAATTTCCAAAACTGATTTGTTGGTTTCCTTAGGCGGTGATGGTACGATTTTACGTGGTGTTTCTTTGTTTTCAAATACTATTGTACCACCCGTCCTTTCATTTTCTTTAGGTACTTTGGGATTCTTATTACCCTTCGATTTCAACAACCATGCTGATGCTTTTAAACAAGTTTATAATTCAAATTCTAAAATCTTGAAAAGAGAACGTATCGAATGTCATATTGTTTCATCTCAGCATAAGCATATACCTCCGAATAATAATACTAATTCGTTGAATGAAACTGAAGAGTTTGAAAGACTGAAAAGATTGTCCTCTGTTATGAACGCTCCATTTGATAAAATTTCAATCACTTCGGAGTTGCAAGAAAATTTGAAGAAACTCAAAATTCATGCCATGAATGATATTGTTTTACATAGAAGTTCATTACCGGGTTTACTTAATTTAGATGTTTACATTAATGGTAATTTTCTAACCAGAACCACAGCCGATGGCTTGATATTTGCTACTCCAACTGGTTCAACCGCCTATTCATTATCTGCTGGTGGTTCAATAATTCATCCTTCAATAAAATGTATTTTATTGACTCCAATATGCCCAAGAAGTTTATCATTTAGACCTTTGGTGCTACCACTTAATTCACATATTTTAATTAAAGTTATAGGTAAAGAGAATGTCAAGATCGATTATTCAAAGGTGAATGCCAAAATGAGTATTGATGGTATACCACAATTGAATTTATTACCTGGTGATGAAATTCATATAATTAGTGAATCTTTCCAAAGAATTGAAAACGATGAAAAATTTATCGATAAAAGTGGTGTTTGGTGTGTTGTTCAAAGTAAGGGAGATTGGGTCAATGGTATTAATGGTATGTTAGGATTTAATTTAGGCTTTAAATCTTCAAAGGGGAATGTAGGGAATGATGATTCCGACTGATATATAGTCAAAAAAAAAATTCTTGTTTGTAACTCTGAGTCTTTGTTTTTCTTTTTTGCTAAGGTTTTAATAATTTACATAAATACACACAAAATTAAATTAATAATAATAGTTAATAATAATAGTTAATAATAATAATAATAATAATAATAATAATAATAATATTATTATTATTAATAGTTAATTCAATCGACTACCTATCTTTTTATTTTATTTCTTTCATTTATCAACTTCCATCTTGCTATCATCCGTAAATGCAGGCTCGGAATCAATATTTTTAACTTTTACTGCATCTTCATCTTTATCGTAGAATTCATTATCAGGAATGATTCTCTCATCTCTTTCCTTTAACGTGCCACCTCTCGTGTCCATTGCTTCCTTCGAATCATCTTCAACATTATCATCAAAATCTAAAATATCATTTGGAACTTCATTCATTTGAACACTTGGTGCGTGTTTTGCATTTTCTAAATTGGTAAAGATTTGAGTCATTATTCTATTTAAATATTCGGGTGTATTTGCATTATGCATATTACTTGGTCTAACTTCTAATTTATAATCTGGTCCATAATATTCATAATAATCATTAAATGGCAGTTCAGGTCCTAAAACTTTTTCGTTTAATAAACCCGTTTCAAACGTCCATGTACGTGAAACATTTCTCATTGTATAACCACCTCCACCAACAATCATCAAAGGTAATCCAAAACTTTTAATATAATTAACACAATTTGCATGTCCCAACATACTTAAATTGAAACATCCTAATCTATCTCCCGATAATGAATCACCACCACATTGGAAAACAATTGCACTTGGCTGATACCAATCAATAACTCTTTTCATTACAGGTTCAAACAAATTCTTATAAGTTTGATCATCAATACCATCTCTTAATGGTACATTAATTGAATGATATTTCCCCTTACCAACACCAATATCTCTTAATTCTCCTGTACCTGGGAAAAATTCACCATATTTATGAAATGAAACAGTCATAACTCTATCAGTTGTATAAAAAGCTTCTTCAACACCATCACCATGATGAACATCAATATCAATATATAAAACTCTTGGATGATACCTCAACAATTCAATTATACCTAAAACAATATCATTAACATAACAAAATCCACTTGCTTCTGATTTTTTTGCATGATGTAAACCACCAGCATAATTAATTGCAACATCACATTTACCTCTATTAAGTCTAGCTGCACCTTCCATCGATCCACCACCTGAAATTGAACAATATTCAAATAATCCATCAAAAACTGGACAATCATCACCAACATTAAATTTTAACTGTTCTTTATTGAATAATTCTAAATTATCAGGTGTAACTCTTGCAAGGAAATCTACATATTCGTCTGTATGAAATTGGGTCATTTCTTGTCTAGTTGCAGGTTTAGCCCTATAAATTTCCATTGATTTATATAATCCATAATTCATAATTAATGAATGCGCCATTCTAATACGATGTGGTTTCATTGGATGTGCTGAACCGTATGAATAATTCCCAACATCACTATCATAAAAATAAGCTATTCTCTTCTTGTTCTGAGGATTGACTGCAATCTCTCCAAACGGTTTATCTTCATATAACATGGTTAGTTATCTTCAATCTATAAAATAAAATACAAAGTATAAACTTACATGTGTTAGATCTCAACTTTATATAACCCATATCAACCAGAAAACAATTCTCATTTTTCATTTTATGCTCATTTTCATTTTTTCATTTTTTTCTATTTTTTCCTTTTTTTATTTTCGCATTTTCGCATTTTCGCATTTTCGCATTTTCGCATTTTTTCTTTCACAAAGTTGAAAATTCACCAGAAAGTCGCGAAATTAGCGACGCGTCGCTGTCTCCCGCAACATTCACTGGGAAACAGATCCCACTATGGTACCAATCAACAATACTACAGTTCTCTAAATCTAAGCTGGTATTTTGGTACAAAGCCATTGGTATAAACCATTGCCACCATCTATAACCCATTACTTCTCTCCAATTTTTTTTCCATCCAAGATCAAATACATTAACAATTTTCCCTCTTCTCTTTCTCGTATTTCTGTAACTTTGAAACTCGTAACTTTCAATGGTACTTCGATTCATAAACACTTGGTACATTGTAAAACCTAAAAATACAATCAAGCAGATTTCAAACACACAACCCAAACAGAATAAAAAGATAACGTGTAAACTAAACTCAACCAATTTCCATCTTTCATCGACGAAAAACGCCCATACAGTCCATCCACTAATCATACAAACACCAATTAAATAAATATTCATCCATATTAGAAATTGAACAAATCCTCTATAGTTTTTAAATCCAATACATTGTCCAAACCATGGACAATGATGGTCCATTTTTAAAACACATTTCTCACATCCACTACAATGATGACATCTATCAGGTTTCCAAACTTTACACTTCCCACAAAATCTAAAGCCACCATCTTTTTTACACATATGCGAGTTGTTAATAAATTGCTCAGGTGGAACAAATCCACTATCATTATAACCTTCCTCATATTCATCCACGCATAACATTGGATAATCTGCCGGGCTTCCAGGTCCATTATACAATACTGTATAATACGCCCATATAGAAAAGCCATATTCAACACTGAAAAGAATCGTATAGAAAGGTTTATGTGGGAATTCAGAAACCTTATATACAAGCTTAAATATGACTGCATAGATTGACCATGTCAAGAGTAATGTGACGCTTAAAACCGGGAATGTACTAGATATTGTATGTATCATCGACTTCATGTTTGATCTCAATATCATGAATGTGTAACAACGCTTTGTATGTATGGAAGGGGTGGATCTATGATGCTTGAGAGATTAGTAATACGGTCTTTCTAGGATTAAAGTGTGATCGGTTTTGCTCAATATGGCAATTAAGTTTTTGAATTTTTCATGCCGCTCAACATTATTTCATATTGATTCTTTTACCAACCATCAAAAGAGAAGCTTACTTTACAACAACGAAGGGTATATACTTTGATATGCTTAATTTCTATCAATTACGGTCATGTAATTAAACAATTTTAAAATCATTTGCAATAATGTTATGGTCAATATCTAAGCCAATGCCATTGTCTAATATCGAATCAGGTATTTGAATCTTTATATTCCGCAACACGTCACTTCTTCATTATTATTACCAACATTTTTGTCAAAATATTAAGTCTAAAAAGCACCTCCTTCTGAATTTTTTCAAATTTTAAAAGTGACGATTCGAAAAGCTAAAAGAATAAACTCCTTAACGATAAAAGAAAGAATTTCACTTGGGTTAACTGAATTTGGAAGTAAGATTAGCTTCTTTTTAGATGTTACTTCGTCAATAATATTTCTAGACCATAACAAAACATTCACTTTTTTTTTAGTTTAGATAAAATTTGAACATTAATTTGATGGATGTACTGTACAATGAAAAACACTTTTAAGTTGTTCAATGTTTTGAAATAGTTCTAAAAAATCAAAATTTGCAATAAATCTGTGATCACAAGTATCACAAGTATTACTAAGTTTTAAATCCCTAAATCTTCCAAAGGTTATCTTGTTATCCATTAAATTTAATTTATCAAGTATTAAAGTTCCAAATTATACTGAAATAGTTGAATCGATGGTGATTAAGTAGTTGATTACAATATCATCAATTAAATTGACAGCAGATGGAAGCTTGTGTGAAAAATCAATTTTGAAGTTAAATCGTTATCGTCGGTATCTCTAATTTTTTTAGGGAGTTAACTTAATAAATATAGGAGAATTATCAAAGGCTTTTACACTAATTTTTTTTTTATGCACATCGGATAAAATATGATACTTGGAATAGAATATTGGAAAGCATTCAAATTCATCAGATTTAGATAATTTACTAAGTTATGTTCCATAAATTGGAATTTAACCATTAATACTCAACCTTTTAAACTTTTGTTCATCAGTTCATCCATAAGTAATGCTTCAGATTTTTCATTAAGATCATTCAAATTGTACATGGATTTGCTCTTTAAAAGGCCTGATAATTCATAACAAGCTTGAAGGATATAAGAAGTTGCCAGCTGTTTTATGAAAGACAAGAGTAATTTTAACAAGAGAAGGTTTGTTACTTAAATCTCAAACTAATTAGTTGGGACTGAGTTCACACATCAAACTATTAGGACTCACATAGTACTCCTAAGATCCATTTCTAAATTGCTATACCGTCAAGAAAATTGATCTATGTTTTGCCCTTAATAGTTGTTTGTGTGAGATTCTTCCAATACTGGAAGTCGTATTTTGATCTTTGAGATTAATATTGAAGGAATCTGGGAAATTGTTTTTTTTTTCGATTTTCTTTTTAGCTTCTGTCAAATTCGAATTCCAGTTTATCAGCCTTATCCATAAGTTTTACTAATAAGGGTATATGCAATAAAATCTCCTATCTACCTGAAAACGTTTCATCTATTATCATCCTAAAGCTATTATCGTTAGCATCTAGTAGACGTTCAGTGCAAAGTTTAGCACTCTTGATGATACCAATATTCTTACTTGCCATATATATGTCGTGTTTGATGATTGTAGTTTTTGTTAATAGACAATTTTCACCTCAAAAGAGACACCACAAAGGTCTCTATATATTATATTATATCGTTGAAATAAAATGTTTCAACTGTAGTGGATCTCTGTTCGGGAAACATGGATAAAATAGCGATCATTACGTAATCTTACTTGGCTTGAATGTACATCAACATTCTTATAGTTTGTTGATTGCCGTGATCACATTTTTATTACCTTTTACTGTTTAAAATAGTGTCACAGTTATATGGATAGGTAACTTTCAAGTCATGGAAATTGAATATGATGATACTGACCCAAATCGTTTATCTATTAAGTCTATAGATTTTCCCAATAAAAAATCCACGAGAGAGTGTTTAATAAAAGGATCTATTCTTGCGTTAATAATCCTTTTACCATGTTTTTACATAATATGGTATGCCTCTGTTCGTAATTGAAGTGCTCAAACAATATTTTCCTTAGTCGCCGGACTCACTCCTCAATCATGCGCAATAGCATTAGCATAATATTTCGCCTAGAATATGTACGAATCATATACAGACTTTACTAACTTGATCCGTAATTGATTATATTATTTGTAAATGTGTAACCAAAACCTAACGATATTATTTCTGATGAACTTACTTGCTGATTTATACCATTCACATTGTGGGCTCTTATCCTATAGAATAGATTCATCGACGATGATAAAAAGTATCAATTTTTGTACTTGAGCTTGAAATGTTTGATAATTTTTTACATTACTTTTTTTTTTACATTTTTTATTTAATTTTGCAAAATTACAGACGTAGTTGTGCTTGTATTAGATTTTAGCTTGATACGTTAGCAGAAATGACAGGCGAAAGCTGAAATTTTGCAATACAAAGATTAAATATTCAAAAGTGCAATAAATATTTAACAAGTAGATACCATATTGTAAATCTCGTTGTCAATTGAATGTAATTTTGGATCCAAAGTGACTTATTACTTTTCTTTTTAACTGAGATTCTACTTCTGAAAAAATTTACCGTATATGCATAGTTTATTCACATATTACTGCCAATTTGGGTAGGGAACCAGTAACGTTTAATTTTCAAAACGTACAATTTTGTTTTGAACATATTTAAATTAGTCAATAATCCTATTTTTTACACCCAAAGTTGTAATATGATTTATCAAGCATATCCAGAATAAGTAAAGCCAGATAAATTGTATACTAGAAATCTATGTTATTACTGTGCTGCCATTCTAATCATACTTCTATCATATAGTTTATGCTAGGGGATCTTATAGTATAGAAGTACCAAAAGGAATTAACACACTAATAAACTACTGCATGTAATTGCGATTTTATGAAATTCAGCTATAAATAATTGGTGTTCAGCATTATTGCCTAAAGTTCAAGATGTAGCATTTGGTTAATGCGCATTATCGGTTTTATTCTTCATTGTCACTGGTATAATCACTAAAGTGTTTCAACATGGTGCTGATGGGAGGATAATCAAAGCAACCAAGTTTAGTTGACACCTTTTGTTATTCTTAATGCTGCAACATGTTTAGGCAGTAAATTATATATGTCCTCTCTGGACTCTAATCATTAATCAGTAAATATTTCTTTTTTGATTGAAGGCTATCAAGCCAATGATGTTTTCAATTGAAGTCATATCAAAAACAGTGCTCATTACCTTGCTCAATTAAATGTATCTGGTGATTACTTTGTACAATTTTAGTACTTTCTTTTTTTGTGATAGTGATGATTCAATTCTAGGAGATTATTTACTTGATTTTTCAATTATTTCAAGCAATAAGAACGTTGTTAAAAGATTTAACACTTGTCATCATGGTTGGAATTCTCATTCTGATAAAGTAATAGGTACTCATAATGAAAGTGATATGCTAAAATATATCAACTATATGGCAGATCATGAAAAACCGATGTCCATGCACCTGAATGGATTGATGAACCCATGAGACAAAAGTTATGTATTGCAAGTTTTGCAAAGAGTGAAAATGTAGTAAGTGTCGATGAAACTAAAGCTCATGATGGCATGCTTGACAAAGTTGATTGATATGAAGATGGTGATATTGAAGGATTTTTATTTGAGTAATAATGATTATTGATTTTAAGTTTTGTTAACTAAAAAATCAATTATATCACAAAAGTTCCTTTCAGGTTTTTCCATCCCTCTTATAACTTCATTTCATTTTTTTCATTTTCCCGGTTTCATTTAAAGAATTCCTACTGTAATAGACTTCAGGTTATTAAAATTAAAATTAAAACCAAAATTAATACAAAGAAACAATTTAGAATATTTTCTTACATATATTAAAATGGTATTCTAGCTTAATTCATAATTAGTTCCAGCTTCATTTTGTATTAATAGAAGTGGATATTACCGATTAGATGTACATGTTCCGGAATAAAATTTTGATTGTTTTTATTTATTGATCTAACAAAATTACACAATAAGTATTTATTCTGAATAGAATGATGAAATAATAGTTTTTAATAAACCCACAGATACAAACTCAATGCCACTGAATGCCTTGATTGTTAATTGTTCATTATACACAAACTCTAATATATCATTCAGGGAAATTTTGAATTCTTGAGCCTCAAACGATATTGTAAAACACTGCGGTTTATAGCAACTTATGTTCAATGTACCTCTAACAGAATTGTTTGTTTTAATTACCCCTTTATCATTCAATGTTTTGATATTAAAAATAAATGTTCCATAGTCTGCATCTGTGTTTGTATCTACCGACTTGGAATTTGAACGTAATCTGTTTCTGATTTTATATCCTGATCTCGTAAACAATTTCTTGAAAAATTTAGAATCATTTTTTGTATGTTTATTTGATTTCGATTTTATTTCTTCATTCTTCAGTAATTTTTTATTCAAGGTTAAACGTATAGTTTGTTCATACTCATTGTATTTATTTTTATAAGTGTTTGATCTTCTCTTTAATTCAATAAGTAATGAATTAATAGATAATTTTTCATTTTGTCTTATTTCATTCTTTAGATGTTTATCTTTAACCTCTTGTGCTAAATCATTAAGCAACTTTTGATACTCATCATCTTGTGAAATCATGTCCAAATCCTCTAATTGAATGATTAATTCTACTAATCTTTGCTTTACAATTGGAAATGTTGAGTGGTGAATTTTATCAATAATTAAATAATCATTCCTCAAATTAGAAAGTTTTAGTTTTTTTTCTCTTTTAATTATTTCTTTAAACTTTAGTTCATCAGCTGGTTGAATGTTACTATTTAATAAATCAAGTAAATTTTTTGATCCCTTTTGCACTTGTAAAACGTAAATTAAATAAATCTTAGCTTCATATAATAGTAAATCTTTCGCCAATATATTAACTTCATTATTTGCATCATCTATCAAATTATTAAACTTTATAGTGCAATATCCATATTTATCACATGGTAATTTTTTATTCCTTAATGATGTTTTCAAATCAATCTTATCTTCAATTTTTGTTATTGCGTGGGTTATTAGCTTATCGTTTTTAATCTCTAATTTGATTATACTCTTGTTAAATTCTTTCCACATTGAGATGATTTCAATTAAATCTTCATATTTGATATTAAGTTCACTTTCTGTGGAATCAAGTAATACGGAATTATAAATAGTATCAATTGTTGGGATATTAATCAAATCTTTTAAAAATTCAATCATAAATGGTTTAATTTTTTCAATAAATGGATCCAAACTTTTTAAATATTTATATTCTTTGGATTCAAATTTTTTCAATGAGCCACATTGATTTAGTAAAATTGATACATTTTCCAAGTTTCTTTTAAGTAGTTCAATTGCTTTGATATCATCACTAATTGAGAATATATCAATTGAGTAATTTGAAGGTGTGTTAAAAATTGGTATAATATAGCATTTCATAAATATCGAGCCAATCATACTTAAATAGTAAATCTCCGAAACTTTATTGCCATATGTTTCAATCAATTGAACATAAATTTCTTTTAACAAGCATCTAATAAAAAATGGAAAGTTATCGACATTCTTTTTCAAATTTATGAGAATACTGAAAACACAGTCCCTTAGGTTTTCAATATTTTTAATATATTGTTCATTAATATATTTAATTGATAATGGTTCAATTATACCCGCTTTAACATCATTTATTTCTTCACTTGTGACAAAATCTGAGTTTTCAACTAAATATTCAAATATCTTGAATTCATCACATTCAAAGTTTGATTCATCATCACCAGTTACTAAAAACACCGAACTGTCTAATAATTTTTTGGTTAGCTTTCTCTGTTGTGGTAAATTTAAATATGAATGAATCAGTAGTTCCCAATTAGAAATTTCAATATTATTAAAATTGAAGTAACTCCTATCTTTCACAACATTCTTAAATTCTCTGAAATCTTTCCTAGAAATAGACAATTCAAATGTATTTATGATTAGTTTTAATAATGAGTACTCTTCTCGCGTTGGTTCAATAGTTGTATCAAGTCCGACGTCATCATAGTTATAACATTTTAGAACCCAATCTTCAATCACACCGTATGTAAATTCAACTTTTGATTCATTGACTTCAATGAAATCTAATACGGTTGACCAATAAAGTGGTTTATTTTGTAAAATACAAAATAGCCTACCAATTGATGTGCTTAGATCATTGAGATCCTTATTAATTGAAATCCTTTTGTCAGTAGGAATAATGGCAGTTTCATTATTGAAAGATGATATATGTGAAACAATCTCATCTGGATCAACCAATTTATTCAATATTTCATTTCCTCCATCAACATTAGTTTTCAAAATACCTTCAATATCTTTCAAATTAATACCATACTTTTTTAAAATACCAACCTTTATTTGTAACGCTTTCATTTTTTCAATTTGAGTCTGAAATTCTTTCTTTTCGTCATTAACCAATGCTCTAAGTTTTAGAATTTCAAGTTCATCATTGTTTGATTTGATGTCTTCAGATTGTGTAAATAATTCAATATAGTTGGAAATTGCACTTAATGGTGGGTTTTTGGATTTAAGCAATTTACGATAATCGTTAAATCCATTAGCCCCTTTAATTATAGCTTGTAATTTACAAATTTTCTTTAAATTATCACTTCTTCTAAACCATTCATCTCTCTTGATAATTCTATTTCTAACTAAAACCCCCCTAATATGACTCTGTAATGAAATAAAATCCTGTGAATAATCTCTGATGTCTTCAACTAAAATATCATAATCAACACGCTTGAATATACCTCTAACTAATGATTGAATTGCTATTACTTCATTTTGGGTTTCATGCAATTCCCTTCTTAGCTCTTTATATGATTGTCTAACCAACTTGCATCTACAAGTTGAGACGAACCTTGAAAACGTCGATCCGTATGAGTAAATTTCATCAAGTTTTATATTAATATTTCCCCTTAAAAATGCTCCACGAACAATTGATTGAAACTCAATTATCTCTTCACTAAATGATTCTAGTTTTTGAATCTGTTCATTTGTTGGTGAAATATGTCTTTGTTTAGAAACAGATGGAAATAATAATGTAGAAGTTGATCGTTTGTCAATTGGTATGAAACTGCTTAAGCGTTTCTTAGTTGGTGAGTGATGTATACTGGAAACTTTCCTTGATGTGGTCATTTCTTTGGGAGGTGTAATGGGTAAGTTCGGCATATAAGACTTAGGCCTGAGTTCTTCACGTCTTGGAATTCTATCATTCACATAATACTCTTCTTCCAGTTGTTGTTTAGATGGTGATTTTGTTGAGATATCAAATTTTTCAAATAAATCATCTTCATCATATGGTGAATTAAAAGGAGATTGATGAATAGCTCTAATTGGTTTCAGTGTATCTATTTTTTTAACTAATCTAGGCGGTGGTTTTCGTTTGTGTCTTGATAAAGTACTAAGTTTACCTGTTTTAATAAACTTTCTAGTAATTAAACCTCTAGATAATGATTGTATTTTGATAATGATATTAATTTCACCCATTAAAAATTTTCTAATCAGCCATTGATTTTCTCTAACAAAACCACCTCTTATTATTGATTCAAAATTAATTAGGTCAAATTCATATTCTCTCAAATTTGATAAATTATTTACTAATTGAGTATGTTTTGTTTTATTTTTCAATATTGTTCTCATCATTTGTGAAGAACCAAAAATTGAAATCAATTCCTTCAGTTCTTCGTCAGTTTCTATCTTAGAGGATACTGATAAATTTGACGAGCTATGCAGGTTTATTTTTTGTCTGTTTAAGATACCACGGCAAATACTTTGAAATTTGATTATTGATGTCGTATTATTTGATAACATGGTTTTATCCACATAAGTGAAATAGCGTAATAAATAACCACGAGCCAAAGATTGTAATTTGATTATATCATTATACTTTTCATCGATAACACTTTCAGAAATTGCAATTTCCGAGGTTATTGTAGATATTGAATCAAACGATGAAATTGACGATTTGGATGCATGAGATGATGAATTTGAAATTGATTGACTGAAAGAATCACCTAAGATCCTACGTTCGTCCTCATTTATAAGGAATTTATATTTTTCATGAATCGCAGAAAAGGAATCTTCTGATGTTGATCTTGAAATTAAGCTTTTGTCGTTGAATAGTTGACGTGCAAATTTTGTTTCTTCTAATTCTTGTGATGATGGGGGTGTGAGTATAGGAGAATCTAATGCTAATGACGAATCCGAATCGGATAAGCCATCAAGAGTCAAACTAATATCAATACTGGACAGAGTATCATTACCACCATCGTTTGTAATAGTTAAAATAGAGTTATCAATATCATTTGAATTATCATTAGTTTCAGGTTTATTTTCTTCCACCGAGCTAAATTGTGGAATAGGTTTCAATTCAACTTTTTTTTTCTTTTCTTCTTCTTCTATCTGAATCAATTGAAGTTTTTTGATATCATTGCCAACATTAACTCTAACAGCTTCATCAAAACCTTCAACTGTATTTCTCTTCAAAGAATCTCTACCAATTGTATATTTAATCTGTTTTAAATTATTAATGTTAAGGTTCAAATCAAATAAAGCAGATGATGGTTCATTTCCGTCCGTCAATGAACAAACTGGAGGACATTTACCTAAACTTTTCATCAAACAACTTAATGCGTGCAAGCATGCAATAACTTTCGGTATATCTTTCTTTTCATATAAATCATTCGTTTCAAATATGAAAACTGAGGGCAGTTTAGCACGTTTAACAAAATTGGTAAATGCTAGAATATTTTCAGTAACTTTGAAATCTTTTTGGGTCATTTTATATTTAATTATTCCATCTCCTTTAATACCTTCTATCCTCTTTTTAGTATTCTCAGGATCAAAATACTGAGCCAGTTTTATAAGTATTATACCATTAACTAGATAATCAGGAAATTGATCAATATTAGAATCATCTAACCCAATTGAAATATTCAATAAACTTTCAATCCATCTTTTAATTTCAATCATTCTGCAAACAAAGGCTGCAAGCTTAGTATTTTCACGATCATTATCCAACCAAGATTTAAATGCCGTTGAATCTGATGCATTGATATGTTTAGTCAAATTTTTGGTACTAAAAGTTTTAGGTATACCTTTCACTTGAGATTGTGATATATCAGAAACTTTTGACTTTTCTGTTGATGATAAGTCATTATATTTTGGATTTGAGACTAAACGACGTTTAATAGTATTATAATTTTTTAAATTTTGTTTTGATGGAGAACCAGCCATTGCATTATTAATTTCGTTTGTTCTTTTTTGCTCACTCTTAGAAAATTTATTTGTAGTTGTTTCAATAAAAGGATTGTTCAATTTATTAAGAGATGAATTTGTATTTTTCTTTAATGGAGAAGATGGTTTTGCTGGCAGTTGTTGATCTTGCGTAACAAATATATTTCTTTTGACATTAAACGATTTATTATCGGGCCTTGGAAAAAAATTTCCTGCATAATTATCTTCAGTTTGTTTTTCCATTGCTTTGATTTGATCACCGACAGATATTCTTGGTTTTTCACTTTTCTTTATAGGACTCGCAGTTGGTGATAAAAATGAAGAACTCACTTGTTTCTTGGGAGAGCTAAAGAAAGTACTTGATGGCTCCAAATCTTCTTTAGATACCTGATTTAGCATCGCCATTGCAGTAGTAACCTTTGTAACTTTTCCCTGCTGCATGCGTATGATATGAATAATGTAGAAAGAAAGAAAGATGCCGCCTACTAATGGAATATTCCAAAGCAGATAATTCGAGATGTAAACAAAACAAATTCTCTTTCCCAAAAAGGAAATTGTGTTTTAGTTTCAGATCAGATTTCACTTTTTTGCTGGTTCCACTTCAAATGTAAGTGTGTTGAAATTTAAAGACTATATGACCGTGGATATCCCGGTATTCAACTTACTTATGGCTTTTTCAATTTGAAATTACCTCCCAAAAAATACGAAACATAGTTCTGTAGATCGTTCACATCTAAACGTGAATCTGTCTAATTAATTAGATATTTTTTTAGTACTGAAAAAGAATCCACCCGCTACAAGATATAAACAACCAATCTCCAATCCTAACTTAAAATTACTGTAGGAGTTTCTGTTAGAATACACAAAATAATTCTAAAATAGTTCTAACAACGGTTTTTTTTTCTATAGACAAACAGACAAAATTTAAAATAAAGCAATGTCAATGTTCTTTTGGATAAACCGCCAGTAATCATGTCTTCTCTGTTCAAGAATCCATTATTTCCCACCACTTTGTACCACTTCTTCTTGATCTGATACGTTCAGAGCAATAGAAAAAGTTGGACTTTTTCACCTGTGCACCGCCTTCGAGCTGAAGAATTTTCTAGAAAATTCCATTGCTGTTAGCTGAGCCGCTCTCCCAGTTTTGCCACCTGTCGACGGCGTACTTTATAAATGGACACTTTTCCACCATGGTGCTCAGCTCTATATTCTTTAGTTTCTTTGCTTTCTTCTTTCATCACACATAAATAATATCCCAAAATGTCTCAAACTGAATCCTATGAGTTCCAAGCGGAAATTTCCCAGTTAATGTCCCTTTTCATTAACACTGTTTATTCAAACAAGGAAATTTTCTTAAGAGAATTAATCTCCAATGCTTCAGATTCCCTTGATAAAATTCGTTACCAATCCTTATCTGATCCTTCAGTCTTAGAATCCGAACCAGAACTTTTCATCAGAATTACTCCAAAACCTGAAGAAAAAGTTTTAGAAATTAGAGATTCTGGTATTGGTATGACCAAAGCTGAATTAGTTAAAAATTTAGGTACTATTGCTAAGTCTGGTACTAAAGCTTTCATGGAAGCTTTAACTGCAGGTGCTGATGTTTCTATGATTGGTCAGTTTGGTGTTGGTTTCTATTCTGTTTTCTTAGTTGCTGACAAAGTTCAAGTTATCTCAAAATCAAATGATGACGAACAATATGTTTGGGAATCTAATGCTGGTGGTAAATTCACTGTCACTTTAGATGAATCAAACGAAAAGATTGGCAGAGGTTCCATTATCAGAATCTTTTTAAAGGAAGACCAATTAGAATACTTAGAAGAAAAGAGAATTAAGGAAGTTGTCAAGAGACACTCCGAATTCGTTGCTTACCCAATTCAATTAGTTGTTACCAAGGAAGTCGAAAAGAAGGTTGAAGAAGAAGCCGAAGAAGTTAAAGAAGGTGATGATAAAGAACCAAAATTAGAAGAAGTTAAAGATGAAGATGACAAAGAAGAAAAAACTATTAAAGAATTAGTTACTGAAACTGAAGAATTAAATAAGACTAAACCTTTATGGACCAGAAACCCATCTGAAATCACACAAGATGAATATAATGCATTCTACAAGTCAATCTCAAATGATTGGGAAGATCCATTAGCTGTTAAGCACTTCTCTGTTGAAGGTCAATTAGAATTCAAGGCAATTTTATTTGTTCCAAAGAGAGCACCATTTGACTTATTTGAATCAAAGAAGAAGAAGTCTAATATCAAGTTATACGTTAGAAGAGTTTTCATTACTGATGATGCTGATGAACTAATTCCAGAATGGTTATCATTCATTAGAGGTGTTGTTGATTCTGAAGATTTACCATTAAACTTATCAAGAGAAATGTTACAACAAAACAAGATTTTAAAGGTTATCAGAAAGAACGTTGTTAAGAAATGTATTGAAACTTTCAATGAAATTGCTGAAGATAAAGAACAATTTGACAAATTCTATCAAGCTTTCTCTAAGAACCTTAAATTAGGTATTCACGAAGATCCACAAAACAGAGGTGCATTAGCTAAATTATTAAGATTTAACTCAACCAACTCAACTGAAGAAATGACTTCATTATCTGATTATGTTACCAGAATGCCAGAACAACAAAAGAATATCTATTTCATCACTGGTGAATCATTAAAGGCTGTTGAAAAATCTCCATTCTTAGATGCATTAAAGGCAAAGGGTTTTGAAGTTCTTTTCCTTGTCGATCCAATTGATGAATATGCTATGACTCAATTAAAGGAATTTGAAGATAAGAAATTAGTTGATATTACAAAGGATTTCGAATTGGAAGAAACTGAAGAAGAAAAGAAGAAGAGAGAAGAAGAAATCAAAGAATTTGAACCATTAACCAAAGCATTAAAGGATATCCTTGGTGATCAAGTTGAAAAGGTTATTGTTTCTCATAAATTAGTTGATGCTCCAGCTGCTATCCGTACTGCGCAATTTGGTTGGTCTGCAAATATGGAAAGAATCATGAAGGCACAAGCTTTAAGAGATACTTCAATGTCATCATACATGTCATCAAAGAAGATTTTTGAAATTTCTCCATCATCTCCAATTATTAAGGCTTTAAAGACAAAGGTTGAAGAAAATGGTCCAGATGACAGAGTTGTTAAGAACTTAACTACTTTATTATTTGATACTGCATTATTAACTTCAGGTTTCTCACTTGAAGAACCAACTGCATTCTCAAAGAGAGTTAATTCATTAATTGCATTAGGTTTAAACCTTGATGAAGATGAAGCAGAAACTTCAACTGAAGCAGCACCAGCAGAAGAAAAGCCAGCTGCATTAGAAGAAGCTGAATCTGCTATGGAAGAAGTTGATTAGGTTGATCGTTTTAGTTAGTATATTAATATGTTTATAAAAATCTTTGTATAAAATTAAATCATTAGTAAATTATAAGTTAATTAAAGCTGTTCGTAAATTAACATATAAGCCGCTTTGCCATCATTTAAGACATCGTTAGTAGTAACTTCAGTGATTTTATTATCACTTATTCTCCAAAACGGTTTATCTAAAATGCTAGCTAGTTTCTTCTTTTTACCGTTTATAGAACCACTTTGGTTCAATTTAGGTATATCATTTTCGTATTCACCATTGCTTAGTTTAACAAACTTAGGTTTAATTCTGTAACATTCATAGTGCCCTGAGAAATGAGTACCTCTATGTCTAATTAAGCTACGCAATTTATACGTTACTATTAATCCATTTGATAATCTAAGTTCAAGCATTGTATTATACTTCACATTGCATGAACTTTTCATAATTTGGGTATCCATGAATATTGATCTTGATAAATGAATCGATAACTCTTGCGGCGGTTCAGATAATCTAGTTTCTTTATGAATTACAGATTTTAAAGTTGACGAATTCAATTTAGTCCGATTCTGCAATAAAATCGCTTTATAGATAGAATTTTCTCTTAAATCGTCATTAATAAACAACGCACCGTCTATCAGTTTTGATTTTACATTATCAATAAATTCAATTTGTTCGGATGTTAATGTTAAATTTGACAGTTGAAAAATTATATTTTTAATCATACAAATAAAACAAGAATATCCTTCAATCACTTCATTATTACTATTTTTTAAAAGACTTTCCACTGTAACAAAATTAGTGTTTTGCGGTACAACTAACTCTAGAATCATCATTGGAGTTTTCATAGGTATTGAAAAGCATTTACAGTTCATACATTTCAATTTTGTTTCAACGGTTGCACAAAATGGAAATTTTGGAATTTGTTCAACCTCTTTCTTTCTATCATCACTCAACTTACTAAAAAATAGAAAAAAATTATTATATTCGTCATATAATGTATCAACCAGCATTAGAAATAATTCATGCGCATCATGCTGTGATCGTGAAATCTTTCCATGATGAATAGATTCAAGTAAATGTAATAAATCCCAAACAGATAATGAAAAGTTTGAATTTATAGGATTTTGTAATTTTTTTAGTAATTCAAATATAGCAAGATGTAGTGGGAGAGGATAACGAATAGCTTCTGGTGGTAATTTATATTGAAACAATTTCTGGAAATATTTTGTAAGTTTATATAGTGGGACAAATGATTGAATTGTTGAATTTGCAAAACAATCGTTCCCTGTATTTATAAATCCTGTCGTATATTTATCAGGTCTTCTAGATATGGGTATTTGTTTCTTATTTGATTTCGATAGTAAGATAACTGAAGATAGAGGGTTGATTATATAAAATGCGGTGGATACTGCAATGCATGACATTATGAATTTTGGATTCTTCAAATATTTTTGGAGGTATAAAAGACATGATTCAATAAAAGATGTTTGTACGGGTTCATTGATTAGGGGTTTGTTGACCAGGCCAACTAACTTGTGTATAATATCTGAGGCCATTGGGTGGATTAGAGAAAAATGATGGATCTATTCCATTGCAGAGAAGAAATTAAATTCTCGTCTCAAAAGTTTACCGAAGATTATCTTGATCCTTTATTATTCTGCATTTACATTTCATAGTGACTCTAAAAATACCGAAAACTTAAGAAATACAAAAAGACAATTATATATAGATATATATATATATAAACTTAGAAAAATAAAATTTAATCATTATTTAACCATAGAATTAACAAATCAATCCAAAGAAAAGCTTAAGGCTCTCACCCCTTAAACAGCACTAATTTGATGAAATTCATTGAATAATAACAACCATATCACCTGCATCAACCATATCACCATTTGAATGAACAATTTTCAAAACTTTACCATCTTTAGTTGCATTGACAACCATTTCGGTTTTCATTGCTTCAATAACAACTAAACTTTGACCTGCTTTAACAACATCACCAACACTAACTAAGGATTTCCAGAATCTACCCGAATACTCAGAATATATTAATTCCGCATCTTCTGGATATTCTTCAACATCTTCTTGAATCTTAGTACCTGTTTTTGCTAAATCTTCATTTGCAACTTGAATTAATCTTGTGAATTCCTCTAATTTTTCACCATCTTGGGTTTTCTGAAATTCTTCAATTGATTCTGAATTTTCTTGAATCCATGATAAATATTTAGTATGATCAAAAACTGATTCAACAATATCAACTTCAAATTTACCATGTTTTGAATCTTCAACAAACTTTTCCAATTCTTCTTCACTAACTGGATAAAATGAAACTTGGTCAAATGGTGTTAATAACCATGGTTTACCACCATTAAATTTCTTTGTGTATTGGCCTAATGACAATTTATCCCAAATTGGAATTGTTCTACCAACTAATTGATAACCACCCGGTGATTCCATGGTATAGATACACATATACATACCACCAATACCAACAGTACCATTTGGTGTAAAAGTTCTTGAAGGATTATACTTAGTACCTAAGAATCTGTGTCTTGGATCTAATGGAACTGCACATGGAGCCCCAAGAAAAACATCACCTAAACCTAAAACTAAGAACCTTGCAGAATATAACATATCTTTAACTTCTGATCTTTCGATACCGTTAACATTTGCAATGAAATCAACATTGTTTGGTAACCATGGTGCATCAGCTCTAATTGTTTCCTGATATCTTTTAACTGCATCTAATGTTTGCTTATCTTCAAATGCCATTGGTAATCTAACAACACGCGATGGAACTGTCCATTTATTTGTAAAAGCAACTTCACTTTCATAAGCAATTAATGTTTCAACTAATGTCTTTTGATGAATTTCAAAACCACTATATTCAATTAAAACAGATCTGACACCTTGTGACATTTCCCTAATACCAATAGTTTTATGTGTATCAACCATTTCAATTAATTTATGAACTCTATAAGAGTAATTCAAATCCATAATATTTTCACCATATTCAACTAAAATATATCTATCACCTGCTTGTCTGTAAGTAACAATCGGTGATCTCTTATTTGCTTGATACACAGCTAATACTGGATTTTCAGGTTCAATAGTGGCCTTAGTAACAGATGTTGAGTCACCCCTTAATTCAGAAATAATTAAATTTTGTTGTTGAGTTAAAGCTAGTGCATGATCAAAGGAAATTGGGACAAACGTGATTGAATCACCAGGTTTAACTTGACCAATTTTCCACATTTCAGATTCAGCAACAACTGCTTGACAAACAAAACCACCTAATGAAGGACCATCACAAGTTAAAATAACAGGCTCATCACCCGTGAAATTAATTGCACCTAATGAATAAACATAGTCATGTGCATTGGATGGATGTAAACCACCTTCACCACCATCCTTTCTAGCCCATTTTGGTTTTGGACCAATCAATCTAACACCAAATCTATTTGAATTATAATGAACTTTCCATGGGTTAGAGAAGAAATCCTTGATTGATTCGGGAGTAAAGAAATCAGGTGAACCATGTGGACCACAAGTTACACCAACAACCCATTCTTTATTAGTTGAAATCTTTGGAATCAACGACTTTGGAGCTGCCATTGGCTCAGCAATTGGTGCAGGTAAACTGTTTGACGATAAACCTGGTTGACCAAGAAATAAAACATCACCCATTTTTAAAACTCTACCGTTATAACCACCTAAGTTACCTAAGGCAAAAGTGGATCTAGAACCTAAGTATTCAGTAACATCTATACCACCTCTAATTGCCAAGTACGATCTACAACCAGTGGTTAACTTGCCAATTGATAATTTATCACCACGTTTAATGGAAATAGGTTTATACATGTCAACTTCAACATCATTTAACTTAATTGGAACTTCACCACCGGTAATTGCAACAACAGTTTCATGATGAAACAAAATTGATGGACCATTAAGAGTAATTTCAATTGCTGGTGCTTTGTAATGATTACCAACAATTCTATTTGCCAATCTAAAAGAATATGAATCCATTGGACCCGAAGGTGGAACACCGATTCTCCAGTAACCCACTCTACCTGGATAATCTTGAACAGTTGTGTAAGCACCTGGAGAGGTGATTTCAAATGCATTTGGTTGGTAATCATAAGTATCTAAAATTTTAGTGTGCATTTTGGCATCTTCAAACATTTCAGAATTTGCAACACTCCTTAGATAATCAACATTTGTAATACAACCATAAACAACAGTTTCATTCAACGCTTTTCTTAATTTCAATAATGCATCAGCTCTATCCTTACCATGAACAATAATTTTTGCTAAGGTAGGATCATATTCGGATGAAACAATAGAACCTGTTTTAACCCAGGTATCAACTCTTGCAAACTCGGGGAATTTAACTTCGATTAACTGACCTGGTGATGGTTTAAAATCTTTAACTGGATTTTCAGCATATAATCTTGCTTCCATTGAGGCACCTTCAACCCTGATTTCTTGATCAAAATTAGGAGCCATATTAGCAGCAATTAAAAGCATCCATTCAACTAAGTCAATACCAGTAACCATTTCGGTAATTGGATGTTCAACTTGTAATCTTGTATTAACTTCCAAGAAATAGAACTCATCTCTTTTTTGATCATAAATAAATTCAACTGTACCAGCACATTTATAATTCATGGATGAAGCTAATTGTTCAGCTGCTTTTCTCATTTTAGCCCTAGTTGATTCGGGTAAATTTGGTGCAGGAGTTTCTTCAATGATTTTTTGATTTCTTCTCTGTAATGAGCAATCTCTTTCTCCAATTGCAATTGCTTTACCAAAACCGTCACCAAACATTTGAATTTCAACATGTCTTGAATTTTCAACAAATCTTTCAAGGAAAACACCAGAATCACCAAAATAAGATTTACCTTGGTGTTGGACAGTTTCAAAAACTCTTTCAATATCAGCTTCAGAATCGACTTTTTGTAAACCAATACCACCACCACCTGCAGTTGATTTAACCATGATTGGGTATTCTAATTTAGCAGCAATTTCTCTTGCTTCTGCAGCATTTGAAACTAAACCTGAACCTGGAACTAATGGAACACCTGCCTTTTCAGCAATTTCTCTAGCAGAATGCTTTAAACCTAATTTTCTAATTGCATCACCTGAAGGACCAACCCATGTAATACCTTCACCAATTAATTTATCAGCAAAATCAGCATTTTCAGAAAGAAAACCATAACCAGGAATAACAGCTTCAGCACCTGAATCTTTAACAGCCTTAAGCATTTTATCAATATTAATATAAGTTTCCGCTGCAGAAATACCATTTAATGGGATTTTTTCATCAGCTATTAAAACATGCTCAGCATACTCATCAGGATCAGAATAAACAGCAACTGACTTAATATTCAATTTTTTCAGGGTTTTCATGATTCTAACAGCAATTTCACCTCTGTTTGCAACTAAAACTTTACTGAATGGTCTTTTGGTTGAATTCTTTTCAATTTCTAATTGAGACATATAATTTTTCCAACCTCCAAATTCAGTGATATCAATAGTCCCATTTTGATTGTAGCCAAATTCTTCACAAATAAAAGATTTAACCCATTCACCACCTTCAGTTTCAACGGATCCAATACCTAAAGGTTCAGGAACCATTGCAATGAATTCACCGAATTTTTCAATCGGAACAGCATAAATTTCAATTTCAATTTTAGAGCCTTTACCTTCAGAAACCCTTCTTAAGCCAGGTTTTTGAATAGGTCCAGTTTTTGGTAACGCATAGAGTCTATAGTTTGCAGAGGTTTTTGTTGATTTCAATTTAGTCGCTTGAACTTTTTCTAATTGCCAATATAGTGGTAAACCTTCTAAATGTGCACCAACAACAGCTAGTTTGATTGATTTTAATAAGTTTGGTTGAGGAATTGAATCAATTAAACTGTCTTTAACACCTGAAACTTTTTCTTTAACGTTACCAATTGGTCTATTATTCTCAGGGAATTTTGATTTGAAGAATCTTTTAGCTAAATCTAATAATGCATAATCTTCAAAGGCTTTACCAATAATCGTAACACCATTTGGTAAACCGTCAGATCTAAAACCACCAGGAATTGCTAGTGCGGACAAATCAGCCAAATTACAGAAATTAGTCCAGGTACCTTGAATTGAATTAATTTTGACAGGTTCATTTTTAACTTGCTCAATAGTTGGATTTAACGGACAAGTTGGAACTAGTAAAACATCAATATCTTTGAAATTTAATTTAAATTTATTTAAAATACCTTGTCTTTTATACTCATATTCATAAGCAGTTGCAGCGTCATATTTAGCACCACCTTTAATAATTGAGGTAACAGTTGGATCTAAATCTTTAGCAGGTGGATTAGTTTCATAAAAATCTTTAACAGCAAAATATCTTTCAGCAACCCAAGCACCTTCATATAAACATTTTGCCAAATCTAATAAAGGAGAAAAATCCATTGGAACTATTTCAGCACCAATTTTTTCAAAATTTTTGATTGCAGCTTCATAAATTTTTGGGTTTTCTAAATCATTATACCATAACCCTTTAAAATCAATTGGAACAGCGATTTTAAGATTTTTTGAATAAGATTTAATTGGGTTTTCAGGAGAAATTCTTGAGTATTCACATTTTTCCAAATCAGGCTGTGCACAAATATTGAAGGCTAATTGAGCATCATTAAGGTTCAAGGAAAAAATTGAAGGACAATCTAAAGATTTACATGCAGGAACAACACCAAAAGTTGAAAATGCACCGACGGTTGGTTTTAAACCAATTAAATTGTTTAAAGCAGCTGGAACTCTACCTGAACCCGCAGTATCAGTACCTAAAGCTAAAGGAACAAACCCTCTACCAACAACAGAAGCAGAACCTGCAGATGAACCACCAGAAACATGTTTATCGGAGAAAACACAAGGAGTGATACCATAAGGAGATCTAGAACCAACTAGACCAGTTGCAAATTGATCCAAATTAGTTTTACCAATAATAATTGCACCTTGATCTCTTAATAAAGAAACAACTGTTGAATCTTGTGTTGGATTATAAGAAAATGAGGGACACGCAGCAGTTGTTGGGAATCCAAGTGCATCAATATTATCCTTAACGGCAATTGGAACACCATATAGTTTCAGATCTTTTTTATTTGATTTTGATTGTAAGATTTTCCACTGGTGATTTAGATTATCTTCGGATGCTAAAGAAATCCAAGCTGGATCATTTTCGATTGATTTTAAATAGTTCAGCAGAGATTTTAAAGTGCTGAGAGATTCAAAAGGAGTGGTATCGTTATGATATGAAGTCCAATCGGAAACAGACCAGCCAATTGTATTCATGATGTGTATATACTATAGAAGATGTTAGTATTCGAACAGCAAAGGGATCAAGAATAAGATAAAGATAAGGATACGTGTGGTTTTGCTCTTGGCAAGAATACATACAATTTTTTGAATGAAATTAGTGAGAGCACTTTATAATAAGGTGAATAAGGTATAAATAGTAGATAGATAGAGATAGATAGATAGATAGTTCGATAGATGATAATAAAACACAATTAAGATACAAGATGAGAAATGTGAGAGAACTTGTAATAAATTGTAGTTTGTAAATCTGATATGACAAATTAATGTGACCAAAGTGGGGAATAAAACCTTACTATGTAACTTGACAGTTAAGTGATAAAGAACCAGAAGTAAGATCTACAACACTCACCATCCAAACATGCAAGCAAAGAGGAAAAAATCGTGTTTAAATACATTGCCCGTGCAATTATGAGACGTGAGCCCCCTACGGTGTTTTCCTGTGTGAAAAGATGGTTTTCTTGCAGAATCAACAACTTCGGCGATGGCCATTTCCAGCGATTTGCTCCTGATAAGAATGCGGGCCGAATGTTTGCACAAAGGGCACACCCGGCGGGCCGATTAGCGCTTGACGTCACCCCCGTGCACCACGCTGCGGACCAATCAGAGCGCGCCACGCCCGATTTTCGCATTTTCGGCGTTTTTGGGCCCAATGCGGTAATCGGTTTACGAAATAAATCCGGGGAAATGCGAAAATCGAATTTCGCATTTTTTCCATTTTTTTCCTCGTTTTTTCTCATTTTTTGCATTTTTTGCATTTTTTGCATTTTTTGCATTTTTTGGCCTCTTTTGGCCTCTTTTGGCATTTCTGCAATACTAAGAACAAGAAAACAAGAAAACCAATCACCAATTACCAATTTTCACCTGATTTCTTTCTGATTCTTGCTCAATTTCACAGCTTGTTTCTTGTATTTCAGCAGATTAATCAATCCAATTCAATCATATCACATTGAAATTTACCATCCAACCATCCCTTCTTTCCCCTTCCTTCATCCATTCTTGTCTGTCCGTCTTTTCTATTTTTTTTCCATACACACTTGAAAAGAAAATCTAATTCAAAAATCACTCAAGCCTATATATCATTGTTAATTAATAATATCTATTCCACCTTTACTAAAGTCTCCTATCTTCTATATCCTACCCATTTGCAATCAACTTATATATTACTCTTTTCTATATATTTTTCATACCCCCCTCCAGTCTATTACTTTTACAAGCTTCCTATACTTGCATTAATTACCCAATTTAATTAAATAATTACACGAATTCACTTCTACAAATGATCAAACGAAGCTTTATTAATACTTTACCATTACAACTCAAGTCAATTATATTGGATGAAAAAAATAATCATGATGCTGCCACCGCTAACAATACAAACACAAGCGCAACGCAGTCTAATAGTACGGATGTCTCTAATGGCGAAATTCACTCCTTTGATGCTTCAATACTTAATACAACTTCAAATATAGATATTAAAGCAAAACATTTTTTGATTGACAAATTGTTGGAGCAGAGAGGTATTATCTTTACCGAATTTAATGATATTCAATTAAAGCTATTTGATGTTGACTCAACTTTATCACCAAATGAATTTGATAAATTGGTTTCCAAATTGGATAATAACTCAAGAATCTTATTATGTGAGAAAATCAAATTAATTTACGGTTTTAACAGTCTAACCTCTTTTATTATCAGACTAATCAATATCCTTAACTTTAATACTTTCTTCTCGATCTTTGATATCACCTCCAATATAAAATTATATGGTTTTTATTCCCTTAATTATTCAAATCCTGTTGAAATTTTAGTTAAACAAATTAGAAATGATCTATTCATTGTCAAATCTTTTAAAGAATTTACTATTCAAGAAATGAAAAAGGAACATGATTTTCATTTACCTTACAAAGAATTTAAGAGATTAAATTTGAACAATGGTAATTTAGTTGTTGTCAAAATTTTATTTAAAAATGAACAAAAACCTATTGACCTAGCATTAATCAAACCTTTATTACCAAAAATTGAAATGTTACATTTAAGTTTAGAAAATGAATCAAAATTAAAGCCATTCAATGATTTAATTGACAATCACGGGACAATTTTAAAATATTTAAAATTCGGTGTTAATAGAGGAACTTTCAAAAAAATCCCAAATAAGAATAACATCAACGTGATGAAATTAGTTAACATTGATAATTTGAATTTTATTAATGATTTGAAAGATGTTTCTTCCTTGGATGTTTTCTTTGATAATTGGGAATTGAGAAAAAATTGTGATATCAAATTTCAATCAAATTTTATTATCAATTTCGAAATTAATCAAAAAATTCAAAATTTGAAAGTTTTAAATATTTTTCATACTTATATTGATTCAAAAGATTTAAATAAATTAAAATATTTCCCAAATTTAACACACTCTAAAATCAGTTATGTTATATTGGATGATAATGGATTTGATTTGAGCGAATGTAAAAATTTACAAGAATTGAAAATCCATTTTACGTATCAAAAATCAATTGATGATATTAATGATACCGATATTGATAATGCCGGAAGTTCTTCAACTGATGTTAATAACGCTAAATATTCTGATAAAATTAAATGGCCCGTTAATTTGAAAAAATTATCAATAACAATTCATAACATTAAGAATCTGATTCAAAATTTTAGTATTAGATTGAATATCTTGAAAAAAATTTCTAAACCTTTACCACCTTCAATTATTGATTTATGTATTGATATTAGTTATGATACTGGTGGTTCGGGTCCTGAATTATATTCAATTTCAAGAGATGACATTTTGAAAATTTCAAGTTTAATTAATAAAATCTTAACCAATAATTTAGAAAATTTGAAATTAAAAGGTATTTCAAGATATAACTATAAAATTGGTAAACCGTTAATTTTTAGTGCAATCAATTTTCCAACTTCTTTGAAATTATTATCATTAAATGATTTTATTCTAGATTATAATTTTATTAACTTACCAAATGTGAAAAAACTATATTTTGAGCATTCACTGTTTGATTCTGATTTTAAATTACCAAATTCTGATGAAATTCTGATTGAAAAATGTACATTCAAAGATTTGTCTTACATTCCTTTGTCAACCAACAAAATTGAATTCAAAATGTGTACATTTAGAAAAGTTCCAACTTATAATGGTGATATTTCAAATATTATAATTAATAACTGTAGAGTTATGGAACAACCAACAAATAACATTTTCCAATTTCAACAACAATTACAACGAAACAATAATAATGGTAACTTAAATCAACGAAGATCAGGTTTATCACAAAATAAAGATCAAAAACAGCAACAATGTCAGCAGCAACAATCACAACAACAACTTTCCCATCAATTGCAATCTCAACATAAGCATAATGATCAATTTAATTTAGAATCCAATCATAACTCATCCCAACAAATTAACAATTTTAATTCATACGGATTTCTTAATGAGATTTCAAACTCTAATAGCTCTTCTAATAATCATGGATTTGGTAATTTTACCAATTCATCATCATCGGTAGCATCTTCCTATCCATTACATAAATCACATTCGATTTTTGAATATCCAACAAGTTCAACCACTTTACAACCACATTCAAATTTAACTAGATCAACAAGTGAGGTTGTTAATTTACTCAATAAAGATTTAGAATTCCAATTAAGTAATTTATCATTAAATCCTGCATCTCCTTCGCCATATCCAAATAATACCAATAACATTGCAGTTTCAAGTCCACCACCAATTAATATGAGTATTTCCTCACCACCAATTTCATCATCTGATTCAATTCATGGATCATTTCAAAAAAGATCGGATTCATTTCATAATGGTAACACTAATCCAGAAAGCCATTTTTCAATTATGAATCAATTCAATAGAAATTCTTTCTCGTCTTATGATGCAGTAGATAATGAATTGAGATCAAGTTTACATAACTTATATGATAACAATCAATCTTCATCGCCATTATTAACGGGTAATTCGTTGATTTCATCTCCGAGTAGTCAACATTTTGTTTATCATCACCAACAACAACAACAACAACAACAACAACAACAACCTTTGAGTAATAATATCACTGGATTCTCAATGCATCAACAATCCGGACCTTCGTCATCACATTTCCCTAATGATGAACATTTTATAATTTCTCCAACATTAAATGATTCAAGAATGAGTGTAAATGGTAGCACAACATCAATATTAATGTCACATAATCAACAAAATCATAAGCAACAAAACCAGTCACAATCTCAACAACCACAATCTCAACAGAACAGTGGACAAACAAATGATTCACAATTTCTTAATCAATCAAGACCATCATCCTCATTCACGCAACATCAGCAACAACAGCAACAACAGCAACAACAATCACATTTAATGAATCCAATTTTAGGTGCCATGAATAGCGGTGGTGGAATCAATATGTCAAATTTACATGTCTTTGGTAATCTAAATTCATCAAACCATAGTCATAATCAGCATAATCCATATATTAATCTTGATGATCAAAAAAATCATGGTGCTAGTAATTATGTTCACTACCAAAATTATGATAATACAAATAATAATAACAATTATTGATGATAAAACATATTAACTTTTCTTTTCTGTTTCTGTTTCTGTAATTCTTTACTTATCTTTTTCCATTATTTCTTTACTTGACTTTTTCTATTATTTCTTTACTTTACAAACTATAACTATATAAACAATGTATAAATCTTTACTCAACGACATCAACATTTAACAAACTTTTAATAGCCATTTTTAAACATCCATCCAGAGATTCAGCACCACCAATAAATCCATTAGCGTGAACGAAAACAATATCTTGAACGTCTGAGACTTGTTTTAATTCATCAATTTCCAAGCCTCTCCAACTTAGAGGTAACTTTTTACGTGATTCGAAAGATGACGGATTTATAGGTACACATGCAATTCTCCATGAATTTGAAGTGTCTTTAAAAATAACATATTTAGCCATCCCTAATTTATTATTTTCTTTCTCATAATTAAATAAATGTTCCTTCCATGGTATAAATTCAGATAGTATAATAATTTGATCACTTAATTTCGGATCTATGTTAGGAATGGGCTTGCTATATGTATCAATGATTATTTGTTTGCCCTTAATGAAAGAGAATGCAAAATATTTCAAAAAATTGGAAAATCCAAGTTTTAAAATGGAGATAGTTTCAAATATTTTATCTATACGTAATTGTGAATTTTGGTTATTATTAACAGGTGTATTATAAAATTTGATTATTGATGGCAGCAATAAATGCTCACCATTAAATTTAGGTGGATTAGTCGGGATTCCGTTATATAATCTGATATTTCTTGTATATGCATCAATTATTTCAATATAATCAAAATAACATCGTTCAAATAACCAGTTTAATGAATCATCATTAATTGACATTTTAGTGATATTACAAATTATTAGTTTCCCATATAATTTATAAATCAATCCAACAGCTGATAATGGAACTAATTTACATCTTTTTGAATCGTTAAAATGTTGGTCAATGAATGAGTTTTGTTCATTTTTACGTTTTCCTTTTCCCTTTTGTTTTCCTTTTTGTTTTTGTGTTCTAGTTTGGTCTTTCCAATGGAAAACTTGGAAATTAGGGATATATTTCCCACCAATGCCAATTACAAATGTATTTTGATCGGTTAATTTTTGATATGGAATATCGGTTAATGGATCAAGAAATTGAATTTGTGATGACTCTGTTATTGGATATATGAATGAAAGCAAAGAAAGTGACATGATTGTTTCAAGTGTGAAGTCTGTGTCTGGTATTACAAAGTTTTTCAAACATGGCAATGGTGTTGGGTTTGGTTTTATTCTTTTTGGTGGATTCATGATTGATTTGTGATGAAAGATCAATGAATTGAGCAATTTTTATTGAGAAACTCTGTGAGACTTTTCATTACTGAATTAGGAAAGTGGAAAATGTTCAAATCATGCATGTTGCGCATGTTTGGCCTTAAACTGGTTTCTAGATTACTGATGCCTTTCCTTTTAGAACTAATTAGCAATTAAAAGTTCTTTAATTAGCGTCAAGGAAAGGGATTAATGTATATATTGATGTAAGCTCGCTAGTCTTTTTTAATTTAATTGATTAGAAGAATTCAAGTTAAATTTCACGTTTCGATCGATCAGTTACTGATGTTACCTTTAGTAGTGTAGAGACCTCCTAACAATCATAAAATGGAGTTTTCAATGTTCAAACTTGCATGATTTAAGAAATAGATTTATTGTTGGTTACTTTAATATATAATTGGTCTTATTTTATGAAGGTGTAATAAACCTTCGGTATGAACTCTGAGCAAACATAAAAAGCATTGATAAAAAGCATTGCTGGAAGTTTCCAAAGGAATATTATCAATTTAAAATTATTCCTTTTTTTTCACTATGAAATGATGATGCCACAAATGATGTTTCAAAAAAGTGATGATGCTATTATATATAATAATATCATTACAACAATATGTGCAATCTGAAAAGAATACAGAAGTGGATTAGATAATTAAACATTATAGCAACAAGTTTACACAAATTACAATGGAATTTCAAGGGGATATCAAAACATTGGAAGGTAGATAGATCACACTTTTTAGAAAATGAAAATGATGCAAGTAGTAAAATATTAATTACAAACACTAGATATGAATTAAAAAAAAATGAGTTTAGATCATGGTGTTAACTTATGAGCGCTGATGATTTAGTCGATGGCATCAAGCTTAATAGGATTGATATGTAGAGTGCAAGTTTATGGATTTAAAATCAACATGCCAGTCATATTTCAATGAGATATTAAGATTACTGTTTTCAAGCGTCGGCTATCTTCTTGAATAAATAATTACTTGAGTGACATTTTGAATCAAGTCAGATATAGTAAGATTAGTCTTTGAATCTCATCGGGCTGTAACTAGGTTGCTATTATTTTCTACTTTGTTCAATATAAAGGATTAGAGTTAAATTCCAAAGAATGAATGGTTCGAAAAAAAAAAAAAAACAATAAAAAAAAAGCATGTTAAGAGCATAGTCTTTTTTTAAGAAAATTTGATATTAATGCTTATGAATCAAAACAGACAGTTGTCAAAAAAATTAGTTTTTGAAAACTTCCAAATTATTAAACACTGAAGACATAGCTAACCGTTCTTGGGAGATGCTGTCTACAGAAAAGGAAAGAATTAAGTGAGAATACTACTAACGTTATTAACAATTTACGATCAAATCATTGTGAGTTTTGAAGAGGAAACAAACGCCTTTGTGTTGATTCACTGATGATATTGGGCAGAAATGGGGATTTGGCCTCATTTTTTGTAAAATAAAAAAAAAAGAAGCTACCATTTCTAACTCTGTGTTTTTCATTCACTAATGACAGAATATAACCGGAAAAAAAATTGCTTCCAATTTTTTAAATTAATTGCGGCGATATCCAAAAAAAAATGTGTTATAATATGATAGATCAATCCACAAATACATCTATAATTAATATGACTTAATGATATTTGATAGAGATACAACCTAGATGAAAACAACTGTGTTGATTTGTAGTATAATTTTATAGAATTATTAAATAAAAAAAAAAAAAAAAAAAAAAAAAAAAAAAAAAAAAAACAAAATATACAAGATATACAAATTAATACAAACATAGTAAAATACATGAAGAAAAAACAGAAAGAATGGTTAATCACACTTATAAATGAATATTCAATAAATCATACCTTGAGAACTGAGAATTACAATTTGGACATTTTCTCATTCTTGAGTTTAACCGATCATCAACACAATCTTTACAAAAGCAATGGCCACAATTTTTTAATGCTATATTTTTGAAATTTTTTAAACATAATGAACATTTAGTCATGCTTAATAAAGCTTCTTGAATTTCATCATTTGATGAGTCAGTTTGATGGGACAGTTGTGTAGCAGATGATTTATTGGATTTTAATAATTGTAGTTGATTTGATTGAGATGATAATTCCAATTTTGTTGAAGATAATTCTTTATCTAATTTTTGAATTTGAGATTGAAATTTGGAAATTTCTGAACGTAGTTGGATTTCTAAATTAGATTTTGAAATTAGGTTTTTTTCGAATTTTGATAATTTTGAATTTAAATCTTGAATTTGGTTATTATATAAAGATTCGATTTTTTCAAGATTGGACTGCAAATTTTCGTCATTTAATTTAATTTTTTTCAAGTTTTCCAATTCATTAATTTTTAAGATTTCTATTAATTCCATTTGTTTATTTAAATTGTTTGATAAAATTTTATTTTGTGACGATAAAGAATCTTTTAATCTCATTGCTTGGAAATATTTTTCATCAGCTTTGGATTTTTCGATGGTTAATTTGTTGATTAAAATTTCATATTCTGAGACTTTTAATAATTTATTGATTGAGATTTCTCTAGTTGATTTAAAGGCATTTTCAATTTGTTTCAATTCATTACTCAAAATTTTGTTATGATCATCTGAAGATAAGTTATCTAAATTTTGAAATTCGATTTTTTCCAATTCTTCAATCCTCAAATTTAAAATATCAGTTAATTTAATCAAGGATTCAATGTATTCATTTTTACCCTTTTCATTTTTCAAAATTGATAGTTTTGATAATAAAGAATCTCTGTCGTTTCTAATTCTATTCAAATCATTTTCTAATTTTTCAATTAATAAATTGTTATTGTTGTTATTATCATTAAACTTGGATTCAATTTTTAATTTATTGACAGAAAATTTAGATTCAAGTTCAAACAATTGTTGTTTAAACTTTTCGTTTTCCAATTTAATTAGTTTATTGGATTCTAGAAGTTTAAGATTTTCATCTTTCAAAGTGGTTAGATCGGGTATTGATTGGTCGTTTTCCTTTTTCAGTTTTAATTCGATAATTGAGTTTTCTAAGTTTAGGATTGTTTTGATTTTTTCCTCAAGCTGAGATTTCAATGAATCGTTAATACCGCTTAGACTTGAAATTTTCAAATTCAAGTCATTAACTATGTTGGAATCGTTAGAAGGGGCGAGTGACGATGTAGTTTCTAACATCTCTTGTGCTTGGGTTTGTTGTTCTTTTTGTGCATCTTGATGTGCATCTTGTTGTAAATCTTCTTGTACATCTTCTTTTCTAACTCTTTTGAGAGATTTTGAATTTAGTCTATCTAATTTCTTAACCATTGAATCCAATTCGTTATTTAATTGATCGATGTTTAATTTAAGCAAAGAGTTTTCATTGTTCAAGTGATTATTATTGACATTTAAAGAGGAAAGTTGATTTTGCAATTTTAAAAGAGGAATTGTTTGGTTGGTTGGTTTAACTATTGACGATAAGATGGAGATGAGGTTTTTATGTAGTGAATTCAATTTATTGGACAACTCATCGGGAGAGATTTGAATATTGATGTTATTTAAGGATAACAAGATTTCGTCATCATCGTCGACGCCACTATCAGCATCATGGCCACCATCATGGCCACCATCATGGCCACCATCACCATCACCATTTTTTAGTTGATAACCTAAATTTTTCAAGTTGGATAAAATTTGAAACCACCATTGGATTAAAAGATTGTTGAATATGGAGATTTTGGAATATTGATCATCCATTAGTCTTAACCTTTCTAATAACTTGGTGGATTTTGAATATTGCAAATTAAGTAATCGCCAAAGTGCACTTTTTTGGAAATACACAATATCATCTTGAGATAACGGTTCGTTGTTTGAGGTTAGAGATTCTAGAGGAGTCTGGGACTTTTGTGTGGATATTATTCTGGCTATTTTACGATCAGTGGAAGAGATAGATGGAGATTCTGCTTGTCTCTTCATTATTTTGATGGGGTGAAAAATTAGACAAGTAGACAAGTAGAGAGTTAGACAGCTCGACAGCTAGACGGACAAACAGATAGACAAGTAGACAAGTGGACAGCTAGACAGCTAGACAAGTGTGTGTGTTTGTTTATCTTAAATAAAGTGTGTAGAAACACCCTGTATTGAAGCATGCCATGGATTGAAGTTGGAAATTTGGACGAAAACGGCATGGTTTTTCTTTGGAGCGGAAAACGGGGGGGGGAAACGGCGGGGACGATCGACGCGGAATGTGCGAGAATTTTTTTTTCTTTTTTCATTGAGGAGAAGCGAGGAGAAGTTGAAGATGAAATAAAACGAAATGAAATGGAAAGGAATGGATTGGAGGGAAGAAGGACCACCACTTCTCCACACACACAACAAACGATGTTTAGAGCCACCATTAGACAAGCCCTCAGAGCCGGCGTTTTGCAACAACACACCGTGAGATTCCAATCCACACTTGGCCAAGATCAGGTTTTAGCTAGATCCATTGCGGTCCTCAAGACTTTTGAGTTGAAGACGCCAGAAACCCCAATCACTCTACAAACACAATTCGGCAAGGACCTGGGTATGGATTCGCTTGATTACAACGACGCGTTGGTTGCGTTGGAAGAAGAGTTCGATGTTGTCTTTGACGACAAAGTTGCCAACGAGATCACCACTGTTGGTGAAGCCGTCGATTACATCAGCAAGAATGTCATGGCGGAGGAAGACATTCTCGACAAGGAAATCCGTTAGATGTTGTTTTATATGGATATAGTCTGTTATTTATTGTGTATAGTGTGTGTGTAGGCCGTTGTAAAGAAACCATGACACTCGACAAGAAGCTGAGCTGAGCTGAGCTGCGCTGCGCCACCTGCGCCACCCGCGCCACCCGCGCCACACACAACCCACTTTGGTTGTTGCTGGTGTGCAAATGTGCCTTTTTGGCGTTGATGTAGCTGTTTGTCTGCTGTTGTTGCTGCTGCTGTCTTCTGTCCAAGCATCACACACACACACACACACACACACACACACACACCCCTTCACCAATGCCAGCCTCCCCCCCAACGAACACCACCGACCCGCCTCTCTCGCTGGCCGCCCT